>CM027677.1:14789523-16029523 GCA_015731905.1 Salix dunnii | reverse complement strand
TCACGAGATTACCTGTCTGGTTCTCTATGATATACTGCTACTTCGCTTACATTGGGATCGTGAAGAACAAAGATGTGCCTCACTTCTTCAGGTTCCATCTGATGATGGGCATGCTACTGGAAACAGGCCTACAGCTCTTGTGGAATACAAGCAATTTCTTTCCTCTCATACACTACAATGGTATATTTGGGATGCATTACTGGGCAGGCGTGGGACTTGCCTACATTGTGATCTTGTTGCAGTGCATAAGGTGTGCTCTTGCAGGTGGTTATGCTCACCTCCCTTTTGTTAGTGACGCTGCATATATTCATACTCTGTTTAACATAGGAGGGTACCAACGACCTTTCTAGATTTCTTTCTTATAAAATCAGGAAGATCCACAGAGCTTGCATCTTCAGGTTTGAGGGACTACGATCCAGGGAGGGACAGTGTGATACAAACTCTCGACATTGAGAAACAGATAAGAAGTGGGAAGTGAAGGGGGCAGGGCTGATTAGGTTAGAAATACAAATTTTGTATTCTATCGTATTTTATTGATTACATCAATAATTCTGTATTCTTAATGCGTGAGAAGATATTGATGATTGATGTTAGGATGCTACAGTTGATGCATATCATTTGTTGCATTTTAAGGCCTTGGAATCCAATGTTTGATGATCTGAAGTTTGCAGGATTCTTTTTGTTTTTTACTTCAGTAATGTTCATTGGCAACTTATGTATATGTTTCCAGAGTCGACGACTTGCTTTCTAGCCTAAACATTCTGGGGGATGTTACTAATAAATTCCTTTCTGAAATGATGCTAGAAGCAACTCCTGCACGCTCAGATAAGGTCCAAATCTAGGTTTGTTACATAATTGATAAATGTCACAAATGTATTTGAAGTGAAAATGGCGTGAAAAATATGCAAACCTCCTCTATGACTATTTCGGTACTTATCCTCCTGTTTTATGGATGCAACAACATGGCGAGCTGTGCGTTCTGGAGTGGGACCTTGCGTAATCCTGCCTGTCCCCGGCTAGTGCCTCCATACCAGCTAACAGTTTAGGGACTCCCCTTCTTTACTGAGTAGGGTTCCCGGGTGCGTGCCTATGCGATTAGTAAGTCAGGGTGCTACTGTACCAGAGTCATCTATCGTAGTAAAGGAAAAGTGCCTACCTCGCACTCTGAGGCAGTCTTTCTATCGTAAAATCCTTTTCTTTGAAGCACCCTTCGTGGTCTGTGATTTGCAGTGCCTGATGGGGCCCTAAATTCACAACAACTAATGTCTTGGTGACTGTGAAGTACAGAAGCTCGACAATACATGTGAAGATGTCCATTTCTGAGAATAGCGGGTGCAAATGGCTGGAAAAAACCAGAGATTTTGGGACCAAATGATGATCATGCACCAAAATTCTCAATATTGCCCCCACAATTCTCCCAAAAAGAAGTAATTATGCCATTAATAATTTCATTAGTGTCATTTTCATCCCCACTATTCAACAATAAATCTTCTCTGCATTGCAAAAGTTCTTTGGCTGAAGCCACACTTTCCCGAGAACGTGCCTTAACCTTCCACTTTTCAGAGAAAACACCTATAATTGGAAGAGGAAGAAAGCAACACCTAAGCAATTTTTTTGGCTGCCTCTTTTCTTATTTCCTACCCTTGAATCTTCCATTCCAAGGAAAGAAAGATCTTGTCTGATAATAAATATAGAAGGGCAGTATTCAGTTATGATTCGGCATCAATTGAGTTTTGAACAATCAAAGTTACATATCTATAAAAAATATTTTCGATGCTCATTTTGTAATTCTAACCATGGTAATGAAACTGGATATAGGTTAACCTATAGAGCATGCATGGGTTAGAGTTGAGAGGGTTAATTTGAGTCAACCCATAAAAGAATAAAAATTATCAAAACAATATTATTTTGACAAAAATAAATCAATGGTTCATGACCAAGTTTTAACTCATGTCATTGATTGGATAATAAATTAATTTAATTATGAATGGACCTGAGTTTTTATACGTCAAGTTAACAACTTCTATTTTTTATTAATTTAAATCGATTAGGGTTAACTTTAAATTGATTGAAACCCTAAGTCAACTTGATTTTACATTTATAGCTAGGATATTCACCACAGTCACCCAAAACCTCAAGATAAACTATTTTTGGTGTTTCCTAAAGGATTAGCAACCATATACCACCTAATCTTATGACAATGAAAGGCCAAGATGTCCCTGTTAATGTATCACAACCGCTAATTTAACATACTATAAATCGACCATTTAAATGCCTTAACCCCAAATTAAGTAAATTTAAGAGGATATAAAAATGAATAATTATTTAAGATGATAACCACACGTTACTAGATTAGCTTCTCGTTGTTGTGGGATTCAAATGAAAAGATTTTTTTATAAGCACATGCTAAAAAATATAGGGATTAAGTTGCAGTTTTCTATACTAGAGGGACTAACTATTTAATATATTTAAATATTAGGGGTTAAATTGTAACTTACTAAATTAATTAATCAATAGTACCCACACAAAATCACAATAAACCAAAACAATTTCCCTCTCTAAAATCCATGTTCCATAACATCATAACTGTATATTGCATTCTGTATCTCTCCAAAGAAGTGAACTTTAACACACAAAACCCCCAAAAATTAATAATCAGAAACCAAAATTTTGAAACACAAATCAAATCATATTTCAGATCCCAATTTCAAGTTCTCATCTTTCCATGATCTGGGTCGTTAAGACTTGACCTTGAGATCCATAATTGGGATCTTTCTTTTTTTTTTTTCATTTTTTTCGAGGAAAGCTACTTTCTTTGGAACCAAACAGAGCTTAAAAGTTTGAGATGAGGAGGAGACCAGTGGAGTTTAGGAGGCCAGTAAGGAGGAGGATATCAAGTGTGGTGTGGTGGACTTTGTGTGGTATATCTGTGTTGCTGTTTATAGTTATTTTTAGTAAAGAGAGTCATATCGAATCAAGACCCACCGGCCTTAATAAGGTAAAGATCTGTGCTTTACTGATTATTTTATTATTTTGGGTAGATGTTAATGTGTCTGGTTGCTGAAAATATGGGAATTTTGAAGGGAATCAATGTTTTGAGTTCTGAGATTTTTATGATTTGGGATTTGAAGATATAATAGTTTTAACTGGGTTTTGGTTGGTACTGTTAATGGGCTTGATGAAGATTGAGATATACAATTCTGAGATTGTAGCTGTATTATGCCATGATTGTTATCTCAAATTGCAGTTTTTGCTTGTATGTGCTTTTGTGCTGTTGGGTTTGTCTTTATGTGTAGAATGGAATTTTTGTTTGATCCGTGACTTTGCTTGAGCTAGATGGAGTTATAACCTACATGATAGAAGAACTGCATTAACTAGTGGGTGTGAATAAATTGTTTTAAAACCTTTATCTTGCAATTCATGGTTGTATTCTTAGGATATGCCATATGCTTCCAATAGCTTAATAGGTACTGTTCCCTAGTGGAGGCAATGGCTTTGATCCCAGCCTCGTAATTTGATTCAGGCTGTTGAGTTAAATGACCTTCTTAAGTACTGATTCGAGGAAGTTGTGTTTAAGGAACTGTGTGTGCGTGCCATACATTGCTTCAATACTGTGCATGTGAAGCACAAACAAAATTAGCAGGGCATTGAGATTGAAGGAATTTTGTATAAATACCTTAATGGGGCACTTGTTCCATGTATATTGTAATGTTGATAAGAGAGGGTAGAATATTTAGGCATCAGGCACCTAATAATAGCAGGTATGGAAAAATGAGAGAAGAATGAGTAATAGGTAGTTGTTATTTGTATGCAGAACAAATTGAATAACTTTTTTTGGAGATGAGTTTGATAACTTACCTGAGTTCTATTGGGAGGAATTTCGAGAGAAGCAAACAGAATTATATTTATGAAAGATCTGATCTTTTCAGTATTTATCAATTCAAGTATACAATGTGCTGCTAAAATTCAGTTTTATTAGCAAAAAGAACTTGTAAAGAAAGATTAATGGCTTACTATATAAGAAGAAATGCATGTTTTGTGGTTTCATTTATAAGAGCTTCAAACATGCTGTGATCTAAAGGATTTGAGCTGTGTTTCTTGGCACAATGGTAAGAAATGCTAATCATGCATTAACATGCACATCATGTGCTAGCTTTTTGATGTTATTATTTAGGAGACAGCTGACATGCCACATATTTGTGTTATCATAGAATACCTGGCATTTTTGTGACTTTATCTCTTCATATATTGATGTGATTGGAATTTTTTTAAGCAACCGATGAAATATTCTGTGTTTTATATCAATCTGCATGAGATGGGGAATCAAATGGAACTAAACTTATTTCCTTCTCTTTTGTGTTTATATTCATTTTAGTTCTGTTTTGTTGCTTTTATTGTAGCAAATTCTCTTCATTCTTTATAAACTGTAATTGTAGTTGAGTAATGAATTTCTGCTTTTTGTTCGTAAAAAAAAGGTGAAATATTGCTAATGTATAACAACCTTATGGACTAGTGTCTCCCTCGCTCCCCTATCATTTTCTTTGAGTGCAAGTTATACTCCAGAATTGGGCAATGATGAAATTTGCATACCTGGATCAGACTGTTGAACTCTGTATATTAGAAAATGATTACTTTACAACAAAACAAACTCACAGAGGCAGCTACCTCACTCTCAGTTTGCGTGTTTTCCTTGCCACCAAAGTTGTGATCTTTAACAACACTGTACCTAGCTCATCATGTTTGTTTTATTTACTCTGTATTTTCTTTTTAACCGTAAACTTTTAGAAGTGAAGGTATCTGTGTCCATATTCACAATAACAGCAATTTCTTTCTGCAGTATAAGCGTTGGATTTACTGCAATATTCTGCGAGAGATCTCAAACTGCAAACCACGTGTTTGAGCTTCATTTTTTTTTTTTATAATAATTATGCTGTATTCCTTGCATTCCCTGTTTCTGCTCCTGTGCCAGCTTATCTCGTTGAAATTAAAAATTCTGATTCGTATTCTTTCTGCAGGAGTATACCAAGTATGAGAAAAACTTTGAAGGCCTAAACATTACAGATGAAATGTTGAGCCCCAACTCAATCACCAGGCAACTTAGTGACCAAATTTCTCTTGCAAAAGCTTTTGTTGTGATTGCAAAAGAAAGTAACAATCTTCAGTTTGCTTGGGAATTAAGTGCCCAAATTCGCAATTCCCAGGTCCTCCTTTCAAGTGCTGCAACGAGACGAGCTCCTTTAACAACCAGAGAATCAGAAACTGCTATCCGTGACATGGCACTTTTGCTCTTCCAAGCCCAGCAACTTCATTATGATAGTGCAACAATGATTATGAGACTGAAAGCCAAAATCCAAGTTCTTGACGAACAAATGGGTATTGTGAATGAGAAAAGCTCCAAGTATGGTCAAATAGCTGCTGAAGAAATCCCGAAAGGACTTTACTGCCTTGGTATTCGGTTAACTACTGAATGGTTTGGAAACTCAAATTTACAGAGAAAAATGAATGAGAGAATCAAAATTCAGTCAAAACTTAGAGATAACAGCCTCTATCATTTCTGTGTCTTCTCTGACAATATCCTTGCAACTTCAGTTGTTGTCAATTCAACTGCTTTAAATTCCAAGAATCCAAGTATGGTTGTGTTTCATCTTGTAACTGATGAAATAAACTACATTGCAATGAAAGCCTGGTTTGCCATGAACACTTTCCGAGGAGTTACTGTTGAGGTCCAGAAGTTTGAAGATTTTAAATGGCTAAATGCTTCTTATGTTCCGGTGCTTAAGCAGCTCCAAGACTCTGAAACTCAAAGCTATTACTTTTCAGGCCATAATGATGATGGCCGGACTCCAATAAAGTTCCGGAACCCAAAATATCTATCTATGCTTAATCACCTCAGATTTTATATTCCTGAAGTTTTTCCTGCATTGAAGAAGGTGGTATTTCTTGATGATGATGTAGTTGTTCAGAAAGATATATCTGGTCTATTTTCAGTTGACTTGAACAGCAACGTTAATGGAGCAGTTGAAACATGCATGGAGACATTTCACAGATACCACAAGTACCTGAACTATTCTCACCCTCTTATTAGAGAACATTTTGATCCTGATGCGTGTGGGTGGGCATTTGGAATGAATGTTTTTGATTTGGTTGAGTGGAGGAAGCGAAATGTAACTGAAATCTACCACTACTGGCAAGAAAAGAATGTGGATCGGACACTGTGGAAACTCGGGACACTACCTCCTGGACTTTTGACTTTCTATGGGCTAACAGAGCCATTAGATCCCTCATGGCATGTGTTGGGATTGGGCTATACAAATGTTGATCCTCACTTGATTGAGAAAGGGGCAGTTTTGCACTTCAATGGAAACTCCAAGCCATGGTTGAAAATTGGGATGGAAAAATACAAGCCTCTTTGGGAAAAGTACGTAGATTATAATCATCCTTTATTACAACAGTGCAATTTGCATTGACTTTGGAAATGGAAGCTTCAAGTTTTCCCTGGTGCGTAAGAACATCTAAATTTTGTAGATCAATTATGCTTGCACAATTTTTACAGGATCAAGCATGGCTGTTGGCTGTAAAAGTACCTGTTGTAGTATAGAATGTTAATTTAACATCATTTATTCAAGAATCACTGCTTATTGCCTAGCAAGTCCTTTCAGTTTATTATGCTGGCTAGCTCTAAGCTCAAACCAACAGTTATCCACTATAGTTTTACTTGATCTTCTTCCCCTTTTCCAACACTTCTTTGTGATATTGCTGGTTTGCTTCTTCTGGAGTTCAGTAGAGCTGAAAAGGGCTTCTGAATCTGGTCGAATTTATTGCTCAATCTGCACTAATAAATAAGGTAATTGCCGGTGGAATATTATTGCTCAATCTGGTCGAATTTATACCATGAAGGCCTTAAGTAACTGCTACCTCTCACTCCCTATGAGGGAGATCTCAAGTTTTGAGCATATAAAAAATTCTCACTCGTGGAAATGGAACGTATAGTTGGGCTGGGAAGAAAATTGGACTTGGAATATGGCGCTGACCTTGATGAAACGCACAGGCTTATTGCCTTTGCAGAACAATGGTTTTTTACCGTACTTGCTTAGGTGCCAAAGCCTTATATCAGCAAACCCCTCGTATATTCAAATTATCAACCAGGGATCTTCATAATTGCAGTCTCCATGGCAAAAATTCTGGTCCTCTAAATGAACATATGGAGAGTGCAGATAAATGATGGAGCTTGGTAACATTTATGTTGAAACTGTCCTGACCACAAGAAATGGAGCTTTGGCTTCTCAGTCGCTTTTGGCAAATGTTCAGTTGACAAATCCTGAAGTCAGATGAACTCGATTCCTTTTAGGGGAAGTGATTGCCACGTGGAAGAATCCTAGGTAAACCACTTGGAAACATTAAAATGCCGGTAATCAAGAAGTAACCATTGAGCGACAACACTAATACTTCAACCTTCGGGACTTTTTATTTATATTTTTTTAAAAAAATACTTTTAGAAGACTGTCAAACAGAAGGAGACCTCCGTCCAACGCTACCCTGCCTGAATGAGAAGTAAAGACTCCGTCAATGAGATCCTGAGTAATTTCAAGATGATAAAAACACAATGCAAACCTTATTAAGAGTTGTATTTATTAATGTAATAGCGATTGTTTTTTATGTGAAAATATATTAAAATAATATATTTTTTAAATTTTATTTTTAATACGTTCATATTAAAACTATCTTAAAACACTAAAAAAATAATTTAAAATAAAAAATTTAATTAATTAATTAAAATACTAAAACAAACAAGCTTCTAGTTATTAAAACCGTTTTTGTGTGACTTGAATTAAATCCTAGGAACTGTGGCTTGGCAGGTCAACCCAACAGCCTGCGAACTGGTGTTTAATTTAATTTAAGTTGTATTTTAAACTAATTTTTATATTAATACCAATGGATATTATTATTATATTTAAAAAAAAAAAAAAAAACAAGAATCAAAGTCTTAGACCCTCGTGGTAAATTGATTGGAACGAGAGTTATACCTTGTGGGCCATGAAATTATATGCTTTCCATTTTTATTTTTTTTACAGGTTTCACAAATTACACACACACGTCTACAAACACATATGTTAGGTTATCCACATGATTCGTTGGTGACAAATCCCCATCTAACTTTGATACATTCTCACTCAAAACCTTTATTTTCTATTAGTTTGAGTACATCACGGGTATGAGAGTGCCGCATACCAGTGGACCTTATCACTAGGGCGATCAGGGTCGCCGCACTGGTGGCGGTGGAAAGCAAGGAACAGTTGATGAGCTTGTGAAGTTTGAAACCACAATCAAGTCCGTCGAGGATTACAGGTGTTGAAAAATTGCTGGATATGGTTCTGGACTTGTTTTAAGGATAAAAAAATCTGTCATATAGTTCACTGCTCTCAGGATCTCGGAATGTTGAGAAAATTCATCAGCTAAGAATGCTTCATATTCAGCTGATGCAAGGGCGGTATGCCAACGTTAGGGCTGGTAATGTGTGTCAATTAACCATCTCACTTAAATTCTTTCTGATGGTTTTGCAGAACAATCTGTTATATGCATGGAGTAGTCTTTCAATGTTTCGATGTCCGGTGCATAAAAAACCAAGCTTCAGAAGGAAAAACTCGAGATGAAACTGAACTTTATTCTTCGTTCTCGAATCGAAACCCCTTTCAGCAGCTTGTGTTAAACTAGTTCAGCTGATCAATAAGTGATTTTCCTTACAAATCCAGAATTATAGGTGGATCCATAATCAGTTTAGTTCGCAATTCAGCGTGCTTCGGATCTATCTCAGCTTCCATCAAGTCAACAATGTCTAAAGTTTCACCCTCAGTAAGCAGCAGCTATCAAAGCAATGCTACGTCGGCGTTTGATGCCTGCTGTTTTCATCCGAACTAACCTTGTAGTTCTTTCGCGTCAGGTTGAGCAGATTGGTGGGATACAATTTATGGTTCTGAACTAACCTTGCAATTCTTTCGAGTCATGTTGAGCAGATTGGTGGGATACAATTAATGGTTAATTGAGTTATAGTTATCAATCCAGTCCGAGAATCGACCTAGATCAAGTAAGGTTATTAATTTCATTTCGGTTGGTAATTCATTTTTGAAATATTTCGATTTTGAGTGTTTTGTTGCGCAGGTTTGTACAATTTAATCTAAAAAAAACACAATATAATAATTTTTCTGAATAAAATTATGAACATTATATATATTATTTGATTTTATAAAATCAATCATGTCTATAAATTTGAATGTTGAATCTAACAAAAAATTTTAAAATATCTCTTAACATATTTTATATATCAAGTTAAAATTTAAAAAGATCATGTGAGACTATCAATAATATTTTCATAATTTGTTATCAAAAGTTTTTTTTTATTTTTAGATTGTTTTTTTTTTTAATTTTATTATTTTGAGAATTGAGTTTTATAATTTATTTTGATTTTTTTTATTTTAAATTACTACAGTCTCATTATCAGAGTTATGAATTTAAAAGTTTAAATTAGTTTTATCTTAATGGATTAAATATGTTGTCATCTCAATATTTTTTTTAAAAAATATATATATATATATATCATCTTGAGTTTGAACTCATTGAGTTAATCGAAACATATTGGTTTAACTCTTATTTTTTTACTTATATTTAAAATTTGAATTATATAATTATAGGTTAATTTATTTTTAAATTATATTTATTAAATTTCAATAAAACAAAACCAAATCATATCATTTCAATTAAAAAAAAAAGTAAATTTCAACAAAATTAGAATCTGTTTTTTTAAGAAAAAAATTTCATTATTAATTTATATATATATATAATTTAATTATTTTAATATAAAAAATATTTTAATATATTCTTAAATAAAAAACATAAAAAAAAAAAACCCTCATCTTCCACTTCTTTTAAGCAAAAATTTGCCAGTCTACTCTCATCTCCATTTCTCCTCTCTTTCGATCGCTACAAAGAAGAAAATAAATCCATGGCCAAATTAGCGGCGGCGGCAGCTCGACAAGCCTCCATTCTCTCCCGAATCTCTTCTCCCAAGTCACCCGCTCAAGCCGCCGCCCTCATCCACCGCCGCGGCCGAGCTGGTGCTGCAGGTAAATCCTTTCTGCAAAACACGTACACATACTAACATATACGACGTATAAATCTACCTACAAACATTCACGCTTACGTATGTATTCATGTTGTCGATCTGTATCACCTTGCCGTGGATAGGAAACTGATTAAACTCATTAATTATGTTTAAAGCTGCAATCTTTAGCTCAGTCCTTGGAAATTTTGAGCTTAATAAAATCTTGGAATCAAAGTTTCAAGTGGAGATAATAGATTATTAAATTTTCTAGGAATAAAAATGTTAAATTTTTGCTATGCGATTATGAATTTTACATTATGTTTGTTGATAATTGCAGACCACCATGGACCAGCGAGGATTAACTTCTGGCAAGATCCAATGAGCCCATCAAAGTGGAAGGAAGAGCATGTTAGTCACTTGCATTTTATATTATGCTATACTATTATGTTTCATGTTATAAGTTTTTATATTTGTTTAAAAAATGATCTGCTCAATTTATTGCCGATACGTTTTTTTCTCGAAAGTTTTTTTTTTTTCCACACCAAAAGTATTTTGATTGTTTATTTTTCAGAATTTTGTGTATTTATGGCATATTAGAGCATTGTCTTTTTGGAGTAGTATTGCTGGTAGTGTTGTCATTTTATATATATGAGGAAAATAAAACTTTTGAATTTAGTTATATTCTTTGATTGAATGGTTGAATGGTGTTTTATGGGAGTTTTCATGTTTGATTCCTTTCATATGAGTTCTTGTTCTTGTCATGTTGATTTTGTTGATGTTGGTGGGAGAATGGATATGATGGAAGGTATTTGTGTTATATGAGTTTTCTTGATTGTTTGTTGGATATTGGGTTGCAGTTTGTTATTGTCTCTTTAAGCGGCTGGGGTGTACTAATCTATGGGGGATACAAGTTCTTTACAGGAGGCAAGGGCAAGGAAGAGGTACTTTTGGATATATTTTTTTCCACTGTTTCTATCTTATACTTTACTGTTATTTCTTCCTTTGCCATCAGAAAATTGGAAATTTTGCAATTGTTCAGTTGGAATGGTGTCTTTGCTCCATTTATCCAACTTTTTTACAGATTGTCATCTTTTTACAATGTTAGTCCTTTTTATAAATGAAGGGCGTATCAAAATGTAATTTTTCAAATTTTATCTTCAATTATTATGATATTTAAGAACCATATTTCAAAATACATAGGCATGTGCATTTTTCAAGATAGAGACATTCTTTTATTTATTTTTTTAATATGTACAATAGGCAAAGTATTGAATCACTTCCTTAATAGTTGGGAATCCAATAGTAGACAAATAAAATGAGACCATTGTTGCCAAAGGTTCAAAGTGCCTTAAGGTGTTAAGGTCAGGTGGCTTGATAAGACAACTTTCTGCAACTAAGAGAGAGAGAAAAAGGCAGGAAAAAATAGCACAGCAGTGTAATAGTTTGGATGTTGGAAAGAAAATACAGCAGCATAAGGAGAATAGGAATTGATAAAAATCTGGCCTTCTAATACCTCAGGAAGCTAAAAGTCAAGAGATGAAAGAAAATGATAGAGAAAGAGAGGAACTAATTAGAAGAGAGATGAAAGAATTGCATAACATATTATCAAACTATCTAAATACCTATTTTTTACTGTTGATGCAGCAGTAGGTGGTCCATTTGCTCTTTGATACATGTGTTTTGTATTTTAATTAACTTTAGAAAATACCTTTTAAGACAGCTATTAAAATAAATAAATCAATCAATGATTAAATAAAGGGTAATGTTACTAAAGTGATGCAAAACAATTTCAAACACAAATCCCTGGAAGGTTCCTGGGCAACGCCTCAAGTGCACAGTACCTAGCTCTAAATGCCCAGATAAAAAGCTTTCAAGTTGCCAAGGCCTAATCTGGGGTGCTTAGGCAAACACCTTGGCATCTTTAGCTTTGAATTGAATAGAAGAAGCTTAAGGCTCCTCCACAATCAATGTCTATTATCATTTCTCTCTCTCTCTCTCTCCTTTTTTTTTGAAGTGTTTCATGCCAGGAAAACTTCTTCAATATTGTGCAAAACAATTTTATTTGTGTGATACATGATCACCTAAGGAATTGAATTGTGAACAGTCATGTGTAGATTGTTTGACTCTTAAGAATTTCTAAATGCACGGACATCATAAATATTGATGATATATAAAAAGGTAATGATTATATTGAGTATGGCTACACCTAACACATCACTACAGCTATCATCTTAAGACGGAATCTAGCTATCAGGAGAGTGATCATGTCTAAGTGTATAACATAGAGTAGTTGCAAGATTAAAGTTTGAGGCTAATGTTGATCTTTAATGGGGATAGCGAGGCTTATAGATGGTATGCCATTAAGGAGAAAATAGTTTCCACAATCATGGGTTACTTCTCAATTTCTCAAGCCATTTGCAGACTTGATAATTCATATCAAGCAAGGAGATTATTAGCCAAATGTGGTTTTAATTTTAGGAAAACTAACAATTTGAAGCTCATGATGGAATGTAACTTGTAATAAAAAAAATAAACCAATTTTAGCTAGAGATATTCTGAGATTACAGTTTTTATTTTCTCCTGACATTTGATTGTTATTTACAGAAACCATTAGAAGCAGCACAATGAGGCTTGAAGTGTGTAATCGAGACATGACATTTCTGATAATAATGTGTTTGGCTGTACTTCACATGTCATGGGATCAATTTTCCTTGTTTGCAGATGATACTGCAAAAAGTATTGCGATTTGTTTTAGTCAAGAATGATGGATGATTAAACTTGGAAGTTAAATTGCTTATTTTGGCAAGAAAATAAGCCCCTTACATTGGCATAGCCATTTTGTTGTCACTCTAGTGGTTTGATTTTTAACCTGCTATATTCTGATTATCTCATGCTATCTTCTCCAAGTTCAAATTCAATTAGTGGATTTGCAACAAATTACAGGTTCATGTTGAGTCTCTATTTTCCCTTTTTCTTTTTGCAATAAACGGAAATGATGTTTAATTATAAGGATAAACAAAATGCTAAGCAAACCTCACTCTCGGAAAAGTAATACAATAGGCATCATGCTAGCAGGAAATACAGTGCTTTTTTTAATCAACAGGTTACCCAAATTAGACACAATGTGGCAGCTTTTGGAACTAATCATGGAAACAATGGCATTTGTTTTCGTACCAGCTGTATTCATTATCTCATGGAAACGTATTTTGTTGAGTATTGTGCCCTAGAGGATTCCTTAGGCTAGATTATGCCCATCATGTATGAGACTGGATAGACGCCAGATTGCTTTCTGGAAGTGCATCATTTCATTTGTATGGCTCAAACAACAAGAAACTGATGTTTGATAATATTACAGTCATTGGTTGAGTATCAAGTTGACACTTTGTTTGACCTGAAGCTTTGTAGAGAAAGTAATTGAAGCGAGGACAAATATGAAAAAATAATCTTTGGTCTGGAGAAATTAATGATGAGGTGATTTAAAAGAAGTTGACAACAATGGAGCAATGTTGCTATCTGGAAGAAATGGATGTGAAAGGGTTGAGAATCCCTACCACCTGGTTTAAGTTTTACTCATGAGCATTTCGGTTCTATTTAACCAACAGTCTCCTGCAAAGTTTGTATGTATTTCTGGATTTGGGATGGTAATTCCAATACATCTTTAGTTGATAACTGTCCTAAAAACCATGAAGACTGATATTTAAAACCTTTACAGTAAGCAATAATATTAAATGCTGATAATCAGCTAGAAGTCGGACTCATCAGTTTCCTCCCTGTACTCTTCTTTCTCGTCATCTAAATCAGAAACTGGCTCCTTGTAAAAATCTCCAGCACTTGCATTGGTCTCGAGCTCTACATCTGAATCCTCCATTTGTTCTTGCCTGTCATGCTTGCTGATATTTTTCACATGTTCATCACTGTTTTCTTTGTTATTCATATTGCTACTGTTTTGTCTTGCTTCTGTGCCCCTGGCTTGTTGTTGATCTTCATCCAGGCTCAGTTTTCTGTCATTGCTTCTGATGTTACTGAACTGGTTGTCAAGGCTTCGATCTGTCAGCACTTTGGCATCATGAGCTACTGGGAGCCTTTTCATTGTCTCATGAACTTCACTCATCTGCTGATTTGTTTGATCTTCCCCAAGTTTGTTTTCCAGGTCCTTGGAGTCTTCATGGTTTTGATGCTCCATTGATTTGGCCTCAGAAGAACCTACCACCGTCGTTATTTCTTCTGTTTTTCCATCAATGGAAGTTCTTCCCTCTTCTCTGTATATCAGTCTATCTTGATCATCACTAGGAAACTTTCTATTTCTCATCTTCTCAGCAAAATAGTTTCCATGATTTCTTTTCTCCAGCTGCCTACTCCTGGCAGCTACTGTTCCTCTCTTTCCTCTTACTCTGCTAACACTGTGGTACCTCTTCTGCCTCCTACTTCTGGATTTATCCACCATTTCCGACTTCACACCACCCCTAAAATTTTCTTGATGATCTTCTGCCCCCTGAAAATTTCCAAGCCCAGGTTGCCCATCGAGGTTAAGTTCATGCTCTTCTCTATCCCTTGATTTCTCATCATTACGGGCATCAGCAGTTTCAGATGCTCTTCCGATTCTGCTGACAATTGTCTCTGTTGAATTTGAAGTATTGTTTTCCTCTACTGCACCAGAAGCACGCTTCCCTTGAGAATTTTCATTTTCATACTCTTGATCTTTGTCAATGCCAATGGAACTTCCATTTCTAGATCCTTCAAGTTTCTGTGATTCCTCTTCCTCCGACACTTCTCTACTGTCTGCAATGCCTACCCTGCTTTCACTTGCATTTTCAACTATGGCAGTATCACCATGCTTTTCTAGATCGGTGGAAGTAGAGTTGCCTCCATTGCCCCTCGTTGGATCCAAACCATTGCCATCATTTGCAGTTTCATGCAATTGAACCTCCTCTTCTTTACTCTTTTCGACTTGTATGCTACCCTTGTTTACCATGTTCGAATATACAGTCATGTTTATGGGTGGGCTTGATGGGTCATCTGTGCTCACTGACCATTTCTTAGCTGGGTATTCAAGGTGGTGCTTCAAATTTTCAATTTCAGCTTCCTTTTGTTTCAGATTTCCTATAAGATCCGCCATTTGAAGGTCTCCTTTCTCTGCATCAATGCTCATCTCTCTCAGCATTTTTATCTCATTTTGCTTCTCCTCGAGGGAAGACTCCATGATCTTTTGTTCATCCTTTATGGAATCAATTGTGGACTGCATTTCCAGCTGCCTCCTGTCAAGCTCCATCTTTTGGGTTCTTAGAGTGTATATCTTCACTTTCATCTCTTCCGTCTTTCTTTTCATTTCTTTGCTGCGTTCTCTTTCTTTCTAAGGAAAGGAAAAGATGTAATAACTTTTAGTGATAAAAATCTAGTAAGAATTAAACATCATAATCTAGATTATACACCGCAAAGCAAAGCTCAGATTCTAATCTGAGTTGCAGCTTGTTTTTAACCATAAGCATGGCGCACTAGCTTTTCAATTGGTAAAAGATGGAGTTTCGGAAACTATATAATAAAGTATATTGCATCATGAGAATAGTTATGAATTCGGCCTAGCCCTGACAAGTTAACTGAGGGCCCTGGTGAAATAGGCAAAATCCAGGCTTGCAATTGCCCTATCAAACCCGGCCGACTCGCCGGGAGGGTCATTCCTGAGTCAAGGGAAAAGTGAAGTGATCCCGGAGGATATAGAGGAGCAACTGAGTTCACAACTGAATCAAGAAAATCTGAAACTGATAATGCACAAACAATTGCAGATGATGCCCTGTGTTTTTTTTTCTCTTCCTCGTTTTAGTTGTTTGTATGTTGAATAAATTGCACAGAATGGGGGAGTTTTTTCGTTCCCTTTTCTTGCACCTATGTACATAATAATTTGTCATGTGTATGCATGTGATCTTAACTACATAGCTTTCATTGAACGGTTGATTGAGAGCTGAAATGAAGGTGGCAATTTGCCAAACAGAGGAAGGGGAGCCACTCTTGAACCATGTTCTATACACAATATAGTAAGGGAATTTAATATAATATTAAATGATATGTGTGCTTAATAAAACACAATATTAGTTCCAGTTCAACTCTGGACCATAAGAGTTTAATGTACCAGCAATATTTTAACTAAATGACTAGTCCTGAACATGCAATTTGCATCAGCAAGTTGTAGTGGCGGAAAATCATTCTTTAGAGGTGAGTTTTTCAACCCTTTACAAGGACTTTTAGCTGTATCGGTGGTATTGTTTTGAGATCTGCTATAAATGAGTCAATATCTTGGGATCATGCGCTACCTTCTAGCTCCTAGAAATGGCAAAATGAAAGCTATGTTCAACCTAATTCACATGATATCATAATAAGCACATTGAAGAAAGAGACCACGTCAAAAACTAGCTGGAAAGAAAGATTGGTCTAAGAAATGGTGGGTTTTCCATAACTGAACTCTGCATGCTTAAACCACTACTCAAAATGCTAAAAGAGGTTGACTTCACCCACTGAATTTAAGTACACACTATACAGCCCTCCTCCACACTTCTCTAATGGTGAAAAAAGCCATGAAAGCGAGCTTAAACCTTCTTAATTAGTTGTCATGCGGACAGAAAGACTAAGTAACATGCATGCATGAGAGGGGGGGGGGGGGGGGCGGGGGAGTGACCTGCAAGATAAGCTGAAGGGACATGAGCTCGCGATCCTTCTCTTTGATAAGGAGGTTGAAGATGCGTCTCTCTCTGAACTTATGTAGCACCATAACACCAAGCAAAGCAGCCCCAAATGCTAAAACCAGCATCAGCCCATACGGCCTTCCTCTATTTCCATTACCGATTCCTTTGTGGCCTCCTCCCGCAGCCATGATCCTCTCTCTCTCTCGCTCTCTCGCTTAGTGTGTAATAAAACTAGCTACAAGAAGAAGAAGGAAACAGAAAGGTCTTTCCCCTTCCTTTTCTTTAGCAAGGTATTATTGTAGAATTTTAAGTTCACAGGACCTTGCTTGTCATGTAAAAAGAGCCATGCATCTACCCCTGTTTCTCTCTCTAGCACATAAGAGCGTAGTTAACGAGGTTGTGGAAGCATGGGAACTGTTTCCAGGCGCTGATTGTGGAATCCTCAAAAGTAACATGCATGCATAAGAGAGAGAGAGAGAGAGAGTTTCCATGCAATGCAGTGATTTTACCGTAGGCCCACTTTAACTTTGCAGGTATTATGAAGAATGAACTTGAATTGGCGACAAATTTCGTGATAAGGGATCATGGTTGCAAATTAATCCCATTTCTATTGGTGATTTATTTCTTTAATTATAATATATTGTTTTGGCTTTAAAGTATTTTAGTATGTCGTTTCAAAGTTGTATTATTTATGCGTGTGTGTGTATTAATTCAAAAAAATTAGTTCAAAACAAAAAATAAAATTATTTAGAATTGACAATTTAATCTAAAAAATAAAAAATAAAATTATTTTTCTAAATAAAATTGTGAACATGTATAATATTACGAGATTGTCATCATCAATCTCGCAAGATCATTATTTCTCTGATTGCTCTAAAATTTTAACATAATATATATAAATATATCAAAAGACTCCTCGTAAAATTTGATTTCAATATAACGGTCGGATTAAGAGATATGATTGATACTGTAAAATCATTAATTATTTAAAAAAACACTAATTAGCCAAAATGGTCTAAATGAAATGATTCTGGCGTGTTTCGGCTGGAATTTAGCTGAAAAATCTGAAATGAACTGAAATTTAACTCGAGATAAAAACAATATTATTTTGTCTTGTTTTTTAACTAATATAGGACATTTCATCCATTTCAACCAAAATAAAATGAAATTAACATCCGTGGTCTAGATCTATCATGATAACTTGAAGAAATTGTTTGATACGAGAATGGGGTGCTTGTGCACTTTAACCCGGATTTATATAACTAGAAAATTGGAAATACTGGAGTTAAAATAAGAGAAAATGAAGGTGTATTTAAAAGTATAGATGTAAGATGATTTGGTTTAGAGTTCAGGTATTTAGATTATCTATAGCAATTATGTTATTCAAAACAAATTCATTTTTTTAATGAAAAGTCTTGGGGTAGATTGATCGGATTTCACCTAGGTTTAGTCAAATTATTAGCCAACCTATCAAACCATCTAAATTTGATTAAGTTAATATTAAATTAATTATTTTGTTCAAAACATTGTTATTTTATTTTATTTTTTAATTCTTTGAAGTTGAATCAACCAAGTCTAACCCTGGAAAATAAATTAATTTGACGAGAACTAATTATATCACTTCATAATATAATATAACTTGTAAACTCAGTAAATAAATAAATTTCAGAAATGATTTAAAAAAAAAAAAGTCATGGCAAAGGGATAGGCAACTTTTCTACCACGTGGTGGAAGATCAATTTTTGTTACTAATAAAAGTTTCATATAATCCCCAAGAAGCATGGCATAATAATAAAGGGTTTAAGATCTACACAGCAGGTCTCGAGTTCGAGTTAGAACGTGCGTTTCTTGTAAGAATCTGAAACAACCAGTGTTTTACTCGCTCACCTAGGCCCATAAAATACGTTTTTCAAGAATGGGATTTCCTCAAATCCAAAATAAAAAAAAAAAGTTGCATGTATCACTTGAGTGTTGTGCCCTATCTCACTCTTTATAGCCATTCTTATACTGCCTATTAATTTCAATCCCCCATGTATTTTTCAACATTAAATTTGGTCTTTAAAGCCTTAATTATTCTACATCAACCAAATTTAAATACATTTTGATAAACCAAACATTAGGTTAACACTAGAACTTTTCATCGACATTGCGACACTTCTATATTTACAGGGGAATTAAATATGAATTGAATTTCAAAAAACATGTAAAAATTTTATTTTTCATTTATTAACCAATAATTTATTTCTATCATATAGGTTGCATGAATTTTTGTACAACACTAAAAAAAAAAAAACTAATATTGCACTAAAAAAATATACCTTTCATGCTGAAAAGACATGACAATTTTGAGAGATTTATACATCTTGGAGACTATATAAGCATGACATATTTAGTATGTGATGTCTAAGCATTTCATGCTACGATTGCGGTCTAGTGTGGAGAACCAAAATACACACACATGTATACATGTATTATACTGTAAGTGATACTATATCCAATGGTTTTTGCTGTGGTTAAAATTACCCATGACCATGTAGCAGCTATTTTCTTGCAAATGTTTTATCATTTTTTTTTCTTTTAGAGATTTTTATCCCTTCCTCTCTTATTATTTGATTATTTCAATTTTGTAATGTTTGTCTATGCCGACTTCATTTTATTTTCTTAATTGGTCGCAACTATCCAAGGCATAGAGAAGGGAAGAAATGTCGAAGAAAGGGATAAAATGTGTGTGTGTTCATTCATTTCAAAATTATTTTAATTTTATACTTCTGTCTTTTTTTTTCAATTAAATATTATATATATATATATATATATATATATATATGTCGAAGAAAGGGATAAAATGTGTGTGTGTGTTCATTCATTTCAAAATTATTTTAATTTTATACTTCTGTCTTTGTTTTTCAATTATATATATATATATATATATATATATATATATATATATATATATATATATTATTATTTCCATAATATACTAACAAAATACAACGTAACCACAACAATTTTATCTTAAAAAAGACGTTTTGTTGTGCAGTAACAAAGTAGAAAGAAAGTGATACCGATTACACTTTCATTGCATTTTAAACGGTTATAGCTTAGAAATGTATATATGTTTTGTGTTTGATAACGTCACAATTAGAAGAATGGTGTCATGATAGCAATTAGACCTCACAAGGGCTCATGATAGCAACCCTTTGGAGAATGGTGTCAGCTTTGTTTATATATCAGCACAAATATTTATCAAAATCTCTGCTCATATAATGAATCGAATATTTCTTGTATCAAGATATAGCTTGCCATAGATACCAGCAATAAGGGCTTAAAAGAAAGCATTCCATAGGACAATTTCTTTTTCTCAACCGTGATCTTTCATTGATTAATAGAAAAGAGAGAATTTCCACCGTTCTACAGAGGTTGTATATGATCTATGAACATACCAATGTACATTTCAGAGTCGTGTCAAAATTTTCTTTCACCATGAACACTGTTTTTTCCAAAAATCTTCAGACAGCAATGACTGGAGCAGTTCTTGCAACCTCTCAGCACCAGGACCTGGTCGAAATAGGGAATGACTACCACGAACGGAGCATGGATCAGATTTATTGTCTGAGCTGCCAATGCACCATGCTCCATGAGCAAACCTGCTTGTGCGGTTTAAAATCTCTTTATCAATCTTGTCTAAAACAGGATCATTCCTTGCAAATTTCCGGGCAAATGGGGCATTACTTTTAACCATTTTATCGAAGTCTTTCATTGTCAAAGAGATGGGGTGCTGCCTAGGAGGGCTGTCCCAGGCTATGTAGTGGAGATCATGGCCTATGACTGTGTCTTGGAATTCTTCAGTGTTGCAAATAACAGTGTGGAAATATCCTTCAGGAGAGGAGACGAAATTTGTGTAGTACATTAGGATAGTTCGTGGAAAGTTCTCCCATCCCATTATACAGTACTCAAGAAATGATCGAGTTAGCATTATCCATGCTGAACCTGAATACCAGAAGCAAAATAAATTCACATTATCTTTTCTTTCCCTTATTAAAACAAAAGAATTAAAGGACGAGGTCCATGTATAGAAACTAACCAACTTTCCAGAGGCCATGAGTAAACAATTGCAGGAAATTATCTAGATGCAAAGTTAAGAGAATCAGATGACCAGAAGGCGTTCAGCCTCAATCATGCCAGGATTTTGGTTGAGTCTTATACTAGCTTAAGAACCACCACTAAAGATAATCTAGCGACTATCAACTGACTACATGAGGTTCAAAAGGAGTTCAAAAATATCATGCAATCCCACAAAGTTACAACCAGCTTCTTGTTGATAAAAATTTAAAAAAAAAAAAAAAAAAAAAAACCTTGAAGCTTAAATAGACATGCATACCGGTAAACAACTTGAAAGAAGTTGGAAGTGATCTACGTTGAGAGGTCAAAGAAAGGTCGGATTTCTTTGATAAGTAAAGGCCTGGATCAATAGCAATTGGTTTTGCCCTGGAGCTCCTGCAACAAGTTGGCAGATCAAAATGCCCCAAATGAACTACTCTTTTTCAGAAAATAGAAGCGGATGAAGATTTGCCAATGTAATAATGCAAAGTTCTGTGTTCTTTTTTCACTTACATTTTCCAGCCAGTTAGCCGTGTGTGTTCAATGAAATTAAGACTTCTAGACAAATTTGAGAGCACATGGAGCAAATCTGCAGACACAGTACAACCAGAGTTTACTTACAGCATCAAAGCATCTGCATATCTACAACAAACAGAATTGCCAGAACTTCGGGGGGGGGGGGGGGGAATCCTCCTATACCCTTCATAATTCTCAGTGAAAATTTGCAGTCAATTTACAGAACTTATTCATATTGCTGAACAGCATGAAAAGACTTGAAGGTAGAATGCTGTTCATTTCAGTTCATCCATCCAATGCAACTTATGAATAGCAAGTCAATCAAAGAGTTGAGAGAACCATTTAACATGATTGTTTACCAAAAACCATAGCGTAAGACAACGCATCCTTTATCTAGTAAGATAAATGCTGACATCTTGTTATAGTTTATACAGTTTACGAGTTTTCAAATTAAACCTTGCAGGAAGACACTTAGGCAGAACCAACACCTAGTATTGCCCCTGTAAGAATATAATTTCTTTTTCAAAGAGAATTACCTTTGAACGATGGAACAAGAGAGCACAGGAGATGATCTTTTCCCTTAAAAATAACTAGGGTTGAGACAAACATGTGGAAGCATAAATCCAGTTGTTACGGAGCAACAGGAATGTTTAAAACAGGCAAATATCAAAATTTCTCACTCCAGAATGACATACAGCAGAGCTTCAGGAGACAGTAACTCACCCTAGAATCCAGTCCCCAACTTTCAAGAAGAGTCTCCCTATAGAAATAAGTTTTATCAGCCTGATACCATGTCTCCTTTTTGCAGAGATTTTGAGGTTCCTTAAACCCCAAAGATTGGGTTAGCACTTAGCAGCTGCACATAGGGAGCCAGCCCCCAGCAGATCACAACAATACAGTGGCTAAATTCCCTTGAAAGGCTGTTAAATGGCTTTAGACTCCATGTGCAACTCTCAGTGTCAATAATTCTGTTCTTTGTGTATTCCAATATAAATAGAACCCCATAAGAATACTTAAGGCATAATTGTAATCTCCAAAACATCTTACAAATGCAATACAGAAATGTATCTTCTATAACATACATGACTGCAAATGTGCAAGATGAGGGCGCTAAAGACAATGTGATCGATTGAGTATGCTAATTTCATGCCTTCCCCAATTTACAACAAAGACATTATTTTCTTTAGAAGCAAAATGTGCATAACATACTTGAGAACTATAACTCAAAGCTTAGCCCTAAAGCAAGAAGTTTCATTTAATTAGAACTAAAGAAGTGGAACGCATCAGCATCTGGGAAATGATATGTGAACCACATGAAGCAAACCTGGTTGGATCCAAAAAAATCATGTTCACATAGGAAAAGTTAATAGATTTAACTTATTTGTGAACTGAAGCAAGAATCAGATTGAATGACCCATTATTGTTCTGGATTGACAACTTACTGTGTCAATTTTACTTCTTTTACTACAGTTTGTCTGATATTTACCTATACTGGATACAAGAATCGGAGCTCAGTTTCATTGCGTATTTGGAGATATGTTCAAATTAATTCAATAGGTAAATTACCAATATTAAACATCACCAATCCTCTCATGGAAATGGAACAAAATAAGGTAAACAACAGAACAAGAAAAAGGCAACAATATTAATTATGAAGCAAGTAAAAATGCAGCCTCGTGTACTAACCATCTTGTGTCACAAGAGGATAATCTGAAGCACTGAGATTGATAAACCAGTCCCACTCCAAGCTCTCCCTCAACATGGTTGCAATTGCTTGAAGGGTACAGGCAATCATAGTAGGCCCCTTATAGGTCACCAAGTTGGACTGTGCCATTACACGCACATTCCCAACTTCTTGAAATGTCGAATCACTCTTCACATACACTCCTAACATCAACCTTTCTCGAGGGGGTGCCTCAAGATCCAAATGTAAAATATACTGATTTCTAGGATGATACACAGCCTGCAAAGTCCTTATCATTCTTTGACTATCACCCTTCGTCCCTGAAATGAGATAAGCTAATCTAGGCGGTTCCAATTCTGAATACCTGCTTCTATTAAGCCATTTCTTTAAATCTGATTCTACAAAATACCCATTTGAGTTCTCCGGCCTTGTATATGAAACAACATCAAATGGAACCTGCTCTCCCCCATAAGAAGATGTAAATACCCCAAAAGTAGCCGAAGAGAACAGGGTTAGAAACACAAGAAAGCTTGCAAAGAATGGAATAAGCCATTTTCTATCACCAAACAACCTTCCTGAGTGGGAATTTCCACTCTTCCTCATGTTCACTAATGCCTTCTTGATAGACATCGATCTCCTCTAACTCGAAAGTTCTCCAACTCCAACTTGTCAGAGGAAACCCAGAAATGCTGACAACTAAAGCAAAACCTCAACCAATCTACTGAACAGCAGAGAGCCAAATAGAAGCAAGGAGGTTCTGTAACAGAACCAAAGCCTCCTTTTCAGATAAATGAACAGCATCTAACCTATCAAGACTTTGAAGCAAAGTTGCACCAACATGTTTAATAACAAAACCTCAACAAGATTCCCAGAATAAGAACTCAGATTTTCAAATTAGCAAAATCAAATAGAAATCTCCATGGCACTAACAGTTACAAAGAAAAAGCTGAGCACACCTAACAATTCCAATAAAAAAAAAGGTATTAACAGTTCATAAAAGCAATCAATAAAATAATTAACTTTCAACTTAAAAGTTAAAACTTTAATGATCAAGAAGAAGATAGATTCAAGAAATGCAATAAAAAAAAAAAGTGGGGTTTTGCTTAAAACTGTTCCAGATCTAATTATCACTCGCAATAAAGCTAATAGAGATAGATAGGTATAGGGAGACAATTACTAATGCTTGGAGTATACGTTTTTGAAACTTCAAACACAAGAGAACTACCAAAAAGAGGAAATAAAAGAAACACTTGCTAAGTTAGAAGAGTTTGTAGTTAAGAGAGAGATGAGGATAGGGAAAGTTGCAATTTTTTTACAACGAGAGATTCAAAGGTTGAAGCTTTGAGCAGGATCAGCTGATCTTTTATTCTTTCAAAGAGGGGGAGAGGACAGTCAGGCGGCAATGAGGACAACAAGGGCAAGTCCAATGCCAAGAATTATTTTTAAAAATCAAATTATAGAAATGATTTTTTAAATAATATATAATTGGCTCTTAAATTGATGTGGTCTTCAATGGTAAGAGTTATTTTTAAGAGTCATTTTATTTAATTTTATTTTAAATAAAATTCAATTATTTTGTATATAGTGTAATTATATAATTTATTATACAATTAATATGAGTAAGTTCTATAATTAAATAATTATTTTTGAGAAACCCGTCAACAATAAAATTATTTTTTAAAATAAAAAATAAAAAAATAAATTTAATTATAATTAAAAGATCTAGAATATTTGAAATTCGTAAAGTAATTGATTCACAAATTTGTAATTTATCAATTTCACATAATTTTTTTTACTACATGTTATTATTAATGACCTCCTTTTATTTTCTTAAATATTATTATTTATTTCATAATTAATCTAAAATATTATTTTTTTAACTAAATATTATTATTAATTACCCATTTTTTCTCTAAATATTATTAATATACCCTCCCCCCACACACGCGCGCTGAAACCCTACATATCTTTTTATTTTAGGCGCCGCACACACCCTTCTTCTCAATTGTTCGCCTCCAGTCTCCCATGGCGATCGTCCCTCAATTCAATGATTTGGTCCATCAACAACCATTTCCAAATCTTTCCCCACGATTCTCTTATCTTTCCACTGTCTCTCCCTTCCCTGCTCATCTCCCAAGTCAAAATGGAAAATAAACTAGTAAACTCAGCAACCCGATCACTAGCAACTCAACTTCTCTTCCTCATTTCAAGCATTCTCTACACGTGCACTTTGGCCACTTCCCAAGAGCTTCTCATTGGCTTTAAGGCCAGCCCGAGTTCATCAGTCTCGCCTTTTCAATCCCTCTTAAATGACTCAACAAGCACATTTTCTCTAGGTTTTCTCCGGGCCAATCAAACCCAGCTCGCTCTCATAGTCGTTCACCTCCCTTCCCTACAATGGCAACGGTAACATTTTTATCGAATATTTTTGTTTTGCCTTTGCCACAAAAATCTGTAGGAATAGCTCCCGAAAAAGAAAGAGGCATTTTGCCTCTTCATTTAACTCTCCCCGTTGGAGAGATAAATTTAACAAAAATAGCTATTTTTTTTTAAATATGCCTTTACCTGCTCTGATGGCTAGTCCCGTTGGACTTGCCCTAATAGAGAATAATTGATCAAGATTTTGGATTTGTATTAAATTATTTGGTGAATACTTGGCTTAATTTGCTTGTTTTTTTTTTGGTAATTATTTGATTAAGGAATTAAAAACTATTAATATAAAGAGGATGTTTGACATTAAATTTCAAAAATATTTTAAAAAAATCATTTTCATATGTTTTTTAACGAAAAATACTTTAAAAAATAATTGCAGCCACACTTTCAACATACTCAAAGTTATATTCTCATAAATTTTTAAATAAAAATGCATATGAAACTTGTTTTTGAAAAATAATATTGATCTTTTTTTTATAAGAGAAAAACTCTACCCATAGAAAATATATTTTATTGATCCAAATGAATGAGTAAAACTCCGGTTATTCTAAGATTTTACTTTGTTTTGGCTGCTTGTAAATATTTATTTCTTTATTGTATCAAACTATATTTTTAAACAAATTAATTTATTCAACTTCGATCACCACATAAATAACCTTTGTTCCAAGTTGTTACTAAATTCCTCGACGTACAATGAGCCGCAAAGTCAATAAATTGTCTTTATAGTTTAACCATTCCTTATGTTTGAATCCTCATTTTATGTTTAATATACAATTGTAATTGCCAAAAATCTTAAGAGTATTTTTTACTTGAAATTATATTAAAGTAATTTTTTATTTTATTTTTAACATTAATACATTAAAATCATCATAAATATGCTAAAAATTATTAATCTGATTTTTTTTCAAATCAAGTACACTAAAACGCAGTTTTAAACCAAAAAAAAAAACAGTATATGTATTTCAAATGTAATAACATTGAGATTAAAGCTAACTATGCACAAATCTCGCTGCAAAAACTATTTTTTCTTATTTTTTAAGCTTTAATTTCAATAATATTTTCAAACACACTCTGACAACCTACGCTACTGTGCAAGCAAGCTATGTGTTGACATTAATCTCAAAATCTTACACAACACCGTCAAGTTCGGGCATCTGAAGTCTTAACCGTGGCTTTATCATATCATCTTTTAAGCTTCAAACTCCGAACCATCTTCGGTTCTGTTTCTCTTCAGTTTAAACCAACTTACGAACCCTGTTCTGTCGGTAGTTACCGTTGTGTTTTTTGCGCTGTGGACAGCGTGTTTTGATGTATAGTACCATAAGGATGTTGGTAACGTGTACCCCATAAATCCAAAGCGAAATGTTAATTTAAGTAATTATATAATATCTTGTTATCAACTGGGTCTCAATTTTTTTTAATTTATACATTTAATTCTAATAAATATTATAAGCATTAGACAGCATCACTTCTCAATCAGTAAACTTTTAGTGGTAATTAAAAGGTTTTAGGTTGATTGTATGCGATTTGCATGTGTGTTCCCAAGTGTTTTTGTCTAAAGCTTTAATTTAGATTTAAATAATAAAAAGGAGCTTTTTTATATATAAAAAAAATCATTTTATGCCTTTAACTATCATTTTCCAATAGGAGCAAGACAAGTTAGGGTTGTTAAACGCTTAATCTCTTATTTTGTGTTAATTTTAATATTAAGATTGTCTTTCGAGATAGTGATTTGATATCAGCACATAAAAACGATTTAAAAATATAAAAAAAAATAATTTAAAGTACAAAATATAAAAAAATTGATTTTTTTCAAAAATGTTTTTGGAATACATTACTAAACAACCCTTAGTGTTACAATTGTCTTTTGCAATAAACCGAGAACTATTTTTTTTAACGCTTCAAAAGGATGAACTAGACTGATAAAATCAAAAGAATATGGACTTAGTTGATAATAGAACACTAAGTTAGGGACTAAATCTAAGTTTCCCATAATATAAACTGCTCCAGGACCCACAACCAGGAGCCTCATAACTTTGATTCTGCAGCTCACGTACGCTGTAGCCTTTTTGTTCTGAGTCGTCAAAATGGGGTCACAAGTTTTTGTTTTGTGGGTCATTTGAGTGATCTTCTTCTTCTCTTCACTGTATTGATAGCAGTTAGGTTAGGTCAAGGTTCACAATCAATAAAGTGTAGGGCACTTTTGGGGAAACAGTGTTCGATGGGCATAACAACATGGATATTTATTTGTTTTTAACTACGTTTTAAAAATATTTTAAAAAATTTAAAAAGAAAAAAAATATTTTAAATAAAAAATACTTTAAAAAAAACTTCAATCATATTCTTAGAAAGATAATTAAGACATGTCTAAGATGTGAATGTCCTCATCTTGAGTATTTTGTGCGTAGCATAGCAAAGGGAGTTGCATTCATGGGATTCCTCTGGAATTTGATCTGATCATTTATTAATTTAAGGATGCCAATACGAACTAGATGATGAAGTGTAGATTTCATAAATATTAATGCAACGAGATTTGTTGGTGGTTAGAATATAGAATTGGTTACGTGTCTCTTCAAATAGTTCTCTTCTCCAATGTTAAGAAAGGCTATCTTGATGAATGTCTTCGATACCTTTTTTTAGTCATGAAATTTATGGTGTTTTTCAGTTAAAATGATATCTTTTTTATGTCCAAAAAACATAATATTTGTGAGATATAAATATTTCTTACATATATATATATGATTAACTTGAGTTATCAAAGGCTCTATTTGTTTTCATGGTGCAGTATGTGTTTTGTTTCAATCATAATTTTTATATTATTTGGTTAATAAAACACACTATTTTTTTACATGAATTATACTAAAAACTCTATGAAAATCTTGATTAAAAAAACTATAATTTATAGTTTTTTTATAACTTATCTTTTCAAACAGTAATCATAAAAGCTAATACACTTGGTGGAGAGTGAAAATATATACATTAGGATTATTAACAAAACAATATATACTCGATCTTGTTTTTTCTATTTTATCTTTTAATATTATATTATTTGAGAATTGAATTTTATATTATTTTTTTTAATTTTTTTATGTATAGTTTTCTCTAATCTCATGAATTTTTTTTTTATCAATTTTAACTTTTAACATTAGATTTATTGAAAATATAACTTTATATTTGATTTTTTTTTATGAAATTATCATGATTTCATGACTCGAGTCATAAAATTTTACATGATAATATAAGTTTACTTAGGTTATTTTTTAATTATTTTCTTTTAGTTTCAACCTGGGTTGGTTGTCAATTTATAATTTTTTGTATTTGCTTCTATGTCTTTTATCATGATCTTATGACATAGGTGGAGGATTTGATAGGTTGACTTTAGTATATTTTTGTCCTTCGATGTTATGTTGATTAAAAATTAATGTTTATGATTTATTTTAATTTATTTTCAATAAGATTATTATGATTTCATAACTTGAGTTAATCAAATATTTTAATATCTCAATATTTGAAAAAAAAATTCTATACAATATGTTGTTTTATCAATATCTTAAAAAAAATATGGTATATTATTCATATTAAAAAAAAATATATTGTCGTGCTAGAAATACTCATTATATTTAACCCGCAACACAACACATACAGTGAAAACTACATCATCTCCTTAAAGAAGTAAAGGCCAACGTGAAATGGACCCAATGGATGGGCTTCATTGATTTATCGAAAGGAACGATTTGAAATTGCCTTCAAAATCCTTCAAATTGGGAAAAGAAAAGGTTATTACTTTACTTCACAATTTGCATAGGCTTCGTTGATGTAACGAAAAGAATGGGTTGAATTGCCTTCGAAGAGAAGGCCTCCCCTCCTCCTCCTCCTCCTCCTCCTCCTCCTCCGCCACTTATAGTTGCACATGGATGCTTTTGTTCATGTACTATCCCAAGCAGACCAATATATACCTCTCTCATCCTGTGGTCAGAAAAATCAGTAATGAGACGAGACTTAATATCACCACAAAAATCATAAATTAAGGGGGAATTAAGAAGATAAAATCTATAATGATAAAATTAATATAAAAAAATCTAAAATAACATAAGAAATAACCCTCTGAAAAAAGATAATAAATTTGAAAAAAAAAATATCATTGATAGTCTTGCAAGGACTTTCTAAACTCTGATTATCATAAAACTCTAATATGGGATATAATAATATCTAAGAAAACTATTTGTGAAATTTCAGTATAATTTAATAATAGAATTGAGAGATATAAGTAATATTATAAAACTATATTATATATTTTTAAAAAATAATATTTAACAAGAATATAAATGAAGTTAAAATGTTGTGGTCAAGATTTGAGATAAAATCTCTTATAGTTTATTCTTATAATAAAACAAGGTATATCAATAGGATATAACCAAACCAGATTTACAACTTGTTTTTTTTTTTTAATTTATAAAACATTTTCAAACACAGTTCAAATGAACAAGGTAAATATAGTAAAACAATAGCTTTACTTAATTGCCAAATAAGGTTTGATGGGATATCTCATTACATTTCCGAGCACAGGTGGAAAGAGCTATACCAAGGCCAGTCATTACAACTATCATTTTGCACTGCCCCACCTCCCCTATCCTCACCAGCAAGTGTCCCGTCACGCTGCTTTTCATAATCGCCACCTGATATGGAGGTGCCAACCTTACCTGACGAAGGACAAATCAGTGGGACTGATTACTAGGACGGTAGGGCCACCGTGAGATGCAAGATCGACAGGCCAAAAACCTCCAAGAATACTAGCATTTTGCAGATAGCATATTTTGTCTTTTTTTCCGTTCTTTTTAGAAGAAGAAATAGCCACTCATATAAACTTGAATCATGGGTAGACCTTCAGCTAACTTGATGTGATTTATAAGTTGAAACAAGACTTGTAGGTCCAACCAGCTCCACCATGATAGACTTGAGCTGCGAGCTGGCAAATTATTATCCCTCCCCTAATTAGTGCTGGTTCATGTATAATATATTTACTAAAAAAAGCTATATTAAAACATATATGTTTTTAATTTTTTATATCAATATATTAAAACTATAACTTTATTGTATTTTTTATAAATAATCAAAGATAAATGTATTTTTAAAACATACTCAAACTTAGATAAAAATACGGTACATTTTATGTATCTACGGACTAGTCTTTACAAATTGAAATATTTTTTAATTAGAAAATTCATGAAATAACTTTATTGTAAATGAAATGTTACGACTCAAAATATAATGAACACTAACTAATATTTATTGTATTGGAAATAAAAATGGTGGTATAACTATGGATATAAAATGAAAAAAAAAAAAAAACTCTATCTTATCTTTCTTTTTGGAGGATCCACATATTGCCACGGGCCATGCTACACGTTTGCATAAATATAATTGTCTGTATGATGTGCCATAAATATTTATTTAATGCGGGGTAAATTTGAATATAATTAGAATCTTAAGTGACTATTTTGTATTATTATGCATTTAAAGCATCATGCTTCTTGCCAAAAAGTCTTTTGCAAGGCCGATTGCTACTATATTAAACTAAAAATATAACAAATAAATTTTACACTCTAAGCCTACAATTCCATATCAATATCATGTGATCGTTTAGAAGCCTGGTTGAAATTGTTTTTAAAAATTACAATCCTATATCAATATCAAATAAGATTCTGTGATCGTTTAGAAGTTTAGTTGAAATTATTTTTAAGAGTGTTTTTCATTCAAAAATATATCTAAATAATATATTTTTTATTTTTTTATAAAATTATTTTTGATATCAACACATAAAAATAATCTATAACACTGAATAAATCAATTTAATATAAAACATAATTATTTTTTAAAATATTTTTGAAATACAATATTAAATAAGATATTTGATGCTAATAACAAGATAGCAAAATCAAATTTGGAACAATGAGAAAACTAAAATAAAAATAAAAAGGGGGAAAAACTGATTATGATAATGACAATTAGCGGCGATGATCACTGCAAAAAAAGCAAAATTAAAACAGACGAATTTGTTTGTGCACTTTTTAGCAAAGCTATAGCCACACCTAGGCCTCGTAATCTTATTACAGTCCATTGTTTTTTTCCCCATTTACGTACGACATGGTGAGGATTGATTGAAGCTTCACGACTTCCTTGGTACTTTCTGACAGTGACTTCACCTGTTTGTAAGTTTACTTAATATTATTTTTCAATTATTTAAAAATATACTAAAATAATATATATTTTTAACATAAATATATCAACAATTATGCACAGATTCAGTAATTCGCATACACATTGGTCGTCATAATCTGCTTTCAGAAATCCTGAAGGCTGAACTAGGCTGTCTTGTACGTCCAGAGTCTGTCACTAGCCAATATTTTGCAGCACACGATATTCTATGGCCTTCCCATTTTTCTTAGAGCTCGTGTGTACCTGTTAGGCTAGACCTAGTGGTCATCATGATTCGCTCCATGACGCGAGCCGCGTATATAATATGGTTCTGGGCTAGCTATGGCTAGTCTGGTAACAACAAAAACATGATCAACCATAAGTGTCGTGTTTATATGAGCTTGAAATTAAATATTTTGTTTTGTTTATGATTTCAAGTTTAAATATTACAGTAAAAATTTATATGATTATTAATTTTATTATTTATAAAATTATTTAAAATATATATAAATTATAAATTAATATAAACACTAAAATTAATTATATAAAAAAAAAAAGCATGGTCTATACATGGTATTATATGGACATGCAAATAAATCAACTCAAAACAATGATGCATGTGGTGATCTTTAGAGGGCTGGACATTCAAGTGTTTTGGACTATTAAGGTTCTCTTTATAGGGCTATAGGGGGCGTGTGTTAGGCAGATAAGAAAAGGACAGAGATGACTAGCGTGTTTAGAATTGTTCACGTTTGTTTTTTAAAGTTATTTTTACTCAAAAATATATTAAAATAATATTTAAAATCTAAAAATATTAAAAACCATTTTTAAATATTTTCGAGGGGAGATCGTGGTTGCCAATTTTCTACATGGTTGGTGGCTTTGAAATCTTTTAAAATTGGAATCCTCCTTGGATTCTAGTAAAAGGGAGACTCGAAGCTTGAGTCGGTGAGCGGCATGAGAATTATATACAGGTAAGTACCAAAAAAGTCATCGCAGTAGATGTACGTACGTGATCGTCACATACGCAGCTTCAAAATGTTAAGGCCAGTTAACGGGGGGGTTATAAATCAATAATTCTAATAAAATAACAACATTAAATGAAAAAATATTTAAAAAATAATAAGATTTGTATAAATATAGTCTTAATTTGCTATGGATTTTGTTCTGGTTAATTTAAAATTTATTACAGTCTTATTAAGTGATTTCCCAAAATATAATCAGGATTATTTCGTTGAAATTTTTTTAATAATACTTAATGTTTTTGAAATATATCTTCGATGTGTTCTCGATGATTTATTTTCTCTCTATTTCCAAATCATATTAACCCCTTTATCTTATAGATTTTAAATTTTATCTTGTAGTCATTGAATCTTCATAAACATCGCTATACCAATTGATATTAAGAACATGATTATGTTCAAACTTAATTATTTTTCAAATACTTTTCCAGCCTATATTATTTTTCTAAAATTCTCACCAAACCATGTCATTTTAATAAAATTCTCACCAAACCATGTTAAATTTTTTTTAAAAGAGAGAAAATCCTTAATTATCAAATTTGAATAGTAGCGGTCCATCCCAAGTATTATACACGAGGAATGAAATTATGTATGTGTACTATCTAGGTTTATTATTATTATTATTATTATTATTATTATTATTATTGATATAGTTTTATGAAATGATGTCAATGATAACAACTCGTAGCCGGGGCCTTTTAAGTTCCAATATAAATCATATTTTGACATGCTAAACCCAACATGTTCTCCGCAATCAGAGTCGGGATAGCAAGACGCCGAGTTAGAGTTCCATTTTGCTTCGACCATCTTCAATCGTGTTCTTGATTTGATTCTTTAAAATAAATAAATAAATAAACAAAACTAATCTTTATCTTAAAATCATCAAATAAATGGAAAGATCTACAAGAAAATCCTCCGTGAATTACAGTATAAAAATCCACGCTTTGTAGTTTGTATTAAGAAAATAAATCATTACTCTGTAGAATTTAAAAAAAAAGTGTGGCAAATGGGGCAAGTTGAACCCTTCACCTGCCTGTGACTCTGATTCTTGTCAGATCGAATCAGATTTTATTTTATTTTTTAATTTGATTTTAATCAATAGGAATAAAAAATTGGATTCAATCGATATCAAATATCACCTAACATCCGGACAAATTGGATGGAATTGCCATGTAAATTATTTTTATATACTATATGGATATCAGAAATAAATTTTAAAAATAAAAAATATTTTTAAAAATAACAAAATTTATACTATCCAACATTGACTTCGTGCAATAATCACTCACAAGCAAGCTTTTCCCGTGGTCTTCACAGAGCTATCGGGGTTCAAAATTCAAAGTAGCTAGTGAGAGTTAAGATTATTATAAATCTCGCTGTACTTAGGTTCAGTATATAAAAAATTATTTTAATATAAAGAAATTAAGATCATTACGGAAATAATTGTCAAGGATGGAAAAATAATATTTAAACATTGAAATAAATAAATAAAAGAAATCTGTTTTTGCTATGCACCAAACATAGGTCACCATAGATTGAAATAATAACATAACGATTTTACCATTATATATATATAAAAAAACTCAAGTGCATTTTATTGAAGGTGTTATGCTATTTTTTCTTGATTTTTTAGTTATTATCATATTAATTCGGCATAAAAAACAAAATTTTCTAATTTTTTTAATATAATAAAATAATTTATTTTCCCTTAGATAAAAAAAATAAATGGGTAATTTTGTAATTTGGTTTCAATTTTTTATTATTAATATAATCAAGTTGACCTGTAATTACTTGGATATTTTAATATGTATCCATATTATTAAAGAAAAGTAAATGGGTGCAAGAGAAGTAAATGTACTGGCAGAGAGGGAAATGATGGGGAAACGTGATTGTCCTAGAAAAGCGACGTAATGTAACGATTTTGTATTTTTATTCTTTGGACTTGTTTATTTTTATTTTGTTTAATTTCATTTTTTAATTGATTCTTATATTTTTTTAATTTTTTATCATTTTGTTTTATCTTGTTAAAATAATGTTTCTTTTTAACCCTTCAATAAAAAATAAGTTTATTTTAATTGAATTTATTTTTCAATTTTAATTTTTAATAGTTGATTGATTGAAAAATAAGTTTTATAATTTTTTCAAATATAATGATTCTAATATAATTATTAGAGTTATTCCTGAAAATGATCCTACAATTACAGCACATTCCCAATATGCAGCAGCAGCTTAATTCTCTTCGGAACAATCATGATCAACATCTTCTTAATTCTCTCTTTCCCTTGTATTATGCTAAAAGTCTTATTTCTATTTTGTATATTTTCATATTTAAATCCTTAAATCTGCAAGTTTTTATGAGGCTGTATAAAGCTCTGCTCTATTTAAATGCAATGAAGTGGGTGTAGAACAAAGGCTAGCATTTCAGTCTTTATTGTCATCTATTGTGTTTTGTATTAACTGATTTGAAAAATTAATACAAATTGAGATTATTTTTATTATTATTACTATGTTTGTTTGTTTTTATCTTTCCTTCTTTCAAGGTTAATGTTTTGTTTTTTTATAAAATTAACTTTGTAATTTTTTTTATTAAATTATATCAATATCATAATCCGAAAGACAAGTTTAACAGATTATTCAAAGTTACTTCGTCCATGATTACCACAAATATATATCTTTCATATTATCTCAAGTTGACATATGCTAATTTTCTTAGGTCTTGTATTTACTAATTTTTATTATTTTGTATTTAATGAGGTGAGAATTGAGTTATATTGTTTGTTTGTTTTTGAAAACAAATGTTTCTCTCATGTTATTATGATTAATTTCAATCTTTTTCAAATTATTTTAAAACTCACTTACAGTACCTGAATATATTAATTTCTTATAAAATAAAAGTTTGGTCATGGCAATGTATAGAACTGGTGCACACTTATTCAACATTTACAGTAACATCTAAATCGTTCATATATATTACAGTAGATCACTACAAATTTAATTTTAGTATTTCGATTGAAGCTCAGGCTGGTATTTTACAACCGATGATCCATCGTCTGCCATGGATTCTCATAGTTCATTGAACAAACACAGGAAAAGTAGTAATGATGAGACGCAGGCTGAATCATCTAAGAATTCTTGCCATTGAAAACCAACTTGTTCTTGACATGCCAATTTGGTGGCGACATGTTGGAATGCAAATGTTCCTGTAATGGGACTGATGCATTCTGAGCGCAGCAAAAGTGATTATTCTTTATGTCTAGAATGGACGGCTAGATTTAACGCAAAGATTGTCGTAAATCACAGTGGGATTACCAGTAGATGAGACGGTGTCATGTCATGATATCGTAGATGCCATTCTTCAGACATGAGCATCAGGCACAGGATTTTCTTGTGTTCATGGTTTCATTTTGTTCGAGGGCTGCTACCTGGCATACTGTAAGAAGCAGGGCAACAAGATGCTTGTGTTTCTGACCAATGGCAATAAAAGCAGGCAGGTAAAACATAAGCTGTGAGATCTTCTATCCATCCAGGAGCCTCCTCGTTTGTCCTGGTGTATCCTGGCAAAACCAACATGAAATCGGCCCTTTGAAACTTGTATAAACATATTCTATATAATACTGTGTTTGATTTTTATTTAATAGAATATGAATGGTAATATTTGAATTTATAACTATTTAATTAATAAAGTTCTGATATCATTTTAAAAAATTATATTATTTAAAAATATAACTTGTTATATAAAATTCTAAATTATAATTTATATTATTCTAGAAAAAAGTAGGGCGATTACATTTTGAAAGCTTTCGTAGGTTAAAGTAAAGATCATATGTACCACTTGACAATCCTAGGCAGTGCGCAAACTCATTTCTGGCAGCGATCTTGTTCTTGCATTTCAGAGAAAATAGTCTCTATGTACTCAAAAGACTTGGAGTTAGTGGCTTTGTTTAGGTAGTAATAAATTAAATTAAATTAAAACTAGCACAAATTAACATGTTCGGCTCAATTTCAACCACCATAATAACCCTAGAAGCACATATAAACTAAATAAATTAAGTTTAAATTAAAAATTTAACATGTTAGGTGAGACTCTAGAATATGATTTATATTATTCTCTTACATATTTTTTCAAGTAAAAATCTTTTGAGTTTGAAACTTGCACACAGACCTACAATATTTTATGTTTGATTTTTATCAAATGAAATGAGGATAATGAAATTCGAACTCATGACCGTTAAATCAATAAAATTATAATATTATATTAAAAAATCAATTCATTTAAAAGTTTAAACTATTGGATAAAGTATCAAAATTTAATTTATATTATTCTTTAACAAATTCTTAATTAAAACACTAATAAATTCTTAATTAAAACACTAAATCAAACGCGACGAAGATGATTGAAATTGTTTCGGCATCACCGACGAGTCTAGATAAGACAAGGAGGCGAGATGCATAGCATGGGGCAACTTTCATGCGTGAAGGAGATTGCAATCATTCACTATTTCACTTTATAATGAAATAAACAACACCATGCATACTAATCGATGAGACGAGGTTGCTTAGCAGCATACCAAAAGGAGTTGGGCGCATAAAAAGGAGGCCTAGTTTGTAATCAAAAGGGCTTCCTCATTTTTCCAAATCTGTGCATGGGATGGCATGGATTCTTATCTCACCCTTTGACTACTAATCATTGGTGTGTTTTTTAATAAAGAAAAGCGTTAGGTCTCTTTGAATGATCCAGCCATGAACAATAAAAGATGTGGCGACAATTGGTCGAGATTTCCGTGGAGTTCTTAGCGTCGGTATGTTTCTGTAGCTTGAAAACGTTTTTATAAGGAATTATATTTATTATTTTTGTTGTAAATTAGTTTTTTCGTGTGAATTTAAAGTGAAAAACACTTTAATCTTCTCGATTTGGTCCTTAGATTGTTTTTGTTGTTTAATTTTTAGGGTTTCATCCGAGAAGCACAAGGAGAAAGTATACGAGACAAGTGCAGGAGTTAGATGATAATAGAGAGGCTGTCAACTTTATCGTTATAGGTTCCTTTTTCTTTACACGAAAATGGCCAAAAAAAGAAAAGGAAAAGAAACAGAGGAAGGTGGAAGAAAGCTCAAAACATGACGTGGTGAACAGATGAAATCCTTGGTTATCTCCAAGCTGAACGTGGTTCATGACGAGGTCATTTTTGTTGCCATCAACGACGACAACCGAGCAATTATGAGCTATGAACCCAGAATAAATAAATAAAAACTCAATAATAATAATAATTTTTTTTACTCCTGCTAGCAAATTTATATTCCTAACTTGATTTAGATTAAGTTTTCTATTTAAATTTGTGTTTGAAATTATAATATATGATTTTTTTACGTTTAACATGTTATAATTACATGATTATTGTCATTTGCAGGCTACAAAAATTATTGTTTCATGTCGTAATTAGGACGACAGGGTGGCTAACATTGATATAAAGCAAGTTCTTTTAAAACTATTTATTATATTCCCTAACTAATTAAAATAGAGCTCAGCATCTCCCTACAATGTATTAGCGTATAAGGTCTCGTGCAGCAGCAATTACCTTTTTGTTTTATTTTAATATTAACCTGTTTTTGTTGACTCGGAATAACATTAGGCGGGTTAAAAAACTAACCTAAATCAACTTGGATTATTTTTTTAAATAATATTAATCGGAATATTTTTTTTTTCTAAAAAAATACTAATAGTTTTAAGTGGGTTTTACCCAGTTGATCATATAAAGCCAAATTATTATTCTTTTCAATTTGTATTGATTTAGATTTAAAGTTAATCGGGTTTTCTAGTTGACTCGTTTAAGTGCTATTATTATATTTCTTGGTCTTATTTTATTATATTATTATAAATAAAGAAATTGTAGTGGTTTAAAAAATTTAAACACATTATTATTAGGTTTAGTTGTTTATATATATATATATATATATATATATATAATAGGCTAATAACTATAGCTCTTGGACCATTAGATTTAATTTAGTAGGCATATTTAATTATTTTCTTATTAACTTAATTGTTTAATAGCCACCAAATTTTAAACTCATCCACTAGCTATATATTGAATTTTTCCTTATCCTTGATTTATTGACTTGTATAATAAGTGAATTCGTCTTTATCATTATTGTTTTTTCTTCTTCTTAGGAGGAATAATTGCATCGATTTCTAAATTAAAAAAATAATTTTATTGATAATCGCATTAATTTCTGAATTAAAAAATAATTTTATTGAAGATAAAATTATAAATAGATAATCCATATCTAAACTGATAAATCTATAGGAAAATAAATCTCTTAGAACCCTTGTTTGATAAAAACTTAAACTTGGATAAACTCTATACTTGGTCCTGTAATTCAATTGAAGTTATTATCCACGATTAATTCGAGGTCATTGTAGCACTGGAGGTTTCCTTTTGATCATGGCAAAATAAATCAACCATCTAATTCCGGCGGCCATTAAGGACGTGGTAGGTGGTCTTGCAATCATGAACTCACCGTCGTCTTTAAAACCTCCACCACGTAAGACATTTCATGAACTCGCCGCCGTTTTTAAACCCATAGAATACATGAATGAATGACTAGCCGTCATGGCCAACATTGTCAAACCCAGAAACTTATAACTACTATATTGTTTTTTTTGTTTTTGTTCTTGCTTATGACTTGCACAAATTCACTGCTTTCATGGCTACATCATCTCCACACTTGTCTTCATGTAATAATAATAATAATAATAATAATATGTTTTTTCTGTATTTTCTTTGTATATATTTTTGTTGGATGGGAGTATAACTTAAACATTAAATCAAGGTTTAAGCTAGCCTTTTCATAACAATAAAAATAAAAGAAAAATAAAAAATGTTGTATTTCTTTTCATTGAACATGATAAATCATAGGTAATTCTAAAAATCAGAGACCTCACACAACTTCTTTGACTCTTCGAATAACTCCAACCTAACCTAGGCTTGAAAAGTTGCAAGATTTTGCTCAACCACATGGCACAAATTTGTTTTTGTTAACGCGATCACCTTCACCCTTTTCATTTACCATTTTAGGGTAGGTTAACACCACTCCCCAACTTCTCCAACCTCTCACAGTCCACCTACCAATGGTTTCCGCTGTGTTTTTTTTAATAAATTACTATAACTATTATTTATATTTTTGAATCATGATGATGAAAATAAAATTTAAAAAATAATATATATATATATATATATATATATATATATATATATATATATAAACATCTTAGCACAACCACAACTCATGGGGGCGAACCTTTTCAACATCAATTGAATCCTATCCAAGCATGTTTTGGAGTGAATTTAAAAAAAAATTAAATTATTTTTTCATTATTTTTATATGTTAATATAAAATTAATTTTTAAAAATAAAATAATATTATTTTAATATATTTCTTTAAAAGATACTTAAAAAATCAAATTCTACTGTAATAATTCGAGGCAGTCACTTCACATGCCTGGTAAATAAACCTCGTTTACTCGCTTTGTTCTTCCCACGCCCCAATAAACCCCACAATCCCCTGGCTGACCCAAAATCTCTCTCTAGCTCTCGTATCTCTTTCTCTCGCTCTATATATATTTATTTTCTTCTCTCGTGTCATGTCATGCAGCAAGGAAGGTTAGCAATAGGAAATAGCATTCATTCTAGCACATAAAAAGGGATTTTTAACATTGCCTTTCTCTCTCTCGCACACCCCCACGAACCTTTAGTTAGCTCATTCTCTCTCTGTCCAAAATCACCACAAAACAACGACCTCCGCTCATCTCTATTTATCTGATGACACTTTCAACGTTTCCTCCACCAGATCTCTTGGAGACTCGTGTTTCTTAAGAAAGTCTGAGGCTTTCTCTCTTACTTTAGCCTTTTTGAACCTTGTGGTTTTGTGGGGTTTTGTTATTATTATCAATACCCTTCACTCAAAATCCTATTATTTTTTTTACTTCTTTGGTGTTTCTGGCTTAAAGATCTCATTTTGGCATCTGGGTTTTGGTTGTTTTTCCGAGAGGAGGGGAAGAGGGAGAGTTTTTGAAAGGGGGACAAAAATGGCTAATGGGGTTGAGAGAGAGCTGGTGGTGTTGTTTAGTGAAGAAGAGTTGAGAGAGATGAGTGGGGTCAAGAGAGGTGGAGAGTACATAGAGGTGACGTGTGGGTGTACCAGCCATAGATATGGCGATGCTGTTGGTAGGCTTAGGGTTTTTATCAACGGTGAACTTGAAATCACATGTGAATGCACTCCTGGTTGCGATGAAGGTCTCTCTCCCTTTTTATCTAACATGTCTTTGTCTTGGTTTCAAAACCTTTTTTGAGGGTGTTAATGAAATGGCGTTTGATTTTTTGCGTGTTGAATAGGTCTTATGTAGTTATATTTTGACGTTGATGGATATCAGTCTCTTCTCTAATCAAAAGTGATAGAGATCCTAACCAGTTTTATGGTTTAAATTTTGTTTTTTTGGTATTATTACAATCTCTAACTGTATGTTGATTTGTCTGAGAGAGTGGGTTGTGCATGCCATTGCTCAACAAGATAATGCAGTTTTGTCTGTGGACTTTTTCAACCTGATGTTTTCTGGTTGAGATTGGACTAAAGCTTGTATTTTGATTCAAAAGGTTGTCTTTGAGTGGTCTTCTTTATGATGGAGCTGCATTGCTTTTGTTGTTTTGATTACAATGGTTGACTTTGATGTTCTAAGATTTGGTTTTTGATGCCAGAGTTCTGTTCTTCCTGCTGGACAGAGCAAGCCATTGTGTAGCATCACATCACACTCTTATATATGTTTTGTAGTACTCCCTCTGGCAGCTCTATCCTTGTAGCTCTCTACCCTAGCTGTTGTTGCTCATGTTCAAATTCAAGGTTGTCTCTATGAAAAAACCCGTCGTTTTGTGCAAGGATGGTTACTGGTTGGGATCGATTTTGGAAGTTGACCTCTAAAGGGCTATCATGCACACCGATGCTTAAGCTGGGACAACGTCTTTGTGTGCATGTGCTTCTGGCTACGTAATGTTAAGTTAGGATACATCTTCTGACAACTCAAGATCTATCTTCTTTGACATCGCTGTATATTTTATTTCTCCACAGTGCAACTGGAAGGCCTGTCTAACCTGTGCCTGTAAATCCTCAGAGTTGATTCAAGAATTGATATCATCTTGGAAAATCAAGGCCTTGGGATGGTAAAAATGGAGGTTTCAACATCGGTTGAGGACCGGAGACTTGAAAGGTCTTGATAGTAAAAGTTGTTTTGATTGCAGGAAGGGCGGTTTTCACCCTTTAAAAAAGTTAGGTTCATAGGAAAGGGAATGAATGCTTTCTGTTCGTAAAAATAGCCCTTGTGCTCCATTCACTGAAAGGAGAAAATTGACATACTGTTTATCGGCAATACTCACAAGTGAATACCTTCCGCTGGACTAACCTGGTAACTTTTAGAGCCAAGATTATGCAACTGGTCCTCTGTGCTCAATTGGCCATTCTGTGTCTCCTGCAGAAGGTGGCATATTGTCTGGCACAATAGTCCTGTTAGGCTTATATCTAATTTCTCAGTCACTTCATAACTCCCAACAATTCTGAAAAAATGGCGGTTGGTGCTCCTGAAAGTTAAAATGTATTGCATTCAAAGAATGCTTCCCTTGTAATATCTTTTTCTACGTGACTTCAATTTGTGGAGCTTTCATTTGGTTTTTGCATGTGATCATAGCTATTTGTATTGAAGTATATTCCTTTTTTTCTTCCTTTATTTTAATATTTGTTTATATTTTTTTATTGTTTTATATTCTGAAAATATCAACTCATTCCTTTTAAACTGTTTGAATGGTTGATAGCAGATACGATGACTCCTGCAGCATTTGAAAAGCACTCTGGAAGAGAGACAGCTAGAAAATGGAAGAATAATGTTTGGGTCATAGTTAATGGGGAGAAGGTTCCATTGTCAAAGACTGTGTTGCTCAAATACTACAATCAGGCCTCAAAAAATGGCAATGGATCCCACAGGTCAAATAATGGACGAGTTTGTCATCGTGATGAGTTTGTTCGCTGTAGTAAATGTAATAAGGAACGCAGGTTCCGATTACGGACCAAAGAGGAGTGTCGGATTCACCATGATGCTTTGGCTATTGCGAACTGGAAATGTGCTGATATGCCATTTGACAAGTAAGCTTCCCATTGTATCAAATGAAAATAAAATCACTGACTATTGATGGTTTGCTTTATTTTGATCTTCATGAAGTTTTCACCATTTTGAACCATGATTCTGAAATCTCTCTCTTTTTTACATTGAAAGCTAGATCCTGATCATGTATTTCATGCGTGTACATAGATTCAGTCATTTTTGCATTTTTTATTAAAACATGTATTGGTTATCTTGTTCTCTCTGTTGCTCAACTGGTAAAGTTTCTCATGTGGTTGAACACGCTTTAGAGAATAAAAGGAGACACTATGGATTCATTCTTTTATCTTTTTTTTCATTCCAGCTTCGTTTGCTGTGCTGCCTTATTTGCATCTCTACTTTGTAGACTTCAATAAAAAATAAGTTTATTTTAATTGAATTTATTTTTCAATTTTAATTTTTAATAGTTGATTGATTGAAAAATAAGTTTTATAATTTTTTCAAATATAATGATTCTAATATAATTATTAGAGTTATTCCTGAAAATGATCCTACAATTACAGCACATTCCCAATATGCAGCAGCAGCTTAATTCTCTTCGGAACAATCATGATCAACATCTTCTTAATTCTCTCTTTCCCTTGTATTATGCTAAAAGTCTTATTTCTATTTTGTATATTTTCATATTTAAATCCTTAAATCTGCAAGTTTTTATGAGGCTGTATAAAGCTCTGCTCTATTTAAATGCAATGAAGTGGGTGTAGAACAAAGGCTAGCATTTCAGTCTTTATTGTCATCTATTGTGTTTTGTATTAACTGATTTGAAAAATTAATACAAATTGAGATTATTTTTATTATTATTACTATGTTTGTTTGTTTTTATCTTTCCTTCTTTCAAGGTTAATGTTTTGTTTTTTTATAAAATTAACTTTGTAATTTTTTTTATTAAATTATATCAATATCATAATCCGAAAGACAAGTTTAACAGATTATTCAAAGTTACTTCGTCCATGATTACCACAAATATATATCTTTCATATTATCTCAAGTTGACATATGCTAATTTTCTTAGGTCTTGTATTTACTAATTTTTATTATTTTGTATTTAATGAGGTGAGAATTGAGTTATATTGTTTGTTTGTTTTTGAAAACAAATGTTTCTCTCATGTTATTATGATTAATTTCAATCTTTTTCAAATTATTTTAAAACTCACTTACAGTACCTGAATATATTAATTTCTTATAAAATAAAAGTTTGGTCATGGCAATGTATAGAACTGGTGCACACTTATTCAATATGTACAGTAACATCTAAATCGTTCATATATATCACAGTGGATCACTACAAATTTAATTTTAGTATTTCGATTGAAGCTCAGGCTGGTATTTTACAACCGATGATCCATCGTCTGCCATGGATTCTCATAGTTCATTGAACAAACACAGGAAAAGTAGTAATGATGAGACGCAGGCTGAATCATCTAAGAATTCTTGCCATTGAAAACCAACTTGTTCTTGACATGCCAATTTGGTGGCGACATGTTGGAATGCAAATGTTCCTGTAATGGGACTGATGCATTCTGAGCGCAGCAAAAGTGATTATTCTTTATGTCTAGAATGGACGGCTAGATTTAACGCAAACACTGTCGTAAATCACAGTGGGATTACCAGTAGATGAGACGGTGTCATGTCATGATATCGTAGATGCCATTCTTCAGACATGAGCATCAGGCACAGGATTTTCTTGTGTTCATGGTTTCATTTTGTTCGAGGGCTGCTACCTGGCATACTGTAAGAAGCAGGGCAACAAGATGCTTGTGTTTCTGACCAATGACAATAAAAGCAGGCAGGTAAAACATAAGCTGTGAGATCTTCTATCCATCCAGGAGCCTCCTCGTTTGTCCTGGTGTATCCTGGCAAAACCAACATGAAATCGGCCCTTTGAAACTTGTATAAACATATTCTATATAATACTGTGTTTGATTTTTATTTAATAGAATATGAATGGTAATATTTGAATTTATAACTATTTAATTAATAAAGTTCTGATATCATTTTAAAAAATTATATTATTTAAAAATATAACTTGTTATATAAAATTCTAAATTATAATTTATATTATTCTAGAAAAAAGTAGGGCGATTACATTTTGAAAGCTTTTGTAGGTTAAAGTAAAGATCATATGTTCCACTTGACAATCCTAGGCAGTGCGCAAACTCATTTCTGGCAGCGATCTTGTTCTTGCATTTCAGAGAAAATAGTCTCTATGTACTCAAAAGACTTGGAGTTAGTGGCTTTGTTTAGGTAGTAATAAATTAAATTAAATTAAAACTAGCACAAATTAACATGTTCGGCTCAATTTCAACCACCATAATAACCCTAGAAGCACATATAAACTAAATAAATTAAGTTTAAATTAAAAATTTAACATGTTAGGTGAGACTCTAGAATATGATTTATATTATTCTCTTACATATTTTTTCAAGTAAAAATCTTTTGAGTTTGAAACTTGCACACAGACCTACAATATTTTATGTTTGATTTTTATCAAATGAAATGAGGATAATGAAATTCGAACTCATGACCGTTAAATCAATAAAATTATAATATTATATTAAAAAATCAATTCATTTAAAAGTTTAAACTATTGGATAAAGTATCAAAATTTAATTTATATTATTCTTTAACAAATTCTTAATTAAAACACTAATAAATTCTTAATTAAAACACTAAATCAAACGCGACGAAGATGATTGAAATTGTTTCGGCATCACCGACGAGTCTAGATAAGACAAGGAGGCGAGATGCATAGCATGGGGCAACTTTCATGCGTGAAGGAGATTGCAATCATTCACTATTTCACTTTATAATGAAATAAACAACACCATGCATACTAATCGATGAGACGAGGTTGCTTAGCAGCATACCAAAAGGAGTTGGGCGCATAAAAAGGAGGCCTAGTTTGTAATCAAAAGGGCTTCCTCATTTTTCCAAATCTGTGCATGGGATGGCATGGATTCTTATCTCACCCTTTGACTACTAATCATTGGTGTGTTTTTTAATAAAGAAAAGCGTTAGGTCTCTTTGAATGATCCAGCCATGAACAATAAAAGATGTGGCGACAATTGGTCGAGATTTCCGTGGAGTTCTTAGCGTCGGTATGTTTCTGTAGCTGGCAAACGTTTTTATAAGGAATTATATTTATTATTTTTGTTGTAAATTAGTTTTTTCGTGTGAATTTCAAGTGAAAAACACTTTAATCTTCTCGATTTGGTCCTTCTATTGTTTTTGTTGTTTAATTTTTAGGGTTTCATCCGAGAAAGTATACGAGACAAGTGCAGGAGTTAGATGATAATAGAGAGGCTGTCAACTTTATCGTTATAGGTTACTTTTTCTTTACACGAAAATGGCCAAAAAAAGAAAAGGAAAAGAAACAGAGGAAGGTGGAAGAAAGCTCAAAACATGACGTGGTGAACAGATGAAATCCTTGGTTATCTCCAAGCTGAACGTGGTTCATGACGAGGTCATTTTTGTTGCCATCAACGACGACAACCGAGCAATTATGAGCTACGAACCCGGAATAAATAAATAAAAACTCAATAATAATAATAAATTTTTTTACTCCTGCTAGCAAATTTATATTCCTAACTTGATTTAGATCAAGTTTTCAATTTAAATTTGTGTTTGATATTATAATATATGATTTTTTTTACATTTAAGATGTTATAATTACATGATTATTGTCATTTGCAGGCTACAAAAATTATTGTTTCATGTCGTAATTAGGACGACAGGATGGCTAACATTGATATAAAGCAAGTGCTTTTAAAACTATTTATTATATTCCTTAACTAATTAAAATAGAGTTCAGCATCTCCCTACAATGTATTAGCGTATAAGGTCTCGTGCAGCAGCAATTACCTTTTTCTTTTATTTTAATATTAACCTGTTTTTGTTGACTCGGAATACCATTAGGCGGGTTAAAAAACTAACCTAAATCAACTTGGATTATTTTTTAAAATAATATTAATCTATATATATGTTTTTTCTAAGAAAATACTAATAGTTTTAAGTGGGTTTTACCAAGTTGATCATATAAAGCCAAATTATTATTCTTTTCAATTTGTATTGATTTAGATTTAAAGTTAACCTGGTTTCTAGTTGACTCGTTTAAGTGCTATTATTATATTTCTTGGTCTTATTTTATTATATTATAAATAAAGAAATTGTAGTGGTTTAAAAAATTTAAACACATTATTATTAGGTTTAGTTGTTTATATATATATAATAGGCTAATAACTATAGCTCTTGGACCATTAGATTTAATTTAGTAGGCATATTTAATTATTTTCTTATTAACTTAATTGTTTAATAGACACCAAATCCTTATCCTTGATTTATTGACTTGTATAATAAGTGAATTCGTCTTTATCATTATTGTTTTTTCTTCTTCTTAGGAGGAATAATTGCATCGATTTCTAAATAAAAAAAATAATTTTATTGATAATCGCATTAATTTCTGAATTAAAAAATAATTTTATTGAAGATAAAATTATAAATAGATAATCCATATCTAAACTGATAAATCTATAGGAAAATAAATCTCTTAGAACCCTTGTTTGATAAAAACTTAAACTTGGATAAACTCTATACTTGGTCCTGTAATTCAATTGAAGTTATTATCCACGATTAATTCGAGGTCATTGTAGCACTGGAGGTTTCCTTTTGATCATGGCAAAATAAATCAACCATCTAATTCCGGCGGCCATTAAGGACGTGGTAGGTGGTCTTGCAATCATGAACTCACCGTCGTCTTTAAAACCTCCACCACGTAAGACATTTCATGAACTCGCCGCCGTTTTTAAACCCATAGAATACATGAATGAATGACTAGCCGTCATGGCCAACATTGTCAAACCCAGAAACTTATAACTACTATATTGTTTTTTTGTTTTTGTTCTTGCTTATGACTTGCACAAATTCACTGCTTTCATGGCTACATCATCTCCACACTTGTCTTCATGTAATAATAATAATAATAATAGTAATAGTAATATGTTTTTTCTGTATTTTCTTTGTATATATTTTTGTTGGATGGGAGTATAACTTAAACATTAAATCAAGGTTTAAGCTAGCCTTTTCATAACAATAAAATAAAATAAAAATGTTGTATTTCTTTTCATTGAACATGATAAATCATAGGTAATTCTAAAAATCAGAGACCTCACACAACTTCTTTGACTCTTCGAATAACTCCAACCTAACCTAGGCTTGAAAAGTTGCAAGATTTTGCTCAACCACATGGCACAAATTTGTTTTTGTTAACGCGATCACCTTCACCCTTTTCATTTACCATTTTAGGGTAGGTTAACACCACTCCCCAACTTCTCCAACCTCTCCCAGTCCACCTACCAATGGTTTCAGCCGTGTTTTTTTTTTAATAAATTACTATTATTTATATTTTTGAATCTTGATGATGAAAATAAATTAATATATATATTATTTTAATATATTTATATATAAAAAAACATCTTAGCACAACCACAACTCAGGGGGGTGAACCTTTTCAACATCAATTGAATCCTATACAAGCATGTTTTGGAGTGATTTTTTTTTTAAATTAAATTATTTTTTTAGTATTTTTATATGTTAATATCAAAATTAATTTTAAAAAATAAAAAAAATATTATTTTAATATATATCTTTAAAAGAAACTTAAAAAATCAAATTCTACTGTAATAATTCAAGGCAGTCACTTCACATGCCTGGTAAATAAACCTCGTTTACTCACTTAGTTCTTCCCACGCCCCAATAAACCCCACAATCCCCTGGCTGACCCAAAATCTCTCTCTAGCTCTCGTATCTCTTTCTCTCGCTCTATATATATTTATTTTCTTCTCTCGTGTCATGTCATGCAGCAAGGAAGGTTAGCAATAGGAAATAGCACTCATTCTAGCACATAAAAAGGGATTTTTAACATTGCCTTTCTCTCTCTCGCACACCCCCACGAACCTTTAGTTAGCTCATTCTCTCTCTGTCCAAAATCACCACAAAACAACGACCTCCGCTCATCTCTATTTATCTGATGACACTTTCAACGTTTCCTCCACCAGATCTCTTGGAGACTCGTGTTTCTTAAGAAAGTCTGAGGCTTTCTCTCTTATTTTAGCCTTTTTGAACCTTGTGGTTTTGTGTGGTTTTGTTATTATTATCAATACCCTTCACTCAAAATCCTATTATTTTTTTTACTTCTTTGGTGTTTCTGGCTTAAAGATCTCATTTTGGCATCTGGGTTTTGGTTGTTTTTCCGAGAGGAGGGGAAGAGGGAGAGTTTTTGAAAGGGGGACAAAAATGGCTAATGGGGTTGAGAGAGAGCTGGTGGTGTTGTTTAGTGAAGAAGAGTTGAGAGAGATGAGTGGGGTCAAGAGAGGTGGAGAGTACATAGAGGTGACGTGTGGGTGTACCAGCCATAGATATGGCGATGCTGTTGGTAGGCTTAGGGTTTTTATCAACGGTGAACTTGAAATCACATGTGAATGCACTCCTGGTTGCGATGAAGGTCTCTCTCCCTTTTTTTCTAACATGTCTTTGTCTTGGTTTCAAAACCTTTTTTGAGGGTGTTAATGAAATGGCGTTTGATTTTTTGCGTGTTGAATAGGTCTTATGTAGTTATATTTTGACGTTGATGGATATCAGTCTCTTCTCTAATCAAAAGTGATAGAGATCTTAACCAGTTTTATGGTTTAAATTTTGTTTTTTTGGTATTATTACAATCTCTAACTGTATGTTGATTTGTCTGAGAGAGTGGGTTGTGCATGCCATTGCACAACAAGATAATGCAGTTTTGTCTGTGGACTTTTTCAACCTGATGTTTTCTGGTTCAGATTGGACTAAAGCTTGTATTTTGATTCAAAAGGTTGTCTTTGAGTGGTCTTCTTTATGATGGAGCTGCATTGCTTTTGTTGTTTTGATTACAATGGTTGACTTTGATGTTCTAAGATTTGGTTTTTGATGCCAGAGTTCTGTTCTTCCTGCTGGACAGAGCAAGCCATTGTGTAGCATCACATCACACTCTTATATATGTTTTGTAGTACTCCCTCTGGCAGCTCTATTCTTGTAGCTCTCTACCCTAGCTGTTGTTGCTCATGTTCAAATTCAAGGTTGTCTCTATGAAAAAACCCGTCGTTTTGTGCAAGGATGGTTACTGGTTGGGATCGATTTTGGAAGTTGACCTCTAAAGGGCTATCATGCACACCGATGCTTAAGCTGGGACAACGTCTTTGTGTGCATGTGCTTCTGGCTACGTAATGTTAAGTTAGGATACATCTTCTGACAACTCAAGATCTATCTTCTTTGACATCGCTGTATATTTTATTTCTCCACAGTGCAACTGGAAGGCCTGTCTAACCTGTGCCTGTAAATCCTCAGAGTTGATTCAAGAATTGATATCATCTTGGAAAATCAAGGCCTTGGGATGGTAAAAATGGAGGTTTCAACATCGGTTGAGGACCGGAGACTTGAAAGGTCTTGATAGTAAAAGTTGTTTTGATTGCAGGAAGGGCGGTTTTCACCCTTAAAAACAGTTAGGTTCATAGGAAAGGGAATGAATGCTTTCTGTTCGTAAAAATAGCCCTTGTGCTCCATTCACTGAAAGGAGAAAATTGACATACTGTTTATCGGCAATACTCACAAGTGAATACCTTCCGCTGGACTAACCTGGTAACTTTTAGAGCCAAGATTATGCAACTGGTCCTCTGTGCTCAATTGGCCATTCTGTGTCTCCTGCAGAAGGTGGCATATTGTCTGGCACAATAGTCCTGTTAGGCTTATATCTAATTTCTCAGTCACTACATAACTCCCAACAATTCTGAAAAAATGGCGGTTGGTGCTCCTGAAAGTTAAAATGTATTGCATTCAAAGAATGCTTCCCTTGTAATATCTTTTTCTACGTGACTTCAATTTGTGGAGCTTTCATTTGGTTTTTGCATGTGATCATAGCTATTTGTATTGAAGTATATTCCTTTTTTTCTTCCTTTATTTTACTATTTGTTTATATTTTTTTATTGTTTTATATTCTGAAAATATCAACTCATTCCTTTTAAACTGTTTGAATGGTTGATAGCAGATACGATGACTCCTGCAGCATTTGAAAAGCACTCTGGAAGAGAGACAGCTAGAAAATGGAAGAATAATGTTTGGGTCATAGTTAATGGGGAGAAGGTTCCATTGTCAAAGACTGTGTTGCTCAAATACTACAATCAGGCCTCAAAAAATGGCAATGGATCCCACAGGTCAAATAATGGACGAGTTTGTCATCGTGATGAGTTTGTTCGCTGTAGTAAATGTAATAAGGAACGCAGGTTCCGATTACGGACCAAAGAGGAGTGTCGGATTCACCATGATGCTTTGGCTATGGCGAACTGGAAATGTGCTGATATGCCATTTGACAAGTAAGCTTCCCATTGTATTAAATGAAAATAAAATCACTGACTATTGATGGTTTGCTTTATTTTGATCTTCATGAAGTTTTCACCATTTTGAACCATGATTCTGAAATCTCTCTCTCTTTTACATTGAAAGCTAGATCCTGATCATGTATTTCATGCGTGTATATAGATTCAGTCATTTTTGCATTTTTTATTAAAACATGTATTGGTTATCTTGTTCTCTCTGTTGCTCAACTGGTAAAGTTTCTCATGTGGTTGAACACGCTTTAGAGAATAAAAGGAGACACTATGGATTCATTCTTTTATCTTTTTTTTCATTCCAGCTTCGTTTGCTGTGCTGCCTTATTTGCATCTCTACTTTGTAGACTTGTGATTTCTTACATGGAATATAGCGCATCATTGCTCATAACACGAATAAAGAGCTTGGATGGACATTGATAATGGAAGATGGAATATTGCTCTATTTTGGTGATGCTAATATGCTGATTCTTTACAAACAAAAGCTCATGTTATATAATGCACCTTTAGGCTTATATGACTACTGCTTGATGCCAAGTAGAAGTCTCTATACAAGTGAGCCATGTGTCAGGATTGATAAAAGTACAATCGATCGGGTTTTCAACTTTATATGATTAGGCTGATATCTGGCCAAATAAATTATCCTCATTGACAGATATATTATTCTTATTAAGAGGTATCAGAGAGAGCAAATGGACATTTAGATGATTAAAGAAATAAAATATTCTTGCTGAATACATGATAAATAAAGGATATGATCTCTGGTATGTCATCTAAGGATTTCATATTTGTTATAACGAATAGTGACTTCATGCATTTTATCTTTTTGCTGGACATTTTTTCAATAAGTGTTCTCTTTATGAAGCATTTTTATTTGCTCTCTGTTATGAAGTATGTTTTTGCTTGTCATTTTTTATCCTCTAATGATTGCATTTGACAAGTTTCTGTAAATTTGGATTATAAAAATGCTGCAAGAGCAAAAATTTTGAAGCTTTCTTCCGGCTTTCCAAGAATTAAGCACTATTTATTAGCATGTTGAAAAATATTGAAAAACAGAGATAACTGTGCTTGATGGGTATTTAAATTTGTGAAGCTTCTTAGAAATTGCTTATCCTTCATGATGATAATGGAATCATGTAGTTCTTGATACATAGCCATAGATGTCATCCTACCTTGCTCCACCACCTTTGCACTTTCTAATTCTGAAGTGCTGTTGATGAGGAGACATAAAGTGAACTCCGAATATATTAGTATTTTTAACTAATTCTATTTTCTAAATTTTACTCATACTTTTATAGCATATCTGTGCTGAGTGAAATTTGAGGAAATACCACTGATATTTCGTTGTAATTGTTTCTTGTGTTGCTTGCCAAATTTGATTGCTTCCTACATGTATCTCCTGTGAAGAAGCGAATGCACCTGTGTTTCTTCATGGGCTGTCACGTTTTCCATTTTTTTCCCCATTGTTGAGTTTCTTTCTTACACCTGGACAATGTTTTGAATGGCTCCATGAGTCATGAAATGTCTTGCAGTTGTCAGATGAACTTGATGCATGCTTAAGTATGCCTCATGCACAACCTGATAAATCTAACTATGTCTTTGAAAGTTTAAGTTGGTCCCCAGAAAAGTGGTCTGCCAATACATGCAAATTTTGAAGTATAAATTTAACTATGTTGTGGTGTCATGGGTTTCCAAGGATTTACAACCATATGTCAAGTTTGAAATGAATAATGCACATGTTTTCTTTTTTGCATTTCAGAATCACATGTGATGATGATGAAGAACGAGCAAGCCGAAGGGTATACAGAGGTTGCACCCGTTCTCCAACATGCAAGGGCTGCACTTCCTGTGTGTGCTTTGGGTGTGAGATCTGTCGTTTCTCAGATTGTAGCTGCCAAACCTGCACGGACTTCACCAGGAATGCAAAAGTTTGAGTTCAATGCTTTAGCAGTTCTGATATCCCCTTTTATTTGTTGCCTTTCCATGGCATTGTTGCTTCATTCTGCCCCTACAGTTAAGAGAAAAGCCTTGAGTGACATTCTCTCATGTTAAACTTGAAATTCCAGTCTCTGAGTTAGGCATTCGTTGTTCTCATTGGCTGGTACAGAACTTCTAAATTTAGTTATTTATCTCATTTATTTTTTTCTTTTGCATGTTTTACCTCCGGGCACTGTCTTTTTCCTTTATTCCTTTTCCATCATCAAGCCTTGTTGCACTGAAAAAACTGGTTGACAACAGAGCTGAAAGTTGAGATGGCTGAGCTGGGGTGGTATAAAAAATTAAAATGGTGAAATTTAATTAATGGTGGGCGTTTAACGTATTGATAAATGTCAGTCTGAGTGAATTATACTTCTGATGGAGTTATGAAACAGGGTTTCTAATATAGAAGTCTTGGAATAGTTTTAAAATAATTTTTATTATTATTTAAAAATAATAATCAAACGACATTTAATTTGTGTAATCAAATATACACTAACGATAAAATTATGAGAAAGATGCGTTTTGCCGAAATCCTATAGGCGAAAGAAAGTTACAGGAAATAGTAAAGACTAAATTATAACTGTGTTCAAAACTCAGAGACTACTATTCTACGATTTTGCCGAGGACGGTGCGAGAGTGTAGTTGTGAAGTCAACTAATCATAGAAGTGCCAACTTCTTGGTACCTTTGGATTGCTTTGATGGTGTTAATTTCTCCAAGTTTGATTAGATTTGGAGGGAAATTAGAAGTGAATTAATAAGGAAAATTAGAGACAAGTTGGAGATATTTTTAGGTCACTGAAAGAACGAACGTAAAGCCCAAAGCAAAGGGCTTTATTAAATGTTCGGAAACTTGTACTATCAGCCTCATCTTAATGGAAACAAAATTGCCTTTATGAAAATCGAATCACTGGTTATGATTTATACGCATCCTCATCTGGCAAAATAGGTGATTTGTCAGCCATCAGGGTGGTGAGACTTCAGCACCTATGGATTGCCGTAAGCTTGCTAGAGGGAGTGGGGGCTGAATGGTTAGCTAGCCAAACAGATAGGAAGCCGATCAAATAAGTGGGGCATGGCATGGATTGACTCTCACAATCAATACTTGCACAGGAATTTTTGAAGGTATTATGAATATAAGACAGTCTTTACAGCCGGAATTTGCTGCTAAGAATCTCGCAATCACCATGAATGAACAAATTGCAGTACGAGAAACCATTTTCAACCACCCACCTTGCCAGACATAATTCTTAAATAGCACAACAATAAAGAACTAGAAAAGGGAAAGGAAAAAAACGAGAGAAATATTGCAGCACTAACTGTAAAGGAGGCTAATCCAGCTCTAGACAAGCAATGTGGCAAACATTTTCTTTAACATGGACATCAACGAGTGATAATTTACAAAAAGTAGGCAGGTCTGCAGAACACTTCCGGTCCACTAAGTCATAGCCTATTTGAGGTTACAGCTAATTATAGAAAAAAATTAGTTTGATGGCTGCCTACCTCTTCCGCCTGCAAAACGAGCCTATTTGAGGTTACAGCTAATTATAGACAAAAATTAGTTTGATGGCTGCCTACCTCTTCCGCCTGCAAAACGACCACCCCCTCTACTATAAGGTGGTTTCCTTCCATGGCTGGAAGAGGCTCCCGTGTTGAATTTCTGAGGAGCTTGTATGTTGTCAGGAGGTATGGCTGGTGGTTGAAAGCTGCAGTTCTGTTCTAAAGGCAGTCCTCTAGACATCATTTCTTGTTCTCGGCGTGCACCCCTTATATAAGAAACTGGGACAACTAAGATTTTACTTTTTTATTTGTACCCATAAAATGTGTTTACTGGGGAGGTGGGTTTCCTTGCATCTAAAAAAAATTAGATGGGGGATGAGGTTGAACCTGAAATCCTGTTCCAAATGCAGCTTGGTTAAAGTTGTTTTGTCCCCCAACTTCAGGCCATGGTAGAGGATATGTAGGTCCAGCAAAGAAATTTGGTTATCCGCCTGGTAAGAAAGCATTAGGAACTGGTCCCTGACAAGTATTTAACTGTGGCTGAATTGGCATACCAATTGCCTTAGGTATCTTATAGGGATGCTGGAGTTGACTCCGTGCAGCCCAAGGCATATAATTAGCTGGAAATCCACCTGGAATTGCTAAAGTCTGTGGCTAATGAGAAGGCAATACACCATTTTTGGAGTGAAACACCAGTTGTCTGTGGCACTGGGGCAAATAATGTCCCAGCAGAAGAGTCATTGAACAAATTTAGATTGGGTGATAGCTGATCTACACCTATTTTTCACCTTCCTTCTATTGTTTTTCTTTTTTCCAACTGTCTCGGAATCTATTCCCATCTTGGACATTTTTAACATCCTCTTGTACGCCGTCTCTTCCTCGTCATCTGAAAATTCTGCCTCCTTAGTCAGCTCTTCATCGAATTCACTAGATGCATCACACCCTTTCTTGTAAAGATTCTTGTCAATGAGCACATGATTGGCAAATTCAGGAACAAAAGATATCGCAATCCCTCCAGGGACTTTACTCTCTGAATTGTATCTCACCACATAGTATGGGTTCATGACAGGTCCAAAAATCTCATCTACCAACCCCAATGGGGATCTCTTTTCAGCTATCCAAAGGGTAGAACCTTCATTCAAAGGGTTGTTCTTTTCCGCCCCTTCTACTATAACCTGGGAACCTATAGCCTGAAAAATCAAGAATACATTATTTACTGATACAGCCATCACCATTCTAAAGTCAATTCAAGAGCTTAAATTAATAGGAAAAGAAAATATAGTTGTGATTTCGATGTACTTGTCTCGAGTTTTTAAAAAATAAAAATTATTATTTTAATAAATAAAAATACTTTAAAAAACAATTGCGTACTTATTTCTGAAAATAGACTCCATACATGCAGTTACAACTTTTGAGTGCTATTGTACAAGTTAGACCAATGCTTCACCTTCCATGTCCTTTCCACTTGATGAGGCATCACTGTTCAGCCATCTCCATCCTCCTAATAAAAGCTTCCCACCTGTAAATTTATTACATATCCTGAACAGGCTGCAGGACTGTAGACCAAACCATTGTCCTGTATATTTTTTCGGTGCAAACAAGAAAAAAATTGCACATCTCCCTCTTGGGAAGGCGCTCTCTATAACAAAATAATTCATCGGTAAGATTTGAGAACAGCTCCACAGAAAGTGCATATGATAGCTCTCCACGATTTCCAATAAAATGGCACATAGCAAAATCTTGTACAAGTTTTCATATCAGCTACTCTTGCTCCGCCGCCACACCTTGAACAAATTCCGGCAGCCGGCTTGCTTCTTCTCACCTTCCGGGTCTGATCAACAAGAAAACAAAAGTAAACCATGGTGTTCTAGTCTTGTTATTTTTGTGCTTCAGCGTTTTGGGACTCGAGAGGGGGAGGTGGTTTGGCAAGCGCCGAATTTCAGATGGACAAGTGCGTTTATATAGGCATGAGCGGTGTTAAATATTTTTTTTAAAATCTAAAGGATAATATTATACAAACAACAAACCCACGTAGGGTTTGACATTAAAAAAGTGATTCATTACGAATTTATTCGCTGTGTAGCCGTCCATTAATGACGGAGGTGGTGATGGTGGTGTACTGCCTGTCTCGTTGAAGGAGATCTTTTCTGGGGTAGTTCCACACGTCAAATACAGTTGGGTTTGCAACTACAAGGAAGGTGATGGAGGTAGGATCTGAACCGTGCACGCGAGGGAGCCATAGACTGTAAACAACAATGTCATTGATAAGGCCAGCAAGCATGCATGGTGACCACTCAGGTACCCTTAGCTGTCCAGAGCGAATGTGGGTGGCAATTATTAGGTTTCAGTCGATTTCTGGGCCGGGTTTGGAAAATTTGTAAATTTTGCCAATCCAAACACGTGGGTACAAATCCAAGGGCTCTGAGAATATCCATGCAGGTACAACCATGGATGTGATCGACTATTCGTTCAAAAACTCTTTTCTGTGATAATCAAGATTCATCACAGGGATTGATAAAGGTTTTATAAATTATTTTATTTAAGGGACTCTAACTTGGCCGAGGGAAAATAACCAGGTATAAATTGAATTATAACTTTGTAGACTTTATTTAATTTAATTTTTTTTTTTACATTCTTAATTACTTCTGGTGTTAATATTTATGTAGATTTTTTATTTGTGCTTCACAACATGGTTATGGATTATGAATACGTTTTCCTTTATAATTATGGATTATGAGTTGCAGCTGGAACAAAATTAATATTTTGCCTATTTCTGGCAAGCTGCTGTTACTATTGTTTCTGATTAAAAAATAATATAAATTATATTTTAAAATTATATTTATTAATTTAAATTTTTAAGTGAGATAGTTTTTTAATATGATATTGGAACTTTATTGACTCGGTAGTCATGAATTTAAATTATACCATTTTATTTTATTTGATAAAAAAAAAATTAAGCAAAAGATAATGTAGACTTATATAAGTTTCAAATCTAAAAAAATTTTACGTGAAGGGGTGTATTAAAAAATAATATAAATTATATTATATAATTTTATTTATTTGTTTAGGTTTCTAGATAAGATAATTTACTGATAATTGCATGCCCATGATCCCTTCGTGCATTTTCCTGTCCATCATGGTCCTTCTAGCTAGGTATGCCCTCCTTCCATTCAAGGATCTTAGGGGAAGAAAACGTCATGTCTTAATTAATGCACCAAACATTAGTGTTTTGTTTTAATAGCATTACTTGCTGTTTCGACAATTGCATGACCTAACTTTAATCCGGTTTCGTGTGTGCAGATCACATCTCTGGTTTTTGAATCGTATTCAAAGATACGTCTTCATAACGTTAATGTTTATGTCTCTGTTCTTCCCGCTGAACTGTTTCTATCCCTTCCGTGTCTGTCATTTTGCTGTCCTGGAACACTAACCAAAAGCAGTTTTCTTACATCTTTACTGTGTTAGGTATATTAAAGGCAGTGGAAGCAGCGTCTAGTTTCCCAGCTTTCTCTAAGAATACAAGGCGTGAAGATAGATTTACTGAGCTTCCAGAAGAACTTGCTCGTTACATATTTTCTGCGCTTCCAGCTCCAGACTTCTATGAGCTATATTTTTTTTTTATACGAGTAAATTCTCAAAAAGCATATTTTATAGGCTAAATGAGCGATTAAAACCCTGATTATACAAGGTTTTTATTAAAAATATATATCTTCGAGACCCGCTGTGCAAAACACAAATCATTTATCATCATGTCATACCTCTGAACATTAGACATGCTTTGCGCTATACCATTCATCAAAAGAATGCAGACAACTATGCCTAACCACACCGTTCTTGAAATTCGATTTGCTGCCGTACTTTGCTGGCAGGGATAGATCAGAAGGATGTGAAAACGATTTGGCCAATTATTTGGACCAGTTCTCGGCTCATCGTGGTAGAAGAAAGACGCAGTATTTTCGGCTTCGTTGGTATGATAGTTATCGGCCTTATACATGGCTGTGTTACGCCATGCAAAATGAAGTTGTAGAGCTCGACCTAGATTTTACACTTGATGATGCAAAGCCTTGCATAAAATTCCCACATTCCCTCTATACTTGTGAATCGTTGAGGTGGCTAACTATGAATTTGAACAGAAATATTTTTTATTGGGATTTCCCATCTTCAATTCCGTTCCCTGACCTGCAATTCTTGTCATTGAAGAGCTGGCAATGGATGCCTTTTTGGTGAATGGAACCCCTCCTGGTTGTGGTCTCGGCATCTGCCTCTTTAGAATCACTAGAATAGCAAAACAAATTCACATACAATGCCCGTCATTCTATAGAAACATAGTGAGAAACAATGTCTAAGCCGGCAGGCTCGGATGAACACAATACTCTAAATGGCAATCCTATTCAATTTTCTAATCTGTCAAGTTTTTTTGTTTGGGAATTGTATATGAAGATGAACACATGAACAATGTTGATAATGAAGCAAGATGCGTTATGTATGAGGGAAAAAGTGGGCAGCACGAGTAGTCTTTTAGTTCAGTGGAGCAATGTCATAGGGCAGCCATCATGGTCCTTGTTGCAGCCTCCCGCTTAATCTCCGCAGCTTTTCCACTTCCTCGGAAATACATGTAGACTTGCTGCAAATCAGTACCAGCAAACAAAGAATCTTGAGCAAAACCATAATGAAACAGTGAGCAGGGTTGCATGCACAAGACGTCAAAGGATTTACTTAACCTGAATAACCCAGACACTGAGGAGTGATTCAACGCAGAAGAATCCAAATCCAATAAAGTAGAATATCTGAAAACAAATATTGTAATGTTATTAGAGTGAGCCTTGCTTGGAAAGCTACGTAATAACAATTCACAATAAATATCTGAATGCGTTTCTCCCATTATTCTCAGAATGAGTGAGAAAATACTTCATAATGGAGTGCAAGTGAAAGAGAAACAAAAGCTGAAAACTTACCCCAACTAAAGCATGGTTGCCCATGAGATCAATAGCAGGCAAAATACCTCTGTCCACAAAAGATGAAACAAAAATTAGCTATGACGTATTTGATTATCTAGCAAAAGAACTATCTTCAATGCAACATCTTTAAGAAACTTACGCAAGAGATTTCCCCTTGAAAACAATTGGCGGGGCAACAGCAGCAAAGATGCAAAAGCCAATGTGGAACTGCATAGAGAACACGGAAACAACAAATGAAGGATTTTCTAGAGGATCTTCAAAAGGGAAAGTAATACATAAATGAGATTACCAGGTAAGCAAAGAAAAACCATCCAAACTTCAGAGCACTGTCTGTCCTGCAAAAGGAGTTGACACAACATTAAATAAAAGTAGGGACAACAAAATGCATAAAATGAACAAATGAAAAAAGACAAGTACAGGTAAGACGATCAAATTCTCCGAATGAGATTCAAGCATGGAAAAAAATACTTTAATACCCATCCTCGTATTTTTCATTAGCCTATTGCTAAAATAATGCACAAAAATTAGCATAGTTATCTAATGGTGCTAAATCAAGAAAAAAGAAAAGGATCTAGCTCATTTGAACCCATTCATCCACTATATACCAAGGACAAGGTTCAAAACACATCATTGTATAACAATCATTCTTATCCAGCATAACAGGATTATGATTCTCTCCCATGCTAGTATGCCACCTGATAGAAGATAAATCACACATGATCCCTCCTACACAGCATTGCATTTTCCCCCCACTTTCCAGACCCCCACCCCTCCCTCTCCCCCTCTTATTGGTTGGACCTCCTTCATAAGTTTAGGTCATACCAGCGAACAACATCACATTCTTCCCACAATTTCAAAAAAGTATATATTCTTTTTCAAGATGATACTTCAGATCTTCAAATATTCAATTCAAATCATGCTTTCACATATGAAACTTCATCAACCATGTCTAGGTAATCATCATTTACATCATTATTATTGAATATGAAAGATCAGGTTTCCACACTATCCATAAGGTCATCTCTGATTTCTGAAAACACATGAATCAAGCTTTTATATAATCATATTTAAATACCATCAGCATCCAGAAACATTTCAAAAACAAAGAGCCAGAATAGGAAACACATGCTATACAAGTATAGATATAGTTATAGAATAAATTTCACAGGCCCCGCCAATATTTCATGTCATGACAAGAAATTGAGTTTCAGCAATGAACAACCACAGAATAATACCTCATTGCACGATAAAGAGGGCGATACCACATAACATAGCCTCCAGGAACCCCTGATATGAAGTAGATGATAGCAAGAAACCAAATTGTTGGACCTAGAAAAGAAAACGAGTTTAGACAAACAGGTAATGTGACCATGCACTATTTATGTTGAATGGATTTGCACCAACCTTCCCCTTTGATCCAGGCCGTGGTAACAGCTACAATATTCCATGAAAGACACACAAATAAACCTGCAATTACATGATATCAGGTTACCACACAGCTGATACTTGTTTGTGTGAAAAACATTTCTCAAATTGATGCACCTCTACCCAACTAAAAAGAACTGTTTTACAGAATTTGAGCAACATGATCACTCACAGAATGACCTAAACAAAACTAAACAAAACGAAATACTGGCAATTAAGATGCATCATCCATCTTAGAGATGAAAATGCACCAGTTAGAAAATCTTGTCTCCAGGTTCTCGCTAACAGGACTGAAACTTGAAGAACAACCTAACAAAATTGACTATCAAGGACAGCAAACAATAAAAAATGACAATCGGCCATCAAACAGAATTTCCAAGTTGTAGAATTTAAAACATACCCAAAAATGTTGTGAATGCAACATATTGAATCTTCTGTAGGTGGATTGGTATTTCATTTCCTATGTCATGATGGATAATCGGAAAAAATGGTGGCCAGTTCTTGTCCTCTATTACAATTCCAGCTGTCAAAAAAAGGGCACAATATTCAAATAATATTACCATGCACAGCCTCATTATCAACAAAAAAACACCAATATGATAAACATACCACGCGCTATTGCATCTTCCTTCCGTTTTAATTCCTGCAAAACAAAAGGAAAATGGGTTCTAAATTACTATTGAGGATAATACTATTTAAAAATGAAAGAAATTGCAAAACTCTCAAGGTTTCATTGACTGCAAAACTCATGGATTCTAGAAGTTTGACACAAGGACAGCACAAGGGAAATCGATGATCTTTGGCCCAAGGGAATTTTCCTGAACATTTCTATTGATTTATCTGAAATTAAGTCTGTGTGTGTGAACAGCAACAAAAATCAGAAATCAACCTTCAAATAATGTGACTGCGTGACCAAACTTCTTGAAGAGTGTGTGTGTGTGTGAAAACAAGTATGTGCACAGCCACTATAAGAGAGCACTCACCTGTTCCCTCCTCTTCAATTCAGCCTCTTTTGCATGGAGTTCCTTCTCCTTAGCTTTTAAATCCTAGGGTCAGACAAAGAACAGAAACAAAAATAAGAAAGCAACATTCAGATAATGTGACTACATTACCAAACTTCTTGAAGCATTTATATTACTTTTCCAGAATCAAGGGGAATATCTATGGTTGCGCCACGATCAAAACGTTCATGAGGAAGGGGTGAAAGCCTTGAAGTTGCAGGGGGGACACTTCCAGGATTCTGGAAATTTTGCAAGAATACAGCAAAACACAAGCGAATAAGTTAACAGCAGCATTACCAGATAATCTTTACACCAAAATAAAAGCACGCCACCAATTCCTAACATCCATAGATATGCAAGAACAAGTAAATCTGCCACACTATATCCAGGTGTGGCTTGGGACTGGCACTCAGCAATAAGTAGAAGATCCACAATGGACTAGCTAAACGAGAAATTGGCCATAAAAATAAAATAAAAAAGTTTAAGTTTTAAGAGGAACATTAAGAATGATTATCTAGGGCTCCCATTTCTCCTTTTATGTCACTTACAGGCTCTTAATTTCACCCTCAGACTCCATTCATATTGAACAAGTAATTAAGATTAAAATTCAGCATCCAGATTTGAGATTCATATTGGACTAGCAATTACAATCATCTGAGATCCAACATACAAACAAAATATTGCAACTAAAAAAGATTCACAATTTTCTCAAACGGGAAAACCTCACTTCAACAAAGCTACAAATTATCCTACAACCAACGGAAAATTTTCTTCTTCCATCATATTACACCTACACATTAGACTTACGTTCCATGTTCCATCATATTACACCTACACATTAGACTTAAGTTCCATGTTCAAAGCAGCACCTCAAACTCATTCTAAAATGCTGAAGAATATGAGAAAAACAGAAACTTTGAGGCATATAAAACGCGCCTCCATAATTTGACTGCCCTGATCCTCTCCCCTTTCCTCCTTGAGCCTTCCATTACCAAACAAACAGCAAAATATAAGAGCTTCATTTCTTCATCTCAACAACCCAAATTAATTAAAAAATATAAATAGTCAGAATGTAAATCTATAATTAATGTCGATAAATTACGTGTTAACATTACAACTCTCCTTAATTAAGCAGATGCCAAAAGAGAGAGAGAGAGAGAGAGGTGATTTTCTTTCTAGTCTAAATAAGATCAAGCTTCTTCAATTTTCTCTCAAAACACCCCGCATACTCTCAGCAACCAAACAACACAATCAACAAAACTACATTACAAAGAATCAAATTTTCGAAAAAGAATACGTGCATAATGTACGAGCATACGCGAATATTACAAATAATCATACACGGAATAAAAAATAAATTACGCATATTTACACGTACAGCGAAAGGATTAACTTCTTCATCGAACGGGTTAGAATCGTAACGACTCATTACTTCTTACTAAGTAATGACCAGATCTGAACTCGAAATTTCAGATTTAGATCTCGAAAACTGAGAGTAAGAAATGTGATTGATTAGGGATTCAAATTTATGGAGAGGAAGAGAAGGATTGGAAAAATCGAGGCGGTGAAAATGAGAAAAAAATTAAAAAACTGGACGTTAAGGAAGATGAATGTTCGCGGGAGAGAGGTGCCGAGTTTATATATGTGTGTTCGACTCCGTGTCAACTCGGTTTCAACGGGGATTTTATTTTTATTTTTATTTTTATTCAGAAAATTGGTTGGCTTTCTATAAATTTAATTTAAAGTTCGTATGAAATAAATATAAAAAAAAAACATTTTAATTTTGATAAAAAAAATTGAAGGTCAGGTTTTAATTAAATCACTCAGATTTTGTATGAGGTTAGTTCAGTTTTTTTTTAAAAAAAAAACTTAGAAAATAAATTATAGACTTGAGTTATCTATAATTTATTTTCTAAGTCGATTTAAGTTTTATAACTAAATAGATTTATAGAAACTTATTCAATTATAAATCTTATTTTAAAGAATTAAATTGATAAAAATAACTTTTTAAGGTAGTATAAGGTCTTATTTGGCAATGCATTTCAAAAATATTTTTAAAATAAAAAAGTTTAAATTAAAATAACTTATAAGATTTTATTTTTTTATTTTAAATTAATTTTTTTATATATTTTTATATCATTTTCATATGCTAATATCAAAAATATTTTTTTTTAAATATCTCTTTAATATATTTATGAACAAAAATCATTTTCAAAAAACATCTTCAATCAAACTTACATGCACTATATATATATATATATATATATGATTATTTGATTTATAAGAGGAAATTCAAAGTCTAGTTACTCTAATGAATACTAGATAAGCTAGAAGAGGAAGAAAAATCACTGTTTTTATTTTTATTTTTTGAGTTAGTTGGGTTTTTATTAAAAAAACATATATGTAAGAATGATTTAAAAAAAACAATATTTTATGATTAAAAAAAAAAAACAGTATAGTTGGAGATGCCCTAAGTGAAGTAGTTTTGTAAGCAAAGCAAGGTTCGAGACTTAATTAATAATTATAATTTATATAATTAGTGGGGAAAGATGACGTATCTTTTTCTGCTATGGACTGTCGATTCACATGAGAAACTATCATTTATTTCACCTTTATTACTATCCACCAAACCTACCGATCATTAGCTCCCACACAAATGCAAGAAAGGAGTCTTCTTCTCACGAGCATGCATGAAAATGGCCTTCGTAGGAAAACATTATTGAATTATGATTTTTAAACCCCGTTTAATTCGATAAATCACTTGAGATTTACAGGATTAATAATAACTAAAATATACATTAAGCAAAACTCGTTTAGCCTAACTAAGTTCTTCATATGTTGGTTAACTTAATGAAACAAAATATAAAGAGTATTTGAGGTTATAATAATAGTTGTTTTTCAAAATGTTTTCTTTTGTTTAAATATACATTAAAATAATATTTTTGATATTTAATATTAGCAAATTAAAACAGTAAAAATACATTGAATTTTTTTAAAATATTATAGTTTATGAAGAACTAAATCAATTGGTTTGGTTTGACAAATACCAGATAAATATAATTTATTTTTAAGAGTCTTTAGTCATGACTAGATGAACATACAGAATGGAGAACAGCAACCGCAACGATACATACAAGGAGGATTAGAAAGGTGCAAAATGATATGAATTTTGGAGGAGCTAAATTTAAGTTTCACTCATATTCAGGTGCTCTGCACCAAAATTTCATTGTCAAGAATTACCAACAAATAATAATACAAAACAATTGATTAGCAGATTTCTGCAATAGTAAAGACTTGGTTGCGTGTTTTAATGAACAATGGAATCACAAATGATTGACCAGAAGAATGGATTGTTCACAATTCTTGCTACAGCTACCTTGAAGACTTCTCAGAGGTATGAACTTGAGATGTGGATGTGACAGTACTAGTGTTGGTTTGCTGCTTTCGTTTAAAGTTGATGATGCATCTTCCAGTGTTGACATTGTAGACGATTCCACTTCGCAGCCTCACGTTTCGTTTAAAGTTGAATCCCAAGTTCTATGTACCAATTTGATTCAGGAACCGATTGATTCTTTGCTGGGGCGGTCTCTCTTTATCATGTCTTTTAGGTCCTGGACAACCTCAGACATTGGTGGCCTGAATTCTGGTTCAGACTGCAAGATATCATTGTGGTTAGGTAAAGCTGATCCCATATTTCATTGCGTGGGGAAAAAATTCTATGACTACAACTAGATGGCATTCACATGTTAATAATGAATCAAGTCTTCGTGGAGACCATAAAGAAAACAGCACTGTAATTCTCACCTGAACACATCGAGAAATGATATCTGCGAAGTGTGATAAAGATTTGGCAGAGTATTCTCCATTAAGAGAGGGATCAACCATATTTGACAATGTGTTGATGTCATGGAGCTGGGGGATTGCCCATCTCACCAGAAATTGCTCCCCGCGATTCCGTGTCCTGGGCAAAATTTGATGAAAGAGGGACATTAAAGAAACAAAAATTTGCACAGGATAACAAGCACAGCATGTTTTACTTTTTTACCTGTCATGGGACTTCCGGCCTGTTAAAAGTTCTAGCATGACCACACCAAAGCTGTAAACATCACTCTGGACAGTATAAATTCCTGATTCAAATTCTGGAGCCCCGTAACCATAGGCTGTTAGCAGTTGGCCTGACAACTGAAAATAAGAGGAACTGTTTTAGGATAGTATGTAGACATTGAATCCAAAAGCTATACACATATCTACACTAATGGAAGAACTTTTTTTTCCAAATACTGAAAAAATCAATCGCTATCAACTTGATCAACAAAATTCCTTTTGTTTTACATTCTAATTGCACTTTCATGAGTACATAAATTTCCGCAAACTAACTCAATTTAGCACATCTGAAAGTCAACATGAACCACTGCCTGATTATATGAGCATGATTTACCTGACTGACAGCCCCTGATGATATTAATGAAGCCAAACCACAATCTGAAACACGCACTTCAAGATCATCATCAAGAAGAAGATTGGCAGACTTGAAATTTCTGTGTATGACAGGTGGCTGACAGGCCTCGTGCAAATACCTTCACACACAGAACAAATTTTAAGTATGCACAAGAGGAAGAAAAAAAAAAAAAGCCCTCCCACCTTCATCCTATAGAAAAATTGTTTGCAAACTGTTGACCATTTTATAGACCTGAATCTATAAACCACTTCCAGCATATTGGACTACTTCAATATATCTTTTCAACTGATATAGAAATAGAAGACTTATATAGTCTGCCTATTCAAATCGGTCTCTCCATTCATGCACACTCCTTGAATATGTGTTTTCAACTAGTTAATTTAGACCCTTTTTTTTAAGGACAGCTGGTTCTATCTCAGTGGTTGGTTCACTTACTCTAAGGCCCTAGCAGCTCCAAGTGCCATCCTTACACGGGCATTCCAAGAAAGTTTCCTTTTAAATTCATCATCTGAGTGTAGTGCATCTTGTAAAGTGCCACTGCTGCAATACTCATAGATCAGAAGCCTTTGGCCATGCTCTGCACAGTAACCCATAAGCTCAACGACATTAACATGTCGGATCTGATCAATATTGTTAACCAATTCAATAAACTCGTTCTCCTTCTGCTGCTCTGCAGTTCTTTTATCGAGTTTCTTGACAGCAAGAAGCTACAAAAGCAACCGTATACATTAAAGGTTGAACACCGACGACATTCTACAATAAGTTTTATTACAACAAGATTGAGCTGCTTAATCAGATAGATGCACCATATAAAAGAGGGTTGCAGTAAGAGTAACCAATCCACTTAAGTTTTAACCTTTCAAGGGATTATAATAAAGGTTTCAACAATTAAAATCAATTGTTTTGGGCAATTGGGAAAAAGAGCATGCAAGGAAACTGATTAAAAAGTTAGTCTTTGAGAAAGAAAAGGAACAAAACCATGAAGAAAACAATAAAATTAACATAATAACACAGCAAATCCATTGATACAATATTTTGGCTCATTAGTCTCCATAAATAAATTGCTACAAACAAAAGCAATCATGGTAAAAGATCAAAAATACCTTTCCATTAGGAAGCTGTGCCCTATAAACACTTCCCAGCATGCCTCCTCCGATGAGATTTTCCTGAGAAAAGCTGTTTGTGTACTGCTGAAGCGATGCAATGGTGAAAGACCTAGCAGAAGTGAGGGGGGTCTGTGTTTTACGAGAAGGCTTCCCTGAGCCTACTACAGCTGGAACAAATGGCTTAACAATGACATTCTCAACAGGGGGTGGAGGAGGTGGAGGTGGTGGTGGTGGTGGTGGTGGAGGAGGAGGAGGAGGAGGAGGAGGAGGAGGCATGGAATCTGTATCTAGTCTGCTCATGTCTATTAAATGATCATCCCGCTTTGATGTAAGGTCCATTTTAGCTTCATTTCTCTTATTCACATTTTGTGGCTTTGGATGGTCCTGTTTTGGCTGCTGTAAAGTCTCCTTCGGAACTGTTAGAACAATTTTAGAACAAGTCAATGATCAAAAGAATTGAAATCTCAGTGGAAGCAGATGATTGAAGTTAAATAAGTCATTTGCCTTTTTCGATTTGATTAGTTGGTTGGGCTAAGGATCCATTGTCCCTTGGGTTTTCTCTGTTGCCTTTATAAGCACCAACTTGATGCCACTTGGAAGTCCTACTGGCCTCCTTCCTTCTTCTGCTACATTTTGGAATGAGAAGTGCAAGTGCTAATGCCAGTATTGCAAACAACAACACCCCTGCAATGCATATCCAAACTAATCTTTTAGTAGTTAGAAATTTTTTTCCTGCAGAATTCGATTCCTCTGCTGAAGATGGCCCATCAGCCTGCTTCCCCGGTGCTTTTCGAGAAGATGGAGATGGTGGGCCCCAAAATGGTGTTGTTGATGTAGGTGGTGGTGGTGGTGTTGATGATGGTGGGGACATGGGTGCAGGTACTGGAGAAGTGGATGAATTGAATGGATTGCCATCTTTTCTGCAACAAGTAACCATATTAGCAAACAAATGATACAAGTGATAACCAAATTTTCCAAACTACACGGAATAGGCTTCCTATTCACTTTAAACAACATTGCACATTTCTATGAACTTAGATGCCAGACACAGTAGACTGCAGGTTAAAGCAAATGCCTCCATCAAGTCTATTTGAAGAATTTAATGTAGAAGCCATACAAATCATATGGTATTTTTGACTTGCAGCGTCAGAAAGTGGAGTTCAGGAAGTCCCTATGGAATAATTTTCATGCCATTGTCAAGATTTAATTGTGCACATTATGATCAATAATGCTCAGACAACTTGGGCAAATTTCTGACTGGCATTCAAGAACTCATCCAGCTCCCAGTTCTGTAAGGAACGAATATGTGCATATAATTATGTGATTCACCTCAATTACGACCTACATGAATTGGATGTACTATTTTCCATAAGTTCCAAGAGAGAATCACAGGTTTCTTCACATTTAGATTATCTTCAAAGAAAATCCTGGCTTGAAAAAATCTATGCATTTCAAATAGATCCCATCAACAACATTATCAGTCTGAATTGTTTGGAATGCCATTTCCAGGACCTGATTGTTTTAAGAGACTTCATTTGATTGCTCATACTATGGTAGCAATACGGCAATGGAAATGCATAAATCATTATCCACATCCTCTACTAACTCAATCACAGATTTAACCTTAGTGGAGTTTTCATACAACTGTCAATAACTATCAAATACCAGAAATTTCCTAAATTGAGAGAACAAGATATATCATTGACATAAACATTCAACAATTCAAGTCCTCCTGATGGCACAATTCATATGGATACATGAACGCTTTTGACAAACATCAAGCTCTATATCAACTGAAATACATTGATTTTTACCTGAAATTTGGGATGGCCAGGAGCTTGTCAGGTATAGGTCCTGAGAACAGGTTATTCTCTATATTCCTGTTTTAAATGGGAAAAAGAGACAAAAAGGTAGGCAGAGAATTATTCCACAAAATTCAGGGGACGAAACTAGACAATGAAATTCTTGAATATGTGATGAAGTACTATCATTTAAAATTACAAGAGACAAAATTAGGAATAGTACAAATCTCTCAGGGGAAGATCTTGTAGAACATCTAGGGTCCCAGACAGCTGATTGTCCTGCAAGCGTCTGCCAGCTAAGCTGTTAGCATTACACGTGGAGATTATGTGATTGCAATATAATTGGAATTGTTGTGACAACTTACAGGGTTGTAAGACTAGCCAAATCTACGAAAGAAGAAGGCAACTGCCCACTCAAATTGTTGTTGGACAAGTCTCTGCAAAAAATAAGTGGTCACACTAACTATAAGAACCTTTAATAAAACTGGAAAAGTAAGCCAACTTTACAAATAGAACCTACAAGTTGATCAACCCTGGAAGAGATTGAAAGACATCCGGTATCTCTCCACTTAAAACATTATCATTAAGAGACCTGCAGAGCATAAATAGATAGGATACAAGCATTACAAAACTGAGACAAGTCAGAACCAACACCAACAAAAGAGGAGCTGAAATTTACATGTCATTCAATAGAGTTAAAGATGATAGAGAATCTGGGATGCTTCCAGTGAAGTTATTGTCTGCAAGAAAACTGTCAAAGGTAAAGATGATCATAAGCTGTTGCATAAAAGGGTGCCCGGAATTGATAAATGAAATCAAAGAAACAAATATGTTATCTCATGTAAAAGGGGAAGCATACAAGGTTAGCATGGTGACAGGCAGATTGGACGGGATGCTCCCCCCGATATGGTTGTTGCTTAGATCTCTGAAAATAAACAAAAGAAAAGAAACACAAAGATTAATGTCAGCATCCACAAATATCACAAGAACGAATTTTGCATAGCTTTCAAACATATGCAGTTTATGTACTGTGGTTATACTTCCTTTGAGTTACATCTATAGCAAAGCAAACAATTAGAAATCCAAACTTGGGGTATCAGGAAATTAAGACAGTTCATCTAAGGGTTGATAAATAACATTTAGCAGGTCCCGTAAAGTAGTTGATGATCTTCAGAATGATGTTCCATATCAAAGCGCCATATCATTGGCATTTCGCTCAAACAATGCACTATCTCCCAGGTTTAACAATGGAGCAACCCTGACTCAAATTCTAAAAGCACCTATTCATGTAAAACAGTCCCATGCGATATCTTCAACGCCTCTTGTAGTCAATAAAAGTCTAAAGGCACATGTAGAATGCCCCTTCTGTTCCTCACACTTGAAATAAAAACCAAAACAGATGATTCTACAAGCATCAAAGGAATAGGTGAAAAAACGTTTAGGGGTGGAAAGACAGAAGTTTCAATTAGTAAACCACGGCGTTCACAAGCTCACACCTATGCACAAGTTCTGCCCCCGAAGATTGAGAGAATGAGAAACTACCACTTACATTGATCTGATTGAAGCAAACATTCCCAGGTTATCACCAAGTTCTCCTCCCAAATTTGCACCATTCAGAATTCTGTAAAACAGCAAATTTTAAAAGAACAAAAAAAAAACTCATTACACAGCTTTACATTATCCATACCGACAAATTGCAATTAACATGAAGAGACTAACGCAGAGTTCCATACATGGATTGTATTTCTGAAGCATTACATAGAATGCCTTGCCACCCTTCACCGCATGGATCTCCCCCAATGCTGACCCACCCAGGCAGTACAGGAGATCCCAGAGAAATGTACAAGCTATTAATTGCAGTAACTAATTCAATCAAAACAATGCCGGTGATAAGATTCAAAGCTCCATGTACTATAAAACAAAATTAATGAGCAGCTATATCCACACGCATGCACACGCACACAAATGTGACATATACTTCATTTCCAGCTCCAAACTGCACACTAATTACTAGTAATCTTGATTTGGTTGCGGGGGGAAATTAAACTTAAAGCAAGACAGAAGTATACCAAACCGACCATAGCACTTCTTCCACCTTGGTGTGATAGCATATACCATAGTAATTATAACTAATAGCTTCACTTTATTTTCATATACCACATTCTCTCATAAACCAAACAGCTGAAAGAAAACCGGGGAAAAAAAGAATGACCAAAACAAAGCCAAGCTTAATTACCATCACTTGGATTAGTAACACCAACTGAAATTCTTGCTGTGCAGATCAAAACAAACCCAATAAAAAACTTTCCATGGATCTCCAAATTCAAGTCCTCTCTTTTACCAGATCTCTTGACTCCCATCGAATCTCTCAAACTCGATTAACTCTTCCTTCTCTATACCACTAACCATAAACCCACTTTCCAATCTGTAAAAAACAACCAAACCCCACAAAAGAAAACCACAAAATCACACAGTTAGTGATCTTATCGAAGCTCAACAACTCAAACCATGAAAATCCAACAACAAAAAACTTACAAAAAAAAACAGTAATGAGCAGGAAAAAACACAGCTGACAAATGTCACTCTTAAATGAAGAAAATTGTTGTCATTACAAAATGAAAGAAAGTTTCTTTTTTACTTTTTCGAGGCTCTTTCTAAAAGTAGAGCATAGAAACTTAAGTGCTAAGATTTAAAGAATTAAGAGATGGACAGAGCAAGAAATGGACGTAAGCGGACATTACATCACAGTTTTTCAAGTAACCAAATCCAAATAAAAAATGAAAAAGAACTTACTTCTGTAAAAAAACAGTAAAGAAAGTTGCAGAAAGAGAGTTTTGAGCAGAAAATGTGGAGAGAGAAATAGAATGAAGGGGAGGATTTTTTTTTCTTCTTCTTTTGCTGTCTTCTGTGTGTGCGTGTGTGTGTGTCTCTCTCTCTAAGGCCACAAACCATACAAGTAGGAGTAGCTGTAGCCTTTACATAAGAGCTGTGAAGAGTTTGTGTGTTTGAGTAGTGTCAGCCCTGTTCACGTGCATCTTCTTCGAGTTTTGTTCTTAATTTAGTTTACCTATTTTTTCTGGTGCTCTATTATCATCCCTCTATTTTCTATGTTCATTAAAGGATCAAGTTCTATTTTCTATGGGTACTACAAATAATTAATTTTTATGGCATTAATATAATGAATAGTTAAAATAAATTTAATGATAAATATACATTATAATGACATTTTCTATGATTATATATGTTTAACGAACATTTTTTTCTTTTATTGAATTTAATGCGATTTAATATGAAAATAAATAAATTATATGGATACTTAATGGCCAGGTTTAGTGTCTCTTTGGGAGTGTGATTGCGGTTATTTTTTAAAGTGTTTTTCGTTTAGAAATGTATTAAAATGATGTTTTTTATATATTTTAAAAATTATTTTTGAAATCAGCACATCAAAATAATCTAAAAAAATCAAAAAAAATTAATTTAAAGTGAAAAATAAAAATAAAATTTTTTGAATTTTTCATGAGCACTTTCTAAAAGCACTCTCACACACCACGATTTGAGTCATAAGCTGACAAAAAGACCAAACAACTGCATGAATTAACAAAAGAGGGGTGATATTGAAACAAAGAATAGTATGGATATCAAATAAGATGGAATTGAGAGTTCAAGAGCAAGATGCACCACTAACCATGAGGCTAGCTTGGTAATGATAGTATTTTCACGCGCTATCAATGGCGCGTGAATGGGGTGCTTCCGTCTACGGAGCTTGGAAGTGAGGTCGGTGCATATGATTGTGGTGAAAATCCCCAGAAAAAATAAAAAATTAAAGTTTGAGAGGCTATTTTTAGTACAAATGTGGACAGGCTTCAGGGTTCTAGTGGCTGCAAGAGAATTGATTCCACTTCTTTTGTCTATTGTTCGGCATCGTTTCATAATTGAATCACGGGAGAGTTAATTTTATTTTTTTAAAAAATAATAAATAAAATAATATTATTTTGATGTATATAGATTTAATAAAATAAAAAAATTAATGTGTTTTTTACCAAGATTTTACTGTCTGTTGATCTGGCAATGAGTCATCTTATATTTTTAACTGGATTAGGATTACATGATGTAAATATATTTTTTATTTGTTTTTTAAAATTTGTATAACCCATATTAATGATTATTTAAGAGTCTGGTTTATATTGTTTTTTAAATTATTTTTCATTTAAAAATATATCAAAATAAAAATTATCTAAAATATAAAAAAATCAATTTAAAATAAAAAAAAAATATTTTAAAAAAATATACTTTTAAAACACAGTGTAAAACACCTCCTCCCCTCAATCTCAAGTAAATTAACCTAAAAAACACTTATTATATAATTCTTAGATTATATAAATATAAATCAAGATGGATGGCTGAATTTGCAAGCTTGAATGTGAAAAAGGTTGCTTAGAAAGATAACTTCATCATCTATGAACAAATTAAGTTTGTGATCCTCTCTCTTTTAGATTTCTTTTAATGAGGTTTTAAATTTTATTTTTTTATTCAATTATATGTATTACGGAAGATAGTTGTTTCATGAAACGAAAATAAAATAATTAATTTCAATTAACTTTTGATTAGTTTATATAATCATCCTAATATTATATTTCAAATGTCATTTATATTCGTAACATTATTTTATCCAAAAGAACATGATCATGGTAGTATATTAATCATGTGAACTTCAGCTTTAAAATGTGTCAAAATTTTATTTTTTTGAAAAAATAAATTTAAAATGCAATCATTTGAATAAAAATTAAGTGAAATTAATATTAGTGATATTATTTAGGTTAAATGTCATTTCATGAACCTTCAATTATTGCATGCTATATTATCTACTTTAAAAAGCTCTTAAGTCTTCTGCTTTGAATGATGACATATAAGTGTCTATTTAGTATTTAGTAGGATAGTTAAGATTATTTTTTAAAGTGTTTTTTTTGTTTAAAAATGTATTGAAATAATTTTTTTTATTTTTAAAAATTATTTTTGATATTAACATATTAAAATCATCTAAAAACACCAAAATAATTTAATTTAAAATAAAAAAATAAAAATTTCAAAAATTTTTAAAAATATTTTCTAAATACATTCCCAAACACCCCCTATTTCAATTCAAGGAAACATCAAAAATTTAATTTCAATAATTAATTAAAATTTAAATGATAAAAATACTTTTTCCCTGGTGAAAAAACAAAGAGTGTTTGAGTGCATTTTTTGTGAAATTTATGTGATGATATTTCTTTTAAAGTTGCGGACAGTGTCGTCACGTTCTTCGGCGCGCGTATCGATGCACTCAACGGCAAGATATTGAATGTGGTAATAAATTACGTGGCGTCGTAATAGTCCATATTAGCCGTCAGCTTTTCTATGGGCGTCACATGCGTGGTCGAATAATTGTTATCAAGGCCTTATTTATTTTAAATCTTTAAATTACAAAAAAAAAAAAATTTAATGAATAATCCAAGTTAATATTATTAGATTTCTATCTCAGTAAAAAATATAAATGACTAGATAAAATCTTATTTAATTGAATAAAATAAGATATAAATATAAAATAATATTTTTCAAAAAAACATTATATCCTTAAAATAAAATAACACATTTCATCTATCTCAACTCTTTTTTTCTCCATATAATAATCCAACGTTACCTAAAACTCTGAATTTCATTTAATTATCAAATTAATATAAAAGCATTAAAAACACTTAGAGTTTACTTGGAAGTATTGTTAAAGTTATTCTTTACGGTGATTTTTATTTAAAAATATATCAAAAAAATATTTTTATTATTATTTAAAATATTTGTTATATCAGCGAGTTAAGATAATTTAAATATATATATATGAAATAAAAATATATTTTTAATGTAATGACAAACAAGCAGTGGTTTGTATAAAGATTCTTTATTAATTTGGATTTTAAGAATAAATTACAAACATGATATTCTAAACTGTCATCATACATAAAGTTATGGTATTTATTTATTTATTTTTATGATTAGTTATTTATTTCATTTTATCAGATGGTGTCAGCCGTCACCTCACTGGTTATTATTAGAATCCAAAAATTCAGCCAATCGAAAGATGCATGGAGCTGATAATCCACGAGGATAAGTGTCCTCCATGTATCTTCGTTGGCAATTCCTGATTCAGAATGTTGTGTTCGATTTGGACACGAGTCTTACGTTGCAATTCTATCCATTCTAGAAAAGACATGGACAAAAGATTATATATATATATATATGTACAAATTGAAATATGAGTTTGTATTTAAGTCATAGCCCCTAAGAAATGTTATTAGATTCGTAACTTGGATTGGATATATTGATTTAAAATTATATTATTTTAAAATCTAAAATAAAATAATATGGTTTTGAAATTAAAAAAAAAAAACTTAATGATAAACAATTATCTCACCTGAAAGCTTAAGCTATTAGGTGAAGTATTAGGATATGATTTATATTATTTTTCAACACGTTTCTCAAGTGAAATTCTTTTGGGCTTGAAACTTGCATAAACTTATACTACCTTGTACTTGATTTTTATCAAATAAAATAGAGGATTAGATTCAAACTTGTAACCGCTGGGTCAACAAGATTCTGATACCATGTTGATGAATCATCTCATGTAAAAACTTAAACTGTTAGGTAAGGGAGGTGTTGAAGAATAATATAAATTATATTATGGAGCATCACCTAGCAGTAAAATAAAATAGAGGATTAGATTCAAACTTGTAATCGCTGGGTCAACAAGATTCTGATACCATGTTGATGAATCATCTCATGTAAAAACTTTATGATTTATATTATTCTTCAACACTAACATGAATTTTAACTGCTAGGTGATGCTCCATAATATGATTTATATTATTCTTCAACACTAATATGGATTTTCATTAGGCAACCTCTATATATTTAATAGAAATCTAATTTAGATCCCAGGTTTAATATATTTAATCATGGGTTCAAAAACATTGATTTATATCATTCTTCAATACTAATATGGATTTTCATTAGGCCACTTCCATATATTTGATATAAAGCTATTTAGATCCCAAGATTAGTATATTGAATCATGGGTTCAAAAACATTGATTTTCATGTATAATTTGAGAACTCGTCTAAAAAGAGGTTTATAATCACTAAGTTACTGGGTCAACCCATGTATTATCAAGTACATTGTTTATATTAAAATAATACAATTTGTTATTTTAATTTGCATAATAATTTATTGATATTAATTTAAATCAGGTATCATCATGTTATTAAAAACATAGATGAATGATCAAGTTTTACCATGCTAGTATCATGTTTAGCTCACTTGAAATTAGACGTGAGTTGCCCTATGAGATTCAATTTTCTAAATTCACATGCAAATTCAAGTTAAGTCTAACAATTATTATTTAATTAAATTTATACTTCAAAATTGATTTTTTCTCAAAATTTTAAACAAATGATATACACTCAAACATAGTTATTCACCATAAAATAGTTTCCCACGACCTTATTTTAACCTAGAATCCTAAAGCATAGTAATATAGAAAGCACACTATTTATCGACCAACTCAAAAAACCCAAACTAAAAGATAAAATAATAATAATAATAATAATAATAATAATTAAAGGGAGCATCTTTATGCCATCAACCTCATGGCACCATTTTTCTTCCTTGCCTTGGTTTTACTAGACAAAGAGCATAAAAATATGAGATGTGGGGTAATTGTCATTGACGAAAGTGGGTGAATATTGCCGCCAAAGGACAAGATAATTTTCTCATGTTTGAAAAAAAAAAAAAAAAAAACATGTGGAGACGAGACCAAAGTTTTCAACAAGCTCAATTACATTATTATTTTTTGTTTTTTTATGGTGATATTAACGAATGAAAACATAAAAGATTGTATTTATGTTTAAATTTTAATTATATTTATACATGTTTTGACGAGTAGAGACCAAGTTTGTTTTCTCATCGAGTATTGTATAAATAATCAATATTCAAACAAATATATCTCATGCATATAGATTTTATTTTATATTTCCTAATTAAAAGAACCTCACTCAGACCCAATCAAGATCCAAGATTTAACATTTATTGCAAATTATATATATATTAAATTAAATTGCCGGAAAAAAAAATTCTCTTTTCTTCTAGATTCCATTTCAAAATACGGGTTTTTTAATAATATATTTATTTATTATTTTGAAACAGAAAAAATAAAAACACTGTCGATAAAGGACATATGTCCTTGTAGTAGATGACAAAAATTTATTTTAAAAACAGTGAAAGTTTATGGATTTAGATTAAACAATCGTTTTATTATTTTATTTCAATCTAATTATTAGATTAAAAAGTAATGCTAGTGTACTTTCTCCGTAGTAAGATTCTTTATTAATTTGGATTTTAAGAATAAATGACAAACATACTATTCCAAGCTATCTATAATAATATAAAAATCAAGGTATCTAAATGGATGAATGAAGTTATGGATCATGTAATTATTATACAAAAACTTTTAATATAAAAAAATTATTCGAGGAAACCCTATATCTTGAAAAACATACTTTATAGATCTATATGGACGAGTAAAATTCCGGTTGTCCCAAACTCCTACAAGAGATACACGCTCAGACTCGAACTCAAGACTTGTTGTTCAAATCATAAATCCTTTGTCATTAAGTCATGTTTTTTGGAACCCATTTGATATTTTTGCTCAAACCAATTGCTTCAAACAATAATTACTTAACCCAATTTTAAAAAAATAGAATCATAAGCTAAATTTTAAATTTTATGGTTGTAATAAATCAAATCACCAATGGAATGTTAACAATGAAATCACCAGTAATATGTTTTAACGATTTCACTGATGGAATATATCAACAAAATTACAATCAGTATTTCTATTGATATAATTATAGGTGGTGTTTCTGTCAGTGAGGACACCGTTAATTGAATCACCCACAAAACTAAATTATCAATAACAATTTTACAGATAGATGATTTTTGTCCATATATTAATAAGAAACTCGATCACCAATAAAAATTACATTACAATAACGACATAATTTGTTGTTTGGAAAACAATTTTTAATTTGAGAAATTTGCTATTTTTGCTTTATAATGTATATCATCATTTTGTTTCGAGTTTCTACTCAACATTTCAATCATGTTTTACAAAGATATTAGTGTGCGTACGCCTTACTAAATATAATTAGAATCCACTGATTCAGCTCGTTGAAAGATGCACGAAGTTGATAATCCACGGGGATAGTGTTCTTCGTGCATCATTATGTTTTGACTTTACATATTTCCTCATTTGCAAATCCTAATTTAGAATGTTGTGTTTGATTTGGACACGAGTCTTACGTTGTAATTCTATCCATTCTAACAAAAACTCGAATAGTAGTTTATATTTTGTTTTTTTAGAATTACGCACACACATTTAAATTAAGGATGCTTGGTGAGTGTGGTAATAATTATTATTAAAATTATTTTTTTTAATAAAAATACATTAAAATAATATATATACACATATATATATATTATTTTAAAGAACCATCTCACCTAAAAATTTAAGTTTATAAGTGAGATTCTAGAATATAATTTATATTATTTTCTAACACATCCTCTGAAGTGAAAGCCTTTTGGATTTGAAACTTGCACAGACTCACAATATCCTATGCTTGATTTTTATCAAATAGAATGAGAGTAGTTAGATTCGAACTTGTGACTGTTAGGTGAACAAAATTTTGATATTATGTTAAGGAACTGTCTCACTTAAAAGATTAAGTTTATAGGTGAGGGTCTAGAATATAATTTATATTATTTTCTAATAATTATTAACATCAACATATCAAAATGATATAAAAATATAAAAAAAATAATTTAAAACAAATTAATAAAATAAAATCTTTATTTAAAAAAATATTGTTAAAATATAAAAACAAATAGCTCTTAAAAAACTTGTAGAGTCAAGGTTTCCATTTATTTTTGGGTTTCGAGTCAAGGTACAATTTGAAATATTTTTTTCTTTATATTAAAAAAATATCGGCCAAATTTTATCAGGATTTACCTTAAAACAATGGGTTACTATATTATTTAATCAATTGATGAATGAGCTCGAATTAATTATTTTTATTAAAATAATATTATTTTATATATTTATTTGTTTTTATTTCTATTCTGGCATTGCAATTTGTTTGATTCAACTAGGTTTAATTAAATTTAATCAAAATCTCGATCAGATTAAATCCTAGATTTTACAGGTATATTTACCATAAAATAATTTCTCACGTCGTCTTTAACCTGGAGCTAGAATCCAACAGAATTAACAGTAATATAGAAATCAAACAAGAAATGATTCAATGGAGCATCTCCATGGTACCAGCCACGTGGCACAGTTTTCTTCTCTGCCTCGGTTTTCCTAGACAAAGCTCATAAAAATGAGAGATGTGGGGTAATTTCCATTGACAAAAGCGGGTGAATATTGCTGGCAAAGAACAATATAATTATTTTGATATTTTTTTGAAATGGAAATAATATAGATAGACGAGACATGTTCCTTGTACCTTGTACCTTGTATTAAAAACTATAAATATACTTATAAATATTTTAAAAGTACATTTATTTTATAATTTATCTTTATTTTTTCTAATTATTTTGTATCTGTTTTTTCATTCACATGGAAACCCCTACCAAGTCCAGAAATATTGAGAGGGTCGAGGGGGGAGGGTGACAGCTTGCTGTAGCGTGCAAGGATGAGTTTCCTTCTACTTTTTTCTACCACTAATTAAAGTCAAATGATGCCCTGCAAAAAGATTATTCACCTGGGGTTAAGGACCATTACGGCACCGTTTGTCGTTACATAGGAAAATTCTAGGCACCAAAGCCACTTTTGAAAAAGCAGTTTTTCTTCTTATCTCTTTCAACGGGAAAAGAAGAAGAAGAAGAAGAAAAAGCTATTGAAAAGAAATAAAAATTGAAAGAGAAATAAAAAATAAATGGAAAAGGCAAACAGTCTTTATCTTGTTATCCAAATTGAATCCCTCATTCATCGAGAATCTCTAAAAGCCACCGATTATATTGAGGATAAAGTTTATATTATTTATTAAAAATAAAATTAATTTTTAACTATTGGGATGGTCATTTAATTTTTTAAATTAATCAAATTAAACCCTATCAATTTTTAATTAATACCTAATTAAACAAATCATAATTAGATTAACCCACTAAACTTATTCTTCGATCCAACCCTCGGACTTGTTGGATCCCATGCTGGTTTTATAAGTAAGCTTTCATTTGCTCACTAAGGATGAAGTGGACAAGGGAAAACCTCGTTGATATCTCTTCTTGTCTTTGTCAACAAAAGGAAAAAGAAAATGGCAACTAAAAATCTGTTAATGAATTCTCAAAGCACCTGTCGGTCCAAACAATTCAATAGGCCGCTGCTGAATTTATATGACCCAATAACAATTGACATGAAAATAATGGATATATAAACACCCACGAGAAATCATTGAAAAGGGCACTTGTGACGATCACACAGGAAAGACAAAGATAGCAACTTGTTTAATGATGTTCAGCCATTAATACGGTAGTTGCTGTGTTCTCAAAATTGTCTCAAGACCGCGATATGGGATGCGTAAAAAAATTGAAAATGATATATATATTTTTTAATTTTTTTTTTTAATATTAAGACATGAAGATATTTTAAAAAATTAATTTAAAATAAAAAATTAAAAAGAATTTATTTTTTTCTCTCCCAAAACACAGTTTCAAACCATCTCTCAACAAGTTGTGGTTGCCGCAATAGATAACATCATTAAGCGCACAACAGGCACAACCACCGGGCTGCTACAAGTCCTTGTCACACTCTTCATGGCTCAATGTGAACACCATTACTGAATTTTATAGAGATTCTCCATGAAAGCTTGTTCTCCCTTTTTTTTTTTAATTATTATTATTTAACATGACTTTATAATGGTTAGGTGTCATGCATCCCTTGTACACGATACTCCAAACTAAAGAAATATCATTTTTAATATTTCTCCTAAAAATATTCTAGATTGTATTGTTAAAAAATAATATAAATTATATTTTAAAATATTTCACAAGAGTTTAAAATTTTGAGTGATATTATTTTTTAGCATGATATTAAAATTTTGTTAATTAAATGATCATAAATTAAAATTTACTATCTGTATTTAATTTAATACAAAAATTAAGGACCATCCTTGTTTGATGATATAATGATTTTTTAATATAATATAAAAGTTTTATTAATCAAATTAGGTTAAATCTTAGTATGCGTTTATATAAATTTCAAAATAATTAAAGATTCTGGTAAGATAATCATTGTACAAACACTATTCGGGGGACCATGCAATCATATACTTCCATGGTTAAGTGATGCTTCGATAATGGGATAGATTTTGTTTTTTAAAATATTTTCGGTTTAAAAATGTATTAAAATAATAATTTTTATTTTAAAAAAATTAATTTTGATATTAATATATAAAAATATCTAAATATATAAAAAATATTTAATTTAAAATAAAAAAATAAAATAAATTTATTTTTATTTTTTTATAAGAAACATTTTTAAACCTAAATACCAAACAGATTCAGGTGTGAAAACATGAAAAGTGCTTGGAGGTGGGTCTTGGGCCCAGAGAAAATGTGTGAAACGAAAGTGTAGTTTAGCTGAAGGCTGCTGCAGCTGCAGCAGCAGCAGCGGCATCATCATCATCACGTGACAACATGACTGAATCTTTCTTCCATGTAATGAGTTGCCGTTGCTTTGCGTCGTTTGTAGACCATAACTGTCGGGGGTTTGGTCGGAGAACTACCATGAAAAAGGGCAAGCTTACGTGATTATTAGATTAATCAAATGAATTATTTTTATTAAAACAATATTATTTTGCTTGATTTTGAAGAAAAATGTGCTGATTCATCGGTTTTAAACAGGGTTTAATTGATTAAATTATATCACTAAAATCTAATTAGGTCAATTGGATATTGATGTCCTTATGGTTTAACCTAATACTCAATTTAAATTAAATCCTAAATAGCAAGTTTTCTAGCTCATTCATTAGAAATGAACGGAGTTTAACAAACAGAGTTTTATTTTTATTTTTTTTAGATTTAAATTAATTTTTTTCATGTTTTTAAATCGTTTGATATTCTAACATTAAATACATTTTCAAATAAAAAAATACTTTAAAATTGTATTTATACTTTAAAAATTCATCTGGTTTCGAACTGTTTAGAAGACTAGGAAGTGATAACAATCCTGCCAGGCAGATTTGTGACAGAGAAGCCCATTAGCCCCCTAGAATACTTGGGTCATGCTGCAACCAGGGTTCCTGGAAGCCTTGTCTCAAAGTTTTTTCTGTTTACAAGCTTCTTCCAGCCGTGATATGGTGAAAACTAAGAGCACAGCCTTATACTAATGTCAATCGCTGCCTTTTCTGCAATTTTATCGGTAGCTGTTGATTCTGGGAACGATTTAAAAAATTTCCCAAGCGATTAAGTTGATAAACTGAATTCTACCAAGTCAATGTCTTATTCCAGTTTCAAATTCCCCGTGTTAAAAACATGAATATAGAACATGTAAGTTATGTAAGAAAAAAAATAAAATTATAGGACAAATGAACTTGAAAAAACTATCTTTACTCCTAGAGAAATGATTTATGTTCTTACTAGGAGGTTTAGCCTCGTCCATAAGGGGGTTATCCTTTCCACGTTTTCATCCAGGATTCAATCCTATGAAAGGTTGCTGGAATAAGTTGATCCAAAAATATATTTAGGACTACTATAAACAAAACAAGGAGATTAAAAGGAGTGGCACACTCGGCTGTGTTGATATATACTTCAGAGAAGCAAAGCCAACTTGCATTTAATCATTGAATTCAAATGTACACAAATTCATGATCAGTAATGTTCACAGCTGGAATGAAATTTGGTTGATGGCAATGATTGGAAGTTTTTCGGAAGAAAAAAAATCCCTTGTTCTAGTTAGTTATTTTGAATTCAAGTTGGGCTTTTATCTTGAAGTAGAGGTTGAGGTGAAACTGTGACACAGGCTAGGGTGGTGGAGTGGCTGTCTGATGCGCTCCGGACTGCAGGGTGCAGGAGCTGGATGTGCAAGGAAGGTAGGAACATCGTCACCGGGCATCAAGACCGACACCCCTTTCGCATAAACTGTCATCTGCAGAATGAAACGAGAAGTTAACAGAGAAAACATGGACTAAGCATCAGCAATAATTGCTGCAAATTTCGCTGCCACTAACCAGATTCATGTAAAACTATAGAATCACTATCCAGGCATCATGTTTTTGCAATCCTTAAGGACAACGAAACTAGATATTAGTGGCAGGAGTCATTTGCAAGTTCCATGGCATACTTTAATTTCGTGAGCAAGGAGTGCAGGAATTTTTCCAGCCATGGAAGGCGTGATGGGGTAAAAAACTAATTAACATAAAACACTTTCGAAAAGTTTCAAGCAGAGAGCAGCTGTAAAATGAAGCCATGCAAAAAGAGACAAAAGGGTTTTACTTTAATCATTCTTAAGAAGCAAGTAAAAAGGCATGAAATAGTGGAGTAGAATGATTTCGTAACAAGCACCAATACCCATTACATTTATCTCCACTATCTCCGGATTTCACACCTTTTTTCCATAAATCAAGGGACTCAACTAATTTCAAATTATATCATCGAAACATGTTGAAATATGAAAGGTAAAAAACTAGGGAGCCATGCCAAGATAATATATTGGACTACCAATAGATAAGACAAGAAAGGCTGGCCCAGCATGTCTTAACTATGGAAGGTAAGGAGCCACGAGACATGGCAAACCATTGGGCAAATTGTATACATGTAAGGTATGTTTCAAAAGACATCTTTCCTCAATACAGCACAGCACAGGTGGTGCTGTTTGCCTGTTGCAAGTTACTTGAAGCTAATCAACAAATTCAGACATGAAGAACATGACCATTGTGTCTAGACATGTTTAGTTGAATTCAATGGCATAGGACAAATCTTGGGAGGCATAAAGAGAGATTGTCTATGATAAATATATTGGTTTGGGAGTTTTCAGGCCGCCATTATCTCTAAGGTCTGCCAACAACTACTTCACACAACTCCATGCACAATGGAATTTCATACATCATTTCCTATGTTTTCTCTGTAAGTAAATAAAGCAGGACTTTTCATTTTTCATGATTCAATCTTTAGCCAACAATTTCACAAGGTTACTATAATGGCGTCAAGCAATAAAGACAGAAATCACATACTGTAAAGGTAAATGGACCCATTAGCCTGATAAACTAGCTTAGATAACCACATAAATGTAATTAATGGCTTCCCTCCCGTGCATGCTTTTAACATAATTAACCACGCAGAAAGAGCACAAGATTGTTTAATAGACACACATATCAATCAATAATATGATTACACACAGCTAAATCACAATAACAATAGCCAGCCATATCAACAATATCAGCTGCTCATAAATTACAGCACTATAGAAGTAGATTTAGATTTAGACTTTGGCGTAGTGGTAAATTCTGGCTGACGTGACTTCCTTGTACAGAATCAAGCTAACAATAGGTTTAGCAAACAGTGCTGAATTAAACAAAATCCTCTGTATTGAACACACGAACACAAAAAGCAATAAAGTATATTCTGTAAATGATAAAGCGAAAGGTATTGAAGTAATAATATTATAGTTCTTAATGTCAAAGAAGATGCATTAGGATAATAATATCTATTATTCTAAGATGTTCGTAATCGAATGAGGTTGCGTTGAAGACCCGCCATAATGTAATATTATAGTGCAAATGAAGAATTATTTAACGCAATGCTGCCAACTACAGAAGCTCCAAATAATTCCCGATAATCTTCCAGATTTATATGATCTGTCCACAAATTAAGCCACCAAATTTCAATTAGCTAAAGCTTAATTGTCACAATGATCATCTTTAATCATAATCTAAAATCACTTATGGCATATGTAATCATGGTTTAGAAACTTACTCACAGACACTAGGAGCTAAAGATAATTTACTATTTGACACTACAACTAAAATGCAAACTTACTGGGTAGACTAAATAAATGATTGGAAGGGCAATTACATACTGAAAATCAAACGGTTCCTATTACTAAGTGGAAGGGACAAATTCCAGTTATCAAAAGTTGAAAAGGATCATTCAATCAGCAAGAACTTGAAGGACATGCCGGCATGGACAGTCCAATATAGAGCTATCAATTGGAAGGTGTATCTGCGTATCAACAGGTCCCAGCTTTCAGCCTCTGTCTCAGGTGACAGTATTCTTTCAACCAGGAACTCATTTCAAGTTCTGATGAAATAAGATACATGGAAATTTGGATGCTTAACCTATGCATAAATACTTAATCTTTCATATTAATTACTGCCAAATTAGTAGATATATTCATAACGTGAGAGCCTAAACCACTAAAAAATATATATCTCATTCGTTACTACTTACTTCTACAATGAACCAAACACAAAAGGTGATTTCAGAAAGACAAATTTAAGAAAGCATAACTGAGAAAAGGCTTTTAACAAATAGATACAAATATTTCAATTTGCATCATGACCAGTCAAACTGCCATAGCTTAGTTATCATTGCAAACATAAAGAAAGCAAAAGGAGCAGTCATAGTCATGCTTGTAGGTATACTCATTACACTTAGCAGGTCATCCCAAAAACATTCAAGACATAAACAGAGCAAGAAAAAGAAATCAAAATTAATGCTGCTTTTGTCACCACAAAAATTAATTCAGTAAATGATATAAACTATCGCTTCCTTACCCAGAAGCCTTATGCAAGAAACAGAAACAAAAATGCAACCAAAATGTGCTCTTGCATCCAAAATATAAGCCAAAGAAATGAGAAGGAGAGAGTACTTTTGGAGATGGGAAATCAAGCTTCCCATGGAAAACAACTTGAGCTTCAAGATCATTAGAAGAACTGCCATTAGCACCAGCAGAGGAGGACAGTGATCTTGGCCTTAAAAATCTTTCAAAGATAGCCATAACAAGGAACATAGATATCAATATAGCAGTAGCTACAAACCCAAAAGAAACAGCATTCACTGAATTGTCAAAATGTCTCCAATGACCATCTCTTTCTAAATTCAAAGGCACTACTGTTGTTGGTGGTGGTGACACTACTGTATCCCAACTATCTTCCACGCCCATTACAGCCAATTATATATGTCTAGCAAAAATATCCAAGCTTTCTTGCTACCTTCTTGTCTCTCATTAAAGAAAGAAAAACCAAAGCAAACCCAGTTGCCTGTTTCTTTCAGGGTGTCATAGGGTTTTAACACTTGCTTTGGTAAGCATGGAAATGGGGATGTAGCTAGTGAAGGTAGCAGAGTGGAGTGAATGAGAGAGAGGTAAGTTATTTATGAGTGCAAAGATCAAGGCTTTTATGGTAGTAACAATGTACTCGTGCTTCTAAAGCAAAGTTTTAATGTTTTACTACAAATCACGGGCACTCAGGGAGAGAGAGAGAGAGTAGAGAACTGAGAGATTCCAAGGTGGGACTAAGAGCTTTTTGTATGACAAAAATTATCTTTAAATTGTATTTGATTTTGTTTTTAAAATTTCTTTTTTTTTAAATATTTATATCATATCAAGATATTAAAAAAATAATTTAAAATAAAAAAATATTTTGTTGAAACATAATACTAATCAATATTAAAATTGAGTTTTTTCTTAAATAAACTTGATATGGCTTGTTAAAGAGTCATTTCATTTGAGAGTTTAAATTTATAGGTGAGGTCTCAGAATATATTTATATTATTCTTTAATACACTATTTTAAGTGAAAACCTTTTGTGTTTTAAATTTGTATAAACTCACCCTATCTTGTGTTTAATTTTTTTATTAAATAAAATAGGATAGTGAGATTGAAACTAGTGACTGCTGGGTCAACAATGTTCTTATATTATGTTAAATAATTATTTTATTTAAAAATTTATTTTAATAGATAAGATTCTAAAATATAATTTATATTATTTTATGACATAAATAATTGGCTTGGTAAATAAATTAGATTTACTATACGCAAATGAACTCAATTTTTTTTTTAAAAAAAAATCAAAATTTAGTAAAAGTTTTGGACAAATAAAATAAGTTTTAACACCACATGATTTTATATACAAGTTTAATAATTCAAGATTCAATCCTTAAACGATAAGATTTAAGATGAAATGGCTAAGAAAAAAAAAAACAGAAGCAATGAGTTACTAGAAACACATCAAAACTTTGTGTTTTTATACACGTGGCAGTGTTAATTGTTTTTAATAAGACAATTCTAATTATTCCATAAAAAAATAATATTAAATAAAAATATTTAATCATTTACAACTTTGTTTTGATAGTTCGTCAATAGGTAGCTAGATACATCTCATTTAAATATTTTTAATAGTATTCCAAAAATTAATAAATTAACTTTGGATTTATTTTTATACAGTTTAATTTAAAATGAGACATGAATTTTCAAAACAAATTTTATTTGTAATAGTGGTTGTGTTTAAACCTTACTAATTTTCAAATATTTTTTATAATTTATACTATTTTAATTTTTTTTTTATATTATTTATAATATCAATCTATGAAAATGATCTAAAACCATTAATTTTTTTTATTTAAAATAAAAATTGACTTGGGATACATTTATTTGGGACCTAGATCAATTTCATATGAAAAAACAATTGTTAACTCGGTTAAAAATGCAATTGATCTATGACATGTATCTACCCTATTAAAACCTAACACTTAATGTTTCGACTTTTTTTTTTTAAAAAAAACTTATTAAAAATAATATTATTTAATTTTAAAAATAAAATTTTAATGATTAATTTGAATTAAATTAAATTAAATTGATATTCTTACGTATGATCTAAACCTTAAACAAATTAAGTTACAAATGACCTATAATTTTCCCAATTTGAGTTTTATATATAGCATCAAACAAAATAATAATAATAATAAAAAAAAAAACATTTACGAACCCTGGCAAGCTATTATCCGGTGCAGTCCCTGCAGTAACCGAAGGATTATAACACAAGTCTCAGGCTTCACGTGCTTCTGGGATCACAGATCCCAGAGCCATGTTCCCACAGTATGACACGTGTCGTAACATAAAGTACCTGATCCTTCCCATGTATCTAAATGATCAAGACAAAATCATTTAAATCAGGGCCGTCAGTTTTTCTCAAAGGTCAATGAAGGAGTTTACAGCACTTGCAAAATAGGCTGTGTAGGGGCTAGTGACTAGGGAGGCTTGGCAAATTGTGGGACCAAGTCACAAAGGGCCCATTCAAAATTTGGGCCCATTTTCTTTTGCTGAGACTTGAGAGAGTTTCATCAGCTTTCTCTTCTTTCGATGATATTTCGTTACAAGCTGTGCATTGGGCTCAATGGTCCTCACAGTATGGGCCCACTTTTGTTCATTATCATTCAGAAGACAGGCCCACTTGGTGGGGCCATGATGTTTGTTGTTATAGGTATTCTCGGAGGATTGCTGGCATAGTTATCATCGTATATTTAGTTAGTTTTATGGGTTAATTTAGTAATTCAATAATCTAAAATTTATTTTGTAATTATTTTTATTTTAAATTATTTTATATATTAATCTGATTAAATTTAAATAATTCAATAACTTAATTTGAAATATTACTAATCTGAAAAAATATTTGAACACATGATTTAAAAAAAAAACAAATTATACGAGGAACCCCACATTTAGAAAAATATATCTTGTGGTCCTAGATAATAAGTAAAACTCATGTTGTTCCAGATCTTTATAAAAGATACACATCGTGAGTGGAACTCGAGACATGCTAGGTAAATCGCAAGTCCTTTAATATCATATCACGTTTTTTGAATACAACTAAAACACTATTGTTTTTGACATAGATTGATCTAATATCTTATAAGTTGGTCTAATGATATAATAACTTAAATCTTAAAACAAGTAGAATCTTGAAATAAATTGAAAAATGTTCTTTTATCTTAAGAGCTAGGTTAACTCTTTTTTTTAATTATTAATTATCTATATTTCAGCAACTATTTTAATCAAGTATTTTATTTAACTATGACATATCACAACTATACTCCAATCTTTAAGCAAATAAATTCTATGCGCTTAATTATTATGCTGGATCGTTTAATTCATCTTTTCCTCGTTAAAAACATATGCTAAACTCCTCATATATATGATCGTGATTTGATGATCGATGTGTTTTATCTGATGACTCCATTTTTTACTTGTTACTAGCTAGGAGGCATCACTTTGCGAGGTCTGTCGAACCACACAGCAATGGCTACAAAGCTCCTTGTCTCCCTCTTCTTCAATAGGTTCAAAGCTCCTCCACCTATCTTCATTTGCTGATGTGTCGAACACGTGTACGACCGATATTGATCTGGAATCCTCTCCTGGCATCCGATAGCCTGCCAAGAAGTACAAGTGAGTCTTAATCGGAGCCACGGTAAGATAAAGCCGTTGGCACGGTGGCAGGTTTGGCCCAGCGGCGTCCAACGTGGAGACGGGAGAGGATAGGGTTTGCAAATGTGAACCATCAACCACGTTCCAGATATTGAGTTTTCCATCATATGATTCTATGTGACCTTTCCAAGCATTCAAGCAATCCCCAGAGCTAAACAAGTTTCCACCAAGAGCTACTATTTGATTCGGTGGCACATCTAGTTGCCACATCCTTACTACGAGATCCCACCTGTCACGCTCCGAGTCATACACCTCAGCAGAACACCGCTCCAACGTGTGCCATGGTACCCATGCACTGCTATCAACTTTCTCAGCAAATCCCCCTACCACATGGATTTTTCCTTGCCATGTCACCCCAACACATTTGTACCTAGTTGTGCTCATGTCAGGCAATGCTTTCCACTCGTCAAAGTCCGGGTCATAAACCTCAGACAACGAAATCCCACGTGGACAATCCAACGAACTTTTCCCACCAGCCACGTAGATTTTGTGGTCATCGCTAACTGTGCAAGCAAAATCAAACCGTGGTTCGCATAGTGGTGCACACTTGGACCATGCATTGCTCCGTACATCATAACGCAGTACTGACGAGACTACCTCAATACATTCTTCTGTAAAAAAGTCATCTTGATCTTGTTCTAGTGTTTTACGACAAAGCCGGCCACCAATGATGTAAATTGAGTCCCCAATTGAGGCCATGGAGAAACCCTTTAGCACATGATTCTCAGGAATTCCAGGAATTGTGTTTACTTTGGTCCATGCATTGCTTGAAGGGTTGTAACACTCTATCCAATTAGACATGTTGGTGTTAGGTGATGGATCTCTAGTGCAAAATGTTGCATAGATGCCATAATTTGAGAGAGGATTTTCATGTGATGATTGTGGGGGTGACTGAGGAGAGAAAGAACCCATGATGGTATAGAAACTGGTATATTTAGGTCTAAAATGTGCTTGGAAGTGGGAGGATTTGATAGCTTGGGACTTGGGAGAATTTATAGATAGGGCATTGTAGAAAACTAAGGAGGCTAATTTGGCTGCATCGCCTATATATGAATAAGGTGAGGAGAGTGAGGTAAAAATCTTCTGGGGATTAGCTAGGAGGAATTATCAAAGATTTTCTTGTTTCATGAGAGGATGTTTCCTCATGGCACTTGGTTAGTGACAAAGTGACCAACTTTGGGGAATACAAATGGAAATAGTTAATGGAGACTGATAACTATTTTTTTCTCTTGATTCCCTAATGCCCAAATTCTTTTCATTTGCAATGATACCAAGAACCCAATTCTTTGTCATTTGTGGGGTTAGGGGCATAAACAAAAAACAATTAGCACCCGCCTCACTCACTTAGCCAAATACCATAAGAAACAACGGGTCCATTCGCGACAGCCTCGATCTTCCCACCTTACCTTTAATTCCTCCCTTGCAGTTCTCGGCTATAATTTACAGGTTTTTGTCATTCTGTCACCATTTCTGGTAATGGATCGACACGGCTTCACCATTTATACACACATTACAAGTGTCTAACGGAGATTGAGCATGCATTCAAAGCATCGATAATTCTTACATGGATGAGAGCGTGGTTGTTAAGAAGTTAAGAAGTAATTTGTAATTTTCAGTGTCGTTAGTAATTGTCTTTTAATGAGTCAAAGTTCTTTTGTTTTCTCCAGATCATGAAATTAAGTTATCATGTTGCTAGTTTTTATCAATTTAAAGCTTTATAAAGTGTCCTTCTCAATTTTGTGCTGTAATAATAATAATAATAATCATCGAAGTCTCGGTATTGCACTGAGTTGTACTATAAAAACAAGGAGACGGGATCGAGAAACTTTTAACATTGTATATACCTACAAGTGCAACTAGCTAAGCCGTAGATCTCCTAGTTTTCCATCACATAACTAGGCTGGGCCTAATTGGTTAAAAAATATACCATGTTTTTGCCCTTGCATTCATTGTGATAATGCTCTAGTCTCCTATATGCTGTAGTGGAGAAGGCATTCCTGATTTGTTATTAATACTGATCCAATGTTCTCAGAAAACTATGGCTGAGTGTACGGTATTGAAGGGTAAGGTTGCTAAAGGCCATGGAACAATAAGTGATGTTGTGCAGCAGGTGTGCTCGATGAAGGCAATCGAATTGTGTTTTGCAGCTTACAGACAAGCTCAAAACTTTCCTTTTCCTGAAGATTTATTGACCTGATAGTTTCTGAGTTGTTGATAATTTATTTTGCTTCACAGGGTGTCATATATAGCTATTCTTTTTCCTTTCCGCAGGGACCAGGAGACTGGATCTAGCCATAAGAAGAATACTTGGCTGATAAATAACTCACTTCTTGGTCTTCGACCCCCTCAGTCACTACGAACGCCCCCGATCAGTGCAATGGGATGTGTCTATTTATCTATCTCTTGACACGAAATGGGAGCAGGTTTGAAAAAGGACAATATTGTGTAGGAGATATAGCCCACGAAGTTTCGAAGAAGGGTATCTTTTTCTTGGACAATGTAGCATGGATTTTGCTTTACCCTAAATCAAATGAAGTATGGATCATTTTTAACATATTTAATTGACACTACGCTGTGATCTGGGAATTTATCTGTCTGTATACTGTGATTCTGGGGACTAGCACTAGATTAACAAGTAGCATAATCATGGACTTTGGTATTTCTGCACCAATTCGATTCTTTTGATGCTGCATTGCTTCCGTGATAACACTACCTTCATGTTTATACCCGATCCATTTAACATGTATAAATTCCTAAAAAAATTGATGTATACGTTCTTTTTCAATAAACGTTGTGAGACTTTCTTTTCAGGCTATTGTCACGATGTTTTCACCATTCTCATTTTACCTCAAATTCTTGATGTTTGCACACTTGCATGGCCCAAAGGAACTTTCAAGTTTGGTTAGGTTTGAGACAATATCCTCGGTGCAAAGTTCATCATCTCTAAGTTCACCATGTTTAAAGATGTTTGCGGGTGCTGTTTTGAGGCTTTGGGTGAAGCCTGCTATGCTTCCATGAATATTTTCCATAAACTTCAAATCTGGCTATGTCAACCTACAGGTTTTTAGTTCCATCATGATTCACATGCTTTACTGTCCTCTGATATCGTCAGCTCGATCTTTTGCACAGGTTGGGACTCCAGTTTGTGCTCTACAAAAAAGCTTCACTGACATTGATCGGATTGCTTCCATTCGGTTTAACGAGAAAGCATTACTGGATTATGCAAAGAAATGCCAGAAGGTGATCGATTGAAATTGCTAGTTTGCATCATAGTTATGATACTGGAAATTCTATATATACTAGTCCATATAGTTTTTAAAAAATGAATAAAATATATAGTTCTTTTAGCTAGTTTAAAAAACAATTGACTAGTTCCTATATATTTTTAAAATCTAATACTTGTAATTAACTTGTTCTTCTTTTCCCATTAATGTTTTTTTTTTTAAATAGAAAAAAAAAGAGAAAAAGAAATGGATAATTTGGAAAGAATATTGAAGAAGGTGTAAATTTCATGAAACCAGAGGGATTATTTTATTATTTTATGAAAACAAGGTGGGTTTTCTTTGTGATTATATCCAAATTAAAATTAATTAATTTTAAAAAATAATTTATTTAGTTTTTTTCATTTTTTATGTACTGATAAAAAATAAATTAAAATTAAAAAATATTCACTATTATAATACCAAATTTAAACATATTAAATTTCTTATTAACGTTTGTTTTGAAAAAATATTAAATGAATCTTTTTAATATATTGATATTAGAAATAAAAGAATATTTTAATATATATTTCTTCCTATCGTACACTAATTCAGTGAAACTTCTGTTTACGAAGTTATGAGATGCAGGGCGTATCTTCATGATCTAACAAGTTGCAGCTCTGAAGATTCCACAAGTACCAATTACTTTAATTAGGGCAAAAACTGGCATCAAATCATTTCTTCTAATCAAGTAAAGTCAACTCATGGCTTCAGTTTTTCAGAAGATCAAACTATTACCTATATTTTCTGAATAATTCCCAAGCTTTTTCTTTGCAGAAATAGGACTGGCTCGCTCCATGAGCATTACGTTCATGGGGACCAAGTTTCCCAAGCCCGTGAACAGCAATAATGTATCAGAACTCTCTGTAAATATTCTGAAACAATTTCTTGTACCTGCACAATATATTTCTGACCCCTCAGGATGATACATAATGTATCAGAACTCTCCGTAAATATTCTGAAACAATTTCTTGTACCTGCACAATATATTTCTGACCCCTCAGGATGATACATAATGTATCAGAACTCTCCGTAAATATTCTGAAACAATTTCTTGTACCTGCACAATATATTTCTGACCCCTCAGGATGATACATTAATTAATTCTATTGCAATATAGATTTGTAAGATTGGTGTGATTTGTTGAGATATAATAAATATTCTGCGTCTACTTTGATGAGATGCTTGTTTTACTTCGTTGCAGCTCGGTACCATTTCTGTCAGCCATCCCTGAACTCTGCATTCTTAAACACGCTGGCTGACTTTTCCAGTGAAAGGCCTCCTGCACGTATATCATACAGGATTCCATGGTGCTAATCGTCCATGCAAACATAGAACAACACTTTCCAGCTGGTCCTGGCTTGTAGGTCTTGCTTTGCCCGTGACTGAGTGCATCTCATCAAGTTCTTTGAGTAACGGTGAAGTATATGATATTATTGGTAGAAAAATCATTTCTTAGTTGGCTGTGGAGGTGATAATTTATTGGAGAATTCGTGATTTTTTGATGTTGTGTTTAAAAAAAAGAAAAAATTATTTAAAAATATTTGTTTTGATATTTTTAGATTATTTTAATATATTGATGTTAAAAATATTTTTAAAAAATAATAATAAAATATTATTTCAATATATTTTTAAATAAAAAATATTTTAAAAAATAACTTCAATAATAACAACAAACATACCCGAATATATATACATCATCAATTCGTGCATCGTGTATTGGAAAAATCTGTTGATTAATTAGGGTTTATATTGTTAAATAATCATTTCATTTAAAAGATTAAGTTTAAATTTTTAGGCGAGACCTCATAATATGATTTATATTATTCTATAACAACACATCCTCTCTAATAAAAGTTTTTTGGGCTTGGAACTTGCACAAGTTTATATCATCTTGTATTTGATTTTTATCAAATAAAATAGGGATAGTGAGATTTAAACTCGTGACTGATGGGTCAATACAACTTTGATATCAAGTTAAGGAACCATCTCGTCTAATAATTTAAACTTATAAATAAGTTGATTCCTTAACACATACAAACTATATTAGCAATATATTTATGGTGTTTATTGAATAATTCCTTTAATTCATTACATACATGGAAATGGATGAGAAGAAACAACTCTCTCAAAATAAAAAAAAGTGGGAAACTCCTCCCTCCCCATTTTCTTACAAAAAACGTGCGTTTTTTCACTCCACGATAACCTTGTAATAGGTCCAAAATTACAGAAATCGAGGAATTGACAGTCCTCCCTCTCTTGTTGTTTCATTGTCAAGGACAAGTAACGGTGAAGAGTCATGACAAGTGAAATTGATTACAGAACACGCCCCCCCCTCCCCTTCTTATTCAGTAAAATCTGGAGTCAGTAGTACAAAAAGGTTATTTTCAAGGTGTTATCTAAGCTTTCAAACAGTTAAATCTCTGCAAATCCCAACTGTTGATATGAATCACAACCTTGCGAAGACGACACCAGAACAACAATGACACTTCATAATATATATATAGAGAGAGAGAGGGGGGGTGGGGGGGAGATGGTATCGTGTTTAATTAGATTTCATAAAACAAGAGGTGGGAGTTCTTGAATAATGAAGACAAACTAGAGGATTCTTTGGTGACATTTTGTGAGTTTCAAATTTCACAGGAAAAAAGGAATAAAATGTGTTTACTAGTTTGAAAGATTATTCTTTTTCTTGGGGGTGTTGGTAATGTTAGAAAATAATAAAAATTATATTTTGAAGTTTCATCTATAAACTTAAATTTTTAAATGAGATGATTCCTTAACATGGTATTAGAACCTTGTTGACCAGTGATCACGAGTTCGAATCTTATCATCCCTATTCTATTTGATAAAAAAAATCAAGTATAAAGTAATGTAGGCTTATATAAATTTCAATACCAAAGAGCTTTCACTTCAGAGAGTGTTTTAAAGAATAATATAAATCATATTTTAAGATCTCGCTTATAAATTTAAGTTTTTAGATAAAATAATTCCTTGATTGATAAGATAAGGATAAATTACTAAAGAAAATAATTAAAAATTATGATAATTGTGAAATATATTAAATATTATTTGAATGCATTTTCTTAGGAAATACAGGATGAGCACTTTATTCCTAAAATTGAATAAAAATATTCGCTTAACAATTTAATCTCTTAAAATAAAATGATTAAATCCGGGTTACAAATTGTTAATTGAGAACTATGACATCAAACAAAACCTACTGGAATTATATCAGTAACCATACGCAGTGCTGAAGAACCTTTTAATGGTGCTATCACTGAGAATTTTCAGTATTCCTTGGTTGCTAGTGCACCTGGGTGTCTTGAACTGGCTCAACGCCGACCCATTGCCGATGAAATAGTCCAAGATCTTCTTGAAAGTCCCGATCTTGACCACGCAAAGCTCTAGAGGTCCAATCGAGTTGGTTTTTCTTGACACGACATAGCCATGATCAGCAAAAGATGCATCCATTTCATTGCAGCACTCGCTAAGAATCCCGTCCTCAGCTTCTCCTTTGATTTCCCAGTAAATTATGTAGTGGCCTTGTTGACTTTGATTTTCTACCTCAGCATGGCTAGTAAAATCCACTAGTTCTGCTCTACCCTTGCTCATGAGGACCTGAGACCCTTTCTCCACCACTAGCTGTAAATCTTTTTCAGTGTTCTTGTCAATGTTTATAGTTAAAATTAGCTTTCTCCTGCATATAAAGTTCAATTTTGGTGTCCCTCTGTGAAAACCAGCCACTTCCACCACATCCCCTAGCCTGCATCTATAAAGCCCTGAGCAAACACAAAAAAATAATTACTATTATATGTGACTTGATATATATCTTCATCAAATAAGTTTTTTTATTTGGTCCCCATGAAAATGGATAAGATTGGAACCCAAGTTCCTTCCTCTAATTTCCCTGCTTTGTCATTTTCGGTCATGTTCTTTATCGGTTCTGATTTCAAGAAATTCCAATCAAACTTGTTGCCTGATGAAATTTTAAAATATTTTAATGAATTATATGCTCATTACAAATTCCAGATGTAAGATTACTGGAAACTCAACGACCTCTAAAGTGATTATCATTGGTGGTGCACAAACATATATCAATATTGCATTAATGATTTTAAAGGGACATTGAATGTGCAGTACAAAATGTCCATTCCCATGAAAGATGATACTCAGAGAATTTAGCTGCTGGTTTGATCACCGTGTCCATTATGAATAAATATCAGCCGACAGGAAATGGACATTTAATTTATTGGAAAACCTTGATGATATGATCAAAATGGAAAATATAGTAAAAAGTATAGGATAAAAAGATTTAAACTTACCAGTAAAAGTAGTGAGGACGATCTCATACTCCTGTCCAACCTTGACTTTTGAGAGCGGTACTGGTTCATCTTCAATGAAGTCATCAATGGCGGAGCTACAATCTCGATTCTCTCTATAAAGTGGCATGAATTCAAAGTATGAAAAAGTGGGTATCACTGCAAAAGTGACATCTTCAGGAGGCAAATAAGGATCCACATTAGCTCCAATCCAACTCTCTGTTGATCCATAATCAGCACTCACTAATGCCAAGCCCCCAGCATAATGCCTTAGTTTTTTAGAGTAAGGCTGCATGGATCCTGTCATTATGGAGTAAACATACTTGGCATTTGGCCAGAGTTTAGCAATCAAACCAGGCCAGTTTAGAATCTCCAACGCCTTGCAGCTTTCTTCTATTCTTGAAGCTAAGTTTGGATTCGGAGAGATGATAGCCAACACAGCTTTTCTCATCTTTGGCGAGGTGATTCTTTCACCTAGAGTTCCTTGTCTAATATCATTGCATATTTCTCTCCAAACACCTTCAAATTCTCTGAAAGCTTGAACTATGCTGTAAGCAAATGTAGATGTTATAAACTCTACTTGATCACAGAAGTAGAGGCCAAGGAGAAGATGACAATAAGTAGATTGTTTGTAATCTCCACCAGAAATGACTTCTGGTGGACTACAGGTGAAGCATTTCGTTTTTTCTTGCTTGATCTTAAACTCCTCACTTGCATAATAATGGGTTGTAGCTGTTCCTACTGTTAACCCTCCTTTAGTTTTGAATTGTTTGCTGCTGTATATGAACTCAAGAATCCTTCCTCCTTCCCTTGTTGGATAGACCCTACGTCCATCACACAGAAAAAAGGGATAATGTAAGAAAAATAAATTTATTGAACGGCATTTTTATAAGTTAAAGTAGAGTCACTACATTTTTTCACACGTCCAACTGTTGGGCTCTTAAGTTAATTGTCTGATGATCTAATATTCTATGAATGAGTGACATTTGATTCCAGATCGATGATCTTCTTGAAGACCATAAAGATTTGGGCTGTGTTTGTGCAAGATGGAGAGAGATTGGTTGAACCTTGATCTGTAGGCTGCTGCCAAGCTGAAAACTTGAAGAGTAGTTCGGGCACTATGGTCAGTGAAAGGAACATATTTCTGCCTTCCTTCTGTGGTTCCAGAGCTTGAGACAAATGTGACCATGAAGAAAATCAGAATCATCCAGAAAAGTGGAAAATAAATCTGAAAATATTCTCTCACAAATGGTGGAAATAATAGCTAATGAAATCCTTTCAAATCGATGTACAAAAGCTGAGATTTTGTACCCATTAGCCAATCCTAAAAGAAAACCTTAAGGTATCCCATGAAATGAAGTGAGTCAAATGGAGCCCATTACTCATGGGAATCCTGTATATATTCTGATTCCATTTTTTTCCACATGATGTCTGAAAAGATAATGCTACAGCACTAATGTTGTCCAGGAATCCGAGAACTCATGAAAACAAAAAAAGAGATCGAGGTAGAAGGAAGAAATACCTTAATGATAGAAGTGTTATACGTTGTTGAGTGAGTAAAGGAGCAGTATCCCCATCTGCAATTCTGTTGATGTAAGGCTCTAAATCTGCATGGGAAGCGAGAGGCACCAAAGAAGTATAAAGAGACTCCAATGCACTCGCATCCATATCTCGAACCTCAATATCTCCGAACCATTTCTTGAGATACTCCACGCCCCAGTTGAGCTCGAGAATTCGGCGAAGAGTCTCGGTCTGAACTTGGCCGGCCCTCTCTGATATGTCCTCAAACCAACCGATAACGTCACGCTCGTAGCTTCTTGATCCATTGGAGTTTTTCGTTTCCATGAAGCTGATGGAGCCGAGCCAGCTAGCCAGGTACAAGACAAGTATAAACAAGTAATGGAACCAATATAAATGAAGCTAGGAGTGGGGAGACACTGTGTACAACCGATACATAAACATAAGAGAGCCCACATTGAAATATTGCTCTCTTTGGCTATGGTAATTTTTTTTCTCTTTGGGTTTGTCCCCTTGTTAAAAAGCTCAAGTAAAGCTCCAATCTAAATTGTTTGAAGCTCCAACTTGGAATTGTACGATATGTTGTCGACCACAAGACAAGGCCATGTTATCAATATGGACGAGAGGGAGAGATTCTTCTTTCAAATTGAGTGATGTATGGAGAAGAATGTGACAAGTCATGACCAAAAAACCTTACCGTAGACGTCCTTGTTAGGCGCGGTGTTTTTCACTGTACTCTAAAATAGTTTTTTTTGAAAAAAATTAAATTTTATTTTTCATTTTAAGTCAAGTTTTTTGGTGTAAAAATAACATCCAATATGTTTCTAAGCTGTCAGTTAGACAGCTAGGCATCAAGTAAATTTTGGTACCAACGACAACGACTCGTGGGTTTTTCTCCTTTGAAATATATCCGAAGATACTATGATTGGTGGATGACGGGATGTTTGAACATATGATAATGTTTGCAAGAACTCCAGCCATTCCTGTTGGGCTAGGGCATAAGAGTGAAGGAGTTTGAGAAATTCTAAAATGAGAAACATGAGAGAGGTAGTTCTCCTTGATTAAATTTAATTTTACTCCCGTTTTTATGTTAGTAAGCACTGTAAATCACTCAAAATATCTCAATTATCAATCAAGTCAACTAACATCCGAACTTAATTATGAACAAAGTGTGTGAATATGTATGTAGTATACACACTTTGCTCATAATTAAGCTCTGATGTTAGCCACTTTACATATACATATACATGTGTGTGTGTGTGTGTGTGTAGTGCATGACTCCTTAATCAACAACAGAACTTCGACCTTTTTCCACAGAAAATGGCTCGACTTTTTGAGATCCTTCAATGGAAACAACAAGCTAGATATCGGCCTGCGATCGTAAGCTATAAGCTAGATGGGCCAGTGAAGATTTTCATAAGATTTAGTAACTCCGTTCGTTTGACTCAAAAGTTGATTCAAATAGTGTGAAGAACATGCCAATAAAGAAATATAGATAGGTGATTGCATGGGTACCTTAAAGTTATCATGCAAAGATCAAAGTTTCACTCGCTACCAAACCATCTATGACCATGTAATCATATCTGAGGTTAAAGTGAGGGATGCACAAACCCTAATAATAATAATAATAAAAATAATAATAATAAAAAAAAAATTGCTTTATGGACCTTCTCGCTATGGAAAGCACAACTACTTTGCCAATTTAACTAATTGAAACTTCCATGTATACAATATCAAATATACACTAAGCTTTTGTATCAATAACGTTATGCTCTTGTCTCTTTCTAGAAAATATTTAGTAGTCTAAAAAAAGAAAATGTTACTTCTTAGGTTTAGGAGGTGTTTGGGAATGCGATTTGAAAGAGCATATAAAAAAAATTGAAATTTTTTTATTTGAAATTAAATTTTTTTAGTAATTTTATATTATTTTAAAACACACTCTCAAATAGGCCATTGGTGTAGTTGTCATATTCGGTTCAAGGTTAAGCTCTAGGTTTGCCAAATCAAACAAAAACAAAATCCTAGTATTGTCAATGTCATTTCATTAAAAACAATGTTTGGAAAAAACTAAAATAATATCATTTTAAACAAAAACCTTTTTAAAAAATATTTTAGAGTTTACTCGATCATACCAATCTTATCAGATCAATCTCTAAATCAATTTAAAACAAAACTCGACCTAGGCTAGGTTTTAAGTCAATAAATTGTTAGATTCACTTACAAGGCCAAGTATAATAACCATGTGTGTTTATGCATGTTTAATAATAAGATTATATTAAAAACACTAAATGAATGCTTATATAATTCTACATGTATGCATAATCATAGGACCCAATTAAAGATTTGGATTGCTGGGTTACTGGGTTAACCCATAACAATGTTTTTTTGAACAAAAACACAGTTTTTTATATATGAAAAACCCTTAGAGTTGACTTGGTTAGGGTTGAGAAGGTCAACCTCCAAACTAATTTAAAATGAAACATACATTGACCCACTCTAAAATTGCTCCAAAAGTATATTTATTTTATATTTTAATTTATTTATTTTCTGACCAAACATATTTTTATCTCTTATATATTTACGTTTTCTCTCTTGTTGAATTTTCAACGATAGTTCCAACTTCACTTAACTTGAACTGTAAACGGGCTTAAGAGAGTAGAAGAAAACTGGAAACTTATTTATAAAAAAAACATAATTGAAAATTTACCCATCTCACGTACTGGGGGGGTTGGAAATTGACAGGTACATGGGAACAGATTAATGGCCCATGGAAATTGGCTGGCTTTGTCACGTAGCTATTCCTAGCCTGAAGGTCTGGACCATTAATTGCTCATTTTCTGTGGCCTCAAAATACAGTCCCCTTAATGTTGTTTTGATCATATTTTGTAGTGTCACTTTCTTCATTCACCACCATATTTTGTAGTATCTGTAGCTACTGCTGTGCTGTTATTATAAGCTCAAGGTCCCCCGATCTTTAATGGCTGTTAAAATCTCTGTACTTCGTTTGTCACAAAGCCATACAATAATGCTCTTCAAGAATCCTTATCCAGATCATGTTTCAGTAAAGCCAATGAATTATCTTTCTCAAAATGAAGAGATTATAGGTTATTAAGCCAATATACAGGTTCATCGCCTAGATTTTGTTTATTCTGGTATAAATAATTATTCTTTTTACAAATGATTTCTCTCTATCTATTTAGGTTATTTTAGCATATATTTTCACATCAGGAGAAGATAACTAGGAATTTGAAGCCCCTTCGGGGAAGTTGATGCTATTTTCACCTTGGATCTAAAACCAGCCCTAGCAGGGCACACATTGCCCCATGTGGGTTTTTATGAGAACAACTCAATCTACAATCTTTCATCAACGACCCTTAGGACTGCCGACCACGCTCTAAACCTGGCATTTACTTTCAGAATCCAGACAGAAAATTTATGGAGTTGAAAAATAATCATGCAGCCCCTCCACACTTTCTTCACCAAATGTTGACCAGCTATTGGAAGAGAATGAACCGAAGAAAATGGACAGTGGATTTGATTGGCTACTTTGACAAACAGTGACACAGACACCACGGGGAACAGATAAAAGTACTTGTTGAAGGGGACCACTTCAAAGAAAATAAGAAATCTTGATATTAAGGGGACTGGCAAAGCTAATCGATCAGTCATCAATCTTTTAGCGGCTATGAATATGTAGATGTTTGTGGAACCAACCTGGCTAAATCTGCCATATAATTGTAGCTATCTCGATCCACATAACAGTTTGTACGGTCCTGTCCATCCACAAGCATTTACATTGCATGGGAATGGAATATCAAGAAAGCATGATCACAAAAAAAGAAGCCCGCATAATAGTTCATAACATATTGAGACTTGCAAACTAGTTGCCAAAAAGCCCTAAGTGTAAATAGTGAGTCGAGGGATCAGCAAGAAAAACAAAATTTGCTAACATGAAATGAATAGCAGTATTGTCTAGATTCCGACATTAACTCTTTTAAAACGTTGCTCAGCGGAGCTATAATGAAATCCACTTGGACATAGCTACTGCACAGCTATTCTAACATGCTGGATCCTAACAAATATTGCTACTGCACAGTTACAGGATCGAAAAATATAGCAAAATTTCACACTTGATTATTATGGCCGAGAATGCAGTGCAACAACGCTTACCTACCGTCGAAAAGATTCATAAGCTGACAAACATAGGGGAATAACAACTCATGGTATTGGAACAGAGAGCAACAAGCTCGAGGCCAACAGTAATTATATTTTGGGATGTAAACATGGAGCCGAAAAGGGCGAACAATGTTGTGTCTAATTTCAGAATTTTACATGGATACCCAAGAAAAGAACAAGAAGACATACCTCTGTACGGATCTGTCTTTGTTAGAGAGAAATGCTCCTTACAATCACTATGAAGTTTTATCTTGACCCACTGCTGCACTGGGCATGTTTATGTGATGAGGAATCTGTATCGCACATAAAATTCAAATTTATCTAGCAGGTTTTAACGAGAAAAGATTCACTTTCCAGCTTAACTATATTTCAGTCAACTTAGTGTTAAATTGACTCCAAAACCAATTTGATTTTTTTCAAATTAAAATAAATGAAATCCATTTATTTTACTGGATTTAACCGCCTAAAAATATCCAAAATGAGAAAACTTGGGGACATCAAAAAAAGAAAAAAGGTAACGAAAGAAATGAAAAGAAAAGTTTTCTCCGCTACGTGGAAGAGATATCAAGGGATGACAGTGGGATACTATATTGTAGATGGGAGTGTGTTAATGACATTACATAAAGCTTGACAGTTGGAGAAGATAGATAAGGCCATGGCTTTATAAAGTGACCAGCAAGGCATGGTGAGTTATAGTACCAGGCTACCAGCAGAAGCGAGGCGGCATGAAACATCCAAGGGACCAAAATTAAAAGGTATGGTAACTTAACATGAAAAGGGTTATTGGTCTTTGAATTATTGTCAGTTCAGAGTAAGGATCGCTTGGATGCAAAGAAGACAATTGTAGGACTGAGTTTTTAAGGATGGCAGTGTAAAAGCTTCATTTTGTCCCTTGTATCTTGAACATGCTATCAATCCTTCCACTCCAGAGAATGAGAGCTGTTCATTGGCATCTGGAACATGCTATCGAAGAGATGTCACTTCGACAGAAGATCTGGTGGCAAAGCTTCTTTATAAAGTGAGTAGTATTATGTACAGGAATGAACTGCAGAGTCATTGCAGGGACACTATCCTCCGATTAATGGTCAAAAGCAAACTGCCCAGAGGTATAGAAGCAAAGATAAAGCAGGAGAATTAACTTTCAACAAGAATCCGAAATTTCACTCGCCTCTTAACACTACCCATTCTATCATACCCAATCCCAATCTTGCTATGCATCAACTTCAACGCCAAATCTGCATTGCCTGCTTTCCTCAAAGCATTGATTAAAACAGTGCGAACTCTCCCTGGAATTTCCCGGCCCCTGTCAACAATGCCATCAGCCAACTTACAGGCCTCTTTTATACGCCCTGCTTTGCACAACACATTGAGCATATCCTCGAAAGCAGTCTCCGGAAAAACACCCATTGGTGCTAGTTCATCCAAAATTTTACAAGCTCTGGCTACCTTGCCTGATAAACAGAGACCAATAGATAGAGCCCTAAAAGCAGCTGCGGTTGGCGTGATACCCTTATCTATCATCATATCCCACATCTTCAATGCCTCTTCATTTCTATGCTCTCTGAACAGTCCACTTATCATTATTGTGTATGTATATACAGTCTGATCACACCCTTCATCCTCCATTCTCTTAAAGAATGCTAATGCTTCATCAATCTTACCACATTTGGCAAGGGCATCAATAAGAGCATTATAGCAATATGAATCTGGTGGACATCCTTTCTTGACCATCTCTTCAAAAAGTTTCTCAGCTTCGTGCACCCTCCCAGCCTTGCCAAGGCCATCAATTAGACTAGAATATAACATGGCATTAACTGCCACTCCATTAACTCTGCAAAACTCCAAATACTCCATAGCCTCATCCAGCCTCCCACTCTTACATAAACAATTAACAATGACCCCATAAGTAACCACATCTGGTTCAAGTCCTTCCTTTTTCATCCTTTCAAAAAGCAACATTGCTTCTCCCATGTTACCACATTTTGCATTTGAGTCAATCAAGGCAGTATATATTGCCACGTTCACTTTACATCCTCTCTGAATCATCTTCTCGAAAACAGCGTATCCTTCCACACATTTCCCCTCCTTACAAAGCCCCCCGATAACTAGACTATATGCATGAGGCGGAATTTCCATTCCATTCTCATCCATTTCATGATATAAACTTAAACACGAATCGAAATCTCCCTCCGCATAACACGACTGCATCAAAGTCATGTACGTAATCTTATCGGGTGCCACATTTCTCGACTCCATATCTCTAAACTTCTCAAATGCTTTCTGGGTCTTCCCAGCCTGACAATAGCCTTTAATCATAGTATTATAGGTAACAACATCAGGTCCAATTTTCCCGTTCTCCATAACCTCAAGAACACGCTCAGCGGATTCAATAAACATTGAATTAACTAAACCATTAAGCAAAAAATTATAGGTAAACAAACTCGGTTCAACCCCATTTTCCTTCATTCCACGCCACACCCACAACAACTCCTCTACCATCCCTAGACTACCAAAGCTCTTAATCAAAGAGTTCGCAGCAGATACATTCATCAAAAACCCCATTCCTCTAAACTTACAAAAAACTGACTTTACATTACCTAAATCACCATTTATAGCTAAAACATCAATCAAAGAAACATAACATTGAAGATTATGAGTATATTTCTTTTGCTTACCAGCCCAAGTAAGGAACTTTAAAGCAAGATCAGGTCTTTTTTGAAGTTCCATGGATTTCAAAACAAAAGACACAAAATTTGGCGACAACTTGATCAAGAACTTGTTGCAAAAATGATCCAATCTCGATTCCATGTCCGCCGAGCCATCTAACAAAAGACTCATAATTTGCTGAACCCAAGGAGAGGGTTTAAGGTCTTGAGGGGTTTCTGAGGCTATATCAGAGAGGTCATTAAAGGGCTCTATCCATTCAGGTGGAGGGAGATAGTTGTTGTCTGTGAATACCCACCTAGAATTTGAAGTGATAGTTGGTGTAGGACCCTTTTTTGGAGTTTTAAGTGAAAACCCACCATTGTTGTAGGGTAGAAGAGGTGTTAAGGAGTAAATGGTTGTTGCACGGAGAAGGGAAGGAGGAGGTCTCAATAGGGTTATTCTTCTCATCAGGGTTTCTGGGTGTTGAGCGTACACACTGAGTGAAAGAAATGGCAGAGGTTTTGAAGACTGCAAGAAGTCTTCAGATACTATTTTGAGGCAGGATTGGTATCCGAAGGTCCCATGGTCTAGTGGTCAGGACATTGGACTCTGAATCCAGTAACCCGAGTTCAAATCTCGGTGGGACCTCAATTTTATCTGTAAACATACTTGTGAGAGCTATTGTGTGCTGTAGTAGAGTTTGATTTTAAATATATCAAAATATTTTTATTAATTTGTAAAAAAATATTTTTAATATCAAATGAAAATATTTAAAAATACTAAAACAATTTAATTTTAAATAAAAAATAAATTAATTAATTAAAAAAATATTCAAACACATTCCCGGCTTCGATATCCAACAAAGCTTTTTTCAAGTGAAGTCTAGACTTTATATTTAGTTAAATGAAAATGGAAGATTTTAATTTTATTAATACTTATTTTATTTTTCATACCCTAATCTTAAGAAGTTAACAGGTCTTCAATACAGATGAGTATGAAGATATAAAGATTATTGTGAGTGAAGAAAGTGATCGATATAACCTCCATTGAAAACATCTCAGTTACCGTTAGTGTGTGAAAAAATAAATAAATCTAACTAGATAAATAGTTTACCTGCGTGGCACTACGGATTAAATTATTATTTTAATATAAGTAATTGTTTTTATTTATTTTTGAAAATTAAAAGATGTAAAAAATGATCAAATAAAATGTTATCAACTTGAAAAGTTCAAAACTAACTTAAATAACTAGTAAAACTTAGTTTGAATTGAAAAAAAAAATCAAGATGGTATTCTTTTAAAAAAAAATTGGGATGAAAACGTATTAGATCGATTCAAGTTGACCTTTCAAATCCAAAACTTGGGGTTATAAGGTCATCATAATCTTATATAAATCAAATATAAACAATTCATAGAGAACAATACTCAATTAACTCAACATGGAAGTATTGAAAAATATAGTTAAAATAGGACCATAAATGATCAAATTTAATATGAGTTAGCTCACTAAATTTATGAACTAGGTCATGAGATTATGATAAATCTAATAAAAAATAAAATAAAATGAATTATAAAATATAGTTCATAATCAAACTAGTATTGAATGATGAAACTGAAAAATAAATCAATTTTAAAAAAGATGACAAAAAATGACTCATACTAACCTATCAAGCTTATGTCTTGATTCATAAAACCAGGATAATCTCATAAAAAATAAACTTAAAAAATAACTCAGGTCAACCCAAACTAACCTATTAAACTCGTGAGTCAAGTAATGAGATTAGAATAACCCTGAAAAAAGCAAATTAAACAAATTATAAAGTTCAATTATTAATATAAATTAATTTGTTAAATGATGGAATTAAAAAAATAATCAATGTAAAAATGACACAATAAATAATGTGAGTCTATTTAAGTTAACTTGCACAACCTAAATTCAAGTTATAAGATTAAGATAACCTTATAGAAAATAAATTGAAATAAATAACAAAACATAATCTTTAATCAACTCAATATTGAAAATATTTAAAGGATAAAACTTAAAAAAAAAAAATCAACTAGATTAATCTGTCAAATATATAATATGAGTCATACGACTAAAAATACTACTTAGGAGATAAGTTGCAATAAATTATATAATTTAATCTCCAATAAATTAAATAATAAATAATAAAATTAATAAAGATATATATTTATTTTCAAAAAATATGCAAAAATACTATTACAATAGATAGTGTATTTATGAGATGACGAACATGATACAAGTCATAATAAACTATATAACTCAATCTCAAAATAAATTAAATATTAGATTATAAAATTAAAAAAAATATTAATTTTAAAAATACAAATAAAAAAATATTATTTTAAAGATAATCAAAGAAAACACCACTATTTTTAGTTTTTTTTTAATACCAACAATCAATCTCCTAGCGGTGACAACAAGCTTAGCCCACAAACCGTACATTACATTGGATTGTTTCCATCCTTTTGCCGTTATGGGCAAATTCCATTTGGATTGCCTAAAACTACCATATAAATTAGATTGTGTTTATATTATATAGTTGTTGAAATATATAAAATAACTAAGAATTAAGATTTGATTGATATCAAGCAAGAATTACGATTATCTTGGGAAATATTACTTGTACGTGGGAATCTTCATGTAGCTTCACTGTCATATCAACAGTGAAGCTTTTCTTTTACTATTTTTTAAAAAAAAACATCAAATTTTTTTATTTCAAATTAAATCTTTTCTAAGGTGTTTATATGTATAGAATAATTTTTAATAAATAAAAAATTATAATAGGTGGTGATCCATTTGAGTATTTGCAGCAATCACAAAACCATCCAGATTCCATAAAGGTCTATATATAAGCTAATTTCGTGGATGATTATTAATATTATTTTTTAAAGTATTTTTTTGTTAAAAAATATATTAAAATAATTATTTTTTAAAGTATTTTTTTTTAAAAAATAAAATTTTATTTTAAATTATTTTTTAAAGTATATTTTATTTTAAATTTTATTTTAAATTATTTTTAAAAATATTTTTTAAAAAATAAAAAATATATTTTTTAACAAAAAAAATACTTGCGTTTCAAAACAGGACCTTAAGCAGAAACGTCAAACATGAAAAATATGGTATATGGAGATATGTGGCGTGAAAACCTCCACAGGAAAGGGTGGCATGCTCGTCAAAGTTTGAAATGCCGACCTGCTGTATATGGAGATCGAACACATGATGTGGCTACTTTATTTTACACATGCATTTGCTCACAAATTCTGAACACACACACACAATATAAGTGTTTCTATATACAATTATATTTGTACAATTTTGAACATTCTTGCACTTTTAGTTTTAGCTCACTTTCTTCTGAAAATCTTGAACACCATCCCATGATCCATGGCCACTCCACTTACTTTCCATCACAAATTCTATTCTCCCACCAAAACCCACAAAACCTATTCCTCTTCTACTTTACTTCTCCCCTCCACAAAACTTCTCACCAAATCCAACCCATCAAAGAACACAATCCTCTCAGCCAAAAAGACTAGAACTTTGACCACTGGATCACTCAAAGGAGACAAAAAAGTTGTTCCGGTCAAAGATAAACCTTCGAATGACAAAAATAACCCCTTGTTTGTTAATGGGTCTAAAGATTCTGACCTTCTGCCATCATCTTCTTCTTCTTCTAATGTTGAGAGTGATGATGATGAAGATAGAATGACAAGTAGAGCTATTAATGCTACAATTGTATTGGGGTTTGGTACCCTTGCTGTTTCTAGGTTGCTTACCATTGATTATGATTACTGGCATGTAAGTAATGCTTTTGTTACCTTAAATTCTGTTCCTTTTGCTAGTGGTTAGTAAATGACTCCAGTTCTGTGTATGCTGATCATGATGAACATGAGTGAAAGTTGTGCTCTTTGTAGTTTGCTTCTGTTTATGATTAACGGGTGGGATTTCTTTTTAATCTTTGGTTTTTGATGTTAATCTGTTATGTATGGTGCAGAATTTGTATTGGTTCATTCGTGGTTTGAACAATAACTTTTCTTTTTTCCAGTGATCTTACATGTGTGAAACTAATTTATCAATTTTGATAATTTGAATCTTAGAAATCTGATATTAATCTTTGATTTTTGATACCATTTGATTGTCAGAATCATGTTTTGCGAGGTTAAGCATCAACTGAATTGGTTCACAAATTGCGTGATCAGCATTATTTTATGTTTTCTGTAATTTAAAGAAATTAAGTTTTATCCAGTGATGAAAGAAGCTGAAAGGAAAGCTTAATATCAATTTCTTCGCTACCTTTTATCAGTAATGAACAGAATTATTGTTCTAGTTATTGCATTTCCATCCTTCAGGAAACTTTTCGTGATTTTTATTATCGTTCAGGGATGGACCCTTTATGAGATACTAAGGTATTTGCCCGAGCACAATTGGATTGCATATGAACAAGCTCTCAAAGCGAACCCTGTTTTGGCCAAAATGGCAATTAGTGGGGTCGTCTATTCCATAGGAGATTGGATTGCTCAAGTAAGTCTTCTGTTTCCCTTGTGGACTTATTCCCAGGTAGCTTAGCAGAGTTATCAACTTGTTTTTCATAAGTCATGTGTTTATATTGTTCTGAAATGCAGTGCTATCAAGGAAAACCGATTTTTGAGTTTGACCGGACTCGCATGTTTAGATCAGGGCTTGTTGGATTTACTCTACATGGATCCCTCTCTCATTATTACTATCAATTCTGTGAGGTGATTATTGTTGTTTGGGTTTTGTTCATTTCACTTGACTTGCTGCCTGTTGATGTCATCTGGATGGCTGAAATCATTTACATTGGTTTATAGGCTCTTTTTCCTTTTGAAGATTGGTGGGTGGTCCCAGCCAAAGTTGCCTTTGACCAGACAGTTTGGGCAGCAGTTTGGAACAGCATCTACTATGTGGCTCTGGGTTTGTTGCGTTTTGAGTCCCTCGACAATATTTATAGAGAGCTGAAGGCAACATTTTGGCTTCTGTTGACTGTAAGAAGCTCCCCGAGTTTTTCCATATGCAAGTTGAAAATGCTATAAGTAAATACTCTTGATTGACACATTTTGCACTTGATTTCAATTGGTCTATGATAGTAACATTGTTGTCTGGGAAAAAAGTCATTGATACCTTTGAATTGATTTTATAATGAACTTATTATTAGCATTTTCATTGCATTTTGAAATTTTCTATTAGCTTTTAAATTATGCTAAAATGCCCTCCATGTCAACTGAGAATGTGAACAAGAAATGCTTATAAAGGATAGAATAGGTCTTCTAATTTAGACTGCAGGATTGAGGTTCTTCTGAACATATGATCTCGGGATTGTGAAGGGACAGGTTAATAGCCTGCCTGAGAATGCCCTCCATGTCAGCTGAGATGTGAAAACTTCTGTGCTTGTATTGAGGCCCTCGGTTTGATCGAAAACATAGAAGGCTATAGACTCACAGCAGCATCCAACCTGTTGTAACCATTAAAAGTTTGATAAATGAGTGGAATTTTCATTTAAAATTTTTATTGAAAAGAGAAAATCTTGAACAGCTCAATGTGATCAAATTGCTTTCGATTGTCTCCAATGGTTCTAAAAGTAGCATGAACTAGCAGCAAGAAAGAATATTACAATGGAAAAGGTCCATTTTCTTGCCTTTATACACTGATGTAGTTGAATGATTTTCACTGAGGCAATTTTTGGAGGTTCACTTTGAGGTCCATGTAAAATAACATTCAACTGGTGATAATTGTTCATTTATACATCGTGTCTTGGTGATAGTGAAATGTTTCTGTTGATCTGCTTGATAGGCAGGATGGAAGCTTTGGCCATTTGCTCATTTGATTACCTATGGTGTTATCCCTCTTGAACAAAGGCTTCTTTGGGTAGATTGTGTGGAGCTCATCTGGGTGACCATACTCTCAACGTAAGTATTCATGACCATTAACCAGCTAAAAACAAGAGTATATAATGAGTAACACCAGTCTCAACAATTAGAAGTAATTTTATCATTCAATCGTATATATCAAGTCATAAATCTCTGTTGCAAATTAAACAAGCTATAAAGAGACCAGTCTCAACAATTAGACCTTCTAGAATGGCTGGTCTCTTTATAGCTTGTTTAATTTGCAACAGAGATTTATGACTTGATATATAGGATTGAATAATAAAACTACTTTTTTTTTTCTTTATTCTATTCAAATGACCTATCATGTTTTGTGGTTGCATACTATAATTAACACATGACAAATAAGGATCCTGAAGCACCTAGGACTCCAGGCGCAAACCATTGTGAACTCAAAAGGAGCATGACTTTTATTCTTACCGTTTGTGTAGCGTTGCATCTTCTTCGATTTCTGTTTCTTGTTATAACTTGTAGCTATCATCATAGTTTTGGTGGGGGGTTTCCCTGGATTTAAAGATGTGCTGTAGCCTTTCTTCTGTGTAAAATGCTTCACTTATTTTCTATTTAACAACCGAGTTCTATTTTCAGTTATTCGAATGAGAAATCAGAAGCTCGAATTTCTGATGCAACCTTGGAGGCAAACTCTAGCCCTTCAGGCAGTGCTGATGAGGTACATCACAACTAAAATTTTCCTTTCAAGTAATCCCATCTTGGATAAAACTATATTATTGGAAAGTCCTTTGACTCTGAACTATGAAACCAAAAATTACTGCTCCTTTACACATTGCGTTTAAATAAAACCTATACTGTAGGTCAGAGGAACCAGAATTTTGCACAGGTCTATGTCATGACGCAGTTGATTTTTAGTTTCCTATATGCTGAAGTCCTTCCCTTTTTCTCACCTTGCAGAAATAAATGAACTGGAAAATCATGTCCCAGCAAGAAGGGCGGTGCCCTAGCTGTCATCAGGCAAACATGTTCCAATGGCAGCACATGGACAAACTTGCTGTGCAAGCAGCCTCCACCGTGATTTTGCCTGTTGTTTTGTTGATGTGTATACTGTATATTAATATTGTTTTAGGCTGAGGCTTGGTGGTTGCTGCAACAGCAAGATTGTTTCTTTGCTACTTGGAACAGGAGGTGCAAAATACAGAAGCAGCTTCCTGCAAGTATAGCAATAAGGTTGTGACACCTGGCCCTTCAAAAGATCTTTACAATTCAAGGAAGCTCTTGCAATGGGAGAAATTACCACACAAGCTTTGTCCTCATAACTCACTCAAGAACCATTCATTCAAGAATTAATATATTGAAACATGGTACTATAGAAGAAAGTAAATGAACCAATGATTTTTCTTCTGTTATAGATTGACCATTATAAAACAAGGACAACAAATCGGATCACCCGGGCTGCATAAACATTAAAGAGGCTGTTTTGCATTGTATTTTTACGAGTTTTTATTTGCGTTTTAAAAATATATTTGGCATTAAAATAGATTAGATCGAGTGTTTTTTTTAATAATTTTGATATATTAATATCAAAAATAAAAATCTAGAAAAAATTATTTTAATATATTTTTAAAAAAAGAATGTTTTTTATTATGACACCGAATAAAATTCTTGTACAATTGCTCAAAACTAAAATATCTTACACAATTGCTCGAAACTGAAACATCAAGCGTGGCTAAACAAATTATTAGTGAAGAATTTTCAGGTTTCTCATAGAGGAGCTTAAAGATTACGTAGCCAGGCAGTCTATGCTATTGCGGTTTTAAAAAAAAAAAAAGATTTTAAAAACAATTTTTAATTATGATTTTAAAAAATATTTTTTAAAAAAATATGTACTCTGTAAAAACAATATATAATAAGATGGTCTAGAATAGCATCACAAAATAGTAAAATAGAATGAATCAACACCATATAATTCAAAATAAAGGTTTCAATAAATGGAATTTATATGAAAAGGGCCAATTAATTATTTATAAAAACCAAAGTAGTTTTAAATCAAACCAAAAAATTATTTTAAAAAATACTATAGATATAATCTCAAGATAATTTTAAATAAAATCATTATAGAACAAAAAGAATTTTTTTAAAATACTATATTATATAATTTCATTAATTATGAATCTAAGAAAACTCATCTATTTATGAATCATCGTAGGGCCATATTGTGTTTCTTTTTGGCAGCTATCCAGCTTCGGAGTCGTGCTTATGAATTACAAATTATCTAATAAATCACTTGATAAAATTATATTATTTTTTCCATTTATTTACAGAACTTTCATGATTTATTCTTGATTCTTTAGCATTGTATTTTAAAAATATTTTTGAAAAAAATCAATTTTTTATTTTATTTAAATTAAATTTTTTTGATGTTTTTAAATCATTTTCATGTACTAATATATATATATATATATAATATATATATATATATATATATATATTAAAAAGTAATCACAATAATACTCTCAAACATGCTATTACATATGTCGTTTGATTTATTTGGCATCCGTCCACATATTGTGTAACACAGCAAACATTTATTTATTTTTAAATAGTCATTTAATTTTTTTCTTAAAAAATTCTTTAATTTTAATTTTAATTTAAATATAAATGAATTTGATTAGATCAATTAAAACCAACAACCTAGGTGCTCAAATTTAACAGTGTTGAAATCGGTATTTTAGTTAAAATTCAATAAAAATTAATTTTCAAATTCGCTAGGTTAATGAAAACTTCTTAAAAATAATATTTATGGTATAAAAAAAAATAGAGCTTATCTAATATTGTGAATGTTTTTTAAAGTATTTTTTATTTAAAAATATATTAAAATAATATATTTTTATATTTTTTTAATATTTATTTTTAACACTAATATATTATAATAATTTAAAATAAAATAAAACTCTCAAAATATTTTTACGCCGAAAAACAGATAAACGTGACTTGAAATAGGAACACAAACATAAATCAGATAAGACAAAGCTCCAAGTTTAGATCCGAAAATTGAAGCTCCTCTGTAAAATCTCTTTGCAAATCCAACATTTGTTGTTCTAAGACAAAGCAATGGCAAGACTTGAACCACTGGATGATGATGAACCAAAGCAAAATAAAAACATCAACATTAATCACAACAATAATAAGCAGGAAAAAAATCTCAATCATGGGTCAATCAGATTATTTTGTTTTTGCGGACTACTTATTCATCTTCATCTTTTTGGCTTTCCTTAGCTTCATTATCTTAGTGATTGTTGGTCTCTAATTTCTTCTCTCGATAGCAAAGACCCCACCTTTTGATTTTAGCGGGTAACTCTCCAGCTCTTTTCTCCGTTTCGCTTGGTGTAATTGAGGAATGTGAGCATGAGCCATGGTTTGTTTTTTGTTTATAATTGGTGGGTTTAATTTGGAGAAGCTTATACCCTTTTGAGAGAACTGAAAAGTTTGAAACTTTATGGCTGTCTTTCAAGTTTTATTGGTTGTAGAGTAGATGATTGTTGCTGTAATAGCTTGAATTCCCATTTGTGAATCTTGATTTGATGGAGAATTAGCCTTTGGCACAAAATCTTATATGTTCTGTTGTTTAAGCTTGAATGAGTGAGAAAGATACACGAATCTTTTTGAAAATGTTCTGGTTTGCGAAATTTAAAGAATGCATAATGTTTTGACATGAATGCTTGAATTAGTTGCATTGTATGTGAGTTGGTAGCATAAGAGGGAAGAAGAAATATAAAGAGTTTCTAAAGGCTTGATTTTGGTCAATGAATAATAGTGGTTCTTGGGTATTGATGACTTTAAGATTAGATATTTCAAATGATAGTGATTTATTATGAAGTTTTAGGGACAACATTTGAACATGCAGTACAGTTTTTAAATGGGCAGCTGAAGTGGCAATGCTGTTTGGTTCTTGGATGCATCCTGAATTGAATCAAAACATGACACTAAACGAGACAATTTCCACATTTATAGTTACAAGATGGAGCGGAATTGATGTTTGGGACCTTTACGAGTAGGCAGATTCTAGATTTTTTTTGTTTCTGTTTTTTCTTTTCATGGCAAGCACATTTCGTTGGGTTACTAAGGTTATTCGTGATGAAGTCTACGCACCATATTTAGTGGATGTGTGATAATTAGTTCCATCGTACTGTTTTTGGCAAAGTTTCTCTGAAGTTGATCACCTATGATGCCTAAAAAGCAGCAGCTCAAAATGTTTATTGCCTCCTTTTTGGAGAAGACAAGTTCACACTGTGACTAAGAAATTACTGTATTGCATCTTGATCTGAAGAACTGAGGGCTATTTTACATTTTTCATCGATCTACCCCTTAGTCAATGATAAGATTATGCTAGAGGTTATACTCCAACAGAAAGATCTACATACTGTCCTTTTGTGCTGCTCTCTGATATATTTTTACCCCGCCTATTTTCTGTGTACTTGCTGTAAATAATATAATCTTTGCTGCAGATTATTCTTTGTGAAACATCCATCTCTCCATTTTGGACATTCCAAATTAAGAGAGCCCCTTCGGATGCTATCTCTTTTGGATAAGGTTTCTAGGTTTTCGTATCTTCCTGATGATGCGAACTATGTACTTCTGAAATGAGAAAAAATCCCTTTTTATAGAACTGAGAGAATCAGGATGGTTGATTATTGGCCATTTCCTGTCGTGTTCTGAAAAGCAGAACCAAGCATTCTTTTTAGAATGAAAAATACCATTTGTGATCTTGTGTTATTATTTATCTTCTATTAGTTGTCTTTATTTACCAATGGAATTTCTGACATTGGTTGACAATGAGAAAAACAAGCTTAATTTGCAATAAAAATCCTGGTAACAAAGGCTGCGTGGGAAATTCTGTGTTGAATGTGATTTGTTTTTGTTGATTGAACTTTTGGGGGATTGCTGGAAGATTTTGTGTGCTTTTGCTTTTAATCAAAGATGGTTTTCCAGCAAGGTGTAAATATGTTATTGTCTCTGCTTGCGTTAAGGGTAAAAGAGATGGTTAGCTCATGGTTGGAAGAGACTGATGTAAATGCTGCTGATGGTGGCTCGAAACCACTTTCTTTCATTTTGGTTTTGAATAAAATCGTTTTAAATGAAAATCATACAGACGATTGGTGTCAGGATGCCCAAATCTAGGTGGTCCTGATATAAAGGATGAATCAATGAGGCTTCCTTCTGAACGGCCATTAAAATTGGAAATTTCACTTGAAACATGTTTTGCATGAAATGACTGCTCTCGAAACTATTAGCTGCCCATTGAATTCACTGAGTCCTGGTTTTGACCATCATAGAAAGCAAAGATCCCTAATAGACTATTGCCCCCGATTTCTTGGTACATGTGAAGATGAAGTAGCAGTAACTGGTTGAAACTTGAAAGGGAGCAGGATTCTGACAGGAAGAACACACTTCGTTTGCAATTCCTCCCCTTTCTACTCCATTTTTTTTCACCAGCAAAGTAATCGTGGTTGAATATTGTTGACAATTTTGTTATATATATATATTAAAAAAAATTAGTTTAAATTTTAAAATAAAATTATTTACAATTTTATATTTTATTCTAAAATAAACAATAAAATAATTTTTATAAACAAAATTATAAGCATTTATAATATTTTAAAAATGTATCATCAATCTTACAAATAATTATATTCTTACATTCTCTTAATACAATAAATTTTAACATAATATATATAAAAATATTAAGACTAAAATTTTATCTCACTCGAACAATTAAATTAAAAAGTATAATTTATAATGTAAAATTATTTATTATTTTAAAAAATACTATTACAAAACAAAATCAAAACATCAAAATTTAGACAAAATATCCTAAACAAACCGAAATTTTAAAGAAATAAAAACACCACTATTTTAATTTTTTAACTGATAAATAACATTTTATCCGTTTCAAAACGAGATTGACATAGAACGTCAGGCAGGACAACCATCATGGCTCTTGGAGGAAAAACCCATCCGGGTTAAGACGCTTGGCATCGCCAAGAATGAATCTTGACAGAAGATGAAGTGGTATTAACAGAGCTATGTTTAGTTCAATTCTCTGAACAAAGCTGTCTTTCTACATTTCTGTGACACACAACAAAAGGGACCGAGGCAATAATTTACCTGGCCAAAATTTCAAAGCATTGTGCCACCAGAACAAAAGAACCTTAACAGTATAATGAGGCTCCAGAGCCAAAATATTACATTGATGGCTGCAGCCTCATTTCATCCATGTAGATACCACAAATTATGGGCCTGGTCTTTCCTCAGAGAATCTTGGAAGCTGAACAAGTGAATTCACTCTTGTGACTCCTTCCAAACCCAACCAATTCTGATCTTCAGCATTCACTGCCTCGCCATCTCCACCGGCTTCAGCAGCTGGCCTTCCATATGTATCAGTTTCTTCTGCTGATCTAACTGTAAAATTTCTTTGCAAACATGGCTCAGATCTCTGCCCATCATCTGATTCAGCAGCATTGCCTGAATGATTGCTCTGATCAAGAGTTGCTGAGGAAAAGCCTTGTTCATCGTAATCAGATTCCGAGTCCATTTTCCCGTCCAAAAATAAGCAAACAACAGCACAGTCATCCATCTTTGAAGTTGGGTATTTAAGCTTCCATTCACGAGCAGCTGAGTCCACCAGAATTCTTGCAGCTGATGCCCGTGTTGGTGCTGAGGATACAATCTCAACCACGTCTTCGTTGCTCAAGACATCCCAAACCTGTGCAATTCAAAATCAACGTTTAGCACGGAAGAAAGTGGTACACAGGTAAGAAAAAAAGAAAGAATAAAAAAAAAAGACATTGCCAAGCATTGTCTCGGAAAAAGAAAAAAGAACATAAATTGCTGTGGTGTAATTAGCTTTGATATTACATCACTGTTTAGCATTTCTGTATTCTTGATGAATTTGGATGGGTCTTGAAAACAATTAGGACTTCCACTACAACTGTGATATATTCCCTAATCACTCATTTTTTCAGTTTTATGGCATTGAATGGGTTTTTCCAGTTATGCAGACAATTAGAAGTAAAATATCCATTACATAAAGGAGACAAAATAATATTCACCATCAACAAAATAATCATAAAGTGTCAAAAAAATCCACGGAACAGTAACATTCAGGTTCGATAACATTCAGGATCAGAGTGGTGAGACTAAAAGATTTGGCCATCCAATCAAGACACCGCACATGTATCACAATCAGAAACTCCATATCAAAAAATAAAAATCGGAAAAGCTTACAAAAGACAGGATTATATGGAAGTCAGAATAGATTAGGAACTCATATTGACTCAAAAGCTCAAGCATAGAACAATGCAGCACTATTCAAAGCAAAACATGACCGGCCATTTTAACATAGCTGTCATGGAAAGGCTGCTCACAGCTGGGTCAATCTATTTGCTGTTTAGGTTTGACGAACACTCAATTCAATCTATAGGCATACAAAAATCACATCGTCAGATGGCCCATCTATGATCCACCACATTGAGTTTTCTTTTTTCCCTTGTATGCCTTGCAAAAGAAGTGTTATTGCCTGATTAGTATTTATATACAATTGACACTCCTCTACAAGCTTTCCTCTGCACCATGCATCCACATGGTAACCAGAGTCATTAAACAGTAAGTAATATATAGGACCTTAGAAATATCAAATTGAAAAGTCTCATCAGCTGAGTAGCTCAAAAGTAAAGAAATTCAGATTCAATATTAACAGAAAGAAAATGAATTGCTAGGAAAAATTATATCAGAGGTGAAAACATACCCCATCTGAGGCAAGAACGATGAATTGATCCCTCTCTGTAAGGGTCCGATGTGAAAACTCAGGAATGGAGATCACTCCATATTCCTTCAAACAGAAATCACCAAATGCCCGAGCCATTGCTAGGCCAGGGGCGTCATCAAATGGTAACCAAACTCTTGGCACTTCAGGCTCGTCTTGCAATGCAAAGACTCTACCTTTACACCGCTTAATTCTTTCAGCTTCCCCTGCAACAATTTGGTTTCATATCAACTCATGGGTTTGCAAAGAGGGGTAAAACCACCAAGCTAATTGTAATGCATATGGCCTACTTGGTAAATCAGGCTTCAGATCAACAGTCAGCTGGACTGCCACCATGGAATCATTGCTGTCCTTGGATCCCATGATTGCACGAGAATCCCCAATATATCCCATGAATAGATTGGAGCCCTTTAAAATCACAAATAAATGTATAAAATAAGGCTAAAGCTAAGCAAATGCGACAGGGAGAGTGAGCTATACTTCCTACAAGCTAAATGAAAGGAATATCAAGACTGAGCTGTCACCTGTTTCACAATAGTGATAGCTGTGCTCCCACTGCAGAAGCAGTCCAAATTCGGATGGGATTTCAGCTCTTTATCCATGGCCTTATATGACTTCAGGAATGCTTCTCTCCATAAAGAATTCAACTTATCCTCGATAGAACCATCCTTGTCCAAATCCCCAACATCTGATTTCATCGAGTTCCCCTTGAAACATGTTTGATCTGACCCGTTTTGCCTTGACTGACAAGAGTTCAGGAATGATTGTAATTTTACAGGCAGGGCATCCCTAACTTTGCGGGCAACTAGATGGCCATGAGGACCATGACCATCAAAAACGCCACAGAAGGTCACGTCTTCTGACATGAAATCCTACATAGATCCAAAGTGAGACTAAGCATTTAACTCCAAATGTTATTAAAAGTTAATCTCAATGGAAAATGAAACTTACTTCCCACACAATCATTGCATCCTGGTTTATGCCTTTGCGACCCTGCTGTGTGAATATACAAGAAGATCGGCTCTTTCCATTGGTGAAAACCCTGTTCGGTATGGATGGTAAATGTTGTAGTGTGGCCACATGATCAGAGAATGTTCTTTTAGTTCTTTTTTGCCGGCAAAAACCAATCCCCAGGCATGGCAGAGGAACTGGCTCTCCATTGCTCTTACTACTGCAAGTACTCCGACTAGTTGAAACACAAGCTCCCATTTGCTCAATCCCAGAACAAAGACATCTATGGTGTAATTAATTGACAAGTTTCCTCCTGTTTCCAGAACAGATCTCGCATAAAATTCCGAAATTTGCTAGCTAGTAAACCAAGAAAAAAGACTATCCAAAACATCAAAGATTCCCACGCTAGTTCTTTACACCTCAACGTAGAAAACCATGGCCTTTTTAATCTTGGTCAAATACAATCCATAAGTGATTGCGCAAATCAACGATTAAACAGGCTGAACACAAACAAGAGGACAAAAGTTAATGATTGTTAATTAGATACCTTGCTAGAAACCAGAAATGACTGCAAGTAACTAAACTCCCAATAAATCAAACAGAACCAAATTTAATAATCTTCCATGTGACTTTGGAATAGAATATTCTTAAAAGGCTGTCCTAATATCTTGCCATTCACAATATTGTCACACTACTTGGAGAGTTGTAATCATGTTACTTGAGAATCCACAAACAAATAATTATAAAAACTGAAGCCAACAAGGAGAGGGAAGTATATAATTCAAGAACAGATCAGAAAAGAAGAAGCTTGTCTGTCCTGCCTAGTAAAATGCATCAATTCTTACCTTTTATGCTTGAGTAGAGAGCCAAAGAAGAGATCAAAACAAAGAGTTGACAAGTAGTATATTATTTGGCATAATCTCAATTAAAACCCTCAGATTTCTGGCGGGTTGTCCATAGAAGACTTATAGATAGAACAAAGCACTCATTTTGCAATTAGTTTTCGCATAAAATAAGAAACCCATCAAAACAAATTCAAAACTATGACTTGACCATTATTTCAAAGTAAAGAGGGAGGGAGGGGGGGGGGGAGAGAGAGAGAAGAAACGTAGAACTTTGAATTCCCACTAGAGAGAAAACCAAACAAAGAGATAAAGCAGAAACAGAAAAGTTGAGAAGGACGAAACAAAGGTATTATTTTGTCAAAACAGAATCAAAAGATGGCCTTAAAAAGTGAATATAACAAAGATATCGACTATTACATAATTAACATCAAGCAAGCGAGAAAACCAAAAAAAAAAAAGGAGCAAAAAACACACAACAAAACAAAACAAAAATGCACTAGGACTAGAAACTAACCCCCCCATCCCAAACTCTGTTTCCCTCTTGGCCACTCACAAAATGCAGAAAACAAAGAATATAAATTCAAAATTTTCCATTTTTTAAGAGCCACATTTTTTATACCATTGCAGAGAACAGGAAGTTTCAATTTTTAAAAGCAAAATACCCCATAATCCATAAAGCATGCATCTTTCTTTTCTCCTTTGCTTTCCTCAGTTCCTCCGTAATCAATTAGAATTATTAGCCAATGAACGCTTTAAGTTAAATGTGTCGGGTCTTTAAACCTTCGTGCATTAAGTGTTAACATTATCTTAAACAAACAAAGACAGCAAAGAATACACATTTATCATCGAAAGACAACCAAAGTTCATGAAATGGGGCATTCAAAACTGTAACAAAGACAGCACCTTTAATGTTTTGTTGAGAAGTGAAACAAAACAAGGTCAGAGTTTAGGATCAGAAGAACAGAGCAAAACCCATTAAGGAACAACATATGTTGAAATAATAATAAAGAACAAGAGAGAGAGAGAGAGAGGTGGACTTCTTCGTGTTGTGGTGCATTTATTGTAAAAGCAAGCAAAGCTGGCGAGAGAGAGGGACATTGACGGGCAAGTAACTGATATATGGTAAGGGGGTGGGCTCAAAGCCTTAATCATGTTTTTTTTTCTTTTAGATAATTCTGCTGCTAAGGAAAACAACACTCGCATTCGTCAAGCGCGTTGGTGTTGATTCATGCCAGATGTTGATTTCAAATCTGAAGAGAAGTTGCAATGAAAAGAGGATGGCTGTAATAGATCGAAGAGTTGGTTTGTGGGATGAATTTCTTTGATAATTTAGTTATGGTTTGAAATTTGTTGATTTCTTTAGTGTTTAAACTAAGAAAAACATATCAAAATTACAATTTGCTAAAATATTATTTTTATAAATACTATAAAAAAAAATAAGTGATAAAATATTAGTCTATATTTGAAAGTGTGGTTGAGATTATTTGTTTAAATAATTTTATTTATAAATATATTAAAACAATAATTTTTTATATCACATGAAAATAATTTTTAAAAAAATGCAACATCGTTCCAATTGGTAGAAAAGTTTGCAATGTATTTTGTTTTTTTAATTTTGTTTATATATTTAAAAATATATGATTAATTAATATGTTTCATGATGATTTGATTGTCCTGTGATGGCTTATGGGTCCCATGTTGGAAGGGTGTGTCTCACACTTGAAGTGGAGTGTGTGAAAGGGAACGAGTTCGAGGTTCAAAAGAGTGGGGATTTCCTGTTAAAGAGGGGCAGGCCAAAAATGGACACCTAGTTTTGGTCACGTGACGTGGCAGCGGGAGGGGAAAGGGGAATTAAATGATGGGCCACGAAAAAGGTGTTTGCAAGTGGTAGAGTTCAGGCCCACAATCACTTACCCTCCGTGCTAGCTCTGCTGTCCCCCGTCTCCTTCTCCTTTTTCTATTTAAAATAAATACTAAATTTCTTTTTTCTTTCTGCCAGAATAATTTAATTTTTGTGCATGGAATAGAGGGAAAAGTTGATGGACCGACTTGAATATAATATTTAATATAGTCTCAATAACATGCCTAACCTAGCTATGTGTCAATAAATCATTGCCCCCATGCACAAGTTTACTTACATGTTTTATACTTTTGCAATCATACAATTTATCTTCTTTAATTTATGCATGGCCTCAGCATTTTTTTAAAAAACTAAATTATTTTTATTTTTATTTTAAATTTAAATTTAAAAAATTATTAGATTATTTTTATATGTTAATGTCAAAAAATAATTTTAAAAAAATATAAAAATTATCATTTCAATACATTTTTAAATAAAAAACAACTTAAACAACAATCTCATATAATCACTTGATATTTTGAGTACTCGTATTAATGTAATAAGATATTACTTGCTTCCTATTTTAATTGATTTGAATCTTGTTCTAAGAGATGAGTGAGTAAAATGAAAATTTTAGTGCAAGTTGATTCATTGATGTTTCTAATTTGTGGTTTAATCAACGTGTCATGATTTTTTGAGTTTTATTTTGCCTGAAAATAATATATTTTTAATATTTTTAAATTATCTTGATATATTTCATGTCAAAATTAATTTAAAAAACAATAAAAAATATTTTTAATAAAAAAAATATTTTAGAAAACAATCATCTATCCACCTCGTATTTAATTTTCTAGCTTTTGGTCCATACGAGGCATTAATGCTGATACCTTACGAGACAAAAGAGAGGCTTGGGGGTAATCATTGGTTGTCTTGTTCATTCATACAGACACACACACAACATAATTCAAATTTTAATAATCATTTAAGTTAAAAATAGATTTAAATAATAAAAGGCAAATATATATATATATATATATATTATATATATATATAATATATATATAATATATATATATTATATATATATAATATATATATTATATATATATAATATATATATATATATATATATATATATATATATATATATATATATTTGTTTTGATAAACATAAAAGAATATTTAATTATATTATTGTGTATATATATATATATATATATATATATTTGTTATGATAAACATAAAAGAATATTTAATTATATTGCACAATAATAGCAATCATAACATGAATCAAGTGCTCCTAGAGAGGAGGGGACCCAGAATCTTTTAGCCCTACACACGGAGATGCATTATTGCACTAAGTATTGGGGGTTGAGTTGGTGGCTGTTAAGACATTCAAGTGTTATTATTGCTCGCATGGAGTGCTGTTGTTTTTGAAACTCCGTTGATATATAAATAATGACATGGTCATTTGGGATCTTGGTGGTGTTTTTTTAAATGTATTTTAAAAATATTTATTATTTAAAATTAAAAAAATAGTATTTTTAAATTATTTTTATTATATTGATGTCAAAAATATTTAAAAAAAAATCATTTGATATATTTTTTAATAAAAAAATACTTTTAAAATCAACTTGAATCACACTTTGATCATGCACTTTATCTTTTCTATTTATTGATATATTAAATTTCTCAACATTTGATAATAACAAAAAACAAATTACAGATTATTTTGATCAATAAAAAAAATACAAATTATTTGTATCAATAATAGCATAATATTTATTCAAATATCAAATTGTTCATAAGTTAACTTAATAATAATAATAATAATAATAATAATAATGACAACAACATTGTAAGAATATTAAAAAAACGTTGATACAAACTTTATTTTTTGTCATTTCAATGATATTTCGGTTGTTTTTAAAATGTATTTATTCTTAATTAATTTTATAATTATCAATTAGCTTTCTAAAAATACCTCATACTATTTTGAATAAAAATTATTTCAGCTTGAAATTTGTAGAAATTCATACTATATTGTGTTCAATTTTATTAATTAGAATGAAATTGTGAGATTTGATTTTATTACCATTTGATTATTGAGTCTCCAATATTATATTAAAAAATTATTAAGAATTTAAATTATTAAATTATAAATTATATCAAATGTAATACACACACCAAGAGTTTAATTAAGATGTACTAAACATGGCATGTATTCCAAATTTCTAGTTGTTTAATTCATCTTTAAAATTTTAAATTATTTTGATGTACTAGTATTAAAAGAAAATTTTAAAAAAATATTATTTTAATTTATTTCCAAATAAAACATATTTTGAAAATAATTATTAATGTAATGTCAAATAACATGACACTGTTTGTTTGACCCAGCCTTGTTTTATTTTTCTAATCTGACTTTTTTATTATTTTTTTATTAATTTTTTAATATATTTAGATTATTTTGATATTTTAATATAAAAATATTTTTCACGAATAATTTTTTTAAAAAAAAAAACAATATTTATTACAAAAACAAACAGTGCTTACCTTGGTCGGTTGGGCAAAGTAGTTCTGATTCTTTATTTTGAGAATTACGATAAAGAACAATTGATTCAACCTTCTCCAACTGCAAGCAGATGACTTTGAAGCACATTGAACTGAAATAAATTTCATAACAATTAATGAAGAAACCGAATTTAGCTGAAGAATATAAATGCAACAAAAATATATATAATTAAGACATATTAACCTGGCCTCTTTATTTATTAAATCGGTTTAAAAAATTTTTTTTTATTATTATTATTATTATCATGGGATTATGGTTGTCAAAATTATGAGTTGACTAGCAAAATCCTACGATTTTGCTAGTTAACTCCTCAAACTTTGTTAACTCAAGTAGGAAAAATCAGTTTGGGTTAAACTTAGTTAAAAAATTATAAAATTATACGAAATTCAGTCCGATTTTACGATTCTTCAAAATCCATTCCTTGTGTGTTTTGCCTTCCCAAGCTAGCCTCCGCCCTCTCTCTCTTATTTTAAAATAAAAAAATAATATTTTTTAAATGCTAATATAATGATATAATTGTTATGTATTTTTTTAAAAAAAAATCATATATAAACCTTAACTAATAAAATTTTATGACCATAATTATATTGTATTGTATTTGAAAATATTTTACTTATGATTTTATGATTTTTCTACCTACACGATTTTAGTTGTGATTTTATGGTTTTTATATGGTAAATTTTAAATCTGATTTTAGAATCCGAGTTCAAAAATAATTTTTGATTCGTGTGAAAATTATGATTTTAATAACAATGCATGGGACAATAGCAGGATAGTATTAAATTTATAGAATAAATATCTTGATATTCCACACTTTGAAAAATCTAATACTTGACAAGCTGTTAAAAAAACCTTTTTAATAGTTTATTTATTTATTTTAGATTTAACTTTTTATTCTTTTGTATATTTTATTGGTGCTGGGGATCGATCGATCAAAAAGAATTTCTATCTTTTCCACAACCTTTTGTGATGGCTTCTCCAATGCTCTTTGCCTTTACAACATAGTCTAAAAATGTAGGCCCTTTTTTTTCTTTTTCTTTTTTTGTCATGTTACTTTCTCTCTTTGTACATGAAACTATTGATGGCTCATTAATTTAATATTGTATTTATATTAAAATAATTATGTGTTTGAAGATTATTAAATAAAGTGAAAATCTAAATATTTTTAGATAATTGAATTTTTTGATATATCTAATAAGATAATAAACAGAGATTGAAAGGGTTATTTCTATTTTAGTGATGGATTAAAATAAAAATATGAAAATATCGAAAAGTATGAATATCAAATTATAGTTTGTTATATATATATATATATATATATATATATATATATATATATATATATATATATAGTCATAGTCCTTAGACTACACGTTGTGTTTCATTCTCATTCTAATATCTTATCATCAAAAAAAAAATTATGGTGGAAAGAATCGATGGACTCTAAAAAAAAGAATGTATTGATCTGAAAAGTTATTCACTCGACTCTAAATAGTGACTTTCAGATATAGATTTGGACATATTTTTACTTAATTATTTATATATTTTTGATAATATGACATGAATAATTTTCATATATCATGAAATACATTAATCACAATTACACCACTGATCTATATATCGAACTCATGCCACGAATTTCTGATACTTGTCATAGTTATTTATTTATATGGATTTTTCTCCCGTGTTCCAACGTTTGCAATCATTCCTAGCTTTAGTGATTTGGACAATAAAAATAAAAATAAAAATAATGAGAAGTTGAATTACCGTTATTTTTACCATGCATTAAAGCTTGACTTGGTGGTGATGTTTAAATTATATATGTTTTATATCGTATTTTAAAAATATTTTTTAATTTTATTTTATTTTAAAATAAGATTTTTTAGTATTTTTGTATTATTTTCACTATCTAATATCAGAAATAATTTTTCAAAAAATAAAATAAAAAATCTAATATATTTATAAATAAAACACATTTAAAAAAATATCTAATAAGTAAAATGGCACAAGATAAAATGATTAAAAAGGGGATGACAAAACTTTAACCTTATCTTCTTTACGAAGCAACGAGCACCTTATCGTCGAATATTTTAAATTAAAATCCCCTTAAAGTATGGGCAATACATGCTGGCTTACATAAACTATAGAAGTTGAATGGATCCAAGTTTTAGTCAATGGAGATTGGGGTCCAAGCTAATTATTCCCCCCAATTCCATGAAAAAAGCAAGACTTGGCTAAACTTTGTTTCAAAACCAATGGGCTACCAAATCACAATAATTAGGTAATTTTTGGGTGGTTAAAACAATATAGAAAAATCCATTTTATTTATATTATTATTATTAAAATTGTTTTTTTAATATATTATCAAATATTTTCTTTAATTATTTGAAATGATAACTTTTTCATTGATTAAAATCAAGTTAAAAAAATTATTATTGAGCATACGATATTTTTTTCAAATGAATATTATAGATTATAGATACTTATTTACTTATATTCCAAGTTTCAATATTCAATCTGTATTTATACATAAAACATAAAACATAAAATAATATATATTTTTAATAAAAAATAAATAAATAATGTAGCATATATATATATATATATTAAAAATATATTATATTTTGATTAATTATTTTTCATTCCATAATATACAAATCAACGTATATGATACACTTATATTGTAATGAGTAAAATATATGTAACATATATATTTTTTATAAAATAAATGTAAAAAAGAAAGGGATTTGGCTTTTTTTTTTTTTAAAAAAAAAGAAGAAATGTAATCAGCTTAGAGCTGTGCCAAATTGTAGACACTAATGGGCTTGGAAGGAAGCCCATACAATCCTAGACTAGGATGCAGCCCAAGCTTTAAGCAAAGGATCAAACAACGCTCTTCTTCCTCTATAACTATCCCATCATTTTCTGGGCAGAATCGTCGGAATCCGATCAACATTGTCGACGACCGGGGGGTTCACGAAACATGATTCTATATTATCTCATCGTGTCCTCTTATCCTTTTTATTTTATCATTTTCTAGAGGTGCATAAATTTATTTTTAGGGTAAAGTTTTTTTCATATCCCGATATATTAATATAGCATAATTTTTAACCTCCTTTGTATTTTATCTCCATCGTTAAAGAGAAAAATAAATAAATAAATTCATATTTTTTTATCTGATATATCATCCTCTTGAAATATTGTATTAAAAGGAATAAACAAAATAAAAATCTCACGTATTTGGAGTTTTTTTTTTTAACAATATAATTAATTTTTATAAAACTATAACAAGAAGGATGTACCTTCCACGTCTTGGATATGGATGCGTGTTATTTCGGGTCAAGAATCCGATTTTAGCTTATAATAACGTGTTCAACCCGGACTTATCGAAGACAAACATGGTTAGACATGGAGACCAGATAACCCTGGTCCTGATTTGCTGGTCTCAATTTCTTGCCGACAATCATGGCAAGAAAGGGTGAAGAAAAGTATTCCTCAGCCAATTTTTGAAGATAAATATGATTGTCGTAGACATACCATTGAATTGACGTGGGCCTAATTTTTTTTTTTAACCAAATCTTCCACAGAGATAAAATGTCCCTTTTAATTTGATTTCTTAGATAAGAGGAAATCTATAAAGTGTGTGGGTCTAGGTTGACCAGTTAACAAGTAAAATCCTGATTATTTTAATTTTTTATAAAAAATATATATTCTAATTTGAATTTAAAATTTATTGTGTAAATTACGAGCCCCTTTTAATTTATTTTTTTAGATGCAAGGAAACCTTATCTTTTGAAAAATATATTTTGTGGGTCCAAGAAATTCTTTTTAGTCCCTTTCAGTCCCTTTCAGTCCCTTTTTATTTATATTTTTAGGTGCGAGGAATCTCTATTATTTAAAAAATATATTTTGAGGGTCCAGGTAAGGAAGTAATATTATGATTGCTTTAATCTTTTATATAGAATACATATACTAACTCGAACTCAAAACATGTTATATAAATTATAATTTTTTTATCATCACGCACCAGGCTATGATGTTAGGACACCCTTTTAGATATTTCTCCAAGCATTTACAAATTGCAAACCCCTTTTAATTTAGGTTTTTAGATGCAATGAAACCTTATCCTTTGAAAAATATACTTTGTGGGTCTAAATAAATTTTTTTTAGTCCCTTTCAGTCCTTTTGTATTTATATTTTTAGGTGCGAGGAATCTCTATTATTTAAAAAATATATTTTGAGGGTCCAGATAAAAAAATAATAATATGATTGCTTTAGTCTCTTATATAGAATATATACACTAATTCAAACTTAAAACATATTATATAACTTATAAGTTTTTTATCGTCACCCAACATTTTACATTTTACGACACCCCTTTAGATATTTCTCCAAGCATTTACAAATTGGAGCCGGCATGTTCAGGCCACATAATAGCAACGATAAGCCCACCAAAAACAAGTCTTGGCCCATGCTTTTGGCCTTTATGCCTAGAAAGTCCGCAAAATTGTCCAAGAATTTTCATGAGCAGCGGTACCACGTCTGCAATTCTGCACTCAATTATAGGCGAGAAATACCGAATAAATTAATTTCGAGAAGGAAACGGATGGAACATGTGACCACGAATTAATTCAAAGTTGGTAAACCATCTTCATCTCTAGATTATCTAACAAATATTTCTTGTTAAAACGCACAGTTTCTTTCTATAAGCATGAAATACATCCGTGAGCTTTGTAGCCATCTTGATGTGATATGATTTTGGCAAGTCCGGTTCAATTGCGAGTTCAAGTTGAAAAAACCCATGTGTACAAGGCAATGACAAGTTTGTGCTATATATTTAGAAGCCTAAACTTTAGCATTGGCAATCTTGGGTTATGCCATTTCGATTTGGCGACAATTTCTACAATGATGTTTTGACTCGTTACGTAAAATATTTAAGAGATGTTTAATACTGTGTTTTAAAAGTATTTTTTGTTTTTTTTTTATTTTAAATTAGATTTTTAATATTTTATATTATTTTCATGTGTTAATGTCAAAAAAAAAAATTTAAAATTTAAAAACTTATTATTTTAATATATTTTTTAATAAAAAATACTTTAAAAAATAATATTTAGAGGCTATTTATCCCCAAACTATACTATTTCAAGGTCCAAAACCAATAGCTCAAGTAATATATCTTTCGACTTTGAGTAGTTAGGTCAAATCGTGCATGAATTGATATATTAAATCTATCTTCCTGTGGTGAAAAATATATTTATTTTACATTGAAATCAAGAGATTTCCTAGAAACCATCTTCTCGAAGCTTGGCCAAATGACTTGGTATGTGTTTAATTTCCATGTTGAATACTTGTGTGTCGTTATCTATACAGCACGTGCCAATCTTTCTAGTGGTCAAGTTTTCCATTGTTTCATCGAGTTGACATTGCAATTGGGACATAAAATTATATATAGGGCTCCCACTTGGTTAGTCTTTCAAAGGGATTAATGTGGATGAACAAGTGGCTACAAATTTGTCAATATTTTCCCTCTTCCTTGTGGAAATATGCTCATCCCATGTTGCCCTCTGCATTGATTGATGACCAGTTAATTTAGTTCTAACTAGGTCTTAACCATGTTAATTAATAATACTATTCATCAGTGGAAAATCGACAATTTATACAAAACTACCGACGAAAATATTATGTCAATTTGACTGATAATATTATCGTCAGAACATGCACATCACCATTTGCATCAGTATTTATTGACGTGTATTCCTCTTTGTATTTTACTAACATCTTTACCGGCGGAAGGATTCCATCATAATTACAATCGGTATTTTGATTGGTATAGTTAGAATCAATATTTCAGTCAATAAGAACACTGCCGATGGAATCGCTAGTAAAAACTAAATTACGGAAGATAATTTCTTGTCCGTGTATTGGTCAAGAAACCAATTATCGATGGAAATTACATTATAATACCAACAAAATTTTTCATCAATAAAGTAATTAATTCTAGCATTGAATTTATGTGACCTTCTTATTATCTTTAAAAAGAAATCTGTAAACAACAATATGCTAATTATGAAATAAATCCCCCATCTTTAATTTCTTGTGTACGGATAGATCCATTTAGGGTTCATGTAATCATGTGGCATAAAGAAAGGGCCATTATAATTAAGAACAATGATTTATAAGGTTGTAAGCATATTCATATAATCATGTGGCACAAAGAAAGTTTTGCTAGGCCCTGACTACATGCAACTTTATTAAACACAAGTTTGTATCATTAAATTAATATTGAAAAATGAGATAATCACTCTTTATTATTCTTTATTAAATTTAAATTTATTAAAAGATTTTTTTAATCAAATCAATCAATCAATCAATCAATCAATTAATTAAATATAAGAATTGAACTTCTTAATTTAGCTCATGTTTAGGATTTTATGGGTTGTAAATTTGTATATAAAAATTAAATTGATTAAAAAATAATCTAAAAATTATTCTATAATTTTTTAAAATTAAAAAATAATCTCATTTTTATCTCAAAAACCAAGCATATTTTAATATCTCTATTTCTCTAAAAACAAAAAACTCTTTAATTAAATTATTTTGTCTGATAATAGCTGCTGTGAAACAGTAGCAAAGCTGGGGAACAGGGGGAAGTCCACCTCATCAGTTTTCGAAGAAAAACTCGACGCGTTTACCATCATCAACTACAATTTTCCACAACGAGTCCCACTGTTCTTGACTAGCTGTCATCCATTCAGTGCATGCCGGAGCGAAAAAAAGTCTTCAAAAGCCATTAATTTATTGCCTTTCTTATCCATCAAAGCAGTGGAGCCACTCGCCTCGCGCCACCACCTTCTAGCCGTTCTTTTCCACAGACGGCGACTCAAGTCAAGCAGTATTTTTAATTCCTCCTCATCTCTATTTTTTCTTTCTTTTTTCTTCAGGGCAATGATCACCATGAATTGTGTTTTAAAAATATTATTTTTAATTTCAATATATAAAAATAATTTAAAAATTTTAATTTAAAATAAAATAAATATTTTTTAAAATACAATATCAAATACTCAGGTAGAGTAAATATTGTAGAGCCGATCTATCTATTCAACAAATCTCATAAGATAGAGTACAAGCGAGAGGGAGTTAGAACCACCAATCCCACATAAAACAAATAAATATTATTAAATTAATAATTAAAGTTAAGAATGAGAGTTGAATATTTTTAATACAGTCCAAAATATTCAACTGGGAAATTCAATATTGTTAGAAAAAATATTTCTTTTTTAAAAAAAAAAACACATTTAAAGGAATATCAAGGAAAATAAAGCATCCAGCTCAGTTGCATGGCAAGTGAATTTACTCTCTCTTCTTTATTATTTCAATTTCGGGTTTTAGAAAATATGATCAATATATTTTCTTTTGAATAACATATTTAAAACCCCATAAAAAAATAAATTAATTATTTGCTGTGAAATGACCTCGAAATACAACTACTTTAAAACTTAAAAAGGAAAAAAGAGGGGAGAAAGAAAATAAGATGAAGAAGAAATTGAGAGATTAATTTAATTTCAAATAATAATATTATTTTTAAAAATAAAACATATTTGAGATTTTAAAAAATAAACAAACTAATTTTTAATCAGTGTCTTAAATTTAACTCTATTTTTTTTTTAAAAAAAAAAGTTTAATAACTTTGCTAAAACTTGATTAAAACTTGATTTTTTTTATTGGATTCGAGGAACCCTATAGTATATTTTATGGATCTAAATGAACGAGTAAAACTTCAATTACTTCAAATTCTTATAAAAAATATATGTTCTGCCTTGAATTCAAAATCTATTATATAAATCTAAATAAAAAATATTTTTATTTTATTTTATGAATGGAATTCGTAGAGCAAAGTATTTGACCATCTGGATAAATCTTTTTTATGTTATCCATAACTTTTGGCCGTTGATTTTGTCTCATGACTGGAGTATCTATTTAATTAATTCTCGAGTATAATTTATTATACAACAATGTATATTTATTTTTTCACTAAATTCATCACTTTTTGGTGGACGGTCGAATGATTCTGCTTATGGAGTCCAGCTTGACCTGAAATTAATTATAGATTTTATTATTAAATGAAAGTCTTCTTTCTTTTGTTAGGTATGGTTAGAAAATTCGTATCTTAAGGGAACTATGGATATACAAGCTAAGTAGAGGTTATTGACCTCAAGTTTTAAAGTTATTTATTAAATTTATTTTAATACACTAAGTCAACTATATGATATAAAATATTTATTTTTGAAATTGTTTAATAAAAACTTAGTTTTTGTTCAAGTACAAGCTAGATTAGCATGGTAAAGTGTGTGTGTGTTGTTTTTTCTTTAGTTATTTTTCTTTTTGTTTCAAATAATAGATAAAAATATAAAGAGATTAAAATTTTAATTAATAAAAAAAATATATTTATTGCATACAACCAAATCTTTCAAAAATACAAAAAAAAAAAAATCATATCGTTTAGTATATCAATATGAAAAATTCAAAAATATGTATTCTCATGAATTTTAGGATTCAATAACCAATTTACTAAATTCATGAGAATTGATCAATATTTGAATAATTTATAAATTTAACTCATGAAAATTAATGATGAAAACTCTAAAATAAATATTAATTTTTTTAAAGTATGATGATATTTAAATATCCAAAACTAACCAAAAAATTCTAGAATTATTTTGAGTTTTAACTAATTTTTTATTGATTTTTTTTATCACAGTATATAAGTTGTGGAAAATTCATCCGCTTTCCAAGATAGATGAACTCTAGTAGGGTATTTATATTAAATTTTTCCTTAAAAATTTATTTTGGGCTCACAAGCAATCAGATTTATTCCACAAATAAATAATACTTATCAAAACTCTTAAATCATATTAAATTACATAATATAATTTATCCCAGGTAAAGTGTGCTAGAAATGTTAATATCTTCTCTAGCTATAATCAGTTTTTTACCCTTAAATTTTTAACAAGACCAATACACTTGAATTTTTTTAGTCATCTAAACTCAATAACCGGGTGATAGTTCTATCGACCTCGATGTTACGAGGAGATGTAAGGTAACATTTTCCACCAAATAGATCCAGGTGTGATATATTTAAACCACTTGAGTTTTTTTAATTCAGTGGGTTTTTATTATACATTTCAACCAATAAAATTTAGGAATATAGCATTAAAAAGACCACCCATTTTGCTTGTAAAAATGCCCAAAATAAACTGTGGTAACTCTGCATGGCTCCTCCTGGCTGACTTCCACAGTCCCACAGGGTGCGAAGGAGAAATAGTCTTCAAAACCCTAATTGACATTTTGACATTGTTTCGGGCAGCCATGAAAGCATTGTAGCTCAACTTGCTTGCTTTTATTTTCCACAAACTACAATGTCAAACAGTGGTTTCCATGCTGTCTCTAGAGCAAGTTGTTCCCTTTTTATTTTTTTAATTGGGTGATGAGAAAATTAATTAATCTGAAAATAAATTGTATTCGAAAAGAAATGAAACCAATCATGTTTTATCATCAATTCTGGATCGCACGATACATATTTAAAATAAAATCAATTACCAAGCAGTTATATTTTTTTACTATAAATAATTACCATTAATTTTTAATTTAAATCTTTAAAAAATAATTAAATATGTTGTAAATGAAAGAATACAAGAAGATCTCCATCTATCAAAAGAATATATAGCTTTAGATGGCATGGCCCTTGACCTTTATAATGGACAATTCATTCAAGAAAATTACAGGCAACAATTTTGTTTTTAAGGATGGAGCTCATTAGGCAACGTTGTCAAAACCAAAGCCACTAGAAAGTTAGATATTCCTTTTCTTTTCTTTTCTTTTCTTTTTTCTTTCTGTGAAAAGGAGATTCTTATTCTCGTGTTTCTCTATTTAAATCTTATATCTTGAACGTAGATGCTATTTTTTAAAGTATTTTTTTATTTTTTAAAATTATTTTTGATATTAATATATGAAAATAATCTAAAAACATCAATTTTTTTAAAAAAAATATGGTCAATTTTGTTTATTGGGAAAATTAATTGGATAATATTTGATAGATGATACATCCAATTATGAATATTTTTATTTGAGATCCATTAGAGAAACACAAGATTGTTCACAAGTGTTTATAGACAACTAATAGCATTTTCTTTTTTTATTAAAAAAAAACAGCTCAAATATTATTGGAAAATTAGTTTTTGATAGGATTAATTGATATATTTAAGGTCAAATAAAACCTAGGCAACATGTGCTTTGCTTCAAGCAACCTACGTGCATTCAACTCCTCCTCAGGCTGGCATGGTTACTTGTCAAATTTATTTATTTACTTGTTAAAAAAAACAAAATAATTTCTTCAGCCCATGTTTAGATTCATTGAATTTGTTAGGTTTTATACTTGTTTGGTTAGGTTTCCATCGTGCTTCACATTTGACGATTTTTTTTTTAAAATGTTAAGTGTTAAATCTTAAAATATGTAATAATTCATTTTTACCCCTAATTTCTCTGCGTATTTCCAGAAATCAAATGATCAATTTATTTTATTTTATGAGATCAATTTTATTGATAAAAAAATAAAATTGAAAAACAATTGAAGACTAGAACAAATAATAATAATTAGGGAGTGAAATGAGAAAAAAGAAAAACAAAGGACTGAAGTGACAAGGACAAAACAATGTAATGGAAGATCATGCAGATAAGGAAAATAAAAATAAATAAGATGATCAAACAAAACTGAAAAGATATTCTACACAATTAAAAGAAAAAGAAAAACTCTATTAATTTTGACCACAAAAATCCACCATAAAAAAGAAATAGTATAAAATCTTTCAATATTATTTTTCTACTTCTGACTTTTCCTATTTAACAAAGCAGGATAAGATTAATTCTGTTAGAAATTATTTTATTTTGACTTCTTGAAAGATTTAAATTGACATATTGTATTTAGGGTTTTTTTTTTCAAGTTCTGCTATCACAATATTAAACTATAGAAATAATCTAAATAAAAACAGGCAATATTTGGGAGTGTGGTTGCGGTTGTTTTTTAAAATGTTTTTCGTTTGGAAATATATCAAAATGATTTTTTTTTATTTTAAAAAAATTATCTTTGACATCAGTACATTAAAATGATAAAAAAACACTAAAAAAATTAATTTAAAATGAAAAATAAAATAAAAATCAATTTTTTTCATAAATACTTTCTAAAAACACTCACAAACACCCATATATTTTACTAGGTTGTTTATTATTGCATTTTAACTGTGTTTGAGCGTGTTTTAAAAATATATTGATATAAAAAATCAATGTATATATTAGTGTTCTTTGAATTTTTTACATGTTTATGTAAAAAAATAATAATATTTTAATATATTTTTAAAGAAAAATACTGTTAGAAAACACAATGCACCATAATACTAAACAAATACTAAATTCATGTCTACACATCTCTAGCTTCCAGCAAATTTCTACCCCCTTTTTAACTGGTGATTTTTAGGGTTCCTGGCTACGAGCTACCAACTCCTCAAGAAGATCAACTCCTTAATTAAAGTAATTAATTTGGAACTTTTCCCACAAAATCGGATTTAGGATTAGCTAGCTAGCTTCTATGCCATGCTAATAATATCGGGAAAAAACAAAGAGTTCTTCTTCTTCTTCTTCTTCTCGTTTTTCTTGGCTGATGAGTTGCGTAAAAGTTTATTAATCCATTATAATTTATTTACAATATTTATCTATTAATCTAGCTGGCATCTGAGAAAATATTCAATTGTGGAAAAAGGTAATTAAAAAAAAAAACAAATATGAAAGAGATTGAAATGTACGTAGTTTCAAATCATGCAATGATAATATATAAAAAATAAAATTCTACCGCGTTCAAGCGGTGCATGCTTGATTGTGATGCAGCCGATGTGTGACCACACCGCATGGGATTTACATAATTAAATGAACAATCAAAATCAATTTCTGAGACCCAAATTTGAATTTTCAAAGCGGATTTAATCTTATATTTTTAATTTTAAGTATAAATTTCTGATCACTCGTTCGTCTTTCAGTTTTAATTTGCATGTGCATGGGACAGAGAGGTGGATGAGCTTTGAATTTCTGGAAGCTTAATTTTCATGAGGTGGGCCATATTTTGCTGTCAATTATATTTTGTAAATTTAATATTACCCCCCCTTCAAGTATCTCATAAATTAATTTAATTAGCTCTTAATTTAATGAGCTAATTATATATATTAGTTCTTAATTTCTTCTTTTCCATCTTATTAATCTGATTTTTCAGCTTGAGGAAAAAGAAGAGGAGACACCTGTCCGTATCTAATTAAGATTAGGACCAAGAGAGGGCCCCTCGTCGAAGATGCAATCTAAACACGAAAATTGAACACGTGAATTGGCTTCACTTATTTGCTTGTGAGTGTCATTTTCACCCTTTATTTTTTTGGATATATTTTTATTTGTGGCCCTGGAAATCTTGATTTTAGGTTGTTTACATTAGAGCAAGTCCATGTCGTTTCCTTCTTGAAGGTCTGTTTTCGTTTAAAAAATAAAATAGAAAAAAAATCACGAACGTTGATGAATAATCCAAGAACTACAAATAAAAATAAAATAAAATACAACAAAGTTCATGCTATATATATAATCCATATTTAATTGTGGATAGATATAAAAAGATGAATGTAAGCTGACAAAGCAACACCACCTAATAAAAGGGTATTTGAGAATGTATTTAGAAAATATTTTAAATTTTTTTTATATTTTTAAATCATTTTAATGTGTTGATATCATAAATAATTTTAAAAAAAATAAGGGGGGTGTTTGAGAATATATTTGGAAATATTTTTGAAAAAAATATTTTTTTATTTTTTGATATTTTTAGGTCATTTTTATTTGCTCATATAAAAAATAATTTTTAAAAAAATATTATTTTGATATATTTATAAATAAATAAACACTTTTAAAAACAAATTTAATTAAAAAAAACTTTGAAAAATAAAAATATCACGTAAAAAGAGAAATATAAATTATATAAATTATAAAGTAAGATATGAGTTAGTATCCCTTCCCTTCTCTAAAAAAAGGGTATCGGGTTCTAATTTTATCTTTATAACAATAAATAAATAAATTGAAGTAGATATTTCATAAATGACGGATTGCCATAATTCTCAAATCACAATCTTGAGTTCGAGCATCTTTGAAGAATATCTCGTGCAATCTCTCATTAAAAAAAAAAAAAAAAACTATATTTATTCACTTAAAAACAAAAGAGTATATTCCCAATATAAACCTTCTTAAAAATAAACAAATAAATAAATAATAGGAGACGAATCCACGTGTACGCCCAACAAAATTCTTGCTATGATAAAATTTGTTTAATATTATATTTAAAAAATATTTTTATTATTTACTTTAAATTAAATTTCTTTATGTTTTTAGATTATTTTAATATATTAATGTTAAAATAATTTTTAAAAATAAAAAAATATTTCTCTAATATTTTTCTGTATAATTTTTTTTTTAAAAATAACCTTAACCAAGTATAATAATATACATTGTGAACAAATCATTGTCAAAAATAAAACTTGCTGCATTAAATGACTTCAATTATGCTTTGATGGAAATAATTTATTTGGAGTATGATTATAATTGTTTTTAACAATAATTTTTTTTAAAATATATTAAAATAATATTTTTTTAAATTATTTTTGACATCAATATATAAAAATAATTTTAAAATAATAATTAAACAAACAATCATTAATTTTTTTAATTATTTTAAATCACTTGCTTTTTTTTTTTCCATGATGCAAACTACATTTCTCACATTTTATTTATTTATTTCATAAGAACTGAAATCATTATCCACCTATCTTTTCAAAAAAAAAATCTAATTATTATTATGGCCATGGATAGAAATGCATGCCCATCCATAAATCCATCTATCAACCCATAGAGAAAAAAACAAATAGTCAAAAGAAAGGGCCCGCGCTATTATTCTATTCAGATTGGCCTTCTACCCCTCTACCTGTCACTATAAATTGCCCCATGCCGTACTGCATATCCACGTGTTACTTTCTCCGTGAATGACCTTTTCTTCTTTCTTGTATGGTTACGTGACAAAAAGCAACAACGTCAAACTTCAATCTCGTCCCTAACATATTACTCTATTACTAACTGAGCTCCAAACTTGTTCTTTATCAGTTTATCTCCAAATGCAATCAATATTAGTTATTTCAAGCCTTCTGGAAGCTAAAATAATTCATTCAATTAGAATATACCCATAATATACTTCTATTTAGAACATTAAGGACTAGATTGATAATAATATAATACATTAAGGACTCAATCTAGGTTTCTCCAAGAAACCAAACAAATCCTCTGCCTTTGTCGGCTCATTACAGGAGTGATGATAAAGGAATTAGTGGAGGAGTCGGTCAATCCGTTACAGCTAACAGACATCCTGCGTGCGTAGTTGAAAATTATTTTTTCACATATTTTTTTTAGTATTGGCGTTCACGCGGTTTCCTTCTGGTAATTAAAACAAAACAAAATAATAGTAAAAGATTAAACTTCAATTAAAAGTTAAAAATAGTAATAAAAAAATAAAAACAATTTAAAAAGAATTAAACTTCAATCTAACGTTAAAGTAGCTGTGATTAGGGATTTGTGGTCTAATTTAGCTTTCGGTTTTATATATACCAAAAAAATAATATTTAATATTGAAAAAAAAATTATATATGATTAGTTGTAATGTAAATATTTTATGAATAAAACTAATTACCTTACAACGTTATTAAAATATAAATTTCAAAATTAAAATAATTATTTTTATATGAGAAAACTTTGCTTCCTAAAAAATATATTTTATACATTTAAATAAATAAATTCCTAATTATCCTAAACTTTTATAAAAATATACATAATAACTATTGTTTATATATATATATATATATATATATATATATATATATATATATATATATATATATATATATATATTAAATAATCTGGTATTCAGGACGCGGAATATATTTTAGTAAGACAAGTTACGCAACCTGTATTGGCTTTTTTTGACGAGGATGACTTTAACACGAGATTTCAATTACTTTTCTTTAAAATAATTATTGACAGCATAAAATATTATTTTTGGGTCATAGTCGAATTCAGGAAAGAAAAAAAAACCCTTTTATAATTAAATAAAATTTTATTTTTAATTACAAAACTTTCATTTTCTCGGTTTTTTTTTTTATCAATAAATGAACGAACGCATCCCCCTTAAATAGACCGCTACTAATGAGTCAATTCATGGAAAATTGGTGTTTTATAGTTTGAAGCACAACACCTATTTATTTGTAACTGTAGTTGTGATTATTTTAAAAATATTTTTTTTATTTATAAATATATTAAAATATTTTTTTATTTTTTAAAATTTATTTTTAACATTAACACATTAAAATAATCTAAAACCACTATTTTTTTTTTAAATAATAATAATAAAAAAAAACCCTAATAAAGAGTCCCTAACATCCCCTAGTTACACTTTTACTTTTATTTATGATTAGATTTTAATGATATGATGGAACCTACCCATCATTCGTACAATAATGCACGTAAATCTAAAACTATATTTGTTTATTATTTATAGACAAAAAATAAATAAAAAAGAGATAGGGATAATAGATATATAAATGATATATTTATTTTTTATATATTATTTTTTCAAGAAAGAATATTTATGTTTTTTTTATATATATTTATTCTTGATGTCTTGAAAAACTATGAAACTCAAACTAAATATTGCAAAAATAAAATTAGGAAAAGCTTGCATTTTGTTAAAATAAAAAATAAGTTTTTGCTTTTTAATCCTTTCCATGATAGGTCCAAGTGAAAATCCTAAAATCCTAACCTAGATGATGCCTTTCTTTCTCCTTTTCTTTTCAATTCCGAGAAAGATCCTAGTGAAGATCCTCACCCTCCATATCTTAAATTCAATAATTAAGTTCTAAAATTAAAATTTAATTGGACATGGTCTTAGGAATGACATTTAAATTTTAAAGACCTTGAACTTGAATTCGTCCTTGCTTGGGATGAAGAAAAATGTTGGTGCCATTTCTAGATGGGTCAAGGTCTTGTATTTAGGATAAGAGGCACCATTGATTATAGTTTTTTAAAATAGAATTAATTAATTAATTAGTAGATAAAAATTAAAGCTTCAAATTCTATAATTTGTAATTTTGAGTTGATTAAACTCACAAGTCATGAAAATTCTTTACTCTCATTATTTGAATTTAGAAATTCGACTTAATATGTGATAGATTATCACCATTAATTAACGTTTTTTAAAGTTAAGTCGAGGTGTACTTAATAATTTATTTACTTTATTTTTTATTTACAATAAATCTTAAGTTAAATCAAGTATGGATATACTCGAATATTATTTAGTTGATTTAATGTATGTTTGGAAGTGTGATTGAAGCTGTTTTTTAATATATTTTTAGTTTACAAGAACATTAAAATAATATATATGTATATTTTATTTTTTAAAAATAATTTTTAATATCAACACATAAAAATAATTTAAAAAAATTAAAAAATTAAAAAAATATATTTTATAGCAGGCAATTATTAACCCATGAGTCGCGTCCACAAGTAAAAAAAAAAAGAAAGATTATATATTTAATGGAACATAATTTTCCTCTTCATTTTCTTCTTGAAGTTGAACATTTTTTCGATTTAATTTCCGACTATATGAGTTTATTTTCATTACCATCCCTGTTTTTAAGTCAAGAAGAGGTAATAATTTTTTTTAGGAAATATAGAATTTCAAGAATATATATAAAATATTCAATAAAAAGAAATTTAATCCGGATACATAAAAAGTGTTAAAAAAAATCCTCATCATAAGAAAAAACTGTTCTTGATTTCTTCTCTTAAACAAGCTTTTGTTTATTAATTCTAAAAAGAAAATGAAAAATCTAAGATCGTATACTTGTTGCTGAAAATTCCAATGGACCAAGTCCCACGACAAAACCATAAAAAAATTTAAAACAAAGAAAAAAATTGTACCCTTGAGAGAGAGACGAGAACCATAAATGATATAAATCCTGTGTTCTGAGCCCTCTACTGAGTATCCATGTTTTTACTCTCGCTCTCTCTCTCTCGAGAAATCAACAGCTCTCTGTTTATCTTCAGTTCGGATAAATTAAATTGACTACACACTGCTTAACATCTCTCTCTAAAAAACAAGACATCATCATGCTCTGTTCTGGTTATTTGTTTGTTTCTTGATTTTTCAAGCTCTCGCCCTCTGCTTTTCTTTTCACTCAAAGTTGATTCCTTTTTATCATTTTCTGTTATAAAGAGAACTGCATTCTTGATCTTAGAGCCACAGAAGAAAAAGAAGCAGAGGAGTAGCTAATTTCTCACTTTCCTGTGTTTGCCCTGCCTCCTTCCCTCAATATCCAGAGTGTTTTCTTGCTGTTTCTGTTGATTCAACGTGTTTTTATATCTGGGTTTTGATTTAACTTGAAGAATTAACGTTTAGTTTGTGTCCTTTGATTACCAAGACAAGTAATTTGGTTTCTTCATTATTGATCAAAGCAGAGTGTCACTGTTTTGTAGTTTAAGGGTTGAGTTTTCTTCAAGAAAAAAACAAAACAATATAAAACAAAGGAGTAATTCTCACCTGAGAGAAGGTTTTAGTGTTCCGATTAGAAGAAAAAATCTTGCCTGAGTTTCCGGTCTCCGGTGATAGGGAAAAGATTTGATCTTTGGATAACGTTGTCATTTTTTCCCTCTTGTTGCCAGCAAAGACTTGTTTAATTTAGTTTCTGTTTGATAAAGATAAAGTAAAAGGAAAAGAAGTTAGAATTTTGTTTTTATTTTTTCCCCTTATATTTAGTTGTCCAAACGTCAAAAAATAGATTTCTCTAACATTTCTGTTTCTCTCTTTGAATAGGGAAATCATATCCCTCCAATCTCTCATCCTCTCTGCTCTTTCTTCCTTTCTCTCTATTGTCCCTCCTCTGTTTTTGCTCTGTTTTCAAAGGGACAGGAGGAAGACTCTTTGAGTCGAAATTTCCTGTCTTTTTTTTTTCTTATCTAAAATCATGTTTTTTGACAAAGGGTCAATGCAATCAAACCTCGATTCCTTCCTTCATTGCACAACTCCGCTGGTCCAATCTCAATTCCTCCCCAAGGTTTGTGTTATTTTTGTCTTGCTTCTGATGAGGTTATCTGCAAATTCAGCTGTGTGTGATTGTTGGCTAATTGTTTTATTTGTGCTTTAGAGGGAGATTAGGAATCTAAACAGCCTATGGAACCCATGGGAGAGAGACACAGTGGAATATTTTACTTTGGGTGATCTATGGAATTGTTATGATGAATGGAGTGCTTATGGGGCTGGAGTTCCTATTACTTTGGACAATGGTGAAACCTTGGTTCAATACTATGTGCCGTACCTCTCTGCTATCCAAATTTATACAAGCAAGTCTTCAGTCAACAGTTTCAGGTTTCGCCTTGTTTTCTTGGTTTATGCTCTTCTAATATTCCTTTTGAAATTAATGAAATATGTAGGTTACTATGTTAATTGAAGATAGAAGATCACAGAGATATATCAAAATCCTAGATGCAGTAGTTAAAAAATTATTGATTTTGTGACCTATACTGTTGCAATTAGTCCTTTCATTTCTTCAAGTTTTTAAAATTATGATTGTTGGAAGTTTGTAACATACTAATTGGGAGGGTGAATTTTGAGCGTTCATCTTAAGGAGACGAGGCCGAGAAAGTAATGTTTGGAATGCCTTTGATTTGTTGTTTGCAGGGAAGACACCGAGTCTGGTGATGGTGAAACGAGAGACTCTTTCAGCGATTTGTTGAGTGATGATAGTGAGAGTGACAGGTGTGATGGATGCTCATCAGAAGGAGGAGGGTCAGAGCAAGACAGCCCATGGCTTAGAAGTGATAGACTGGGGCGGCGATATTTTCAGTACTTTGAGATATCAACTCCTTATGGAAGAGTTCCTTTGATGGATAAGGTTGGTGTTTATTTTTTGGCCCCTGCTCCTGCGCAAATCTTACACCTTGTAGCCTTTTCAATCTACCTTGATTAGCATTTTTCAGCTTTATTTGTCAAAGATTATGAATGATGAAGACAAAGCAAAACTACATTTGATCTGTTGAGAATCATTCCACATCCTTTTCATGATAGGCATCTTGTAAAGAGGAACTGCAACTTTTGACTTTTGTACAAGAAAAGAAAGAACTACAATGTCTTAAGCTAATAGATTCCTATCTTTCGTTGTTGAGTTCATCATAGTGTTTCCTGAGCATATATGCTCACATTCAATCGGTATTGTCGCTTTTACTTTATACTGTTGTTTGGAAGAAGAACCCACGAGACCATCAACAAAATGAGTTCTTAAAATCAGGGTTGATTTTGACTGTTAAATGTACTGATTCCTTCGCTTTGCTTAAAATCTTGGATTCTGTGACACCTTTTTGGCCTTTTGCTTGCAGATTAATGGACTAGCTCGACAATTTCCGGGTTTAATGACATTGAGAAATGTAGATCTTTCACCGGCTAGTTGGATGGCAGTTGCTTGGTTAGTTTCTCGATCCCTCTCTCACAGAAACTCACATGACAAGAAATCAAATTAATAAAGTCAACTAAATCATGCTCAAAGGCATGATTTCCACATTTAACATGGTGCCTATTTGTCTATCCTGTTATTCAATTCATGGGAGTTTCCTGATGAGCTTCAATGAATGATTCTTTCTCACACCCATCAACATGTATAGATCAATAACGCTGAAGCATTTGTGATCAACAATATGCAGGTACCCTATCTATCACATTCCAATGGGAAGAACCATAAAGGACTTGTCCACATGCTTCCTCACTTACCACACCCTTTCATCATCTTTTCAAGGTACTTTTTTCTAGCCCAATTCTCTGATCTTTATTTAGAAGGCTTTGAATAAGCTGATTGATTAGCTTATTTAGCACGCATTTAATGGATGTTTATGCCTTCAGATATGGACGTAGAAGATGACATTAAGAGTCCGGAAAAGAAGCGAAAGGAGGGGGAAACCATCACTCTCCCTCCATTTGGTTTGGCCACTTACAAGATGCAAGGGAATGTGTGGGTCTCAGGCAATTGTGGTCGGGACCAAGATAGGCTAGTGTCACTTTTAAGCGTGGCAGATTCATGGCTAAAGCAGCTAATGGTCCAGCATCATGACTTCAATTACTTCACGAGGATTAAGCTTGACTAAGACCTTAACTTTAAGATTTCGCGTCTGTTAATTCCCCTTAATAGGGTGATTAATCACAAAAATCCTCCTCTTTTTGTTCGATCTCCAGCGTGATAGTGTGGACGTCATGTCTGAGGACTCTAGTTAGTTCTTTAAACAACCATGCTCAGTTTTGAGCCAGCCAGTTTCGACGAGGTTTGATTAGCAGATAGGGTATGCGCAGTTTGAGTGAATCCTCTTTTTCTGCTGTTGAAGAGGTAAATGGGGCCTTTCTGTGCATAGTGACGGACGAGGTCCTTGTGAGATATAGGATTAGTGGCTCTTAAACTTTGAACTTTCTAATATTGTGCAACACTTTTTCTTGAGAGTTATGAAATCGTTGAAAATGAGGAATTTACTGCTACTTTTGAAAGCTCCCTGAATGTCTCGAAAGTTCCAGCAACTTACAGGCGTGTGAATGTGCTTTTGGATTGTCCAGCACAGCTCTCAGCACTCTCTCTTGATCATTACTATAAATCAATTGTTTCTTTTCATAATGAATCACCTTATAGTGACATATTCTATATGCTTGATGACAGCCATATGCTCACCTTCGAGTTGGACTCTGATACTGATTCTGTTCTTGACTTCTTCGGCTGCATTTTCTAAACACTTTTTGCCCGTTCACACATGCTTCTGCCAATGACTCGGGGTGCATGCGTATGTTTGCTTGCATTGAAGCTCATGTGAGTGGATACAAACCACTTTAGTTGCTGGTCATGTATTGGATGGTCTGTTTGATTTTACGTTTTAAAAGGTTTTATTTAAAAAAAAAAAAAAATTTAGATTTTTTTTTAATTTCAAAAACATTTCGAAAACACAATCATATCGTATTCTCAAAGATCCTGTAGTCGCTTATGCATTATTTAAAAAAAGATTAAGAAATAATTTTAATTGTGTTTTTTTTAATTCACGCCCCCACGCGCGCACGCGCACACACATATATAAAACTATTGTGAGATTCAATTTTACTTGTAAAATAAGAAAATATCTTTATAAATAATAATAAAAAAAACATATTATTTTAACTTTTACAAAATCAATACTTGAAAACATAACGGATAATCAATAACACTTGGAATTTAATATATCTATATATATTTATAATTTTTTTTATTAGTTTAATAGCTAGATGTTTTAGTAAAATGATATTTGTTATATGCCAATTTCCAAGGCCTAACATGGAGATCCATTTTAAATGTGTTGTGACTTTGCCATTCTTTGTCGAGGCATGGAGACTTAACACTAAATATGAATGACTGCCATATCGTGTAGCCTTTGTGTCCTTTAGGGCACGCAACTCAAATCCCTAGGACCAATAATTATTAGTAAAGGGCTTCATAGATCACTAGGATTAGTCTTATTCTTGTGAAAAAAAATTATATTGAGTTGTCTGTTTGGTATCATTATATTAAAAACCATGCAAAAAAAAAAAAAAATTGATCTAAAAAATGCAACCACCAATTCTATGCTATGACACATACATACATTAATATATTAAAAATATTAAGTTTTTGTTTCCACAACTTGAGTTTTTTTTTCCTTTCAATTTAACCCTCTAGATTTAATTTATTTGAAATTATAACTAACACTTTTTTATTGGCTGCATATTGGGATTATGTGATCTCAATGAAAAATTCTACGGATTAGTTGATGCTCGATAAATAAAATTAAATTAAGTTCATATAGAATAATTAAATGTCTTTAATGTGAAATAATTATTGGGATTGGGGAGAACGAGCATGGAAAAATAGATCGGCAAATAAACATAAGATAACGTGTAAGGTGGATGAACTCGCAATCACTGTAATTAGTTTAAGAAGATTTAATTGTCCGAAATAAATTAATGCATTTGTCGGACCATAAATAAAAGAATGGAGTGACACTTCTAATACCTCCATTGTATTTATCTTACATTTTTTTTTTCTTTTAATGAAGTTAGTAAGGTCTTATGACCCAGTTATGAGTTTTCCATACTGACTTGGGTTGTCTTAGATTATTTTTTTGTGTGTTTTAATATTATTATTTAACATTGTGTTATTTTGAAATTATTTTTTTTTATTTTTTCTTTTTGCAAAAGTTCTTTTTTTTCATGTCGCTATTATCATTTTTTTTAATTTGATCATTTTTTTTTGTTTTTTGAACTCAATACGAATATATGATTTAGGTCATGTGGCAATACACACATAGGTTTCTTGAACTACTTTTTAAAGTAAAAGAGTGGCAAATAGATAGATTGAGTTTATGTCACATGGATTATACTTGGAAAACTAAGTCTATGTCCATTATGCTAATGATAAACCCTAATTTTACAGGTTAAAAAACTAATAAAAATAAATAAAAATCTTAATGGGCTCAACGCCAAAAACCCAATTATTACCGAGGTGCATGTGATTGGGCAAGGTAGCTTAAGCCCATGTTGGGCATGTTACCAAACACACCACATGGGCCTGGACTTCTATGATTGAGCTTAATATGCTTGGGTGCAGACAACACACCTGTATTTATTGTTCATCTCCAACAGACCTTGCCCAAGCCTAATAATAATAAAATTACACTTTAACCCTTTGTCTTTATAAAAGACATGATTCATGGGTTATAATAGATCATGAATATTTCAAACTAAAAAATTCACAATCCTTTTGTTCTTCACATTTTCAACATAATTTTAGTCAGGGTCGCGGGTTGAATTTTTAAAGCTCCAGTGTGGTAATTTTCTATATGTAAAATCAATATGAGAGGGTCCATATTCCATCCTTGGTGGATAGCATTTTAATCACTGCTATTAATTATTATAGTAGGTAGATTCTAAAAATAATACCTTCTACTCTACTGCCTGTTAGTCACTGCGGCAAAATTGGTGTTTGGTTGCTTTTTTTTTTTATTCATTTTAAATGAATATGTTTTGGTATTTTTAAATTATTTAGATATACTGATGTCAAAAATAATTTTTAAAAAATAAAAAAAATATCATTTTGATATATTTCAGTATGAAAAACACTTTAAAAAACAACCGTAACTACACTCTCAAACACCCCCTACAAATTGGACCGTAATGGCGGACACTGGGCTTTTACTCAGCCCATCACCATCCTTCTTTGTGACTGGTTGAGCATTACATTCTTTCGATCATTTCTAAAAATCATTCCTCATGGAGCCCGTTAAGATTCCTGGGAAGAGAAATGCGAGCCAAAACCCTAACGCAAATTCGTCTGTGCTAATCAGGGAAAGCAGGTGACATTTCAAGAAATTAAAGAAGAAAGAAGCGAAAATATGTAGCTGAAACAGGAGAGGCGGTCATCATCAGCTGCGGGGACTTGAGCTCAGACTTGGCTGCTTGTGTTTCCTATCTCATTGGAAAAGCTGGCGATATCCCTCCACCACAATGCTGTGCCGGCCGGGTGATTAAATTGAAAGACGGTGCAGTAACCATTGCAGATAAGCACGACGTTGCATGCAAATGTGTCAAAGCAGCCGCTGCTCCCATCTCAGGCAAGGGTTACGCTGCCTCTTCTCTACCCACAGAGTGCAAGATTCAAATGGAAATTCCCATCTCCAAGAACTTCAATTGTTCTGAGTAAGTTTTTTTTACTTATTAGCCAATGTGGTAGGCTTCGTAGCTGTAAAACTCAGCCTAGCTCTGGTTGTTTAACTTAGAAACCCTGCTGATTCAAAGCCTAGTAATAATGTAATGAATTATATATTTTTTTAATAAAGTAAAATCGAATCCTAATGTTTTAGTTAATTATTTTAATCGCAACTTAAAGATCCAAATGAACACATTTAGATTATATTATATGATATAGTTACTGCCAACTCGTACGATCGACATCCGACCTTAGCTCAGTTGGTAGAGCGGAGGACTGTAGTGGGTAAAACCTGATTAGCCATCCTTAGGTCGCTGGTTCGAATCCGGCAGGTCGGAAGCATCCTTCTGTTTTTGTTTCTTGAATGACAAGTCGGCCATGTTCTGATGAGGCCCATTGGCCTTTACCACCTTACTGCTCATAATGTAGAGGTTGCAGAGGTTAACCATGGCTCGTTTTTCATTTATTATTAACATGGGGTTGGGTATTTGGGTGATTTTTTATTATTTTGAGTAATTATCTATCTTAATATATTTTAATGGGAAATTTCATGGAAAATGTTTTTCGCTTCTTTATATTTTCTCTGATTTAGAAAGTGAATTTTATTGACAAGATTTCTACTATAGACAAACATTGACGAAAACACTAAACAAGGCCTTAATTAACAAATAATAGATTGAAATGCTAGCAAATAACAATATCAATGATCTCGTAATTAATGATAAGGGAAACTAATCAATAAACTAACTCTCTGATTGCACAAATACAGGCATGTCTAACAAGAGAAATGTAAGAAAAAACAGCAACATGGGCACCTAAATCTACTGGTTAGAAAAGGTTAAACATTTTAAGGAAAAAACAAAAAGAGGGTCATGGGACAGGGTAAGACTTGTTATTACACATGCATTTATAAGCCATGGGACAGGTCTCAGCCTCTTCAAGTGAAGCACAGATAAAGCTGACCATTACTAGCCTACATGGCGAGCATGAGCCGCATGCACGAGAGCAATCAGGCAACCTTGACCCTGCAATTTGGACAGTATCGCCCCTTCTCTTTGTCGGCCATCTTTCCCTGTAGAAACTGGGTTTTTCCACTGTCCCATCATTAATTCGAGGCTGTGTCGAATGGTGGTGCCCATGGTCTGTTTAGCATTAAAAGGAACAATATTAGTATCCATATATAGAAACCCTAGCAAAATGGGAGAAGAGAATCGAAGTCTCAGTTCCAAAATATATCAAGAGTTAACAGCATAATTTTCACACATATAAGTTTGAAACCACTCCCTCGTGTTTCTTTTCTTAGAAAAAATGAAGCAAAAGGAGTAAACGAGAGGTTCATACGTGTTCGTGGCCTGCCTATGTGCCTCGCGGAAATGGCCGAAGGAAGAAAAATGAGAGCAGTGACTAATGCTGCAACAAAAACCTTCATGGCTCTGGTAATTAATGGAGTGCAGGAAGAAAACTTGAGACAAAGTTGTGAGAGTGAAAGTATAGGAATATATATATTTATGTATCTATATAAAGAGGTGGGAAAAAGGAAAGTATTGAAGCAAATCACAGGCAAGAGTGTGTGCCAAGCAATAGTTACAGGACTCAAGCCTTAGCATATGTGTTTGGTTCCATGGGAGAAAAATGATATCTATATATATAGAATGGAGCTTGTGGAGGGGGTGACTGAATTCAAGTGCTTTTCTTACGTGACTCTCTGACTAATGCACTTAGGGCATTGCTTGCATAGCAATAAATGCTTCGAGGGATTTTCAAATTTTCTTGAATTTCTGTAGAGCTTAAAGGCAATGTGGGAGCTAATAAATTAGACACTGTAGGTGTTATGTGACTGCCATTAATGCTTTTTTTTGCTTCCCCACATGTTGGCACACATTTGATTTTTTCATAAATATCAAGTCACAAGTTAAATGATATCGTTGTAAAATCACTTTATCAATAGACATAAATTACTCTTGATTATAATAATAAAATTATTATTTTATTCTTTAGTGAATAATAATTTAAATCTTGGATGTAGAAGTATTTTTGATTTTTTTACATTTTACTCTCAAATAAGGCAAAAACCAAGAGTTTATGTCGGGGTTATCACTGTAATTTCACAGTAAAATAACATTTTTATCATTGAACAAGACAAAACACAATAGTTGCATGTATGGGTGTTTGAAGCATTTCACATTTTTAAAAATATATAAATACGGATATGTCATCATATAAGATAAAAACTAAAAGTTGACTGTAAGGTTGTTTTAGTAATTTATCATTTTTATATTCTTATTTTCTGCCGAATACAGACACGCCAACGATATTCTACCTCATCCACTCGGCGTGTTCCAATGGTGAAAAGAGTCCATTCGATGTCTTCATGAATACGCCACCATGTCTTTTATCTCATAATATGGCTCGTGGCATCGTACGGTGGCCAGTGACGCGACGATGGTTGATTGATCATTTTTTTCCTTTTCTCTCTCCTGCATACTTAATAATACAACAATCCCCTTTGATGATGGTGTTTTCATGTGAGTCTGTGATCTTTTGATTGTTTTGTATGATCCTTATTTATGTTATATAAGTTTTGATTTGTTTTAATTTCATCATTTAATTGAAATTGATTATATATTTTAGTTTCATTTTGTTCCTTATTCTTTTAATTTTTGGATTGGTTTGAAATCCTTTAATATTTTTGGGTATAGAAGTTTGAATTTTTTTTCAATTTTGTCCTTCAATTGAAATTGATTATATATTTTGGTTGCATTTCGACCATTGTTCTTTTAATTTTGAGTTTGGTTTTAAATCCCTTAATATTTTTGGTATAGAAGTATGAATTTTTTTCAATTTTGACCTTTGATTTAAATTAATCATATATATTTTTTCATTTTGGTCCTTATACTTATACTTTGAATTTTTTATTTTATTTTAATTCCTTTATTTTTTTATATATTTTCTTAAATAATCCTTATTTTTTTCCATGTTTATATGTATATGCTCTTAATTTTTGTTTTTAATTTTTATTATTTTCTATTTTGTTGATGATTTGTGTTTTTTTTTCTAATTTAGTCCTTAAATTTTAATTTGTGTTTGTGATCATTTGAAAAATGATCTTTCTTATTTTTTTTCCTCTGTTGTTTTTGTTATTTTTTATTCCTTAAGTAAAATGATTTTTTTTTAAAGCTAATAATATTTATTTTTATTTTTTCATTTATTTTTTTTGTTTTTGATTTTTTTTTGGTTAAAAATTGATTTTTGCAATTTTTTTATGTATGACCTTAAAGATCTAATATCATGTAAATAAAAATATATGAAGTCACACTTCGACAAAATACGTGTCAAATATGTACAGTGAAAAAATATACAAGCCACTTGTCACATGCTTCACCAAAACGAGAATTAGATTTTTTAACATGTAAAAAAAATATTAATGGTTCTATATTTTTTTTTTGATGATATATTTGAGAGAAATAATCAACCTACAAATCTTTTGATTATTTAGTTTTTTAATATACTCAATTTATTGTGGATAAGGCGTTTAAAATAATGATATCGATTATTTTCAAGGTATTTTTTCTTAAAAATATTTGAGGCTAATTATATATTTTGATATTTATTTAATATTAATGCCTCAAAATATATATAAAAAATGAACTTGTTTTTTTTAATAATAAATCTCAAATTAATTTAATCTTAGTGCTCTAAAATACTTTTAATATAATAATATGATGAGTAAATCTTAAAAACTAAATAAAAATATTTAATTTCTTTTTGAATAAAAATCACTTTAACTAAAAATATGTCAAGTTACACATAGATAAAACAAATACAAAAAAACACAAAGATAACAAATCACCAACAACAAAAAATTCATTATACATATATAAAGGGGAGTTTCACTCTCATTTCACATCACGAAAACTAAACTTACTTTGTTTTTAACATAAACTTCGTATAATACATAGATAAATTACAATAAAAATTAAAATTCAAAACTAAGATTATAGATGTATAAATACAAATATAAAAATAACAACTATCCCAGAAAAAATAAAAAAAATAAAAGGATCAAAACTAAAAAAAAAACTATAAAATAAAAAAAATTATATTTGTTAAAATGAGATTTTTTTTCCTTCATAACACAAGTTAATAGCTCGTTTTTTTTTTTTTTTAAATATATCAGTTTTAGAATAACAATAGTTAATTACCAAAGATTTGTAATTGATGGCCCAATTTCTACAATTAATTTGGTTTGAACATGGATGCTTACGAGCACATGGGACCAATAAAACTCAATTATTTTCCCTTTTCTGCATGATATATTCTATGCGGTGACCCGGCCCCGACTGCAGAAATAACTAAGCTTGATGGTCGAGAGTGGAAGTTGACTCTCCTTATTTTTAGCAATAAATGAATTTATAGTGTTTAGTTATGGTTTCAAAACTATAGTTGTAAATTTCATTTCATTTTATTTCAGTTGAACAATTAAAATATTTTGTATTAGTTAAAAAAATAAAAATAAAATAGTATTATTTTTATCTTGGTTTAAATTTTGATCTGTTATGAATTTTCAGTCAAATATAGGCCGAAACCTATCGGTTTCGCTTCGCCCATACCGTTTTGTTCAAATATTTTTTTTTAATGTTGAATAATTTTATAATATCAATTATATCTTTTAATTTGACTGTTAGATTAAGATAAAATTTTACGAGGAGTCTTTTGTTATATTTGTATATATTATATTAAAATTTCAGAGCAATCAAAAAATGTAATGACCTTGCGAGATTGATGATGACATTGTCGTAATATTATACATGCTCATAATTTTGTTTATAAAAATCATTTTAATGTGTCTTTTTAGATTAAATTGCACAATTTAAAATATTTTTATTTTTAGTTTGAACTTTTTTTTTGAATTATGTATATATATATAATTAAAAAAAATTAATTCAAATCCAAAAATAAAATTATTTAGAATTAAATGTATAAACAGTACAATCCCGAAATGACGTGCTGAAATGACTCGAAACTGAAACATGTAGTTCCAATTGAAAAAACAAAACACCAATCGAAACAATTCTAACAACTTTGTTCAAAACAGAGGCAATAAAAATAAAGCAAATGTATTTTTATATATTTCTTCTTTAAAAAATATAGAAATTGTCTCCAAAATCAACTTAAAAATAGATATTTTTATTTATTTTATGTCACTACTTATAATTTCCCTTTAAACTTAGCTGTAGTTGAAGTTTCACCTATAAATAAATAAAACTTTTGTCTTGAGAGTATACTACAGCTCTTAAAAAACAGAAGCAGCAATAGCCCAAATTTTTAATTAACAATCTCAAAAATAAATTTATTTTACATCAATATTATCTCTTCAAAGCACGTATGGTTAAAATTGTTTGTGAAATTATTTTTTATTTATAAATATATTAAAATAATATTTTTTATTTTTTAAAAATTATTCTTAACATTACCATATGAAAATCATATAAAAATATTATTTTTTTAATTTAAAATAAAAATAAAAATAAAAATATTAAAAAAAAACAATTTTAATGATGCTCTCAAACCAGTATTTAATATATATGGGGAGTAATTCATCTTTTATCTTTACATAGGATATGTTTAATATTGAGTTTTAAAAATATTTTTTTTTTTAAAATTAATTTTTTAAAAATAAAAAAATTATTTTAATATATTTCTGATTTTTTTTTAAATAATAATAAAAATAAATAGTCCCCTATTCTTATTATTATCTTTTTTCTTCTCTCGATAGATATGTTGTCTGCCAAAGGCATCGGTGTGATCGATGCCTGCCATCACCAACTGCTCTATCACAGTTGTAACTACCAGCGACAACCAGAAAGGTCTTTCTATTGTTTGGACGTAGAACTCAAAGACCCAAAACAAAAGCCCTCTCTTTCAAAGTCCAGCATCATATCATTTCATCAAACATAATGCCTGTACACCGATTTCTCTCATCACAGGTGGGTTTGTGCTCGCATTTTGTTCATATGTATGTGAAATGAATGATGATATGGACTTTTGTTGTTTGTCAAAATGCCTATTTGAACTTGCAATATGATAACCTCTTCGGGTTTTAGTCTTTGATGCTTGTATATATCTGGAAAATGTGCAGTATAGTTTGACTGTGGAGATGGGTTTTAAATAATTTGGTAATTAATTTGATGTTTTGATCAAAAATCATTGCGTTTTTTGCATTAGATATGTAGTTATGCATGATGCCTGGAAATTCTTGTAATCTGTTGATTCGATAATAACCAACATAATCAAAATGTTAGATCCATGGAAATGTTAAAGTTTGAAGCTTGATATACTGTATCTTTGGATTTGATAATGCATCAGTGAAACTTGTTTCATCTCTATATATAAAAAAAGTTATGGTCCTTCTGTGGTGGGATGTTTATGTAATACTAAAGACTAATATGAAAGAAAATCAACGGACAGCATAGAACGTTCACAAATTTCCAGTAGAGTAGCCAGTAAAACCTCCTGGTCTTGTGCTAGAGCCAGTTGTTCCATAATTCTACTATGCAGAGTTGTGGTGGATTAATGGAGTTGAGCTGTGTGATGTGAATGTTTCTAAATGTTAATCTTCTGTTCATTTTCTTATTGCTTTCATATTTGCATTCAGGATGGAGTTTTCTTATTCATTTCCTTAAATTCATGTTCTGTTTGTCTGCATGTGGGCATTGTGTCTTTCATTGTCATGATAGATGATGTGCTTGTTGGCAGGTTGAGTTAAAGGTGTTATAGTGGGCAATTTTCCTGAAAGCTGAATGGACTTTGTAGATTTTCTGTAGCAAAACAACTAGATGGAATTCTGATCCGTACAATGTCTTCCGAGTGGACACACCATTGATTGACAGCATTTAGATATATTACAGCTACTGCTACTCAGACGAATAAATCAAAAGAGAAAAGAGTCCTTTTTCTTCTTCATTTGAATCAAAGACTAACTCAGAAAATAAAAATAAAATGATAGAGCAATCTCTTTCAAAACGTTCATTCTCATTGTCAATTCCCATTCCCAAATCCCCTATATCCAAATCCTCCTTTTTTTGCTCCTATTCAAATATTCGATGTGAATCTGTTGATTATCCCTCTTCGACAAAAAATGATGCAAAACACCTACAAATTTGTACCACTATCAATAATGGCTCCTCATCATCAGCGTCTGTGGATTTGAAGAACAAGGAGAAGGGCCCATACCCTTATCCAGGTGGTGGAAAGATGGGGCCATACACTGGGAGAGATCCCAATGTGAAGAAGCCGGAGTGGTTGAGGCAGAGAGCTCCTCAAGGAGAACGATTCGAAGAGGTAAAAGAATCTCTCTCTCGCTTGAATCTCAACACTGTTTGCCAAGAAGCTCAATGCCCCAACATTGGAGAGTGTTGGAATGGAGGTGGGGATGGTATTGCAACAGCAACTATTATGGTTTTAGGTGATACTTGTACCCGTGGATGTAGATTTTGTGCTGTTAAAACCAGCAGAACCCCTCCTCCTCCTGACCCCATGGAGCCACTTAACACTGCTTTGGCTATTGCAAGTTGGGGGTGAGTTTGTTTCTTAGAATTAATTATGGAAAGATTGTTTCAGTACTGATTGCAAGTATGTTTTAGATTATCAAATGAAAGACTTTTTTAATTTGTTTTTCCAGTGTTTCTCAGAATACCATTTCCTTCAATATGTAAGAAGAAATGAAAAGATAGACAGTGGTTCATACTATAGTCTTCAACTTGCTTTAAGCATCAAACTAACAGAGCATGTTTCTTCTTTCCTAATAATGTAGCGTGGATTACATTGTTATAACAAGTGTAGATCGTGATGATATACCAGATGGGGGAAGTGGACATTTTGCCCAGACTGTTAGAGCTACGAAGGTATGTATGTTATCAGGCTTACTTTATGGCCATCATGCTCCTATTTACTGTTGCAGAATATATGAATCACAAAAAGGATTCTGTACACCTTTTCTGCAGGAACTGAAGCCAGAGATCATGGTTGAATGCTTAACTTCTGATTTCCGTGGTGACCTAAAGGCTGTAGATACTCTGGTACATTCAGGACTGGATGTGTTTGCCCACAATGTTGAGACTGTAAAACGCCTCCAACGAATTGTCAGAGATCCCCGAGCTGGGTGAGTGGCTTGTTATTGCTTTTGTACAAGCACAAAACATGGATCTATCAACATCATATCAGTTGTTAAGTGTTTTGAAGCTTACCAGCCATGGTTGTATTTAATGATCAGGTTATAGTATTTGAATGCAAAATACAAAAGTTGAAACAAAATCAAACGTTTCTGGTGGTTTGTTGCTCTAGGCTATTTCTGACTTTACACATTATGCAAATTATAAACAATATTTAGTATATAGCATTCATGATTATCTCCAAATAAAGCTCATGGAGAATCAAGGCCAACAATGGGAGTTGGTATTTATTTGCTTAGGAATTTTAATATTTTTTTTATTATAATAGATTTTATTATTTAGGAAAACCACGTGAGTCTTAATTCTATAATGAAACTAAAATCCTAATTTAACTATCAAATAATAAATACCAATTCCCATTTTAAAATAAAATAATCATAAAATATTAAAATTCCTAAACAAATAAATACCAACTCCCATTGGTGCCCTTCATTCTCCATCAAAAGCATACATTTACATATGATACATAAATGTATTCTATTATTTGTTGAGAACGGGACAAAATTTGCATGAACAAACCAAATCCAGGCTTGGTGTACTTGTAGCAAGAAAGCTTATGCAAATTGGTCTTTCTTTCAAGAAAACTTATTGTGAATGCTAATTTTGATCCTGATTTTTAGCATGGGAAATGCAGGTATGAACAGAGTTTATCTGTTTTGAAACATGCAAAAATTAGTGCGAAGGGAATGATAATGAAGACTTCTATAATGCTGGGTCTGGGAGAAACTGATGATGAGGTGAAGGAAGCCATGGCTGATTTAAGGGCTATAGAGGTTGATATTTTAACATTGGGACAATACCTACAGGTAAATTATGTGCCAGAGTGCTCTTATGCTATATAGCTCGAGTAATTTACATGCTATGCCTAGAATTGGGCCTCTGCTTTCTTAATTACGTAAAACTTTTAAAGCTTGCCATAGTCCAGTGTTTTGCTGCCTGAATGATTCTCATATTGCCAAAAGATGGTTTCAATTCAACACTGCCAAGGCATTTGTTAAGCTGTCATGTTATATCGTGGTGATGTGTTTATTTGACTCTTGTAGCCTTAGCTCTCAATATGAAACTGCTTATCTTTTGCAGCCCACTCCATTACATTTAACGGTTAAGGAGTATGTTACACCTGAGAAGTTTGCTTATTGGAAGGAGTATGGAGAGTCTGTTGGATTCCGTTATGTGGCTAGTGGACCTCTGGTAAGTTATTTAATAATTATTTACGTTGGAGGTTATAGACATCAACATTTGTGTTCTTACATGAACAACAAATGGGAAGACAGGCTAATTGTCAGTGTCATAATTCGTCAATGCAGCCCTGTTCAAATCCATTTGTGTTCATTAAAATCCTGACTGTTCAAACTTAGGTCTAAATTTCAGTCTGCTTTTATGATAAAAGCTTGCGAGATTATGCATGGTGGTTTTGCTTCAAATTCAATGTTTTACACTCCATCGACCTTTTTAAATTTACCTGCAAGAGCTTTTGATTTTATTTTTCAGGTTCGATCCTCTTACAGAGCAGGGGAACTCTTTGTCAAGACAATGGTGAAACAAAGTGCCAAAGAAGCTGCTGCCATATCCTAGTCACCTTCTGTAATCTTTTTATTATTCCATCTTGATGGCCATGCAACTACAGCAACAGTACCTTTCCGAAGCGAGCAACCGGCTTTGGGACAAATTGAATCAGATATATCTGGTCTAGTTTTCGTTCTCTTGGTTTTTGATTTGCCTGTGGTAAGTTTTAGTGGTGACAGTCATACCATGAATTGATCCATTTATTTTTTCTTTCCATTCTTGTTGCATCTTCTCTTGCTACATTTTTCTTCTTTTCTTTCCAAGAAAATCTAAAGCATGTTTACTTGATATGGTCAAAACAAAATAAAGTTGAAGACCATAAGCTATTAGACCTGTGAGTATCACTATTTTCTTCCTATAAATAAACAAAGCTTATGCAATTGTTAACGTGTTATCCTTCGGAAAGATTCTTAAAAGAGAAAAGAGAATTCACTCCACGAATCTTTTCTAGTCCGGACTGAGATCGTTTCAGGGAGATGATTTCTGCAGCAGAGAGCTGAAATTGCTGCATGTTACAGATTCACCTCCCTTTTTATTTTCCTTATAAATATTTATTGCTTTCTATATTAAATTCAACATCTCTGAATTTTCAAACAGGTTCATGATTACAACTCATCTCTGAGTTAAAGTGTATTAACTCATCAAGTGACTTAGATTTGACCATATCAAGTTGCTAAATGTGGGGGGTCAAAGAATGTGGAAATTCTGTAGAATAGAATCCAAATTATAATTAATCAAGATATAAAAGGATTATAAGAAACACATCAATTTGAATAAGAACATTCTGAAGCTTCATGAGATGGCTATGGGGACAGACAAATTGAATAAGAACATGAGATTGCACACTTGACCAATGAGATACGTTTTTGATCCTTGTGGTTAGGATTTCTCTAATCTAGTCCAAGCATTGACGTTTTGAAAACGGGCAAGATATCTTGTTGGTCCTTATGTTAGGATTTTTTCAATTTAATCACCGTTTTCCTTTATATTTTCAATTGTTTATCATTATTTATATAAATTTGGGTTTTAGTCATAATTTTTTCTTCTATTGTTTCTGATTTAGTTTGGTCTTATATTAAGATTTTGGTTATATTTGTGAGTACAAGAACAATAATGACCAAACTGAAATCATAGGGATACATATGAATAAAACCTTAACTATAGGGACCAATCATGTATTTTGCTTTATGAAAGCAATTTAATTTCAAATGGTAAAAGTATTCTCGAATCAACTTTCATGCTACCAAATCTCGAAAAAATAAGAAAATTTGTGCACAAACAATGAATACTCTTAGAGCAATATTTGAGAATCATTTGATGATGTAAATCAATCTTCAACTTCCTTTTTTCTTATAAAATTTAATGTGAATACTTAAATATATTACCATATATAATAATACTTATCCAATTAAATGTGATTGATTTTCATTAAACATTATTTTTTTTTCATATTTTTTTTAATAAATCAAACAATTAATGAAGTACAGAGAATGTATTTATATAGTAGTTAATTGGTACCCTTGAAACAATAATTAGCCTTTTTCCCTCAAGGGCTAAAAAACTAATCCATTTTTTGCATCGTATAATAATAATAATAATAATCCATATTTTGCATCATATTATAAAAAAAAGAAGAAAACATAAACACCAATCCATGTAAGTACATTTAACCCTACAGAAAGGCTAACATTGGAGGCTTATTATACTCTGAATATATATTTTCAATTTCATGCTTACTATACTCTGAATATACACGGTACCTTGTATGTCAACGGTCAAAATTGGAAGGTTAATGCACAAATTCATTGCCTATTTATCATCGAAGACTAGGTTTTGAATTCCTGTAAATGTAGTAATTCATGTACGGCTGCCAAGAAACGATACATGCAATAAATTTTCAAACGTATACTCGTTTTCCAGGTCTATATATTAATGCACTTACCCCCAAGGATCAAGATCTTGTCTGCTGTTCCTCTGTTTACAGAGACATGAACACCACTACCCTTGTACATGACACCATAGCAAAAGAATTTAGCCGTATATTAAAGGGTTATCAGCCATTGGATCGTTATGGTGCTCTGCCTGACAATGATCCTCATGACATGGGGCATAGAAGTGCAAGGGCTAAGCAGCGACAGGTTTTTCTGAAGTCTTACAGGTTAGCTTCAGGAACCGAGTTGAGAAGAAGAAGGTCAAGATCGTTGAAGCTGAAGAAGGTGGTGGTTAAGGTTAGGATGGCTGTGTTATCAGCAGTTTCGTTTATAAGGGGAAATGCTCTTAGATCTTGTAATTCCAAATCATCAATCTCTGCTTCCTCTCCTTTGCAACTCAGCAAGTCTTGTTAGGTTTTAATTTTTCACCATTTTCTGTACTGATTTCCTTGTTATGAAAGCTTCTTTTGTTGCTGTCATGTTATGATTAGGTATCTATTGCTTGTTTTAGGTAGAAACACAGTGGAAACAGAGGATACATGTAGAGCTCACTCCAGAAATATGTTATTTTTATAAACAAATTTATTTTATATTTCTGTCTCCTCGTCTTTCTAACCAAATATATATTTGTCCTTCTCTTTTTTGCTGTTTTGGGACACTAAACAAACGCGGCCCAAGAAATAATATCACAATTGCATATAATAGAAAGGCGTACTGCGTATCTGTTTATACACTTGTCATGTTCAGTCCTATTCAGTCTCATTGCACCCAAGGCTTCTGGTTCTCGTTCTGTTTAGTCCTGTTCAGTCTCACTTACCAAACGCTTCCTATAAATTTCCTCATTAATTTCATTGCATCCTACGCTTTAGGTTCATAATGTGATGTGGTTCCCATTCATAGTTCCAATGGCTCCAAGTGTTTCTCTGTGTGTCAAGTGTGGAAAATGCCTGGACTAATCTGCAACTCCAAGAGAATTTTTTTTCACTATATAGATTGGAGTTGGACTTTCCAAACTGTCATTTCTTTTGGGTGGCTATAGTTATATATAGGATGATCATTTACCATTTATGACTGTATTGACAGGCTGCAATTTTTCATTGGCAGCTACCATTTATTATGAGTAACTGGTTTTTTTCTATGTAAGCCAAGCTTTTTACACAATGAATTAGCAAAGAATTGTTAGATTTTCCTGAATTGGCTCCTCCTTGTATGGTCTTAACAAATATCAGCTGCAGCCCCAGATCGTTTGTGCTAAAAATAGAGAAATAGAGTTGTGTAACAACCATGCCAATTACCATCATCCTCCAATCTTATATAACAATTCCTTACAAAATTTGGAGCAAAATTTCCCCAGAAAAGGTCCCCTGTCTCCCCTGTACCTCCACATTCTAGATTCTTGGATGAGAAGGGAAAAGGGTTTTTCTTTCTTCTTCTCTATTCTTGTATGGACTATGCTCAGCGCAGGGTGCATCCATCTGATGTTGAGGCAGCAATGGAAACTGCCTCTGCATACCCATCAAAATATGTTATGCTCAACAATAGTAATTCTTCAAGCGTAAGGCCTCCTCCTCAAAGGCGTAACATTCCTAGGTACCATTCAAACCATCATCATTCTCACGGACATTGTTGTTTAAAATGTGTATGCTGTTGCCTCTGCGTCTTGATTGTTGTGATTATCGTTCTTGCTAGCCTTCTTGCCGCTCTTTACGTAACACTAAACCCTAAAATGCCTCAATATAATATCGAAAGTTTTGAGGTCAATGCTTTCACCATGGATCCGGATTTTAGCCTCTACACCGAGTTTGTCGTCGTCGTGAAATCTAACAATCCTAATAAAGACATTGCCTTCACCTATGGCAAGGACAGTTCAGTTGTTGTAGCCTACTCAGATTCAACTCTTTGTTCTGGCAAGCTTCCTGCCTTTCACCAACCGTTCGAGAACACAACCATGATCCGTGTTGTTCTGACAGGAAAAAGCGAGTTCGGTTCAGGACTTCAAGAAGCTCTGATGGACAACAAGGAAACAGGAAGGATCCCTTTACTTGTAATCGTGAAGGCGCCTATTTCTGTGATGATTAAAAGTCTTGCATTAAGACAGTTTATGGTTAATGTCAACTGTTCTCTGGTTGTTGATAACTTGGCACCCAACAAGAGGGTTCGGATTCTGTCAAGTACATACACCTATGCTTTCGAAGGTATTACGCTCCAAATATAACCCTAAAAATTTTATTTTCATCTTCTTCATTAGCATCATCAAGTCTGGATGAAAGGGAAAGGGGAAGCAGAGTTGTCTAAAAGCATCCATGCCATTTACTTCCTCTCTCAGAGATGAATTCAGAGGAGTTTGTTCTTTAGGCTATATCGTGTAGATTTCTGATTATAAAACAAGCGTATATTATGCAGCTTTTGCTTGTGCTTTGTAGGCTTCTGTTGGAATTTATACATGACTTTATGTAGCAGTACTGTAATTCTGTAACGTATATTTCACCCAGAACTTGTTTTTGTTTGCACAGATTTAGAAAGCTTAATCCATGTTTAGGTCATTACTTATTAATTCAAGCACAGATTTTACTGAAACATAATCCCAGATATTGTTATTTTTCCTCTCCATTTCCCCTGCAACCAAGCACATGCTGTAAATTTAGACTGATGGAAGCCTCTGGTAGAATCACCCGAAGCTAATCCCACAAGGGTTCACAAAAGTGGTCAAGTCCTGGCCCGGCTAGTTCCAAGCAGTACTGGAGATATCTCTACTGCTTGTAAATATGGAGTTCAAATCATGCAAGAGTGTCTTGTGGATCATCCTGTATGTGCAGCAGGCTTGCTATTTATCTTTTTCAAAGTAGTTGTATAATCGAGGGGGAAAGCTAGGAAGTAGAGATTAGGATGCCATTATGTGATGAAAAAACTTCTAGCCTTTTCAAATTGTTAAATTTCTTGATGATATTTAGAAAAATCAAGTTGAAAAAATGACTTATAAACGTCTTATTCATTATCTTATCTGATTAATGAAGAACAAATTAACAACATAGAAAAAAAATAAAAAAATCGAAGCTTAATTTATAGCAAACAAAATAAAGGTTCAAGTTGAAGAAAAAATATATAATCTGAAAAAATTTAAAAAACTCAACCGACGTCTACCCGGGTTAACATATGCAACTTACAACTTAGTTGTGATATTAGAGTAACCTTGTCAAAAATAAATTGAATAAAATTATGAAGTTTAATCATAACGAAAACAAATTTTAGCTTAATGACATAAGTAAATTTATCCATAATATTTGATAAAAATTATCAAACAACCAGATGTTAAATGGTGAGATAACCCAAATTATTTTTAAAATTATTGAAAATCTAATAGAAATTAATAAGAAATGTTGAAGCTTAATATTTAATTCAATAAATATTGAAGGATAAAACAAAGCAATCCCGAGCGAATCCTCTAAACCTAAGTTAATCTCTTAAATTCACAACCTAGGAAATCCCAATTCTCAACACAATCAAGATGTTCAATTTTCACCAAAATATTAATTTTAAATTTTTATCAAAGTAAAACAATTAATAATAAAAATAATGAGGATTAAATTTGATAGGATAAAAACCGAAGAAGGATGAAATAAAAAAGATTAATTTTAAAAAATAGCTCAAGTAAAACAAATAGCAATAAAAAAATAGGGACTAAATCTAATATAAGAAGATATTAAATGGGGATTAAATTGGAAAAAAATTCCTTTTCATATATTATTTCGTATAAAACAAGTAATAATTAAAAGAAACGACCAATTTTTATTTTTTAAAAAATAAATAGAAGGGTTGCTTTACAATATTCAAGGGTCAAACATGAAAATCGAAGAGAAAAGAGGAAAAAAAAAAAAAATTATTGACACCAAACTAGAGACCTATTGGCATCAAGCATTGCCACACCATAGAGGGGCTAAAAGTTCCGATTCAAACACTACCACAAAAGATGACATTAAGTTACTAGACAACCTTATAAACACCGTTTAAAGGGTTCAAAGACCGTCCACATCTTGACACTTGCAGCACAGAATTAACCACTTTTAAAATAATATTTATATTAGTTAAATTACCAAATGGCCTTTAAGTGAATATAATTGTAAGAAAGAAATGCCTTTGGATGCATTCTTGAAATTATTTTTTTTTTATTATTTTTTTTTAAGGGTAATCCACTGTATTCTTGAGAGGATGTTTGTAAGTTAAACGGTATTACTTGCAACCTTGGAGATTGTCTAGAACACTGTATTCGACTGTCTGAAGATGCCGACCAAATTAACCAAATTACAAAGAAGAAGATGCACAATGCTACAAAACATCGTCGTTTGATTAATCCCAGAAAAACGGTGGTGTTATCTGATATTCTGCAGATAAATTTAAAATAAAATTGTTTTCTCTCTGTTTTTGTTTCAATGCATAGTAAAAAGTGAATTAAGACTCAACAAGATCCTTGCTTATTTTATATTATTGAATAAGTCCATTGATATCCCCTGATTTCTATTTGATGGATATATATCCATCCCGCAATGTATGTAACAGAGTACAGAGATCACCACCGAATATATATATCGGTCTGTAACCGGAAATCCTGTCAGAAAAAAGGCAAGCTCGAGTTTGAGCTTGCCTTAAAATACAGTAAACTATGCACCGGGGAACAAAATGTGCACCGTGCATTATATGAAATGGACGGCAGCGTTCGCTTGAATGCCTTCTCCAAGTAACTTTCTCGGTCCATTGCGGCAGTGATCCACTTTTTCACAACCCCTGTGATATGGGTTTGCTGGCACAGGCTTACATGCTTTGGGATTCTTCGGACTGCATCCGGGATTGCCACCTTTACCAACAGCTCCATAGCCAATCACAGGAGAGGGAGGATTGGCGCCAACAGTTGGTACACCGGCAAAACATGCACAGACCACCATCACGGTGAGCCCGAAAACCATCAGTGTTTTCGACATTGTTCCGGATGGTGATCGATCGACGGGCCGATGAGCACTGCTTGTGTTGACAGGTGGCAGGGATTGAAGAAATATCGAGGGCTCATCAACTGTATTTATACATAAGCCCTGCCTGCAATAAAGCACCATTTATTTCTCTGGCTGGCCAGGACATTCGCTGTTTCAGCGAGCATGAAATGTGTTCCAAGTGTTTTGATTCATGTTTCTATTTAGATAATAAGCTCTCAGACATCAGTTATTTTTCTTGAACGCCGAAAGAAAAGGGTTTTTCTCGAACCGAAGTTCATGATTTCTTTTCTTGGTATTTGCTATTTCTAGAGATATGTTCTCTTGGACTCCCTCTTTACGGAAATTCATTGAGATTGCCTGAGAATACTGCTGACATATGGTCTGACTCCGATTATCTCTGTCTTATGAAGCTCTAAAAACCACGACATTATTATACTGTATTTTAAACAAGATCATGGTCCAGTTACTGTAATTTGTGAGATAAATCATTATGGATTACAATAGTGTTGCTTATTTTTCAAGTAGATTTGGGTCTGTTAGCTGGTTTACTGATTTTCTTATATTTTTGCACAGTACAATAATCATTATGTCCTTCAAAAAAAAAAAAAAACAGATGCTGCTAGTAGGGTTGCCACGGTAATTGCATATTTTCGGTCTTGTTTGGTCCGGGTCACTGATTTATTGATTTTTTTACAAAATAAAATAACTATTTTATCCCTCGAAAAAGACAAAAATCAATTCTGAGCGGGAGGGGTGTCACAAGAATTTTATATTTTTTTGAAAATGACTAAATATGAATATGTTCCATAATACGATAAAATTGAAGAGTTAGTTGTAGAAGTGTTACGGTAATTGACCATATTTTTTTATTATTTCTCTCTAATTACTGTGGGTGCATGGGACATGCTTGACCAACAATATGAGGACTCATGCCCTCTTCAGGCGGCTTGAGTGAAGTCATCCGGTGACGTAAAATATTCATTCGACATCTTGGTGGATGCGCATCTGTTATCTCTTTCTTATTGTATGACGCGTGCAATCAACATGTGGCTGGAGATGAGATGGTGGGTTATTGAATTTTTTCCCCACCTTTTCTCTTTCTTTCATCCTAAACTACACAACAGCCCCTCAATTTTATGGACTTTTCATTGTAGTTTTTATTTTTTTAAATGTATGTGTGGTTTTTATTTTTGTTATGTTCATTGAAATTCTCTCTCCCTCTTTTAATTGTTAGTTGTAGCTTTGATATGTAAACTAACCTCTTTATTAAATTTAAAGGTTTTATTTTTTAGATGTAGTCTTGAATTTTTTTTTTATTGTTTAATATCTCTTAACACTATGGTATATTTAATTCTAATTATATACAAATAAAAATAATAAGATTATAACTCATAAATACTGATATATATTATTATCAAACAAAAAACATATATTGACTAAACTTCTCTACCCATTGTATTGGTTGGAGACAAAAACATTAAATTTGACAAGAAGTCAACGAGCCTCTCAATCTTATGAATAAACACAGGATAGGCCCCGTTCTACTAAGGAAACTCAACTTACAATTTTAACTACCAAGCTCGTGTACATAATATTAAAATTAATTAAATTACATGACATTGCGCAGCACACCCTACACACATACACTATGTATATGTTCTCAAGTGTGATATATTATTTAAAATGTAAAAAATATTAACAATACAAATATTGTTTTAATTGTTATTAAATTTAGTTTAATGTGTTAATCTTGAAATTTTTCAACTTAATTATTTTATTTAACTCGAGTTTTAAAGTAAATAACGAAAGAGTTAGAGAAAAATAAATAAAATAATTGAATACCAATTTAAAAATCAAACTTGTTCAAGACATTAATAACCCTAATAAGAAAAAAAATCATGTAATTCATTTCTCAATCAATTCAATATTAACAAATAAAATAAAAATAACTATCAAACTAAAAACCAAAAAAACACATTCGGCCAGCTGATAAACTCATTAAACATATAAACCGAGTAACACGAGCTGGCACACTAAACTTATTAATTTGTTATAAACTTCAATGGAGTTTATATTTTTTTTTCAAAATTGTTTTTTCTTTAATTACAAGATAAAAACAACAATATCATCAAGAAAAAAACACATTTAAAAACAGAGACACTGTAAAAAATCAAGCGACAAATAAAGATCACAATAGATTTATAATAGAAAAATACTTAAAATTTATGGAATAAAAAAATTGCAAGGACACATGATATATATAGACATATCACAATCTCTCTCCCTCTCCCTCTAATTCATTGTTGAATGCTGATTTTTCCCCGTAGTTCTTTGCTCATCTTCCGGTTTAACCACCATTAATAATGGCCATTTATTTCCTTGTAATAGTGAATCAAAATACTTGGAACACATTTCTTGCTCACTGAAACAGCGAATGTCCTGGCCAGCCAGAGAAATAAATAGGCAAGGCTTATGTATAAATACAGTCGATGAGCCCTCGATATTTCTTCAATCCCTGCCACCTGTCAACACAAGCAGTGTCATCGGCCCGTCGATCGATCACCATCCGGAACAATGTCGAAAACACTGATGGTTTTCGGGCTCACCGTGATGGTGGTCTGTGCATGTTTTGCCGGTGTACCAACTGTTGGCGCCAATCCTCCCTCTCCTGTGATTGGCTATGGAGCTATTGGTAAAGGTGGCAATCCCGGATGCAGTCCGAAGAATCCCAAAGCATGTAAGCCTGTGCCAGCAAACCCATATCACAGAGGTTGTGAAAAGGTGGATCACTGCCGCAATGGACCGAGAAAGTTACTTGGAGAAGGCATTCAAGCGAACGTTCCCGTCCATTTTATATAATGCACGGTGCACGTTTTGTTCTCCGGTGCATATTTTACTGTATTTTATGGCAACCTCAAACTCGAGCTTGCCTTTTTCTGACAGGATTTCCAGTTACAGACCGTTATATATTGTCGGTGGTGATTTCTGTACTCTGTTACATACATTGCGAGATGGATATATATCCATCAAATAGAAATCAGGGAATATCAATGGACTTATCAATCTCATCATTCTTCAAGAATTGCTTTTCATATGTATCATTTTTTCTTTAACCATAGCGTTGATGCAATCCTCCTGCATGCTCGGATCAGCTTGATTGATGCATGGAACACAAGCTTTGCTGTCAATCCCTTAAAATTCACCTTTTACTGTGCCATTGAAAAAAGCAGAGAGAAAACAAATTCATTTTAAATTTATCTGCAGAAAATCAGCAATCAGTAGATGTGAATTGAGGCGCAATCAAAATATAGTTTCAAAGATGGAATTTGAGTTCAAAGTGATTTTTTGACCAAGCAAAAGCAAATTGGAAAAGTGAAAGTTTTAGTCCTACACATTTAGATGATTTTGATTTTTGAATCTCTTGATTTTGATATAGGAAGCTCAAGATATTTCCACTTGAATGTCCAGTCTTGCTTGGTTTTCGATCAAATAAATTACAGAGAGATTCTGATCTTCAAAATGATTTTTCCTCGCTTTGGATTCTTCAAAAACGTTGTAGTCCTGTACGTATAAATGAATTTGGATATTTTAATCACTTGATTTTGGTATCAGAAGCTCAAGATATTCTCGTTTCAGTGTAGTATAAAAGAATAAAATCTTTTCACAAGAAGGATTCTGACCCGAGATCTGCAGGTTTTATTTGAGATCCTATTTAATATTTCAAGGATTTATCAAGATAACCAGAGACTAATTTTAAAATTTGGAAAAACATAATTAGTCTCCTTGAAAAACAGAGGAGCTGGTTCAGGAAACATCATTATAATTTATGTTGCTCGACTATAGCATATGGTTATATTTTGTTTCTTTTCGTAGAACCAGTGACTTTTTTATTACTATTATTTTTTTTACTATAGGTTTAAGGTTATATAAAACCGCTCATAATTTGAACTAAACAAAATGATTCTGCCACTACAATAAAAATCCTTTTCTTCAAAATAGTTTTGACCAAGCAGATTGCGGGTAGATTTTGTCAATCAAAATAATTATTTTTCACTTCGGGTCCTTCATGAATATTGTAATACTACACGTGCATATGAATTTGGGGTTTTGAATTGTCTGATGTGGATATCATAATCTCAAGATATTGCCATTTGAATGTCATATATAAAAGTAGAATATCCTTTTCTTTAGAACAATTTTGACCAAGCAAATTGCGGATAGATTTTATCCATCAAAACGATTATTTTCACTTCGGGTCCTTCATGAAAGTTGTAATATTGCATGTGCATATAAATTTGGTGTTTTTAAATGCCCCATTTGGATATCAGATTCACAAGATATCCCAGTTGTAATGTCCAATGAAAAAAATAGAAAATCTTGTCGTGATAGCTATTGTTCATCGTCACTTTGAAACAACCTTGCCTGCAACCTCTATCCTTTTCTCTGCAACTTTCCATTTGGTTTCCATGATTTTCTCACTTGATCTTCAAGCTGCAAATTCCATTTTTTTCTGCCTCAAAATCACAAAATATCAATCAGAATATTTCTTTTCATATGTTTTTTTTATCTAATTATAGAAAAATCATAATTTTACAACCTATATTAAATGCACCAAATATTACCTAAATAAGAGCAATGTGTATTTAGACATCTATTGATTGTCTGATGTGGATAATCTCAAGATATTCCTATTTGAATGTCATATATAAAAGTAGAAAATCCTTTTCTTTAGAACAATTTTGACCAAGTAGATTGCGGATAGATTTTATCCATCAAAACGATTATTTTTCACTTTGGGTCCTTCTGAAAGTTGTAATACTGTATGTGCATATAAATTTGGTGTTTTTAAATGCCCGATTTGGATATCAGATTCACAAGATATCCCAGTTTTAATATTCAATGTAAAAATAAAAAATCTTGTCGTGATAGCTATTGTTCATCGTCACTTTAAAATAGCCCTGCCTGCAACCTCTTTCCTTTTCTTTGCAACTTTTCATTTGGTTTCCATGATTTTCTCACTTGATCTTCAAGTTTCAAATTACATTTTATTTCTGCTTCAAAATCATAGAATATCAATCAAAATATTTCTTTCCCCATATTAAATGCACCAAATATTACCTAAATAAGAGCTATGTGTAGGCTATATATATATATATATCTCCCCTACAAACCTAAGAAAAGGACAGGAAAAGAGAGGAAAACAAAAGAAGAAAAAAAAGAAGAATAAAGAGAGAAAAGAGAGAGGGAAGAGTATAAGAGATAGGCTGCCAATAAGAAAAACTACAGCCAACCCTTTTGCCTTCATCTTAGCTTCTCTCTCAGCCAACAACTATCATTAATAACCCCGATTACATTTCCTCCCGTTAGCCACCATCAACTTTGCATCCTTAGAAGCAGTGGTCACCGGTTATATGGGAGTTCCAATAGCATCATCATTACTCATCAATAAGCCCCCATGCATTCTTCTTTAATGTGATGCCTTTGTGTTTACTTTTCAACTAAATTATAATTCACTTCAACAGTTGTTAAAGAGGCATGCGTGAAATAACTCACTGGTTTGACCAAGTGACCCAAACCTTTTTCTTTAAAACATATATAAAATATGAGGAAGAGATTTATGATTTTTTAGCATATTTTGTTTAAGGTATGTATTTGCTTTATATTTTTAAAATATTAATCTCGTATTTAGAATACCTAGCTTTCAACGCGATAAGAAAAATATACATATATACCAAAGACAAATGTTTTCATGCATATGACCAATACGCAAGCATATCTTGAACATTTTTTTTAAATAAATATTCAAAGTTTAATAGAAAATGTTTTTAGCTATGGATTTTATAAACACAAAAATTATTTTCTTACAATTGTGTGTTTTACAACATTTTTGTAAATTCTAAAGGGTAGTGGTCAATATTCTAAAAAAAACCAAAACCTTATTTTTTAGGGATTCATATTATTCACTGTTAATACTTGGGTAAAGAAATAACATAGGGGTTAATATCCAAAACATTAGCGTGGATAATTCATTATTATTCACCATTAATATTTGGATAAAGAAACCCTAAAGCGATAAATATCCAAAATGGTTTTCCAGGAATAATAAATCATTCTTATTTAATCAACATATCTTTGAAAGAAGCCCTGATTATAATTGGGGACACTTTAATTTTTGACTTCATTGTTTATGAGCTGTAAAAGTATGAAATATTAAGGCAAAAATAGGCTTTTATAGCGCTCTGAATTTCATTAGATTTCTAATTTTTTGTCCCTTTTCCTTGTGATTTAAGAATCACGTGAAAAATGAGCTTTTAAGCCTTTTGAATCTCCTTAGATTTTTATTCTAGTTGTCTCGTAATTCGTCGGCTATAAATTTATCATGGAAAATTTTGTTCTCTTTCCTTGCGAACATATCTTAGGAAATTGATTAGATAACACCAACACCATAACAATCACAAGGCAAACCAAAACACTAAGCAACTTACCTTAGGTACGACGTCCTTTACACAACCAGTCTCTTGCCATAGAATCTTTAAAATACTGGTTAATTTTCCTAGTAACCATAATAATAGAAAAACGACATGAATCCCAGCTACCAGGGATTGTCGCAGCGACACCGCACTTTCACGGAGGGTGCAACAATGTTTTGGGTATGCTTTTAATGAGAAAGACTTTTTTCTTCCAAACATTGTCATGATAAAGGGCTTAATTGCTTAAAATTCAAACTTTAATGGGCAATTAAAAACTTAATTGAATAAATCAAAGACTTAGGATCAATTCGTAAAAGGTGTGTGACATTAAGGACTAAAATCAAACAGGATAAAGGGCCAAATTTAAGAATGTAAAGATTTTATTGACCAATTAGAGGTTTATTTGAAGAAAGAAAAAATGAAGGACTGAAGTGAAAAAGACATTCAAGTTTGGGCTTGGAAATTGAATTCGGTAGTGGAGAAATTACACAGAATTAAGAGTTCAAGAGTAATTAAGGGCACAGTTGAACAGAATTGGAAGAGAGAGAGAGAGAGAGAGAGAACTATATTAAAGATTGACATGTACCAAATAACAAAATTCATAATTTTAGGATTTAGTCAAAACAATATTATTTTGTTGCAATCCATCTTCTTTGTATTTTGGCTAATTGGGTAGGCATTTTGAGGTGGTGAAATAAAGTATGAGGCTGCATCCACCACCATTCAACTTAGAAACATTCCATCTATAACCCACTTACCTTGAAATGAAGTATTATTTCCCATATTATTCATTAATCGTCACAACATTCTTATCCATAATGAACCGTCATTGTTTGTTTGATTGATATGATGATTAGGTTGACTATTACAAGCAAATAAATATGGAGCTACAAAAATTAAAATTAAGAAAGAGTGGATCTAGTTTTTTCACATATACCACTTATATCAAGTTTAAATGCTTTGAAGCGACAATGATGTTAGACTTGCTCCAACATAATTGTGAAAGTGATCAACCCAATTAATTTTTATTGAAACATCCATTTGCACAAGACAACCATAGTTGGTTTCGATGGTCAACATATGTCGTGGTTTTTAGAGCTTCATTAGACAAAGATAATAGGAATTAGAGCATATGTTAGCAATATTAACCCAAACACCTTGTGCTAACTTACAACACACTGTTATGTTAAACCACCTTAGTTGTAACCTATATAGTACATACTAGTTAAATTGCCCGCACTACGTTGCGGTTCGAGCAAACAATTTTTATAATTGTTGGAATTGAAATAATTAATAGATTTTACTAGTTTAAAAATAAAATATAATATCTTTAAATGCAAGATTTGATATAATAAAATACATCAACACACTGTATTATAACAACAACAACATCGAAGGTTTAATATCTAAAAATATCATTACTATTATTGCTAAAACAATAAAAAATATTAAATTACACCGAGAAAAAAAACTCAAAAATATTAACAAAAGAGGAAAAAAAACTAAAATTATCATCATCATTATTATTGCGTGAATAATGGGAAAATAAATTCAATAAAAAAAGCCCAAAAACTTTAACGAAAGAGTAAACAAAAAATAAAAAAATAGCTAAAAACAATCATTTGACGTGAAAAAAAAAACCAAAAGATAGAACAAAGGAAAACTAATATTAATTTTCAAATGATCATAAACACAAACTAAAATTTAATAATAAAATTTTTGAAAAAAAATGCTATCTCAACAAAATTTTAGGGTGTGAGGTCTAATATTATTGGTCGCACGTGTCAAACGCGCCCACAGTAATTGGAGAGAAATAATAAAAAATTATGGTCAATTATCTTAACACCCCTACAATTAATTCTTCAATTTTCTCTTATTGGGGGGGGGGGGCATATCCGTATTTAGCAATTTTCAAAAACTATGAAATTCCCGTGACACCCCTCCCGACCAAAAAATTATGGTCAATTACCTTAACACCCCTACAATCAATTCTTCAATTTTCTCTTATGGGGGGGGGGTATCTGTATTTAGCAATTTTCAAAAACTATGAAATTCCAGTGGCACCCCTTCCGACCAAAGTTGATTTTTGTCTTTTTCGAAGGAGCCAAATCAAACCGGACCAAAAATATGCAATTATTGTAGCACCCCTACCATCATCATCTATTTTTTGTCCTTTTCGATGGACTTAATGGTTATTATATTGTGTAAAAATATAAAAATATTACTAAACCGGTTAACCGACTGATCCGGAAACTGAGCAACACTATTATAATCTACAATAATTTGTCTCGCAAGCTACAATATCTAAACCATAAACTCGTGTAGTATACAGTATAATAATGTGGTGGTTTTTATAGCTTCATAACAAAGATAATAGGAGTCAGACCATATGTCAGCAGTATTCTCAAGCAATCTCAATGAATTTCCATAAAGAGGGAGTCCAAGAGAACATATCTCTAGAAATAGCAAATACCAAGAAAAGAAATCATGAACTTCGGTTCGAGAAAAAACCCTTTTCTTTCGGCGTTCAAGAAAAATAACTAATGTTTGAGAGCTTATTGTCTAAATAGAAACATGAATCAAAACACTTGGAACACATTTCATGCTCGCTGAAACAGCGAATGTCCTGGCCAACCAGAGAAATAAATAGGCAAGGCTTATGTATAAATACAGTCGATGAGCCCTCGATATTTCTTCAATCCCTGCCACCTGTCAACACAAGCAGTGTCATCGGCCCGTCGATCGATCACCATCCGGAACAATGTCGAAAACACTGATGGTTTTCGGGCTCACCGTGATGGTGGTCTGTGCATGTTTTGCCGGTGTACCAACTGTTGGCGCCAATCCTCCCTCTCCTGTGATTGGCTATGGAGCTATTGGTAAAGGTGGCAATCCCGGATGCAGTCCGAAGAATCCCAAAGCATGTAACGCTGTGCCAGCAAACCCATATCACAGAGGTTGTGAAAAGGTGGATCACTGCCGCAATGGACCGAGAAAGTTACTTGGAGAAGGCATTCAAGCGAACGCTCCCGTCCATTTTATATAATGCACGGTGCACGTTTTGTTCCCCGGTGCATATTTTACTGTATTTGAAGGCAAGCTCAAACTCGAGCTTGCATTTTTTCTGACAGGATTTCCAGTTACAGACCGATATATATAGTCGGTGGTGATTTCTGTACTCTGTTACATACATTGCGAGATGGATATATATCCATCAAATAGAAATCAGGGAATATCAATGGACTTATCAATCTCATCATGCTTCAAGAATTGCTTTTCATATGTATCATTTTTTCTTTAACCATAGCGTTGATGCAATGCTGCTGCATTCTCGGATCAGCTTGATTGATGCATGGAACACAAGCTTTGCTGTCAATCCCTTAAAATTCACCTTTTACTATGCCAGTGAAAAAAACAGAGAGAAAACAAATTCATTTTAAATTTATCTGCAGAAAATAAGCAATCAGCAGATGTGAATTGGGGCGCAATCAAAATATAGTTTCAAGGATGGAATTTGTTGCGTCAATTTATAGGAGGCATTAATCTTAAATTCCTCCGTGCTTCTGTTTTCTGCACGTCAGTTTCTGTCTTCTAGCCTTCAGGTTCATCTTTGCTTCTTCTATATATTTTTATGAACTGGTTGACAAAATAACTGAGTTGCTGAGGTATTAACTGGTTTGATATCCCACTCTAGGTTGCGGGTGGAAGTTAAAATTAATTTTGAAAAAAAAGTGTTAACATTATTTTTATTTTTTAAGATATCATGCTTTTTTTATTTATTAAGAAACGTATACATTTTGTTTTTTAATTGTAACATTTTTATTTATTTTATCTTGGAGACTATTTCTTTCACTAAGAAAAGATGGATTTTATTTTTATAAATTCAACTTGAAAATAAAACTTATTTATATAAGAAATGAAAGAAAAAAAAGTACTCAGTAAATAATTTAAAAAAAAAATAGAAGAAAGGGTGCAATTTAAAATATATTTGTTTTATTGACAATTGTTTTATCTAAATATTTATGTGTTTGACATTATGAGAATCATAAAAGAATATTTTCATAAAATAAATCAATGTTTTTATAATCATTTAGTGGATTTATTAAACATATATAAAAAAATAGAATGAGAATTCTTGGAATCTATTTTCAATGTAATAATGTGATGATAGAAAAATATGTTGAGAAAAGACAAACGGTGAACTTAAGAAGAAAAACAAAGATAAATCATGAAAAAATCACTCAAGATTTCTATTAAAAAAATATCATGTTAATATTAGAAAACATATTTTAAATATATTAAATTTTTTATTTCAGATATTTGAAAAACAAATATCCAAAAAATAAACTAAAGAAAAAAATATAAACCATCTAGGTCTTAGTTGTTCGGCATCGAAGTTAAATATAGTTTTTATAGCATGTAAGAGTTTCCCTTACTCCTTCATTATAATAAGTAATTAAACAAATTATAGTTTCTATGTGAAATAATAGTCCCGGCTTGATTTTATATATATTCAAGACAATGCCCCTCTGCATCGTCACTAATGACATCATATTTTTTTAATTTAAAAAAATATTAATTGTATAAGATTTTTTTTATTATAATATAATTTAGTTAAAATACTAAATTTATGTAGAATTCCAGTGAAATGCAAGTTTTATATAAAATATATAAATTTTAATTCAATATAAATTTATTTGTTTAGTAGTTTAAACAAAATAACTAAAATAAAATTATCATCATCATTAAAAAAACAATAAGATTTGGATACCTGGATGATTGAATTCACAATATTAAGATTAGTTCATTTTAGAATTCAATTTAAATTAAATACAAAAATAAAATATAAATTATGAAAACACCTACAATAATCCATTAACAAAAATAAATAATTAATTTTCTATCTATATAAAAAAGAACACATAAATTTAAAATACATCCTTACGTTATCTTCATTATCATTACTATAACAATTAAAATTATTATCAACATTATTGTCCAAACAATTAAAATCATTAAATCACATAGAAAAAAAAGAGCAAAATATTTTTACGAAAATAATAATAATAATAATCACTAAAATCATCATTATTATTGCGTAAATAATAAAATCATAAAATCATATGATCCGAAGAACATATAATAATACAAAAAAGAGAAAAGTGGAGCAATATTAATTTTAAAATGATTACCACCATAAATTAAAATTTTAGGGCTGAACTGAATAAAAATAAAACCATAATAAATAATAAAATGAGAAAAATTAAAAACAAAAATTAAAAACATAGATGCATAAATGCAGATAAAAAATAAACATTGTCCAAGAATGGCTGAAAAAACCAAAGAAATTATATCAAATAAAAACTTCAAAGAATAAGGACTGAAATGAGAAATAAAATATATAATTAATTTCAATTGAAGAAAAAAATTAAAACAAATAAAAACCTTGAGATCGAAACAAATAAAAGTATTTAAAAAAAATTATGTAATTTTGTTAAAAAAATTAAAAGAATAAGGATTAAAATAAAAGGTAACATATAAGACTAATTTCAATTGAAGGGCACAATTACACACAATCAAAATTTTCATTGAAGAAATTAGGAATAAAAACAAAATCAAAACTTCAGGGACTAAAATAAATCAAATACAAACATGAAGGACTTATCTATAATTTCGAGCAGCAAGAGAGAGAAATGAGGAAAAAACTAAAAATCATTCATCAGCGATGACTGAGACACTGATATGTGCTGCACCGGGAGACAGAAGATATGGAGGCGCAACAGGTTATGCAACAAAATGGTATTTCCTACCGCCTGAATGATGCATGCGTTTGAAACATTGTTGGCGCATCTGCAATGTTTCAAAAAAAGAATGATAAATTACCTATACACTCCTATATTAGTGATAATCACCAAAAAATCAGATTGGAAAGTACCACACTACCCTGGGCTACAATAGTTTTTTTTTGGGTTATTTTAATTGTTTTACTATTCCGTGTCCTTTTGGGAATACCAAGAGGTAAATTAGTATTTACATTGTGCAAAGAATTCAGAAATATTATCCATGTCCTATGGAAGTATCTAAAATACCCTTGGAATCTAGGGTTAAATTTTTTCAATTTTGGGAGTAAAATGATAAATTTACTATCACAATCTATAACTAACTGTGTCTAGGAGAATAAAGAAAAAATATATAGTAAATTGGCATGCCAATTATTTAGTGTGAATATTTTTTTTGTGTGTTTTTAAATCATTTTGATGTGATAATGTCAAAAATAATATTTAAAAAAAATATTACTTTGATGCATTTTGAATGAAAAATACATTTAAAAGTAACCGCAATCCAAAACAAGCACTTAACGAGTAGATATTTGATAGTACAATTATGATTGTATTAAAAAATATTTTTTACTTATAAACATATTAAAATAATATATTTTTTATTTTAAAAAATTATTTTTTAATATTAGCACATCAAAATAATATAAAAATACTAAAAAAATTATTTAAAACAAAAAATAAATAAATCAAAAGGTGTTTACCAAACACCATTCATAGAAACGGAGAGTGGAATCCAATTTTGTTTTTCAACCATTACCCAAATGGGCCAATAAGCAAATGTACGTTAGCATTATTTCCATTAGATCCACCCTGTATTCTCAACGATATTGGAGTTGACTTTCTAGCATATATTAATAATAGATTCATAGGTTAGTCCATGCCGAGGAAAACGATGTCGTGGGCAACCAATAGCCAATCGAAAAGTCATCCCATCTATGTTGTGGACAGCCAATAGCCAAATTGAAAAGTCATCCTACAGTATTAAGTAGTTGCAAGCCAATGACATGAACACTTTGACTATTTTAAGACTTGTAAGATAATGGGGTTAGTACTCCTATCACGATTACGACTATATGTTAAACTCCACTTCGTATTTGAATTCAAGTTTTTAGATGTTATTAGAAATGATCTTAGGTTTATTGTTCACCTCGTTCAACATAAATTATTAAAAATCATCTTATTTAAAAATTTAAATTATATAATTTAAATTATTTTTTCTAACATATCTGTTTAAGCAAAAGCTTTTTGAACTTGAAACTTGCATAGACTCGCACTATTTTATACTTAATTCTTATCAAATAAAATGAAAGTAATGAGTTTTAAACTTGTGATCGCTCGATTAAATAAGATTCTGATATTATATCGAGAAATCTTCTCACTTAAAAGCTTAACTGCTTAGGTGAGATTCCAATACGTGATTTATATTATTTTATTTAACTCAATCATGTGACATAAAATATTTTTTTTGAGTGCTACGCTGGCTTATCTACAATGGATAATAAAAATAATAAGATTTTTATTTTTTTATATTTTCCTAGTAATAGAATATACTAATGCCTTTATTGATATTATAACTGGTGAACAGTACTTCACTCGTTTATCCATTTTTATATATAGAGAGGTGATATTTCAAATCTCGAGGCTTGCACATGAAAATTGATTATTATTTTTAATGATATATCATGCCCATGTCCTGGGTATAATGGTGTCCAAGTTTTCAATATATAATTTAGGGTTTCTAGTCTAGTGCAGTCCCTTTATAGTAAGGACCAAGATTTTCTTTTGAATCGGGAATATATTCAAGCTCACCGAGAAAGAGGGTGGCCGGAGCCAATGAAAATATGTGTTGACCTATTGAAATGAAAAATAGCTCTTGAAAAATTAATTAAATTAGTGAAAAATCAGCTTTGACTGATCTCTATTCAGATGCAATTAAATAATTTTTGGTTTCTAAACATTTGAATTTACTTGGGCCGGCTTTTATGTTTATAAAGTAATTATATTCACGAGTGCAATTATGAAACTTTGCTTCACAAGCACAATTACCCTCCTAAGTATCGATCAAGTATTTAACAGTTTCATTATTATTTTACTTTTATTTGATTAACAGAATATAGAGTTAGTTTAATACAAATGATAACATTGTTTAAAATCGAAATCAATTAATTAGTATATATAATACAAATAATCATGACCCACTGCAACTAGTCAGCCAAAGCAAGATGGATCCACGGAATTATTTGCTAGCACATTTAATTATGAGGGGGGTATAACTTAACTGCTCAGATCTTGAATTTTTTTGTATATATATATAAATTATTAGTTTGAGTTTTATATTAGTTAATTTATTAAAGATTTTAATTGATTATTAATGTTAAAATTCATAAAAATAATAAAAAAATTTATAAAAATAATTAAAATACATGTAAACTGACCCAAAGATTATCATTGCTCAAAAAAAGTCAAAGGGTTCTCTCAGAAGCTACGTGACATATTCATGCATCTGTCCCACGAATTGTGTAGAGATAGCCACACGAGAGAAAATTGGTGTGATTGCAGGTTGGATGGTCAAAGAAAGAGACTTTAAGATTTGTCTTCATATTCTTGCGTAGATGTAAAAACCGGCCGGTACAATGAGTTTACTCGGAAAACTCGAGAAATGAACTCTGACCCACGTCGTGTTATTAATTGAATATGTAATTTGACGAAACTCGTTTAATTTTGTTAGATTTTTAATGACTTGAATGATGTGATATGATTTCCTATTAACATTAATTCATCGAATTAAGATAGTGACTCACGAGTTACTCCAGTAAATATTTTTTATTTATTAATTAAATGGATAAATATATGATACGAAGAAACTCATAAATTTAACAGGATTTTTAATTATCACCTCATCATATTAAGATGATATCTCACCTAAAATTATATATAGTAGGTGAACAAGTTTGAAACTAAGATATATATACATATATATATATATATATATATATATATATATATATATATATATAATTTCAAGTTCGAATTACATTATTGCTAATATAAATGATCATTAATTTTAGAGCTTGTAAGATTAATCAAGGTGCATGCAAGATGGTTTGAATATTTATATTAATAAAATTTTTTTACCTAATGTTCCATTAACTATGATAATTTTTGGATTAATTTTGAATTGATGTATATGAAAAGAATTTTCTTATTATTATTATTATATTGAATGAAAAATCTTTTATATTTTTTTATATATTGATATAAAAAATAAAATTTTAAAAATAAAATATACCGATATTCAAAATAAACAGCGTCTAATGCATCTGCAGGTGCTTACTGTTCCTGATTGGTTCCAGGAACTGGTAAAGATATTTTCTTTCTTTAAGATTTGGAAACAGATATTGATGGGGCCACAATGATGGAATGGACACCACGTGTCCTTCACTGGGTTCACCAACTTCAAAAGAAAGCTTTTTCTGCCTTGGTCACTAAGCGAAGGTGGCTTGATATTTGACCGACTTTGAAATAAAAAAAAGTTTATTTTAAAGAGAAGAGTACGTGGTGGTCATGTTCTGCTATCTTGGCCTTCGTCTATTGCCAGGTCACTCTCACGCCATAACATGTGAGAGAGTCTTCGCATTGTTTATCGGAAATATCGATTATAATTGGAGCTTCTGTTGAATAAAATAACTTATCATAATTTCCAATTTCTATATTTAATTATTTTTTTATTTCAATCATAATTTCCAATTAATTATATTTAATTGGAGAGTCTACGCCTTTGTCTATATGCTTTTGATATTCAATATTATCTTTTATTTCAATCATGTGAATTAAACAATTTTTTTCTACAAAAAGAACAAGGTCAAGGATTGAAGACGATTAATGCAAGAACATTAAAAAAAGTGATAAAAAATAAAAGAATATACATTAATTATTAAATAAGCGGGTTATATATTATTGAATGAAAAATTAGCTAGTAGCTCAATTTACATCAAGTTTAAATTTCAACTAGAATGTGGTTATTCATTCATGAATGGTGTCTAGAAATATATCAATGATATATATATATATATATATATATATATATATTATTGAATCATTTATTTTTTTATCATATATTTTAAATATTTATCATCAAGATCCAATAAATAATATTAATTGTAATAAAAGATTTAATTTGTACAAAACTTGGGAAGCTCATGCAAACCCTACCATAAAATAGATAATCTCCTCCCTTTGAATATTACAAATACATATATGATTGGATATTAATACAATCACAATTAATAAATTCAGGAAAACATTTTTTTTTGTTATAATATTGATTAAAATGCTATTGCAGGGAACTCATATCATTCAAACCAAATTCCATTAAATAATTGTTTGATATTGTGTTTTCAAAAATATTAAAAAAAAATAAAAACTTTATTCTACATTAAAGTTTTTTAGTGTTATTAAATTATTTTGATTTATTAACACCAAAAATAATTTTTAAAAAATAAAATAAAAATATTTTTTATAATAAAATTATTACAAAAAATAATCTAAATCATACTCTTAGTTTCTGTTCAGAGAAATACAAATAAACTAAAAAATGATGAGGTAGCTGGGTGGACCACCGACACGTGCCGATTTACACCGACACTTCGTTAAATGTTGACTTTCCAAAGACAAGAGACAGAGGAAGAATCTTCGACAATTTTCTTTCTTTGTTTCTTGATTGAATACCTTTCACCGAAAGTGATCATAACCCTAATAAAAGTGGATGGACGATCATTTCTTCTGTGGCACAAGACAAGAATACAGGTTATTACTATTAACTGTATTTTAAAAAAATATTTTTTATTTAAAAAAAATAAAAATATCTTTTTTAATTTTGTATCAGTAAAAATATATTACAAATAAAATGAGGTTGTTTTAATATAATTTAAAAAACTAAACAGTGTAGTTTTTATTTTTTAAGACAAAAAAATAAACTGTATTTTTTACAAATATCTAACCAATATTAGTAATAAAATAGTAGTACAATGACAAAGAACTTATAATTTACCCAATAATTTTCAAATTTAAATTTAAATATATATCTTTTTATAAAAATCTATAACAGTAAGATTTTACGTAAAGGTTTGATTGCTGTGGACTTGCGTTGCCTGTAGTTTCCTTTAATTTATTGTGGGTACTGGGATTCCAATGCGTAACCTGGTACTAACCTTTAAAGGTATACAAAACCATATTTATTTATTTTTATTTTAAGAGGGTATAATATAAAATATATTATTAGGTTGATCAACTGTTTATATGGTATGCTAGTGTTTAAATTAATCGATTAAAGTTTTATTTATATCAATTACCAATCCATTTCTCTTTGTTTAAAATTTCAAGCTCAAGTAATATTAGGTTAATTGAGAATTAAATTTTATAAATTATTTTAATTTATTTTTCATGGGATATAACAACCTCATAATCCAGATAGTAAAATTTAATAAATTAACCCTAATTAATTAAAATATATTTTGATAAGTTATACATCAGTTTTTGAACACATTAACTCGATGGGATTAACCTTCACATTGTTTAAAAACAATAACTAAAAAACAATTTAATAATACTAATTTAAAAAACTTAATCCCTCATCATAAAATACATTGATGTAGTTAGTATTCAAATCATTATATTTAATTATATATAAATAATTTATTTATTGTTAATTCTCTTTGCCCAACATGCTGTAGGAAGCACCCACTCACAAGCCGAGCCAAGAGGGCATGTGTTCCTCAAGATTCTTATTATCGATCAGCGAGCAGCAACCCCCAAAGCCATGCCGGTCGAAAAAACTATGCCTCGTAATCGTACGGTCATCGAGATTTGAGAAGAAGCTATATTTTTCTCGGCCGACCCTCCATGGACACTTCACTGGTGATTCGCAGGTGAAAGTTCGGAGAAACAGAGGTGAGCCGGGTAGCACGTGTCTAATTTCTTGCCAAAAAGTTCTCGGAACCCAATTTCTCCATGGTTAGATGAAGAGAGAAAGACTTTTTTTTTTTTTTCTTTTTCTGTGGACTAGTTTAATTAATTTATTTTTTCAGTCCTGTGATGGGAAAGATGCCCCCACCGTGAAGGGGATCGATTAATGTATTCGACATGTAGTTGATACTGGAATAACAATATGAAAAAAATCTAAAATATTATCTTCATGTCAACGAAAATTAAAAATCTACCATATTCTATGAGAAAAATCATAATTAAATCAAACCATAAGTGCAGCACGCACAAATTTTATAGCTAATAGGTAGATAAATAGATAGAAAATAATATAATAATAATAATATTAATAATATATTTTCTTATAAGAAAGATTTTCTCTTTTTTTTAATACGTGTTTGGTTTTGTGGTGTAGAATGTTTTTTTTTTAAATAATTTTTAAAATGTATAAATATATTTTAAATTTTTATGATATTCATATATTAAAATTATATAAAAAAAACTAAAAAATTATTAATTTGATGTTTTTGAGCACCATTTAGCAATGCGGGCCGACTTTTTTTTTTAATAACATGAATTTATATTTTGAAAAAATTTCAAATTAATATTTTTTTTTTATTATTATTATTATTATTATTATTATTTTCATGTGTTAATATCAAAAATAAAAAAAAATATTATAATATATTTTTTTAACAAAAAATATTTTGAAAAACAACTTCCCGTACTCTCGAATAAACTCTTCAAGAAAAATATATTAAAACATGGTTAGAAATACACCATTGTGATTTTTTTGGTTCAAACACTATGCCAAAGGGTCGCAGTTTAACTTTGATTTAAACCGAAGGAAATCAAATTAATAATTTTGCAATAATTAAGTTGAAGTTTATTTTAGACCTCAGATTTAATTTAAATTAAAAGTCAATTCCTTCCTATTTTTTTAGTTAATGGTGGGATTGGAAAAAAGAGACCATAATGAAAAAAAAATGCTAAACATGGGGTGAACCATAAATTTTTAAAGATACACTAAGGTCCTCAAGCTTTCGAAATAACACAAATTATATAATTTAAGCCTCTTAAATAAATAAAAAAACAATTTTGGTATAAAAATTATTTTTATTATTTTTCACTCTTGATAGTGAGAGGGATTGCTAGATTCTAATGATAAAAGAGAGTAATTGTTTGAGCAATTTTCAACCATCAAAATGATTTTTTTTTTTGTGCACATGATTTCTATAAGATGAGAGAGTCTTGATGATGGTTGTTTGATGTCTCAATATTTCTTGAAAAAATAGATTTAGGTTAAGAAAGATAAATCTAAATCATTTTGATTTCAAGTTTTTGGACTATTTTTTAGGTATTTTAAATTGATAAATTGGTTTATGGATGGTTCAAGGTGTTAGTGAAGTGTTTTTGTTTTGTTATTGAAATGACTTAAAAAATAGATTTTTAGCAAAAAACAAATGTTGTTCCAATTTTTAGGGCACCATTGTGGTGATCGAAAGCTGAGTTTGTTGACAACAAGTCATTTATATATTTTTTTTGAAAAAAAGTAGATGATAAATCTTGTGGTTTATCCTTTTTATATATATATATATATATATATATATATATATATATATATATATATATATATATATATAAAAGAGCAAGAGCAAACTTAGGTACTTGAGTTTGGGCTTAAAGGCCCACCTACTAGTCATGAATATATATATTAATGAGAAATAATTATTTGATTTATTTGAGACTCAGGCTATTATTTTTTTTTATCTTGTTTTATTTTATTGGTATTTTTTAATATTTTATATAAGAATAATTTTTATATTTACATTTCAATTAATATTGCTCTTTGTGATTTTTTTTTATTTTTTTATTTAATGTTTTTTAGATAGATATTCTTATAAAATTATTTGTGTGTGTGTGTGTTTTTTTTGAAGTTATTTTTCAATAATATTTTTTTTATATGGATGAAGTTTATTTTTAAAAATAAAAAATATATTTATTTTATATAACATTTCTAATATCTAATATGTGTCACTCGCAAGATATTTGTTTTATTGAAACAGTTGAATGTATGTGTTTGTTTATAATATTGTTTAATTAAATTATTAAGTTTATTTTAATAAAGAAAATTAAACAAACACAATTAATTAGATTAAATATCTTATTCTACCCTTATTTCTTGGTTTTTCTAGTTTTATTTTTATTTATTTTTATTTTTTTAATTTATTAAATTCTCGATTTATTTTATTATATGTATACATACATGTTATAAATTTGAATTTAATAATAATTTTATCGATAAAAATATATTAAAAGAACTTGTGTGTGTATATTAGAGTGGAAGCATTGAAATTGTAAAGGCAACAAAACGTGTGGGTCCCAAATTAAACTAACCAACCAGGAGCCTTCTACAAATTCTCTTTTATCTCTCTCTAACACTCTAAAAGTCGTTGGTTGAAAATCTTTTCCTGCTTACATATAAACCCACATCCCCTGCTTTCTTCCTCCTCACAGCTACAAGATAAACGCTCCCCTGTTTATCCCCTGCTTTTTCTCTGTTTTCATCTTCTCTCAATTTCACTCCTCCAGCACCAAAAGCCAAAATTTCCTCACCACCACCTCCGGAAACGGAAAAAATCCAGCAGCAACAACACCCCAATTGGATTTCTCTACCTCTCTTTTCGCCGCTCTCTCTCCCTCTCTTTCTCATTAGTATTCTTTTTCAGTAGACTTAGAGATGGAGTGCTGTAGACCTGATATGTTTGGTATCGGATTCTTTTTTTACTTCGATGCAAGATTCTCAAATCTTTTTTACTAAATTTGGATCTTGGTATTGTTGCTTTTCATTTTACTGCTTTTGTAGATTTGGTTTTCTTGTTCCAATACATTTGATTCTACTCTGCTTTTTACCCCATCTGCTTTTGTGCGGCGTCTTATCCTGAAAATTCTCTTCCTTCCCTTAGCATATAATAGAATCTTTCAAGAGAGAGCGAGCGAGAGGGTAGCTATCAATGGATTCAGTTAAGACTAACACTGGAAAATCCAAGAAGGGTGTTGTTGATGAAACTCAAAGGCAGACAATGGACCAAGATTGGCAGCTTGATAGAGGCAGAAAAGAAACTGATGTTAACTTTGAAAGGCGGCAATGGGAGCCTGTTTTTGGTGAAGCTTCCTTGTCGGATAGGCCTTCCAAGAAGATCCGTAGCCCTGAACGTCAAGAACAAACTCAATCCTCTGCAAATTTAGCTCATCAATTACCACCTTTCTCTGTTTCTTCTAGCTCTGCCTCTACTCAGTCTTTATATCCGCCTTCTTCATCTTCAAGTTCAAGACATCAGTTTCCTTTTGCCTTAGAAGGGTCTAATCAACCTGTTCAGTTCCACCAACAGTTTGGAACAAACCCTTCATTGACTATATTTCGTCCACCATCTCAGCAGCAAATGATTTCTTTTGCTCAAAACCAGCAATATGGCATTGCATATCCTCCGTTTTTTACAGGAGAATCTGCATTGGCTAACCAGCAGCAGCAGCAGCTGTTTCAGTACTGGAATGACGCATTGAACTTAAGTCCGAGAGATAGGATGATGATGATGAACAGGTTGGGGCCAGATGGGAGGCCATTGTTTAGGCCACCGATTCAGCCTATAAATACAACAAAGCTTTATAGGGGAGTGAGGCAAAGGCATTGGGGGAAATGGGTTGCCGAGATTCGTCTCCCTCGAAATAGGACTCGCCTTTGGCTAGGCACATTTGACACAGCTGAAGATGCTGCCTTAGCTTATGATCGCGAGGCCTTCAAGTTGAGAGGAGAGAATGCTAGGCTGAATTTCCCTGAGCTTTTCCTCAACAAAGATAAAGCAACTTCCACCGCTCCAAGTTCATCGGTTTCTTCTCTTCCGACCCCCAATCAAAGTTCAATGCCAAAACAAGCCCGGGAAAGCCTTAACTTGCAGGTGGGAACCATGCCGCCGCCGCCGCCGCCACCAGAACAGCCCCAAGGAGACCATCCTGATGATGATTCCGGGCTGGGTTCAAGTGGGGCTACTGTGAGTGATGAGGTTCAGGCAGTGGCAGAGGGGACCAGTGCAGGGGAAGGCATTTCGGGGTCTCAGGAGCTGGTGTGGGGAGACATGGCAGAAGCTTGGTATAATGCTATTCAAGCAGGTTGGGGTCCAGGGAGTCCTGTGTGGGATGATTTGGATACAACTAACAATTATTTGTTACAATCACACCTTCCTTTTGTTTCTCCAGAGCAGCAGCAGTTTAATGATTCTTCTGATCACCAGAGACAACAAGACAGCATGGGCTCAGCTTCTTCTTCTTCCTCCCCCACGAAGCCATTCTTTTGGAAGGATCAAGATTGATTGACACAGTCACCCACAAGTCTAGATTTCTACTGGTATAGCGTAGTAGCCGATATCTTTTACTTTTTCCTCTCTCAATTCTAATCTTTGCTGTAGGTTTTTGGACCAGCCCTTGGATTTTTTTCACAGGTTGCAGACTTTTTAGCAAACCAATAGTGACTTTAGACCTGCTGTGCCTGGGAAAATTTGATCTCTAGGCCCACTTTATTTCCCTCACTGGTTGCAGATTTTTCACAAACAACCTGTGATTCCCTTGGAGCTGAGCTTCCTTTTCTTATCAGGATTCCAAAAGCTTCAAACCACTTCATTTTTTTTCCTTTTATCCTTCTTTCCAAACCTCCTCCACACATTTTCTTGATCTTTCCAGTCCTTTTTCATTGCATCTATTGCACGAAGGCTGCATATTTCAGGCCTTTATGCGATGAAAATTTAGCTTTACATAGCTCATGCATTCTCTTTCCAGCTGATATTATCTATCAAGTCTCTAGGAAGTCTCATTCTGCATTCCCGATCTCGGTTTTCTTTTCATTTTCTTGGATGTTCATGTCATGTTGGAGACAGTCAACCTCTAAGATCAGGACCAGCAAAGGAGGAGACAGTTTGGTGATCTCCCTCTTCATGGGTCTATCCATCACAAGCTTAGTTTTCCTGCTTGGAGAATGGAATCAGACATTTGTAATTATATAGATTTTGTAATGATATGTCTCTCTCTTTATGAACAGTAGCTGTAATGATACATAGTATGCAATTTGCAGTACCATCATCTGTCTTTTTCATCATAATGTGCGCTGTTTCCATTCCATATTAACACTTCTTTTATATTTCTGCTTGCCTTCAGTCAGGTTTCGATGGAAACCCTATTTCATGTTACATAAACCCTAGGATATGTAATGATCGTAGTCATAATCAATTTCTTTGGAAGATCTGAGGCTTGTGAATCTGCCCCAGATATGAAATCCACAAAGAGTTTCGAATGCAGGAAATTAACACACTAATTTGCATGGATCCAAAATTGTTTCCATACACTATTTGGTAATGGTCCAATGAAAGAAGAAGATGGTGCTAAGAAATGAACCCCATGATTAGAGTCATTTTCAATCTTCATGCTGGAATGTGGATGGCAATATTACTCGTTGAGGTTTAAAACTTAATGTCATGTTCAATATAACAACTGCGATTATTTTTAAAGTTTTGTTTCATTAATGGGCTATAAAAGAAGAAATAAATATAATAAATAAATAAATTGTATAGCTAGTCAAAAAAACATAAAAATAAATTTAACCTGAAAAATCTTAAAATAAGTTTTTATCCTTCTAACCATAAGCTATCTAGTAGCTAATATTATCTTAGGTCGTAATGGGATATAATTTTTTTATTTTTTTTTATGGGTATGACTATTTTGATTAGAAACTTGTCTATGAAAAGCTTAGAGAGTGTTTAACACTGTATTTTAAAATTATTATTTTTTATTTTAAATTAATTTTTTAGTGATTTTAGATCATTTTCATGTGTTAATATTAAAAATAATTTTTTAAAAAATAAAAAATATTATTTTAATACAATTTTGAACGAAAAGCATTCCCAAAATTAATTATACCGATACTCTCAAATAAACACTTAATTAATCATCTTGATAAATGAAAAATCAAAGAGTCAATATCTCGAGTCAACAAAAAAAGGGGAGGTGGGGAGATTAACTACTAAAATATACAAATCTTGAGCAAGAAAACAATACACTTGTTACAAGACATAGTGGGATTCAAAGCAGAATGGCGACCAGCATATTCTGCAGAAGGGAATCTTCGAATCAGAAAATGTGAACAATATGAAAGTTTATCTTCACTGTAGATAATATTTCTTGTCTGGGAATCCCCACCGGATTCCGGAATTGTTTATCACATCCGATAGCTATAAAAATCCGGGAACCATAAACAACTATCAATCATGGCATTCAACCTTTAAGATTAGGCCAATGCGTTTACTGCACTCATTGTGGGGCCCATTTTTGCCGTCCAATGAGATCACCTGCATTTCTTATTTTCGACGGCACGATAACGATGGGTTAGTGATGAAAAGGATGTAAAATATATTACGTAGTGGCTAATCATGAACTTAACAAGGCACTGTAAATACCTGGCATGGTGGGAGAGGCGGCTAAGGACCAAGATGTAGATGCTCCTTTCTTTAAACCAAACCCAACATTTTGATGTCAAGGTGTGGCTGCGGCCATTTTCGATGCTTAACGACGATTGTTTTTTTTTTTACGGGGTGGATTATGTATAATAATATAGATTATATTAGGGGGTTTTATTTAATAGTTTAAGTTTTTAAATAAAATAATATATTAATATGATATCAAAATTTTATGGACCACATATTTACGAGTCCGAATCTCATTATCTTCATTTTATTTGATAAAAATCAAGTATAAAATAATATGAATCTGCACAAGTTTGAAGCACAAATAGCTTTTCATTTGAAGAGATGTATTAAAAAATAATATAAATTATATTCTTTGATTTTACTTAATAGGCTTAAACTCTTGTTAAGTTGTTTTTTAACAATGAATATATAATATTTTTGATATGGAAACAACACTTGATCATGTCGAGTGTTCTTGTGATTTGAACTCGGTTTGCAGAAATTTTTAGGGAATTATTTAGAGAATTGATTAATTATTTTCGAGAAAAAAAAAGTTATAGAAAATTAGAGATGAACTGAATAAACTAAAAGTCGACTGACTATATGGTCAACATTTGGTAATTAAAAATGGTAAATGATGCCTTCTCTTTTGCTTGTGAATGATTTTTCTTCTTTGGTTACGAGTCCTTTCTTTTAGGTTCTTAGGATTGATTATCACCACGTTAAACAATCATTTTGATGCCACTATGATCTATCAGTATTTTTTTCTTTTCAACAAACAATTTTTAATTTATTGGGCTTTTACAGGTCTTGGGAAACAAGCTTTGAACCAATACTATGGTCCTGGCCCCAGACAATGGGCACACACCAATATCCATGGGCTCCAATGTAGAACTGCAGCCTAGTTGTGGGTTGCTATGCCCCTGCCCATGGGCTTGGGTGCCTCGCTGAAGCCTAGGCAATGGGCACATGCTTAACGCTCTTATAGGCTCGGGTGTGGTGTCTGAGCTAAGGTGGTGGGTGTGTGCTCGGTGCCTTATGGGCTCGGGAGTGTCACCTGAGCTTAGTAACGAGGCTCACTAGACTCAAGTCTAAGCTGATTCCGAGGGCTTAGAGGTTAAGAAAATGGCAAGAAACAGAGGTCAATTTGAAATTTTGTCTCTATATGGATGACATTACCTGCAGAAAAGTTAAGCTAAAGCTTATACACAGTGTAATATACGATGACAATTCACCGGCTCAATGCTAGCCTGTCTCAAGTGATCTTGCAGCCAAACTATGATTTCTTCTGCGTTTGTTTCCGTTTAAAAGGATCAGAAAAGTATATATACAGCGAAAGCACAGCTTAAATAAGGAATAGTTCATCAGGAAAAACTTCAAGAGAGTTCGTTCATTAGGAATAAGTGAGCAAGCTGAAATAATTTTTTTTGCATGTAAAGCCTAGAATATCCTAAATTAAGGAAGCAAGCTCTCCGCAGTTCATGATGGAAGCGCGATAACATCTCAAGAGAGCTGAACTTATTCGCAGTCTGCATAACGAATGGTTAAGCTGAGACCTTAAAAGGAGAATAGGAAATGATTGTATGTATAATGGGAGCCATCACTAAGCAGTGGCGGGTTCAGCTTCAGCAACTTGCTCACCTTCTGCAGCTTGTTCACCGTCTGCATCAGCTGCAGCAAGAGTATCTAATTTTGACGAGTCAAATGAGCTACTTTTGGCATTTTCTTTAGAGGGTGAAGAAGCAGCCTTGTTTCCATCGGCAGATGCAGCTGCAGTAGCAGATGTTGGTGAGGGAGAGTTCTCATTCTTTGTATCTTTCCCTTCATTTTCACCATTGCTATCTTTTGCATCCTTGGCATCTTTCCCGTTCTTTGCATCCTTCTCATCCTTTCCACCCTTTGCATCCTTCCCATCCTTTGCATCTTTGGCAGGTGTGGGAGGGGGAGGCATCATGTGAGGTGGAGGGTTCTGTTTCAGCTTCAAGAAAAGTTGTCTCATCCTTGAAAGATCAGTGGGTTTTCCAGGCTTTGGACCCTGAATTACCATAATGGAAGGTTTCTTTTCATCCTCTTTCTTACCCCCTCTCCTTTTAATGTTCGGCACCTCTCGAGGAATAATCTCTGCAATGGCTTTCCAGTAATGTTTGTCTGCCTCTTTATGGAACTTCTCTTGATTAGCCAAGGACAGCTGCAGAAAAAACACGTTCATTTTTTTACTTCATAATAAAGATGGAAGGAATGCGGACAAACTTCGGTACGCATATGGTCTTCGAAAAAGATAAGGGAGGAGACAAGCAAAAGTGGCTTTTCAGAAATTTTACCTTCTCCCTTTCTCTGTTCTGAGCTTTGTTAGTTTCACAATTCTGCTGCCTCTTCTCATAAAAAGCTCGTATATACTCCTCAGCTTCATTGATGATCTGGTTTCTCATCTCCTTCTCTCTTTTCTCCTTCTCCTCTAAATGGAGGGCATTTTGCCTGCAAAAGATGAATGTGAAATCTGTTTCAGCACACCGAAGATGTAAACATGCGCCTCTGCTTCAATTAAAACACAGGCTGAGCATCCAGCCTCTCTGTACTATAAAGAACACACGTTCTTATTCGATATGGGTGCTATTATAAAAACTGTTATATCAGCTAGCCTCCAAAAACATAAATCGAGCAGGATAAAAATCATATGATGATGAAGGTGCCACCTATAAATCAATTAAGACAAAACAAATGCTTTTCTGCTTCCAAAAACAAAAGGCTTAGGCTCCCATCAACATCACATTTTCCTTCGCATGGTATCCAAAGACCAATTCTATGTCAGTTTGTGTATACCAATAAGTAAAACACATAGAACGAGATAATCCCAACGTTATAAAATCTATGCTTATCTTTCTAGAAATTTGCTATTACATCAACACTTTTCAGCTTATAATGATAAGAACCCTTTGCTAAAATGGCCATATTGGTGTTCCTAGATCTCATCATGCATAAATAAATCACCTTATTTTTAAACATCAAATGCCAATCAAAATTATAAAAAATTTTCTCCCAATCCCACCTCCCTAGCTGCTAAATCATCACCCCATTGTAAATTCCAAATGTGCATGACTGAGATCAAGATCCATTCCAGAAAACAAACTTATTTCCACAAACATAAGCAAAAACTCACCTGCGCCAGTCACGGAATTTGACCCCCATCTCCTGCATTTCACCAGGTTCAGGCAGAGTTGGCCCATCAGAAGCAAAAACACCATCACCCCCACCACCACCATTAGTCTCAAACGCCTCAGTCTCAAAGGGTGAGGCAAATTCAGTACTTGGAGAAGGCATACCAAACCCATAACCCTCAGAAGAATGCACGTTGTCATTGGAGAAATTTTCTTGTGGAAATGGTGTTTCTCCATGGAATGACGAGTCATCACCTGTGTAGCCATCATCAACGAATGGGTGAGAGGTAGGTACCGCATGATCATGTTGGACATGCAGCATCGTGGGGTCGTTTTGATCTCCTTCAGGAATGAATGAATCAAAAGAGGCTGACATTGTCGATGATTTGATGCAATTTCTTCTCTCTAATATTTTAGGTTAATGGAGATTATTTGGAGATTTTCCTCTCTGCTTTTCCTAGGTGGTCGTTATGGCAGGTAACGCTGTGTTCGGATCTGTTAAGGCGGGTCAAAGATTCCCTCAGGTGTCTTGATGTTTTGTAAGGGTAAATTAACTTAAAGCTCCTCAAGTATAAGAAATTACACATTCTGCCCAAATCTTTTTGTATAGTAAATATTTTTACTGAAAAAGATTTTAATTTTAATGTAGAATAAAACTATACTCCATCCAAATTTTAATGTAGACCAACCTGTGAGTTATATAAAAATTTGTCAAGATTTTGTTAAATAATTTATCATGGTTTCAATCTTAATTAAATTAATTATTATATAACCAAGGTATAAGCACATAAATATTTCTTTAATTTCCAATCATTAATTGAAATATGATTTTATCATAATAAATTTTTACTTAAACATGTAATGAGATCAACTTTAAGAGTCTATGTAGCTGTGTGGTTGAAATTATTTTTTAAAGTGTTTTTTATTAAAAAATATATTAAAATAATATTTTTTTTATTTTTTAAAAATTATTTTTGATATCAGCTCATTAAAATGATCTAAAATACTAAATTTTTTTAATTTAAAATAAAAAATAAAAATATTTTTTTTTATTTTTCTCAAAAATGTTTTCCAAATGAATTCCTAAACACCCATAAATTAAATTTATGAAGTATATATTTCTTAAATATTAAGTATGAGTTTTTTTTTTAAAAAAAAAATGAAAGAGACACCATCATAAATAATAACTTATGATACATAAATTAACATGCAAGAATATTTTATCATTCTCTTTTTAATTACCGTCAGTTCTAATTTCATCAAACTCTTGATCTGAATTAATTATTTTTGTAAATCTCATTAAAGTCTCCAAACTATAAAGATAAATATCTAAATTACATTTTTCATCAAATCTTCAACATATCCTAAATTAATTTCAGTAAACAAAATTGATAAATAGTCATATGATTTTTCTTATGAAACTCCCAATTAAAATCATTAACATGATTCATTTTGAACTATGAAAAAGTCACGTAGAAGATTATAGTATATACAGAAAAATCGTTTTCAGCTTAAACACTTGATATTTATTGAAATTATTCCATGATTCTTACAGAAAGAAAAAAAGAAGTGAGATTCAAACAGTTACTTAACAGCTGTGTTATCAATAAATATATTTGATAATCCATTAACGTTTTTTTTTCAATGTATAGTTTGTTTTGTGATTCAATTTCTGGTATGAGCCAATCGGATATGGTTTTGGGTTTTTGATTAGAACTTTGTGAAATTTTGAAGCTACTGTTGATCAGCAATGTTGGTGCTGCAACTTTTGGATCAGTAATTCCACAATCTATTCCCAAAATCTTGCACGGAGATACAACCCATTTCAGAGTAATTTTCCTTGCGTAAGAATCCACAAACTAAAGGACTTGGCTAGTTTATTACCTGTAATGAATTTGTAATGCAAAACGAAATCCAGATTTTCCTGCAATGATGCATAAGTTGCGAGATCTTCTTCAGAGAACCATGGTGGAAAAGCAGTAGATGGGTCAACCAAGTCCATGATTTCCGCTCATCTCTAGCTTTTGGTGGCCCGGATCCAAAAAAGAGAATGCATATGTTACTGTCGAAGGCTGCTTCAGGAATCCAAGAGTCCTGTTTTTCTCTATTATGATATGATCCAATAAATAGGAATAAATTATCTAGTTAGGATATTATTTACTGATTTTATGCTTTATTGCTTTACTACAGCATTTCGGTTGTTTGTTTTCCAGTAAATGTCGTGAAGTCTCAATGAATAAATATGACCTGAAGTCTGTAAAATTTCAGTAGCACACCATTATCATAAAATTCTCTCCTGTTTTCTTTTCTTTTCGTCCTTTTAAAACAATCAATTGGTATCAGAGCTGCTTGTCTTGAGGGACCTGCAATGGAAGCTAAAGCAAGTTTCTCTCGTATAACCACTCCTATCTTTGATGGAGAGAATTATCAGCTTTGGGCTGTGAAAATGAAAACTTATTTGGAGGCATTAGACAAGCTATTTAAGGAGAAAAGCTGCAAACCGGTGAAACTAACAAAGGGCAGAACAGAGAAAGGGAGATGGTTAAATTTCTAAACAGTGCTCTCCAATTACTCTCGAGGCTGCTGTGAGCTCGCTTGCTAGCATGCGCACACTTTTCAGATCCCTTCCAGCTTTATGTATACGGCTATTGTGGAGTGCATTCATGAAGGGGAGTCAAATCCTGAAAAGAGAAGCACTAAGAAAGCTGCGGAAGAAAGAGAAACCTTGTATAGTGGTCAGCCAGGTCTAACGCCTGGAAATGAAACTTTCTATTGAGTGTGTGTGTGTGTGTGTAAAAGCTAACTCCAACTCGTTTAGCTGGTTATCTTTAATCAACTGATTCTGTATTCCTGCCAAATTCCTGATAAAGATACAATACAGTCAACTGTCAAACTGATACCCTCTTTTGCTTTTTGTTCCTTTTTTTTCCCCTTTACAAGATCATCTGACTGCGTTGGACATCATGCTTGGTATCAGTTATATTTAACTCAATACCTAAGAATACCTCCGATTGCCTGCAAGGCCCTTCCATATTTCATTACTCCTGTTTCTACTCATCATCCTCGTTAGAGGTGGTCACAGGTAAGAACTTATTTTATGTTCTCTCTCTCTGGAATATCTCAACTTCTATAATATTTATGATTGATTCTTGAAAGGGAGTGGTGAGTGAAGTTAGCAAAGCTAAAACCAGCTTAGCACAGTACTTCCTCAACACTTCAAGTTCTTTTGTATATGTCACGGCTGTTCTATTTCAGCTTTTGGTTTCTTTTATGTAAAGCTATGTTATTTTCTGTTGTTTTTTAAAGTTTTCTTTTTGTTGTTTTAGTAGCCGGTGAAGCTGCAAGAGTCTGGGGTTATGTTTTGATTGCCGTCTGACTGATTCTTTCACTTTTGAATGGCTTGCCGTTGATTCTGTAGATTGTAAATGACACCCTTTTGATGTTTCTCTTTATTTATCACCTGGGGCGTCTGTGTTTCCCTCATCAATTATTTTCAAGTTTGAGATTTTGACAAACAAGTGTTGTTATCCTATATCTTATCAGAGGAGGTATCGGGAAAATGGCCCATGTTTGATTAAATAATTTTCAAGGTTGCTTTGGGATTTTTATTGCATGATTGAATATTGATAAATGCTTTTTAGTTTATTAAGGTTGAGTGCTGTTAATGTTTTGAGATATCGTGGTTTTGGTGTAGAATGTAGTCAATAATTGAAATGGCTCTGTAACAAACTTGGGGGTCTTGCATCTTATAGATGCTTTCTTGTTCTGTCTGAAGCAGAAAAAAGAGAGCCTTCCAAACAGAAGAAAACTGTTCACGAAGACTGACTATTTTGCCAGAATTTGTCAATATCTCTGTGCGAATTTACAATGGAAAAGCTTTTGTTCGTACTAAGATCTCTGAAGGAAAGGTTGGTCATAAATTTGGAGAGTTTTGCTTTTACTCGGAAAGGAAGAGCTATGAAAAACAAATGTCGTGAAAGGAAGAAAAAAGTAAACGGTGGCTTGCATGTCTGAAACGCAATCTTCAAGGCAGCTCTGCGGGCGTTGGAAAGATTCGGTATCAGCTCGTTTGAGATAGAATTAGTTTAGCTGGAAAGCTGTTTCTCGTTAATGAGTGGCTGTGCACAGACATTTGCATGTTGCTGCTATTATGACAACAACCAACACAATAGTTGTAGTGAGGACTGGGCTATATTTGCTGATTGGTGAGGATGCAGCATTTTTCTACTTCCTTGATCCTTTAATTAGTGCTATGATTTGCTAGAACTATTGCCCCCACTCTGGTTGCTTACTGTTTATGAATATTGCTGGTGGATTGTTTAACTTGGCTCAACATGATAGGCCATCATAAAGTTATGCTTCCATGACATGACAGTAATCCGTCATGTGCTGCTATCAAGGTTGTAAATTTCATTTTGACTAGCGATTTATTTTTTCAATTAGAATAAAATATTTTGGTTTTGGAGTGTTTAGATGTGTTGTTTTGGAATTTTATTGATTATGTATATATATAATTAAATATATTAATTACAAAAATTATTTAGAATTGTGTAATTTAATTTAAAAAAAAACATAATAAAATAATTTTTCTGAATAAAATTAAAAATATGTATAATATTATGAGAATGTCATCATCAATCTCCTAAGGTTATTACATTCTATGATTGCTCTAAAATTGTAATATAATATAAATAAATATATTAAGATATACCTCGTAAAATTTCACTCAATCTAATGGTCGGATTAAGAAATATGATTGATATTGTAAAATTATTCATTATTTTAAAAAATACTATTTAACAAAAACGACACAGGTGAAATGATACTGGTGTGTTTTGGTCAGTATTTGACAAAAAAATCTAAAATTAAAACGAGATAAAAATAACATTGTTTTATCTCATTTTTTTACTAATATAAAATGTTTTAGCCAAAACAAAACAAAATTAACAAGCCGGCTGCTATCAATCTAACTAGTGCTTGATGTTGAAGCTAACCACATCAGCATTGTAAACACTTTTGCATTATACATTTTCTCCATAGCGCTTGATGCTGTGTTTGGAAGCTGTATGGTTATGAACCTTATCAGTTCATCCTGTTGCCATGCAAGTTCGCTTCTTACAAGGGCTCGAATTTTCACGAACAAGTTCTTTGTTTTTGGGTTCACGAGTAGCAATTAATAGATCATACAGAATCTTTGTGTTTAGCATAATTACTTCTGGTATGAAATTGTTTTCTAGTGTTAGCTGCTGCATTTCTGGTGGTGTTTTTCATACCCTGAACAATTTCTTGAGAAGATTACGGAATATTCTGAACTTGTTTTCTTGGAGCATGGCATGGCAGGCAAAGCAATTTTTTCCAAATTTATATGGCTAGATCTGTTCTTCCTCAATTTTGATACGCGATATAGTGTAATTGGAATCCTTGAGAAGATTAACATTGATGGGGATCTGGGGCGAACGCTAAATTATTTTGATTTAGAGTTTATATTCACTTAGTAAAGGGAATGGTGTCAGAGGTCAAAAACTGATGGTGGTGGTGGCGCAGAGGGCAGCAATGACGGTTATGACAATCGTGATAGTTACTTGACGGCGGTGAACGCATTTATAACACGAGTCATGCTGGTGGCAGCACTGCAGGTAGAAGCAGCGGAGTAGGGCTGAGTGATTCAGAGGGCACAGTGTTTCCTCCTCTCTCTCTCTTTTCTTCGTCCTTTAAATTTGTTTTTTCAGTTTTTTTTATTTTCAGTTTGATCCTTTTAAATTTAGTATTCTAATTTATTTTATCACTATTTTCCAGGTTAATCATAGTTGATCGAGGTGAATATAATATGTTAATTTCTCAATATTTTATTAATAAAAACATTTCTTCCAAGTATTTTAAAAACATTTGGTCTATCCTGCATCAAAGTTTTTACTTTTTAATATCTTTATAAATATTTTTAAAATAAATATCTTTACAGAATCCAATCCGCTCCACCACTAGTTGTAGAGCTCAAAAGGTGTGAGACCCACATAAAGAATCTCTCTAGCTTTCTACCGTGAGTTCATTGAGATTGATGGGGTGACTATTTCTTATGTTTTAAAAGTATTTTTTTTTATAAATAAAATATTATTATTTTATTTAAAATTAATTTTTTAAAAATATTTTATATTATTTTGATAGGATGATTTTGACGCAATAGAAAACACAAGGAATACGATCAACGTCAATATTTCATAGATAATTCTAAGATGAGAGGAACTTTAAAAAAAAAAAAGTTCAAACTTTATTCAATAATTCGGTGAGAGGTTTACATCCATATTTAAAGAAGAAAACCTAGCCCTAATCCTTGTCAATTAAGAAAACGACACTAATTATTAAAATAGAAAATTTTAGATAAATATGGAAATTAAAAATCTTAGAAATTCTAAGCACGCCGGAATTAACGGAAGTTGATTAGGACTTGGAAATCAAGAGTTATGGCTAAAACAAAACTTTTCTAAAATGGTAAAACAACGATTTTGATGCCTAAATGATGGAATTTTGCCAAAAATTGGTATGTTTCAGCTACTAAACGATGGAAACGCCGAGACGAATCAATTGAGCGAGTTTCGTGTCATTTTGATTTCAGTGTCTGGACTGCTGGAAATTCAGCTGCCTTTGAATTTTGGATGCTCTCTCTTCAGCATTTGCACCTTTGCTATTTATTCTACATTAGATCTCAATAATATATATTTTTTTAAATATTATTTTTATATATATTTTTAAATAAAAAATTTAAAAAATAATCTAAATAACATCCCCACAGTGACTGAAGCTACTGCTGCCAATTTGACAGGATGCTAAAAAGGTGTTCCCAACAATACACCCATCAGCATCTCTTATAGTTAACGGGTTAAACGACAGAAAAATCACCAAGAAACCAAAGCGAGCTAAATGCCAAAGTAGCCATCGCCACCTTTCTCAACTGAGTTACCACGAGTCAAAATGGATGAGCTAGCTCCGATTCTAAATCTTTTTACCAATCTTTAACAATGTTTCTGCATTGATCTTGATAAGATACCATAGATCCCCAAATCCCAACTCGTTGAAGTAGAGATTCACAAATGGAGAACTTCCTTACTATCATCGATAAAAATCAAATGAAGAAGATGAAGAAGACAATATCCATTTATATTTGAGCGAATCATATGAATTTCTTTCACATGCTAGGAGAAATCAGTCAAGTTCCAATCAGCTAGGGTTTAATGGGACATCCTCCCACATGGAGTCTCCACAATTTTCTTTGTCACCACTCACCATAAGTCCACAGCCCACCGAGCTATGTTAGTTGCTATGTAGCTATAGCAAGCAGAGTGCATGTGAGTTCAACGTGATCCCCACAAAATTGTTTACAATTATTTCACTTGTATTTATATTTTCCCTCGCACTCACGTTCTTAGTTCGTGGAGCACATCCAACGTCATTCAAGATTGAGGACAGCAGACATTAATGTTATTGAAGATTGTATGTATCTCCGACCCTTTGGATTCTTCAAGATTTTCTTTCGTTCACATGATCTCTAAGTATATAACTATTGCAGTGTTCAAGATCATTAAATTTTTATTGGATAAGATGAAATTTTACCTCTGAAAATTGTATTTTGTATGTTCAGTGATACAGTAAAACCTTAATTGTTAAAGTTATTATAAGAAATACACATTATAACATAATCTCGAGATTTATTATACAAATCACAAGTTATGTGTTCTTAAATCAGGTCTCGTCTATTGATAACCATCTTTGAACACTTACTCCCTCTTTTTGGGATGGGAATATGTGTGATTTCTTAAGTTAAATTAAACTCCATAATCTTACTACTCAATCCATGTTTCAGAATTTATGCAGTAAAAACATAAGAAAATTGAGTCCTAGGCTCTAGGACCCAAAAAGAAAAAGCTCCAAAGTCTAAACACGAGGATATTATATATCAACATGGAAGGGATTCTTTTTTTTAATCGTCGTTAACCAAAATAGGTTTATGTATTGAGACTAGATCTATTTCCAAACAGGTTTAATGTAAATCATCCACTCCTAAGCTTGTAAATTCATTAAAAAGAGTTTTTTTTTAATATATATATATAAACTATTCTGATTATTTAGGGGGTGTTAGGGAGTGTGGTTGCGGTTGCTTTTCAAAGTGTTTTTTGTGCCGAAACACATCAAAATGATATTTTTTTTATTTTTAAAAAATTATTTTTAACATCAGCACATCAAAATGATCTAAATAAACTAAAAAATTTTCATTTAAAATGCAAAAAAAAAATTGAAATTTGGCAAAACGCCGGTTGCACCGGCGTGCCAAACACTCACTTGGGGGGGTGTTTGGGAGTGCGGCTGTGGTTGTTTTTTGTGCCGAAATACATTAAAATAATTTTTTTTATTTTTAAAAAATTATTTTTGACATCAGTATATCAAAATGATCTAAAAACACCAAAACACAGTTATTTTTTTTAAAAAAAAAACAGTCAAACACAGATTTAGCCAATTCCAAACAGGCACTAAGTGATGTGAGGACTTTTACTCTCAATAAAGCTATATCTCTTTCGTTGTTTACATGTTTAAACTTTGTTGATTGATTTATTTTTTATTTTTTATTTTATTTTTTTCGATAGAAGATTTCTAGTCGCTTGGTGGATTAGTCGTTCAATATTCTTGGTGGGATCATCAAGAACTCTTGCATCTGAAAATATTTCCAGTACATGAACAGGCATTCGACTATGCAGCCATTTGATTTTTGTTCGATAAAGGATACTGAAAAACAATTAAATGGAAGTGAAAAAATGATGAACAAGGTCCCACCATGTACTATCTCTAGTAATATTCAACGGTCCAGATTCATTGATGACCCAAATGGCCTAAGAACTTACACAAACATGAGATACATATCACACGCTCTCTCTCCTTTGGAGAGGGCTACATTGACGATCTAAATTAAAACACTTTCACACTACAAAAGTAGGGGGGGCAAATATCAAAACACTCGCTGAAAAAACGAAAAGGAAAACAGAGCTTTGGATGCCATTATGCAATCCAACGGCTACTTTTCTATATATATATATTAAAAAAAAAAAAAACACCACACCAGTGAACGGCTACTTTTTGTGTCAAGGGAACAACAAGGCACGTTTTCGTGTCATAGAAATGGGCTTGTTTGTTTCTCTCATGTGATTTCATACCAAGAAAAGCTTGAAGCTATATTAATGGAGGAAATTGAGCCTGGAGGTGTAAGTAGCTTTCGGAGCCCAATTTCTTGGAATCACTTCTCTTGCTGACAGTGTTCTTCCTGTTGCCAGTGTTGTTAATTTCACGGAGAACGGTCCTTTCAAGGGTCCCCTGATAATACACCAATTTGCACCCCATACGTGATTCATCTCTAGCCACTCAGTGCCACCCGCCTGTCAATTAGAAACGTAAAATCATGTGAGATCTGCATATAATTTCTATTTGAATATTGAGATTTATACCCTTTTTTTCATTCTTGATCCGGATCTCTTTTCAGAAATTAGAATCGACCAAGTCCTTAGATTTCCCTTTTCATGCTCTTGAATTCCAGAGAGTGGCCCATTTATCACATGCAACGAGTCAAGAAAATACTAAAATACAGGAGAGAAAACCCAAACAGGAAACAAAGTGCTTTTGGGGTCATTGGGCAAATTGGCGCCATTCAAGCAGAGCTACAAAGTGCAGGTTTACCTAACAAAGATGGGGAAGATGGGGTGATGCTGGGCCATGCCATTTGACTGACTACAAGGTGTTAAGGTGTTGTCGAATCAAAATATTAGTATAAATGTCTTGCCAATCAAACTAAAAGTTCTACAATTAGCAATACACTTGCTTTTCATGCGAGGGCAATACTTTTATTTAGCACGTTTAGGCAGTTCTTTTTATTTTAAAGTGAAAGTGAACACTTTCGAAGAAGCACTTTAGCAGCAGCAGCACCCCTAAAAGATGACAAGATTATTTGCACCTTTGTCGAGTCATGACCCATGAAGTAAATGGCATCTCACTTTGCACTCCACAAAGCTAGACATGGCCAAGATTCCGGAGCCTAAAGTCCGAAATGTAATGAATAACAACAGAAATTAAGGAAGAAGATTGCTTACTTCTCGTATATGCATCGATCCAACATCGCCATCTCCATCTTCAAACTCTACTAGGAGGGATAGCCAATAATCTGTTGAGCCTTCGTTCACATGGAAGGCAATATTCTTCCCTGGGTACTTACATGGGGTCCTACAAAAAGGTAGTTTTATTTCATTTTAAAATAGAAATATTAAAGGAAAAAAAAACAAAATTATTAAGAGAAGTGACAGAATAAACATGACAAACACAGGCGGTTAAACTAGAAAGGGAGAAGAAAAAGACTAACCACAAAAATAGTACACACACACAAAACACAAGCCCTCCGTACCTGCGATAAATGACCGGGATTTCACCCCTGTTCCTGAGCTGACCATTCTCACCGGAAATAGCCATACGACCAAAGGCTGCACCACTAAGATCAAAGTGGGTGTTACCATTGGAGCAATACCCACCTGGACACTCATCCATAACAATTATGGTCACTGCCCTTCTTGAGCATATGCTCTTGTCTAGGCACCTAACTTTGTAGCATGCCCCACATCCTTCGCCATTCTTGAAGAGTACTGGGCTCACTGCACCAACTCTGGCCCTGAATGGCTTCACATCCACTAATGACCCGTACCCACATGCCCCTCCTGCACACATTACATGTTGTCACATAATTTAGGGATGCAAATTTAGGTTTTGGGAATGTGAGAGCTTAAGAAACATGGTGCCAAAATTGCTAAGCTAAGTATACGCCGTCTCTTTACAAAAGAGAGAGTACATGGTTTCTTTATCACCAGTAAATAAATAGATAAAAAAAAATACAAGAGAAAGTAAAAAATGACTTTCCCCATCAACTTGTACCAAGCTAGTGGTCGAGGCAAAAAGTGAGTCAAGTCACCGAGTTTGACCACCATGAAAACAAAGAAAAAGAGATCCAAGATGAAAAAAATGCAGCACCAAAAATCACAAAATTGGAAAAACAATACTGGGCACTTAAAGTAAGCACTCACCATCACTACCATCACCTTCAGGACTGCCATACCAGGTTGCAGTGGCCGGTTTCCAGTGTAAGTCAGCCACATTATGTGGAGAATGAATTTGCTGCCCAAAGACACCCAAAAAGCACTTCAAGAACAACACTACATATAACCCCAGGAGCTGCATTGTGAGCCGAAAGGGTCTTTGCACCAAATGGTCTCTCTACCAAACGGCCGGCGCCACCAATCACCACCACCACTATCTCTACTTTACAATATCACTTCCCAGGCGGAGAACCCAAGAAAAACAGTTAAAGAAACAGTTTTTACAACCTTTGCCGACAGTTTTTGTTGTTTCTTTGAAACAAAAACACTTCACTCACTAACTATTTACTTAAGTGGTGGTGTTGTTTAAGTGAGTTCTCTGTGTCAGGTTGTTATATAGAAGAACAAGAATGAGGCTTTTGTTTTTTTTCCCTTGTTTTTGCACAGACAGTTTGGTATATTTACTTTGTTATTATTCACGGTATTGCCACTGGTCTCCTGGGCCCCGCCGACGGTTAAGGCGTTAATTCCGCATAACCGTATGTGTCGGCTGGAGAGAGAATGAAAGGTTTGGTAGGGGTTTTTCCGTCAATGTCAAAATGAATAAGAGTTACTTTTTCAACCGTTAAATGATTTTTTTTTTGCTGAGCACGTGTGAGTGAGTGTGAAAGGGAAATGAAAAAGGAGTCGTTGATTCCCGCGGTAACAATATTTGGAATTTGGAGTTGGGACCATGAGAGGGTGGCACGTATACTCTGTAAAGAAGGTAGATTATTTTATTTTTAAAAAAGTTTATATCTAATTTATATCGAATTATGCTAGTTCAATGTTTTTTTAATCCGGTTCATTATAATTAATTTATTGTGAATTTCATGATTTTACCAGTATCTTGTGGACAAGTTTAATAGATTAATCATTAATAGTTTATGTCAATATATCGATATTATCTTTATTAAATTTAGTTTTTCTTTATAATATTATATTAAAATTATTTTATTTTATTTTTAAAATCTAAACTCCAAACTAAAATGCTGAAAATCCGAAAATAACTTGATTTTTAACACCACTCATGTACAAAAGAAAATAAAAAACAAACTAAGCAAAACACTGTATCACAAAATTCTTAACTTTAGAGGGATTAAAATGAACTCAAAATTTATTTTTTTAATGTGGATATTCAGGTTAGTTTGTTTTGTCTCGACTAATATCATGATCTTTAAAATTAATAATTATATAAATTTTCAGTAATTATTATATTAATAATTACAAGACTCGAATATAGAATCATGCAATAAATAAACTTTTTAATCTCAAATAATAAAGGAAAAAGAAAGAAAAACAGAGGGGCCAAAATTTTTGCTTGGGAATACCTCGACATTTGATTTTTTTGGTGTCAGTCGAATTTATTTCTGGGTAAGATTTAAATTTCATTTGTACACAACCGACTACTATTTTCAACTTACTTCTCGATGAGTAGTTTCAATCAATTAATGCCATTTAATTTCACTATGTACAAACATATGTATTTTTAAATAAAATAAACCTATATTTCATATCATCTTGTATAGATATTAAAAATTAAATATAGAGTCTAGAACCATAAATTATTTATCGTACATCTTATATTTATTTCTTTGAATTGACCTAGTCATCTTTAATGACATGGTCCTCGAGAGGTGTGTCGCAATGATAAAAAATTTATGATTTATATAATAAATTTCAAGTTCGAGTCAGAATATGTATTTTTTATAGAAGTTTGGAACAACTAAGATTTTACTCACTCATTTAGACTCATTAATTGCACTTTCAATATTTCCTTGCATCCAGAAAAAAAATCTTTGAGAGTGTGATTTTATTTTATTTTTAAAATAATTATATTTCATTAAAGTTAAAAAAAAGTTTGAAAACATAGTTTTCTAATATGATCTTAAGGCTCCTTTAAGAGATTATGATAATTACAATTTTTTTCCCATGCATTGTAATAGAATTTAATTTAATATTTTTTTGTGGGTTAATAAAATCTATTATGAATAGTAATTAAAGCAATTATTATATAAAATAAATTTGTGTAGTATCTTCAATAACAATATCTAATTTTATTGCAATATATTAAGAAACACAATAAATTACACGAGTCCAGCAAATTATTTTCAGAACAAATTAAATTTAACGCCAAGAACAAAATGGTGAAATATAAATTCTATTTAAGAAAAAATAAGACATTTCTATTCTAGATTTAAATTTAAGAGAAATTTATACTACTACCATTATCATTTATTAAAAGTGTGTTTAATTTAAGTACATTTTCCTCTATCAACATAGGTTGATCGTGTAAATTAACCATGATTACTTTAAAAATAATTAAATAAAATTGACTGGTAGGAAAAAAAAAAACTGAAGGAAGTTAAAATGATAATTAAGAAATTGATCTCTCATGATAGTTATCAAGACTCAAACATCTTAGCTGAAAGCTAACCCTAATTTACCTTTAATTACAAAACAAAAATAATCATATAAGAATTGACCATGCTGGCATGACCTACCAAAGTGGGAATTGGAGACATTTATTATCGGACAATTCATCACGACAATTGGTTTGCTATAATTGTTCTTTCTTTTTTTAAAAAATAAAATAAATGGTGTGCTTTTAGCCTTTACGTGCCCTAGGTGCCAAAGGAGTCTTTCCAAATAAAATTATAACATTAAATTATGACATGCAAAATATCATGCAGGAAATACTGGATATAATTAATTTCTTTATGAAGAAATGTTTTTCAGCGTGGCATCGTTATAAAAATTTATAACATGATAGGTGAAGTGTTAGAATAAAATTTATATTATTTTCTAATACCTCTCTCAAGTGAAATTTTTTTACGTTTGAAACTTGTACAGACCCACGCTACCTTGTGTTTGATTTTTATCAAATAGAATAAAGATAATGAGATTCAAAATTGTAACTGTTAGGTCAATAAATATCTGATATTATGTGAAAAAACCATTTCACCTATAAATTTAAGTTAATAGATGAGGCCGCAAAATATAATTTATATTATAAATGAAATCTCATAATATAATCTATATTGTTTTTTAATATTTATCTTATAAAAATCTAAAACAACTAGGATTTCACTTGTATAAACTGAATATGTAAAAAATACCTAAAAAATTGAGTTTTTTTGAATTCAAAAATAGAAGTTGTATCAAATCTAAAGAAACATAAAAGCAATCGAGAAGAAGTAGGACGAAAGTCCTCAATAATTGATATTTTGTGGCCCATGGAGGCAAGATTTTGTCTAGCATTTGTTTTCTAATATATTTGATTTTTGGACCACCCGATTGGATTTTTGGATAGACCCAGTGAAAGAGTTTCAATTATTTTTGTAATAATTCATGATGTAAGACATGACTCGAGTTCGCCAACAAAATTAAATTGCATTTTAGCTGGCTACAAATTACACTGCCAATGTTTCTCACATCAACTAAAAAAAATAACATAATTATTAAACCTAATTCAGAAAATAATTTGATGAGTCACGGGTTAATTTTATTAATTTGGATTTATCTATTTTTTAAAAATAAAAATATTTAAAAAAAAATATAAATCAACTAGTGTTAAACGGGCTATCGGCACAAATATTTAATTGAATGACAGCAAATTAGCTTTTATTTATTATAAAACCTGCCTTGAAGCATATCTCTGAGTACGTCAGGCTGCATCTAATAACCAGATAATTTAGTGAATTATGCAACAATATTCAATTAAAATAAAAATAAAAATAATAAATAAAAATGTTTCCTTTTTATTTGTTATTTTGAATAATGGGAATCTGTGACTGGTCCAATGCCCAAAAAATCTGGACGCTGATCATGAGGGAAACTCAAAAATTCAAAGAGAGATTTATATAAATATTCTTATTTGTCCTCAAGCTAGGGCACCACATGTGACAGCTTGATATAATCAGCAAGCATAATCTATTTTAACAACATAACATTGAGGTAATTAATTTATATTAATATGCTTTGTTTTGCTGCAGATTAATTTAGATCGTTTTATGTCCAGATTTGAATAAATTAAATAAAATCATTATTAAAGTTAAAACTGATTTATAATTAATTCTCTCCATTTTGGTTGCCAGGTAAAAACCTGACAGTTTTTGCTATAAAAATAAAGTATTTTTCCCTAAGAAAAAAAAATTAAGGAGGTGAAAGGTTATTGTTTAGGTCCTATTCATTAATGGGATAGTAAAAAACATTTTTTTCATAAGTCTAATGAATTACTTTTTTAACAAACTTAAATCCAATTAAAAAAAAAGCTGGCAAAAGGCCTAAAGCTTGCGGCCGAACAATCAAATGATTGTGTTTTTTTAGATGCGAGAAAATTTATTTTTTTAAAAGCATATCTTATAAGTTTAATTGAACGAGTAAAACTATGATTATCTCAAATTCTTACAAAGATTGTATGTCCTAACTTTATCTCGAGATTTATTGTATAGATTGCAAGATTTCTGCTATCACAATAGATCTCTTGGGGATAATGTTACTTAAGCCTAGAACTCATTTTATTTAAGCTCCTTCGATACTTTTAACTTTGTTCCTTATTAGAGTGTTATATCTTTCAAAATTAGGCCAAAAAAATATTATTTAAGTTAATTTTGTTATTTTTCTAGATTTTTTTGGATTTACTATTTTTGATTTTCTTTTTTTAATATAAGATTGTTTCCTAGTAAAAATAGATTCTCCTAATTAAAGATCTTATAAACCTTTTAAGGAGACATCGATCAAACACTTAAATTTTTTAAAAATAAGATTATGAATTTAGAGCTCATATATAAATTTTTGCTTGTTAAGATTTATGTGCTATTGCTATCCTAATCCCTTCTACTTGAAATCTCAAATAGGGGTCATTTTGCAAAAAATAAAATAAAAAATAGCATCATTTTTAGTTGTCATAAACTTAAATATCTAACTAGGTCTAAAGTTGTGGCAAAATTAAATATCTCAAATCGGGGTCATTTTGCAAAAAAAAAAAAAAAAAAAAAAAACCCGCTAGTTCGCTTGAACGAGATGGTTGGCAATAATTCTGATAACGCATTCAATCACAATTCCATCATCTTCTCCAACTATTCCTGTAAAAAACTTGATTGTAAAGGGTTTTATAATCATTATGTATGTGATTTTTATTTTTATTTTCTTAAAATCAATGATGCATAATCACCATTAAACAAAATGTGTTAAAGGTGGACATAGAAATACATTCAGCGGTCATATAAATACTTTATTTTCCTGTCATAGATGACACATGCATAAATTCTCGCGATAAACTATTTAATCCTGCGAAGAAGTTGGAAGTGGGAATCCAAATTAATGCCTTGTAAAGCCTATGAACAGTTCATCGAACAAATCAAGGGCTTAGTGCCCTTAAAAGAAGATTTGGTGAATCTTTTATAATAAAAACCATTCTTTGACCATTTTGTAGCTCTCTTTTGAGGATTCCTGTGTAAACGAAGCATATGGATTGCCTTCCGAGCATATGTTTTCTAACTCTCTTATATAATAAACCAGCCTATCAAGCTAGCCTGGACTAAATAAAATCTGAAACCTTCAAGTGAAAACCTAAGTGCCCCTTGAGATCTTACCTAATCGTGGTTATGTGCTGAAAGAGTATTTTGAAGCTGACAGAAGATTATGTTCAATAAAGTATGATTATCTTGGAAGTTAAAGTGGGCACAGTTGGGGAAAATCTCGTGTAAATTACTATCTTATTGACATTGATAGAGCACTGGTGTTCATAATATGAGTGCCCAAATCATGCTTTTGCGAAAACAGTATCAGGGTAGGGCAAAGGGCATGGAAAAGAAAAACCCTACTGTGGTTTCTTTATTTTATTTATGCATCCATCACTTGTGTGTCATGATGAAGTTGTAAAGGCTTCTTGTGGGTTGCATGAGCTCCATGCTAGCTAGGGCGTGCTTAGGTTAAAGTCGATTTTTATTTTTTTGAGTGGCTTTGACATGAACGCTAGCTCCATATGTTTCAGGTCTTCGTTTCAATTAAATGAAAATATATATGAGATGTTTATGTTTATATCAGTGTTGTTAATTTTATTTTGGTTTGTCCGAATTGTTTCGAATCATTTAAAAATAAGATAAAATAATATAGTTTTTATCTCGTTTCAAATTTGGCCTGTTCCGGAATGTTCTAGTTTTTTTTTATGTCTGTTTTGTTTTGGTCAAATATTTTTTTTTAAATAATGAATAATTTTATAACATCGATCATATCTCTTGATCCGACCATTAGATTGAGATGAAATTTTACGATGAATCTCTTGACATATTTATATATATTATGTTAAAATTTTAGATCAATCAAAGAATGTAATGATCTTGTGAGATTGATGACGACATTCTCGTAATATTATATATGTTTATAGTTTTGTTTAGAAAAATTATTTTATTGTATTTTTTTATATTAAATTACACAATTCTAAATAAATTTATTTTTAGATTTGAACTAATTTTTTTTGAATTAATATATATATAGTACAACCTCGAAACGACACATGGAAACGCTCCGAAACCAAAATATTTTATTTTAATTGAAAAAAAAACATCAACCAAAATAAAATTAACAATCTTAATATATATATATACTCCGAAACCAAAATATTCTATTTTAATTGAAAAAACAAACATCAACCAAAATAAAATTAATAATCTTAATATATATATCAAGAACATGGACTTGGATGCAATATTCAGACCTTGTCAACTGAAGAACTGGCGTGAACTAGCGCGATCGATATCGAATAGTGATGTGAAAAGACACGAGTATTATTGAACCGGGGAAGATTAATTTATTGTATTTTTTAATTGTTTATAAAAAGAGGGTCAAAGTCGAGATTTCTTGTAAAAAAAAAGAGATTGTCCCAGTTGCTTGTACGCATTAGTGAGCTGGTGACACCATTCTGTTTAATCGCATACCAGCCTATTTGTAGCATATATGTATTTATATTTAAATAAAAATACTCATTATTTAGATTTAATTGTTGGATTAGATTCAATTTTTTACAATAATTCTACAGTCTCGGTTATATATTAGATTCAAAACTTTTAATTTCTTAGTTAATTTTAAGTTTTTAGCTTGATTTTCTGGTAAATTTCAATTATTTTCATATTGTAAATATTTGTTAAAGATCTATTTAAGAGATTGTGATCCCTATTTTTAGTAAAAACCATTAGAAGAGAATTAAAACTGTGGATTAAGGTTTGTCTTTTACATTCTTCCAAAATTTCTATCAATGATCACTCCGAGTGAAAGGAGGGGAAGCCACATTCAATTTATTAGAGCAGTGTCTGATGGGTTTTTAGTGCTGCAACATCAGTTTCCAATTCTTTCAGTCACTCCGAAGTGGGTGGCAACATCAGCAAACATCATTCGTCTGCTCTTGATGGAATGATGCAAAATGAGGAGAAAAAAAATTAATGAAAGTGAAGGCCACTTGAAACCTGCAGATGATGGAACCTCTAGATAGATATGTTATCGCTATTGCTCATTAATGGGATCAACATATATGGGAAGATCTACACCAGATTTTAATTAAACAACAAAGAATTCATCACTTGGATGTGTAATCTTTTATTACATTTTATGGTGTTAATGCCACAAGGTTGAGTAAGAGTAGACAAGACCCTATACGTACTGACAGCACATCCACAGAGCTTTTTCCTTCTTGAAAGCTTCAGCACCTGTACAAGCTCTGGACGTCAGATGATATAAGCTGGTCCAATCTTCCTTTTGCGAGTTCTCATCCTTGTGAAAGTTATCACCTGTATGCCTGATTTAGGATCAGAAAGAACACAGATCATATAAATAGATTAAGAGATACTGCTGATAAAAATTTCAGATCACCTTTTGGATCATGAGCGGCTAGAACATACATATATTTAACTAACTAATAGTTATCAAATTGTAAGAAGTTTAATGGTCAACAATCTGGATATGGTATCGATTGGAATATTCAATATCTAGAAGTTGACCCAGAAAACAAGGGAAAACATGGAAATTAGTAGCTTGGATATATTTTGCACAAACGTTTTTTATTTTCTCGAATCAATTTTTGATCAAGCCCATCAACTGATAAACAAAAAAAAAGAAAAAAGGAGGGTGGGCTGAAAATATCAGGTAGCAAACTCGAAGGAGAAAATAAAGATTCTAGAGCAGGTGTCAGCCAGAACGCATAAATAGGGTTTTATGTAACCACAACCACCACTTGTATTACTAGTGACCAGTCAACAGATATATTATAGCAGGATAACTATGAGTGTATAGCCAATATAAGCTAAATAATCAAGCGAAGTTTGCTGAGATGATTTTCTTGTTTGCAATACAGACCAATGATCATATCCTGGTAAGAATAAGAGACAGACTAAGTTGGAGGGACAAAAGGTGTGCGGGTGGGGATGGTGCATAATTGTGGTTGAGGATGATGAGAAATTCTAGATTGACAGTAATTGAAAAAACATAGGCCTTCTAATCAGCAACATGAAAGCCACAATAATTAAGCATGTCTACCTTCTCGTTAAACCTTATGGACGCATCATTTCTAGATCCATAGACAGGGTTAACAGCATAAGAAGGTAGGTGAACAGCATCCTTCAGGAGTGGAACCCTATCTGAAGCATAATCATCATCACTGTCATAACATGGATGGGGCCCAACAGCTTTGAGTATCATTGCTACTAGAAAAGACAGTCCCTGCAAATTTGAAGGCACAGGTGATTCACAATTTTGAGTACGACAGAGATTTTCACAGGGAACTTCCATCTTGATTCCTTTGTGAATACTATCAATATTAATGAAGCAAGACTTATAAAACCTAGAGTTAAATTATCATTTTTAATATAGGAATATAATATTGCAGCTTAAATTCAAAACTTGAGGCATAGCTTAGACAGGATACAGTTAGACGTGAATCAAATAAAAACATAGCATGCGAATCAAGAGGATACATATTACAAAGGAAAGCCAGGGGATGCGCTCTTGGAACAGCTAACAGTGGTTTCGAACAGGTATGCTAACATGAACTGATTGATGGTCCAGAATTGATTTATCATCAAGCTTACATGTTATGAAATTATTAATAATTCTCAAGTGTTTTCCACATTCCACAAGCTTTGAATTATTCAAATATGTTAATTATCACACCCCCTCCAATTCCCTTGTCAATGAGATGCAAGGAAAATGAGAGAGAGGAAGGAGAATGGGAGAGAGGGACCTGCAAAAACACAATTGATAGGCCTATCCATTTGCAGAGTTCAAAGCTTGATCTGATGAAACCTTTGAACTAATCAAAACTCCCACTTGGGTCTTCTGGGAAGTCCTGGTGCCAAATCAGGCAAAACAGAATGGTAACCATATAAATTCTCAGTAAGAACTTATGGTAACTTGTAACCTCAAAAACATAAGGTGAGAATCAAATTGAGTTTTTGGTCATAAGTAGCATACCTCTTCCCAGTCACGGTTTAAAAATATGTCAGCTGTAACTCCAGCCTCCAGCATGAGGAGTAAGAATACAAACAACATGTACTGAATCCTGTTAAGCTCAAAATTGGCCAAAAAGGTCATGCATTCTAGGGAACTAAAGTTCCATGAATGACAAAGCCGTGCTTCTCAAGAAGTGGACAGCAGTTTCGAAAACAGAATTGATTGAACGAATTCAAAATCTTATTCACCATGACGAAAGATAGGTAAAACTAAACTAAATAGGTGGTTCAACGAATTCAAACTGATATTATGAAGCTGATCAGAGGCTAAAAGGTTATGTAAGGGGCTATAAACCAATATTTATTAGAATAATTAACATGAAAAAAAAAACTAATAAGGCAGGGAATGTAGTACTTATTTAACTGATTCGAGGAAAGGATACGAGATAAAGGCAGCAACCATTTGCAGTTTCAGCAGCAATATGACCTAAGAATGTGATCATGGACAAAGCGACACCTAGGCCAAGAAATGTGTAAATGAACCTGCATTTTATGAAAACATTGCTTTTAAAGATAATCAGGCAAGAAAGCAGCAAACAATCATACATTATTCATATACTGATTATGAGTTAAATAAGCTCTAACCAGCCGCATACAGACTATTACTTTAAAATCGAAATTGAAAACAGCCCACGCCCCTTATATCTCTTGTTTCAACTAACATCACAAATCAATGATTCAACACCAGCTAAAATCAATTATTTGATCTCCATTCAAAGAAGCAGCAGCATTAATAGCACCACAGTTTTGTCATTATTAATTCTCCTGTAAAACACACCAGTGTATGCCTTTAACTGTAGGGTTACAAAATCTGTAACAACTCTATAGAAGCCATGAGAATAAAGCTCTTCTTGCTTGCTTATAACATTGTGGGAAAGGTTAGGTAGCAACTCAAAAATATGAATTATCAATTTGGCAATTGAGAAACAATAACCTCCATTAAACTGAATACTTAATTAAAGAGAATCAAGTTTCATGCCACTACAAGCAAAATAGCAAGACCAAAATCTTCCAAACTTCAATTTCCTACGCTTTTCATTGGTTGTCCAGCAACTTAATGAAAACGTTAAAAGCAAATAGAAAATGTATATGAATCACAAACCGAAAAGTTGTATAGATATTTGGCCCACTTGAAAAGATCAGAACCCCGCTCTCCATTAAATAGAAGCAAACTTTCTTTTCAAATTTAATACACGTGCACTTCAAAAAAAAGAGGCCAGCAAAGACGATGCAAATATTGACAGACTTCTGCCTTCATGATGCTCCACCAACAAGCAAAACCAATTAGGCCTATCACACCTCCCCCTCTACCCTCTCAAAAAGTAATGACATTAAAACAAAATCACAGCCAGGCTCCTCTCTTTTCACACAAAAGAAACTCATCTTCAACTTTCTAAAGCTCCTCTTTTTCCAGCTTTCCCTCCACCCAAGCACCATCCATTTAACACATAAATCAACCATTTTAGCAACCAATCAAACATTCAAACGAGAGTAAAACATAAAATACCATCCCAAAGGAACATCAAAGAAAACAATCCTAAAAGTCAAACACCTTCACTTCTACATTTCCTCACGAACCAAACAAAACCCACATCCCACAACCAAAAGATAGCATCTTTTTACAATTCTAACACTGATCCAGAACCAAAAACACATAAGAAAAAAAGCCCACAAACCAAAATTTCACAAAAACAAGAAAGAAAAGCCTACCAAGGAGTAAAGTCATCATCATCATCAAAAAATGGAAAATCACCAATTTCTCTTTGCCACACTCTAATAAGCCAAAGTGCATACAACATCATTGCCATTCCAACCATTCCTATCACACAATTCAATAGCTTTAATATTGATTGTATGCAACTCCTCATGACACTCGCCATTTTTCCCCTTCTTTAATATCTTCTAAATCCCAAACCAAATGGAAATTAAAAAAAAAAAAAAGTTAATAAGAAACCCCCAAGATTTCTAAGAATCATAAGGGCTTAAATCACACAAGGAATCAAATTGTCATTGTTCTCCTGGTCTTTAAGGTTTGACTTTTGATGCTCTAAGTTGTTTTCCGTGAATAATGGGCAGTAGTTACTTGTTTAGCAAAACGTTTCACAATATACATAAATCAAAATAGTTGTTTAGAGAACCATTCACGTAAGGTTGCTGTGGTGTAGTGGTTATCACGTTAGTCTTACACACTAAAGGTCCCCAGTTCGATCCTGGGCAGCAACAATCACCCACTACATTTTAGTCAATAATATGCTCTGATCTTTTCATTCATTATTTTCTTTTTATAACCTTACACATACTACCTTTTTCTTGGATCCTCACCATTCCTTTTCTCTCAATTGGGATAAACAATAGGACATAGAGCCCTCTCAAATTTGCCAAAATTAGGGCTTGTAACAGCTTAATTTTTGTTGTTGGATTCTTGATTCTCGTCTTATTTCTTTTTTATGTTACATATTGTTTGACGTGATTATATTTATATTTTAATAAATATTATTCTTTCAAGTTTCAACTGGTTTTGAGCTGTGTGAATTGACGTCCAATTAATGTACGTTAAAGACCTGCATGCTTCTGGTGTGGGGGGATGGTTTTCATCCTTTTTCTGTAGCTAGGCTCCATGTATTGTTCTGGATGGAAGTATGGACTGAAAGTGGGAGACTGTAATTGTAATGGGAGACTATAATTGTAATGGATGAAAGTTTTGAGCTCCTCCTCATCTCTTTCAGCTTCTAACGTTACAGGCTCAACTCAAAAGCACAAGCAATCTCAACAGCTGCACCAGCAATGAAGAAGGTTACTGATAAGCAGCACCGCGATGAATCGCCACCCCATGCCAACAAAGAACGCTCAACGACACCATCCAAATTGAAGGTTGATTTGTTTTACATCTACTTACATTTTTTTTAAATGGATAAAAACACATCTGCGAGGCATTGGAAGCCGTTAACTATCGATCTGGGTGGTTCTGCTCAGATCTTCATGAAAATTTAAAGAGTGTTATCTTATTGTCTTTAATGTTTATCACAGCATTTCAATGTTTAGCTCTTCTTTTTTCTTCAAATAACAGTCAAGTTCACCACAGAATATGGCAACTACAGGCTTTCGCTCGATCACCTGCACATGAAAATAAGCATCTCTTAATGGGATTGTTTTTGCTGTCATATGTTTTTTTTTTTTAAATATTATTTGATCTGTTGTTTAGTTTCCATAAATTGAATATAATACCACATTGAGTGTCATCTCTGATACGGATTTTTCGGCAAATATTTGAGTTAATGAACTGGTTTTAAGAGATAGGATCTTGAGTGATATTAGTCCCATGAGTAAATGCATCTAAAAAGAATGAGAGCAATGTTAAGATATGAACCACAATCTAACTTCTCCTTCCCTTTCTTCCTGCACTCATTACATCTTGATTACTGCTATGTTTTTCGTGAGCTTTAATTTGCTGGGTGTTCTGATTTGCTTTCTCACGGCCTCTTTACGTAGTTACTGCTCTTCTTGTGTTTTTTTTTTTACTTTTACAGTGCTGGTGCTTGTTGTTTTTGCTGCAAATTAATTAAAAGCATCCATATTGATTGCAATAATTAAGCAACTCTGCAGGACACCTGTTGACATGCTTCGTCTCGAGAGCTGCTAGGATTTTGGCGCTTCATGACAAGATGCTTTTTGACCTCGTTTTGCCTTTCCATCAAGATGATTTAATGTTTTCTGAACAGATCTGCTTCATCTCCATTGTTTTATTGTTGACGAGAATAACTCTACTATGTTATTATTGTGTTTTACCAACTCTGAATGCCAAGAACTTACTACGTAGTCCACTACTTACGCGTTACAATAATTTCTCTAATGATTGTTTGTTGTTAAAAATTATCTTCTGCTGAATGATCTGATCTAGCACAGGTTTTAACCAAGATCGCCACTATGATTAGAACAAAATACGGCAGTGAAGCGCGGGCACATATCTAAGTATATTATAAATGACTTTCAATAATTAAATATAATAAATCTGTATCCAACATGATCGCTATAGCAATATTCCAAAACTAATAATATATTTTGCTCACGAATCTCAATGTATTTTTGACTGAAATAGCAAGTGAATACTACCAAAGGGTGGGTTGAAAAATATTACCACATCAAGATGCGCAAGGAATGTTCTCTGATGAAAGGTTTAATTTCTTAATCACTTGAAAAAATATTCATTATTGAAACTTGGAGCGAGTGAGAAACCATTGATGCTCATAGTTATCATGCCTCATTTAAAGACAACCTTAACAAAAATATCCGAGTTACTAAGTTATTGTATCAACCTATGAGTTATCAGATCAACTCAATCAATTGTTTTAAATTGGCATTATTTTGTTTTGTTTTGTTATTTTTGTTTTTTTTTTTGTTGAGACACAAGTACTAGACCATTAGATACCAAAAGAAGACATTTTACTAAATGGGTTTTGCCTAATCAACCACAATATCAGAAAAAAAGAAAAACAGGCTTGTTTGAGTATTTTCATCAAACAGGTTATGGGTTTGTTAAACAACAAAAAGAGGACTCCGAAACAATGAAGAGAATGAAAGAAGTAAGGTAACGGGTATTGAACCTGCAAGTTCTGTGATAGAAGTTTTATATCACAAAATAGGCTGGGGACTGACATGAGAAACCCATTATAGGTGGGGGCTAATGTTTGGTTAATAGAGTTTCATATTTGGTTCATACAATGTGTTTAAGTTTTGGAATTAAACAAAAAATATATGGAATTAGAGTTTTGGAATAATTTATGGCCTCTCCAAATTAGGACTTCATAACTGATGTGCTGTAGCACGTAAAATGGTAGGATATAAAGCAGAGCAGAAAAGTGGACAGTGGACATGCTAGTTTTCTTGCAGCTTTAGAAAAGGCAGAATTTTGCGGTCTATTCTTTATGCAGAAGATGATAGAGCGATAAATAGATAATGAACGCGAAGAACTCCGAGAAACACTGAAAGGAAAGACAATTTTGAATCCTGATCTCCGAGACCAAAACCCTTCTCAAGTATATCTAGAGCCACTGGCATTAGTATAGTATTTTTTGAATCAACGAACTTGATTTGAAAAAAAGGAAAGTAGTACAGACACATTCGATTCATCATTAAAAATGAAAATAGTCTTATTGATCCCAACAACTACTTTTGGAGGAGGAAGACCCCAGAAATCCTGACATCTCTTGAAGATCAACCTGAATTGCTCCCGCTGCTTGTTGTCCCACTCTTGAGCTCAGAAAGTTTATCAGTCAGCCACCTCCAACTGTAGAATAAGAAGAGAAACGAGAGGTAGTAGACATGATACGAGAGAATTCCTTCAAGAATTTGGTTGACTGATGGTGGAAGAATCCACTGAATATAAAGCAATGTTTGAGCAACGAAAAAAACAACCCCCACCACAATAATGATGATTGCTAGCACTCCATAATCGGATCCACCTAATGCTATGCTCACAGCAAAAAAGAATGCCAAGCACATCATGTAAATAGCACCACCAACCATTAAGGAGGAAAACCAAATGACAAAGGGTGCAAATTTGACATCATTCAAGTTTGTCCAAAGAAGGATTATAGCTGCCACCACAGAGGTATTTAGAGCCAACACATCAAGACATAAATAACCATCCAGAAGGGATGAACCAGTAGGACTGTCAAAGGCAGTGCTGTTGTTATGGAAGGCAGTGCTAGTGATGTTTGTGTCATGGTGATTTTCATTTGATTTACTGATATTCTTTAATTGTGGCAATTGTATAGCACCAGAAAAGGTTACACCAGCCACAAGCACTGCTATCAGAAGAAGATTCTCTATCCTGCTCTTTGTCTCCTCTTTCCTTGGTGGCTTGCCTTGAGCATTCTGGAAATGCTCAAATAGGGTTTTCTTTGGGCGGGCGTGGAAGTACAGGATCGATAATGTTGTCATCTGCATAGCAAGAGGAAAAAACTTAATGTTTTTTTTTTTTTTTCGCACTCTGAAGATTATCCAAAAGCATCTGGCCTTGAAATGCCTTTTTGTAGACACAAGGTAGCAAAATTCTGGAAAGGTTTCAGATTACTGTAGAGTACAGGTTAAGCATCTAGCTCTGCACTTCTAAACCAAGACACTCAAGAAGCTATCTTTTGTCTTTCTTAGAGTCTTACCTCTTCTGGAAACCCAAAAGATCCAAATCCAAAAATATAGGACCGAAGAAAAGAAATAATACCGCTCCATAATAATCTAGCAGTTTGTATTCCTTCGAGGGCGCCTTCTTGTTATATTGTCTCTTTGGATCGACTGCTTTGAGCTGTCTCAGAAAATAGAAATCATGAATAAATGCATTCATGGAAATTTTCAAATTACATGACATCATTATACTCAAAAACCCTTTAAAAAATTTAATCTGTTAGGTGAGATATGATTTTATACCAGGTTCCCGTCAGCAGGGATGTTGTTATTTGAATCAAACTGCTTTCGGTCCTCATCAAGCTGGCAACAGAGAGTAATCAGTACATATACAAAAATATTAAATCAATTATCCTTATAAAGCATATACCTCTATAGATCACAATAAACGATGATCAACGAGCTTACCATTTCATCTGTTTTTTCATATTGCTCTACAGCTATTTTAGATTGTTCTTCAGCAATATCATACGGTGTCATGCTTTTATTGTTGACAATTGATCGCTCAACGCGGGGGTCGCGCACCAGAGGAAATGCAGATTCGGATTGACCTGCCTGTGTTGCCAGATGCAAAGGTGTGTTTCCATCCTCATCCATGGCATTTAGCAGCGGTTTGATGAGCTTCTTATCCAGTTTGAGTATGTGCCTCACCACTTTGCCTTGTCCATTTTCAGCTGCTACATGAAGAATGTTCTGCGCCTTTGCGTTGAGGAACTCTTTTGGATATGGGAAAACCTTCATAAATTCCTTTAATAAAACAACTGAGTCTATTTTGCATGCAAGATGGATAGGATAGTTGCCTTCTTTGTCTCTTTCATTTGCTCCATCAGGAAACTTCTGTAACAGGAATCGAACTGCTTCCACATAACCCTTGGATGATGCATAATGGAGTGCATTTCCCAACTCTTCGTCCTGGAAACATAATAGCTCTGGCTTTTGTTCTCCAATTTTCTTCAATATACCTGAAAACCAAAAGAACTAGTTCCCAATGAACATAACGATGATAAATATTGCAAGAACTGTTCTTTATGTAAATCATTCTCTAATGAGTATAGATAGACATTGTGATCACCTATGTTGCGTTGCTCGATGGCTGCATGAACAGGGGACTTTCCTTTTTGTAGCGCGCCAAAGGAAGCTTCAATATTCAGGAGATCATCAATTATGTCATTCTTATTGCCACTCTCGACAGCCAGGTACAATGGAGACTTGTGTGTCTTGTTGTTGCAGTAGGCCGCTCCTGGATCTTTGCAAACAAGCCACGCGACAACTTCTTTATTACCCTTGATCACTGCATCATGCAAAGGAATGTTTCCTTTTCTATTTTCCAGCTTCACCAAGCTGGGATTCGATCCGACCAGAGTCTTAATTGTATGACTAACCTTTCCTACTCTGGCAGCCACATGAAGGATTGTGTCCTCCTGGTCGTTTCGGCTGGTGATTAGCGATGGAAACTCTTCTGCAAGATAAGCTGTGATTTTATCACTGCCACAGCCTACTGCTACATGAAGTAGTGAATTCCCAGATGGAGTCACTAGCTTATCTGGCAAATGTCTCTCGACACAGCTCTTAAAGGTTACAATGTTGTCCTTCATCACATATTCATACAAGAAACGATCCATCATTACATTTTGATCTTCATTTCTTGGGACCAGATTTTCTTGTATGTTTATTTCTACTGGATACATAGCAAAAGAAAAAGAGAGAGCTGTGTTTGTAGTTGAATGGATGTCTATTTGAATAGACTGGAAAGCATTTCAGTAAAATATATAGTGATGTGAAAGTCTGATTTCACTTGCATGGATATACTTTGAGTACTCGAAGACTCCATCTATTTGTTCTCGATAGAACATGGCAACAGATAAAGCAAATGGCCATGGTTAAAGCAGCAACTTTTACAAGAAAAGGAAAAGGGAAAATGTTCCACGACAGGAAAAAGTCTACACGATTGTGTTAATTCTTAACTTGATATATATTAATTTTTAAATAGATTTCAGAATAATCAGTATTAAATATTTTTAAAAAATAAGCTATAAAAATAATTACATAGTTGATATGATTAATTGAAACCAAATTAAATTATTATTATTTTGATGCAAGGAAATCTCATTCCTAAAAAGTATATTTTATGAGCACAGATGAACAAATAAAACTACAACTGTTCTAAGATCTTATAATGAGTACATATCCGGTCTCAAACTAGAGACTAGTTATATAAATCATAAGTTTTTTGTCATCTCACCATGAATCTAAGAGATCAAATTAAATTAAAATTTTATAATAATTAGAAAAAGAATTAAGAAATGATTAGGAAAACAAAGAACTACTTCTAAAGTGTGTTTTGATTATTGAATTAAAAATTATACTCTTTTTATGTGTATAAAATCTTAGAAACCACTTGAAAATTTGATGTTACATATTCTTCCTTTCAAATCCAAAATCTTCTATATATTTTAAGACTTTTCTTAATGCCAAAGGGGAATTTTATGGGGATTTTGAGAGCAAAATTGAGTTTTATAATGTATATATTTTAAAAAATAAGAAGAGGATATTTGTCAAATTTTTATTAAAACTAGATTTAACCATTCATATATTAATGAGTGATTCACATAATTTTACAATAACAAAGGAGGGTACACACACACATGTATATATATACATACACACACTACAGCACCATGGTACTATGTTTTTGGGAGCTTGAAACTTGCATGCAATCAAATATATTATGGTGAAATTCTAATTTAATATTTAAAATAGATGATGAAAAGAGCTTATATATACATGGATGAAAGTTTTTTTTTTTTTTTTTTGTTTCCATTAGGTTCTAGAGCTCACACATATATAGACGGCATGATTATATAAAATATCTGGAGACATGACTTGTAAATTAATTTGTAAATGTTAAATGAATATATAAAATCAACATGTGTTTTGGATGCACACAGCTTGCATTGCACAGGATTGCAACTTTATTCTTTTCCTGTCTTACCTCCTCATTCTATCCATTTTATTCTTCTTTTTCGCTTTACTTTGATCCCATTTTGGCATTGATTGACCCACACAAACTAGCTTAATGATATATCTTATTACAAAATAAATAAATAAATAAATATTTGCAAGTTCATTAATGAAAACCCTTTTGTTCTCATCAAATCCAGTGTCCTTGGACCCTTGTACCTTTTTCCTAATCGAGTGCCATGTTCTGATTTTTCCTTAGAATCCTATACTACTATACAAACATTTGATTTCGTTCGACTCAATCTTAGCATCAATTCACTCATATTTCTATTTGGCCATTTATTCCTAGAAGAATGAAAAAGAAATAAACTAAAAAATTAATAAAAAAATCTTAGTTCAATAGATTTTTATTAATGAATACTTTAATATTTAATTAATTACTTAATCTAAATAAGAAAAAAACTATATATATAGAGTATAACAAACCAACTATTTGATCCTTAATAAATTATAAAACAAAACAACTAGTTATTTTAACAAATATAATACTCATCGAGGACACTTGCCAGCTTGAAACCCCGTTGGATAAACAAGGTTCTTAGATGAGTTATGTTATGGGTTTTTATCCTGTTTGATATTGTGTTTTAAAATTGTTTTTGAAAAAAATATTATTTTTTAATTTTTATATTAAATTTATTTTCATTTGTTGATGTCAAAAATATTTTTAAAAAAATCATTTTAATAATTTTTTAAATGAAAAACACTTCAAATAACAACCATAGTTACATTTCCAAGCTCTTCATCTACAAGATTAGTCATAGCCATGTATATGATGTAATAAAATATATATTACCCTAGACGGCTTGCATTTCAAGCCAAAGCACAAGTAGTTTTCTCCATAAAACTATATCAAGATAATAAATTTGTTGACTTGCTTTCTTCTTCCCAAATCATCATGTACTGTTAAGTATAAGATTAGTGATTGTTTAAGGGTGTGGTTGTTATTGTTTTTTAAAATATTTTTTTTATTTAAAGGTGTATCAAAATAATTATTTTTATTTTTAAAATTTATTTTTAACATCAGTACATAAAAATACTTTAAACCCTCAAAAATTAATTTAAAATAAAAAAATTAATTTTTTTTTAAAATATTTTTAAAATACAATAAAAACATCCAAATTTCTTCTAGGAATAGGCGACGATGGCTGCAGAAAGTATTGTTCGATCTTCTCAAGAGCCCTTTGACATCTCTCTTGTCCCAAGTTCATGGAGTATTTGTCCAAAAGCATTTGCCCTTGAAATGTCTTTTTGAGGACAAAACCACCTCCTTAATATAGGACAACCATCTAGCTCAAAATCACTTTTAAACCTTGATAATTAGAGGGTGTTTGGGATTGTGCTGTAATTTCTGGTTGTAAAAAAATTGAGGATTTAGATGTTTGATTAAGGTAGAGATTTGAAAAAAGCAATTGGGTTCCACTTGTAAAATTTGTTAAACATGTGATTAATAGAAAACAATAAATTATTGTTTTCCGTGCGTTTAGTCATCAAAGAGAGGGGCTGGGTGGTGGGGCCGGGAGGTGTTGGGGAGAGAGAGTGAATAAAAAATAAAAGGAGATGAGATAATTTATATTAGAGTTTGTTGTTGTTTTATTTATTATATTTTATATAAAAAATATATTTTTAATATTAACATAATCTAAAAATTAATTAAAATATAAATAAGTATATTAGATGGAGATCACAATATAATTTTTTGTATCGCAATCCTAATTTTGTTTCAGATTATATTTTACTATATGTTGTTCCGTGATCGCAAAGGCCTTCACGTATGAATTTATAGTTTGTGATGAAATTACAAGTAGTTTGTTGGGAGAATAAAAATAAGTGTCTAATTTACTTGAATTATTAATTACATTTGATTATTATAATTATTAAATATTTAAAAAACAATATATATTTTAAAGTAATTTCACAAGTTGAAAGCAATATGGAAAACTTGGTAACCAAACACTCGAAACTGTTTTTCATTAACCTCAAACTTAACCACAGTTTTAACCAAACACTTTAAAAATTATTTTGAACCGCAACAAAAGTGCTTTTCATGAAACTACATTCTAAAAATCTCAACCGCAAAAACAAAAGCAATACCAAACACACTCTTAAGAGGCCATATTTTTTTCTTTCTTGAATACTTTCCAGTCTGTCTAAAAAAAAGTTTATAAAATTTTTATTTTTATTTTGTATTCCAAATTAATTTTTTTATATATTTTTATATTATTTTAATGTGTTGATATCAAAAATAATTTTTATAAATAATTAATAAAAGAAAATACTTTAAAAAACAATCTAAATCAAACTCTCAAGCAAACAATTAGCTCTTCCATATATCCAAAAGATCAAAACCCAAAACAAATAGGAAAGAAGAAAATATGCAATATCACCCCAATATTTTTTAGCAGTTAGTAGGCCTTGAGGGTGCGTGCTTTGTATCTTGCTTTCTTTGGATCACCTGCGTTGTTCTGTCTCAAAAAATATAAACCATTATACTCAATTGAACTCCTACACTTGGGCCTCGTCCACAGGGGGGAGAGCGGTGTTCTTTGAATAAACTGCGATATAAAAATATTAAATCAATTATTCTCCTAAAATATATAGTTACGCCTTTCATCTGTTTTTTGATATTGCTCTACACCTATTTTAGATTGCTTTTCAGCAACATCGTACGGGGTCATGTTTTCATACAATCACTGTCAAGCACTAAAACAAATGAGACTAGTAGAGTATAATAAGTTTTAGGTTTGAGTTAGTATATATTATTTTTTTAAGAGCATGAAATAATTTAGATTTTATTTGTTGATCTGGATTTATGGTAAATTTCCTCGCATAAAAATACAAATGAAGCTGTGGCGTGGCCGGCCTGTGCTATGCAAAGGTGTGCTACCATCCTCATCCATGTCATTAGTAGAAAACACTTCTTTTATTTTATGCAGTAAAGAAAATGCTCACCGGGAGCCGTACATTCTTGTAGACTTGAGTAAACTCAAATTACTACAGCAATACAAATATCAAATAGATAATACAATCAACAATATTAAATTATTGCGATGATTAAACACACACAATCCACTGATCCAAAGAGCATCATATCAAGAAGACGTTGTTTTTTGTGCCTCCTCTTTTTTCTTCAATTTAAAATACAACCGGTCGAGGAAGTGATATAAGTAGAAAATCAGGAGATAGATGAAAGGTGTAGCAATTCTTTCAATGATCTGGTTGGCACTCGGCGGAATAATCAACGGAATAGAAACCAGGGTTTGGAATACAAAAAACACTCCTCCGACGACAAGGGAGACAACGAAGAAGGAGAAGTGTTGGCCTATATCGATAGCGACGGCAAAGACGAAGGCTGTACACATCAAGTAGATAGCACCGCCTGTTAGCATCGACGCCAGCCAAACTGCATGAGCTGCAACTTTGACATCATAAAGTTGAGCCCAGCAAAGGATTATCGAGGCCATGACCGAGGCATTCAAGGCCACCATAACTAAATAAATATAAACATTCCTGAGGATGTCTTCATTTTCTTCTGAAATCCCATGGTTCTGGGAACTGTTGTTGGTGATGTTAGACGCTGTCGTTCCAGGCTGGTCTGTACTTTTAGGAAGTTGGAGTGCACCAGCAAATGTTACACTTGCGATGAGCACGGACACAACAAGAAGAGTACTAATCCTGCCCTTAATTTCCTCTCTTGGTAGAGGCCTGCCCTTAATATGGAAATATTCTACTTTGGGTTTCTTATGGCCACCCCAGAAATGCAAGACCGATAATGTCATCAACTGGACAACAAACGGATAAAAGAGATAAGTAATCTATAGATTATTTGACAGAGAAAATAATCTGGTTTTCTTTCCCGCCATTTTAATTTGTCAAGAAGAAGAAGAAGAAGACATACGGCTCCATAATAATTTAGTTTTCCCTCCCCTCCTTTTCTGTCATCTGGACCAACTTGTTTCCCCTGCATCAAGAAACCAAAAGATGTTTTTATGTGTCTGATTTGAGGAAAAAGAGAAAAAAGACTACGAAAGTAGTCTTCTCTCCATTGTTGTCACTCTTTGGGTCAACTTTGTTGTCCTACACCAAAAAGATCCTCCGAGAAAATTTGGAGAAAGATATCTGTGGTTGCTGATTGTGTATGATTCAACGGAAAAGAGAACAAAAACATTGAAATGCATTTTATAGGTTAAATGATTTGATGTTTAGAAGTAGTTTCTTTGTACATTTATTACTAAACATACCTTCCCTTTCGGAATTTGCTCTCCTGAGAATTCTAATTCCACTATTTTAGATTGCTTCTCTGCAATCTCATACGGTGTCAACTTTTCGCCATTGGCTTTGTCTTTCACAACATTACGGTCTCGCACAAGATAAAATGTTGCAATGGATTGGCCATTCATTGATGCTAAATGCAAAGGTGTGTTTCCATCCAGATCCTGCATATTTATAAGTGCTTCCAGATTTTGATTTTCTAGGATATGCTTCACCACCTCATTTCTTCCTCTCTCGGCGGCGACATGAAGAATGTTCTGCCTTTTTCTGTTGAGAAACTCTGTTGGATCACTCCACTCGGAAATGTATGCATCAACTACTTCAACATGGCCTTTCTTGCTAGCAACATGGATAGGCATGTTGCCTTCATTGTTTTTTTGGATTGCACCGTCACGATATTCTTTCAGCAGGAATCGAGTTTCCCAAACATAACCCAGGGATGCTGCACAGTGAAGTGGATTCTCCCCTTGTTCATCTTCCTGGCGCAAAAGGTCTGGCTTTCCTTTCGCTATTTGTTCCAATATTTCTAAAATTAATTCAAAACAAATTAATGACTAATAGATCAAATAATGAAAGAAACACTGGCATGTTACAAGGGAAAGTATATGAAGGAGAGGCCATTCTACCTCTCTTGTTTCCTTGGACAGCGGCGTGCACAGGAGACTTTCCTTTTAGCTTTCCAAGTAAATCAACATCATTAGGTATAGCGTGCATAAGGATAGAGAGCATTTTCTCATCTTTATTCTCCACTGCATGATACAAGGGAGACTCATGATCATCGTTTTCGGTATAGCAAAGTTCCGGGCACTCTGAAACAAGAAAATGGGCCACATCGTGCCGACGATTGATGACTGCATCATGAAAAGCAGTGTTTCCCCTATCATTATTCATCTCCAAAATGTAACGAAAGTCGTTGGCTTCTCCATGGCCTTTTGCCTTGTTGATAAGAACTTCAGTTGTTCCCAGCTGTCCAGCTCCGGCTGCTAAATGAAGTGCGGTGTCCCCGTGGAAGTTTTTCCCTGTCAGTAGACTCGGAAAGTGTTGAAGCAGGAGCTCCGTCACATCTTTCATTCCATGGCTTGCTGAAACATGAAGCAACGAGTTTCCAGAAGGGCTACCTTGTGTGTAAATGATGGATGATAGTTCCATTGATGAAAGACGCCGCAAGTGATCAAATAATTCATCAAATTTGTCTTCTGCTGCGTAATTGTACAACTCTTTATCCATCATCTTCTTTGGGTCATAAGAACATGGTATATGTGTTGGGAAACTCTCCGCCTTCCACTTCCGGAAATTCTTGTCTCTCTGATTTGAGTGTTGTCTGGGTATGTTTATCGATAATTCCATAACTCTGATTATGAAATGGTTCTTGGATGTAGCTCTGTTTTTGCAACAGTGGCAGTGAGGTTTTTTAGAAGGTTTTTAGTGCAACGGTGACAGTTTATATCTTGATTTAGCTTTGTTGTTTCCACCAAGCTGGTCTTTTACTTATAGAATGATCAGACCCGCGGGCTACAGATGAATAGAATCCAAAGTGAAGTGAGGTTCACTCTGATACACCTGCACCAGTACCTTGTCTCAACTTGAGAGAGACCAGCTGACAGAAAAAGAAAGGATAAACTTCACCATGGCTAAGGGAGTAGTTATTAGCATACAGGAGAACAGAGAAAAAAGGAGCGAAATTTCCACAACTCCAAAAGAGCATTGGTGCTCTTACTTCAGAATCCAAGCACAGTGTTAGCAATCAGGCTCAAACAAGATACACACTGACCTTAATTAAATTAATTAAAGCCATCACTTTAATTAATGAGGCCTCAAACTGATCAGTCTTTTAAAAAAAAAAGCAAGGCTTTAACACGATTACTGTAATAAAATAATTTACACTTAACAAGTGTAAAGATTAACAAATGTGTGAAGTATTTTCACAGAGAAGAGAGGAATTGAGCAGAGAAGAAGAAAGAGTGTCTTGGAGGGAAAAATAAAAATTCAAAATGTTTGTTATTGGTGTTTTCAGCTTACCCCATACAGTATGCATGTCTCTTATTTATACCCAAGAGACATGCATTGCATGCATACTCACACGTATGCATACAGTATATTATATCTTAACATCCCCCGCAATTACAGGCTTGAATAAACCAAGCATGAGATTGTTACAATGTGTATGAAACAAAGGTGAACTCAAGCCTTTAGTTAAAATGTCTGCATGCTACTCCTGAGATGAAACAAATTGCACAATGAGTTGATTATTGTACCCTTTTTCGAACAAAATGTACATTAATTTCAATGTGTTTAGTTCGTTGATGTTGAATTAGATTGAAAGACAGAGCAATGACAACGAGATTGTCGCAGAAAAGCACAGGAGGTTGTGAGAGCTAGATTCCTAGAAAAGTCAGTTTAGCTGAGGTACTAGATAAAGCTTTATATTCAGCCGTAGTAGAAGACCTGAAGACAGTTCGTTGTTTCTTAGATGTCCAGGACACAAGATTAGAACCAAGAAACACAATTAATCCAGTAGTAGACCTTCTGTCATTAGGATCCCTAGCCCAGTCAGCATCACTGTAGGCTGAGATCCAAAAAACCTTTTGTATACTGAATACCATACTAGAGTGCCCTTAAGATAGCGAAGAATCCTTTTGACAACAACAAAATGAATGATCATGGGATTTTGCATAAACTGGCATACATGATGTACAGAGAAGGCAATATCAGGTCTTGTAAATGTAAGGTATTGTAAAGCTCCTACAATACTTCGATACAATGATGGATCATCAAAGGGCATGCCATCATCCTTCAGTAATCTTTGATAAGGAAGACAAGGTGTAGCACAAGCTTTGGTGTCTAGCATATCAGTCTTAAGAAGATCTTGTATATAATTAGATTGAGACAAGAACAAGCCAGTAGATGAATGTGAAACCTGAACCTCCAGAAAGAAATGTAGCTCTCCCAAGTCCTTAATCTCGAATTCAAAAGCAAGTGACTGAATGACAACCTTAATCTTAGTAGAGTCACTGCTTGTGATGATAATATCATCCACATACACTAGCAAGATGATAAGTCCAGTTTTGAACAAACAATGAAGAATCATAATATGTAGAAGTAAACCGCAGAGTAGGCAAGAAGGAAGTAAACCTGTCATTCTAAGCCCTTGGTGTCTGCTTGAGACCATAGAGAGACTTGTGAAGTTTGCAGACTAGCTGTGGATGATTGGGATTAGAATATCCAGGAGGCTTAGCCATGAACACCTCTTCTTGAAGAGTACCATGCAAGAATGCATTCTTAACATCAAGTTGTCTCAATAACCAACCAAAGTGAGCAACAAGAGCTAGGACAATCCTTATCGTGGTTGGCTTAATCACAGGGCTAAAGGTTTTCCCATAGTCTAAACCAAGTTTCTGACTAAAACCCTGAGCAACTAGCCTACTCTTGTGGGAGCAATAGACCCATCAGCATGCCTCCTGATCTTAAAGATCCACTCACAACCCACTAAGTTCTTATGAGAAGGAAAAAACACCAGACTTTAAGTTTCCTGTGATGCATATGAAATACATGAATACGAAATGTTTTTTGACAAAAATCACTATGTAAAAGAAAGATGAGTTTGATTTTCATTGAGAAGATTTTTTGAGAAATTGAGAAGAAGAATGCTCAAATGGCAAATAACATAGAAGATAGAAGAGAGGGAGAGAGAGAGAGAAGACATTTCATTTGTCTATGTCTTGATTGAAATTTCATTTATCTACTTAAGTTTTTCCTTTGTTGATGATTTTGAGAAGAGAGGAAAGAAATGGGAAGGAAAAGAGGGGATATAATTTGTTTGAATTTCATTTGTCTACTTAAGTTTTTCTTAAGTTTTTCATTTGTTAATAAATTTCTTGATCTGTGTAAGAATTCATATTCTAATTCTCAATGATTTTTTTTTGGCAAAACAATAGCAAGTGACACACAAAACGGCAGAGCACACACAATCGACACCATACAAAACATAAAATCTAGGTTTCACAGCTTATTCCTCTCAGCAGCCGCCAGCAACTATCACTTTTCTCACTCTCTCTTTATCATTTCTCCACTGCTCTCTCAGTTTTCTCCAGAAACTTAACAATGGTTGTTTGCACAGAAAGTGAAAGAAGTTGAGATCCATTTCATTTGGTGCTGGCTTCTTCTTTGTGGTCATAGGATGGCCAGTTATTGGTATGATTTTGGAAGCATATGGGTTAATCGTGCTCTGTAGTGGTTTCTGGCCTACATTGTCAGTTTTGGCTTGAGCCTTCACTGTCCTCTCCGTTCACGCGGCTGCTCCGATATCAGCTCTAGCTCCCGCACCAACCACTGTTGTCGCTGGGATCTATCCTTCCTTGGGCTCTATCTTTGTCACAACCATCTTGTCTCTCTTCTTTGGATATGGACTCAAGATCTGAAGGAGCGACATGGATATTTGAGATCGGGTGTGGGTTTGAGATTTACTTAGCAGTGGAGAAAAGAACCCGAGAGGCCTCTCTATCAAGGTCTTGAAGAAAAACAATAGTGAATCACTGCTACTCTGTCTTAGCTTCATTTTTTTCTTGCTCTAATGCTCTGTTCAGTTTTGTTGTGTAAAATTTGAATGCAGTAATTTGTTGCTCAGAGATTGGAGAGTGAAGAATTTGAAATGTATGCTGAAATGCAGTCTCACTAATGAACAAGACAACAACTAAATGAAGAGCGACAACACTTCTTATGTGTAATGAATGATAGGAAATTGCATTCTACTAGTTTGCATCAGCTTAATATTGAGACTAGGCATATTATTACTGAGTGAAGGTTTGAAAAGAATGGAATTACCATGAGGAATACTGTAAACGAGGAGCAGCAGCGGCATGGATGATCATCTTCATCTTTAGCTTGAAAATTCAAAGAGTCTCAATTGAAGAAGCCTCAAAAGATCATAAAGAAAAACTTGAACGATGTGTTTTCTTCAGCTGCAAATTTTTTTTCTTGAATGATTCATTGAAGGATCAGATTGCAGAAGCTTGGATCAATTCATACGCTAGTATAATAGCTCTGATACCATGTTAAGAAACTATTTGTTAGAGTATAGAAGATGTATTTTAGAATATTGTATTTGTAGTCTAGAGTATGAAAGATGGTATGGGATATGTGTATAAATAGAAAGGTGCACACACAACAAATGTATGCAAAAACAGAATATCAATGCAACACAATTTCAAATTTCATTCTCCCTCTCTTTTCTCTCGTCTCCCTCTTCCCTTCTCTAAACTAATTCTTCTTTCTTTTTCAATTATCTGTAAACTCTCTTAATCCTAACATGGTATCAGAGCCTTGTTGACCTAGTGGTCACGAGTTCGAATCTCACCACCCCCATTTTATTTGATAAAAATCAAGCACAAGGTAATGTGGGCATGTGCAAGTTTCAAGCCCAAAGGACTTTCACTTGAGGGGGTGTGTTAGAGAATAATATAAATCATATTTTGGGGTCTTACCTATAAGCTTAAGCTTATTCCTCTCAGCAGCTGCCAGCAGCTATCGCCTCTCTCGCTCTCTCTTTATCTTTTCTCCACTGCTAAGTAAATCTCAAACCCACACCCGGTCTCAAAGATCCATGTCACTCCTTCAGATCTTGAGTCCATATCCAAAGAAGAGAGACAAGATGGCTGCGATAAAGATAGAGCCCAAGGAAGGATAGATCCCAGCGGCAACGGTGGTTGGTGAGGGAGCTGGAGCTGACATCGGAGCAACGACGTGAACGGAGAGGACAGTGAAGGCTCAAGCGAAAACTGAAAGTGTAGGTCAGAAACCACTACAGAGCACGATTAACCCATATGCTTCCAAAATCATACCAATAACTGGCCAACCTATGACCATAGAGAAGAAGCTAGTACCAAATGAAATGGACTCAACTTCTTTCACTTTCTGTGCAAACAACCATTGTTGAGTTTCTGGAGAAAACTGAGAGAGTAGTGGAGAAATGATAAAGAGAGAGTAAGAGAGGCGCTAGCTGCTGGCGGCTGCTGAGAGGAATAAGCCGTGAAACCTAAATTTTATGTTTTGCATGGTGTCGTTTGTGCGTGCTCTATCGTTTTGTGTGTCACTTGCTACCGTTTTTGCCAAAAAAAATCCAAAAAAAAATAATCATTGAGAATTAGAATATGAATTCTTACACAAATTAAGAAATTCATTCACAAATGAAAAACTTAAGTAGACAAATGAAATTTCAATCAAGACATAGACAAATGAAATGTCCCCTCTCTCTCTCTTCTCTCTTCTATCTTCTTTGCCATTTGAGCATTCTTCTTCTCAATTTCTCAAAAAAAGCTTCTCAATCAAAATCAAACTCATCTTTCTTTTACATAGTGATTTCTGTAAAAAAGGATTTTGTACTCATGAATTTCATATCCATGGCTACAATCTCATGCTAATGCATACATGTAATCAAATAAATTAAAAACTATGTGTTAATAAATAGAAAATAAAATCATTAATAATAACAGAAAGTAAAATTGAAATAACTAAAAGAAATATATAGATTAAGATATTTAGTCGACAGGATGGTATATTTACCTAGTTGTGTTTGTTAAAATTATTTTTTTGTTATATTGAAGGATAATAAAATATATAGTTTGGAATGCCCTTCAGTATGCTGTGGCCAGTCAAAGCAGCTATGCATTCAATGAATTAAATAAAATCAAACGGAAAAGAACAAGAATTTCTCCAACCCTCCGAATTTAATTAAAAGTTTTAAGTGATTGAGTCTCTGTCGATTAGAAGACAATCCCGTGACTCTCGTTCATGTCCTCTTTACCCGTTCGAACCGGACCCTCAACGACTGTGTTTGTGCTCTGGCGCCATGCAATCAATCATTTATTCAAATTAATTATTTCAGTGGAATAACTGGTACCAAACATTTTAACTGTTTCGGTCTAAATGACGAAATTAAAAACCTGGGTTTATTCAAATAACCTAAACCTGTGTAGGAATTGGAAATAGTGTGCTGGTGGAAATAGGATTAACACGGGAACTATTTGAAAAAGGATTCCCCCTCATCAAACCTAGCCTTTTTGAAAACAAAGTATTATTAAATTGATCAAATTGTCTGCTTTAAACCAAACTTCCTAGCTACAACGATGAGTGGAATTTAGTGGTTTTATTTTCTCTTTTTATTTAAATTTACTAGTTATTTTGATAATATTTTCCCTTCTTATTTTTTTAGGAATGTAATAATGTTAACGCTGTCTGTTATGTAGCTTTTTCTTTCTATAAAACAAAGAAATCAGCAGCCTGTGATCAGTTGAGTGAGTGGAACCGCTTTCAGCCATGAATGTGGAAAATAAGGAAGGAATCTGTGTTTGAGTTTGCATGCTGGGATTGACCGATTAAGAGATATGATGGGATAAAGGTAGGTTGCTTTTATGAATGGCAGGAACATGTGAAAGCTGTTTCTAGGAGTCTCAGTACTCCAAGAGCATCAACCAGTGCAGTGATTTTGTGTTCTTGGATTCCTAAGATCCTCCCAAGGGACTCAAAACTACTATGAAATAAAATTTCACATGTAAAATAAATGAATAACATGTTTTTATAAAATAAAAATATATTATTTTAGCAACTAAATAATTATGTATAGAATCAGTGTAAATGATAAAAGTAATTTGACCCTAATTATGTGTGCAAGTTGCAAATGACGATCTATTGCCTTAAACAAGCCCCTACGGCATGGTATTCTGCTTTGCAATAGTCTATCCTAGCACTTGGGTTTCACACTTCGAAGGCTGACCCATCTCTCTTTGTTTATCTCCATAATTCTATTACCTATTATCTTCTTATGTATGTTGATGATCTCGTACTTACGGGCAATGATCAAGGGTTTGTAGCTCATGCTGTTCTTCAACTTGGTGTCAAATTCTCCTTGAAAGACCTAGGCGTTCTTCACTTCTTCCTTGGTGTGGAAGTTGTGCCAACTCCTAATGGCATTTTTCTTTCCCAACATAAATACATTCGAGACCTCTTGGAAAGTACGAACATGGCTGTTGTGAAGGATGTCTCCACCTCACTATCAACGTCTCAATATTTTTGCCTGGTGGATGGTACGGTTGCCATGGAAAGCACCATTTACCGATAACTTATTGGCAGTCTTCAATATATCTCCCTCACCCGTCCTGACATATCCTTTGTTGTCAACAAATTATTATAGTTCATGCACAAGCCCACTATCACTCATTGGATTGCAGCAAAATGCCTTCTTCGGTATCTTAAAAAGACCATCTTTTATGGTATTAATATTAACAAACATCCAGCTCCCTCATTCACAACCTTCAGTGATGTCGATTGGGCTAGTGATGTTGATGACAAATCTTCTACGTCAACCTATGTTACGTTTCTAGGTTGTAACCCTATCTCATGGCAATCCAACAAACAGAGAGTTGTTGCTCGATCTACTATGAAAGCTGAATAGAGAGCCCTTGCAAATGGAGCTTCAGAAACACTATGGCTACTTACCCCTATTCTAAGAACTTGGTTTTCACCTCAAACAGTCCCCATCTCTTCTTTGTTACAATCTTGGATGGACTCATATGAGTTTCAACCCAGTTCAACATTCCCCTATGAAACATATTCAAATTGACCTTCATTTTTGTCCATGATCATGTTCAGAAAGGGACATTAACAGTTAATCATGTGCACACTCACGATCAATTGGCTGACTTGTTGACAAAGCCTTTATAACATGAACACACCGATTTCTTACAAGACAAAATTGGTATTACTGATGGAAGCCCATATTAAGGAAGGTGATCCTACACCTTAGTAACTGTCAATGTCGCGATGATTTTTTCGTACTTCGCGCCCCGTCATCCCCTGATTGGGGAGACAACAATGCGCAATGAAAGGAGTGTGTTTTATAATTGTAAAAACTACAACTATAACTATCAAGAGTCACCACCTAGTATTACAGTCACTAGGAAACCTATTAGTTTGTGAGAGTCTCGGTAAGGGGAATTGTTGTGCAAGAGAAAGATGTACCACCCTCAATTCACTCTACCTAAGGCAAGCTGCATTGTTATTTGATTGTTTTTCTAAGTTTATTTTTTTTTAAACTGCATTTTTTTTAAGAAAAAGCATTTTTTATATGGGTATACTTTACAATGTAATTTTACACCATAGTTAAAGACCTTTTTTTATGGCTGTACTTTACAATGTAATTTTACACCATAGTAAAAAACTTTTTTTTATTTGCAGATGTACTTTACAATGTAATTTTACACTTGATAGTTAAAACAATTTTTTTAATATTTTATCCAAATTCCAACGGATAATCATAAACTGGTTACGATATCCAATTTTCATTCAAAATATGAGAAAGATGAAATATATATTTTTTACAAAAAATATAATTGAAAAATATTGGAATTCACCATAAGTAAGAAAACAACATTTGTTTTCTTTTTTTAACTGCAATTTAAAAAAAAAATCAAAATGGGCCGGCCCAGCTAAGGTTGGCCAAGGACCCAACTTTGCTGAACTTGGCCTCAGCCCAACCAACTAGGTTAGGCTGATAGAGGGCAGCCTAAAGGTCAAAACATATATATATATATATAGAGAGAGTATGTGAATAGTGCATTGAATTAATTCACTTGCACTGTTCATGTGTTACGTGAACAGTTAAATAGAGGGTGACCAACGATGACGAGAGGCTCACCTACCACTATCACTGGGTAGAGGAGATCAAGGTGGTTCTCCTTGTAGTGACGATGTCGAAAATGATGACCTGTGGTGGTCGGAGTAAGCATTGGAAGGTGGCTAGCCAACATTGATGGTGTTGTCGCACGCCTAACCAGTGCTAGAGAAGAAGGTTGGGCGGTGGCTAATTGTTGCTTGGTTTGAATGTGCTCGCAGTTAAGAATAATTTTTGAAAATACAGTGTAAAAAAAATTTAACTTAGAAAAAAATTAAACAACAATGCAACTCACCTTAGGTAGGGTGCACTAGGGGTGATGCGTCTTCCCCTTGCACAACAAGTCTCATTACCTAGACTCTCGTAGACTAAGAGGTTTCCTAATAACCTTAATACTAGGTCGCGAATCCTGATAATTATAGTTATAATTTTTACGACTATAAAACACACTTCTTTAACCGCACATTGTTGTCTCTCCCATCAGGATATGACGGGGAGTGAAATGTAAAAAATCATCGTCGCGATAGTCAACACATGAGGAAAACTACTGAAGCAATCAAACCAAGAATCATGCACTGGTACTGGCAGTCAACTACAAAATTGAATCAAGCAAAGAATCGTGCACCCTATTAATAGAATTGCTGTATTTTAGTTAAGGAAATTTGAAATTGATATAGAAGTTAATTATTCATCTGTATAAACTTTCTTAAATAGAAACCTTGTAAAGTCTATATATAGACAACTTTGTTGAGAAATAAAGTGTGTAGAAACTAAAATCATTATTTGATTATTATTGTCTTTTATAGTTTTATCTCATTTTTTAACTAGTATAAAACATTTCAGCTATTTCGATCCAAAACAAAATGAAATTACAACCCAACTTTATTTGAATTACCTACACCTGTGTAGGAATTGGAAATAGCGTGCTTGGAGAAAGTTTAGAAAAGGAAAAACCAATGGTAGAAATAGGATTAACACGGGAACTATTTGAAAAAGGATTTTTCTTTTCGTCATACCTCGCATTAAATTGATCAAAATTGTTTGCTTTAAACCAAACTAACTATCTACAACGATGAGTGGAATTTAGTGGTTATATTCTCTCTTTTTATTTAAATTTACTAGTTATTTTGATAATGTTTTCTTCTTCTTTTTTTAAAGCAGAACTTTCCAGCTGGGAAAAAGAAAAGATATGGCAACAAAAAATAAAAAAGGAGAAGAAATATAATAGTGTTAACACTGTCTGTTATCTAGCTTTTTCTTTCTATAAAAACAAAGAAATCAGCAGCTTGTGATCAGCTGAGTGAGTGGAACTTCTGGCAGCCATGAATGATTGGAAAATGAGGAAGGAAACTTTGTCTGAGTTTGCATGCCAGGATTCATCGATTAAGAGATATGATGGGATAGAAGGAAGACCAGTCTGCTGTCTTTTTATGAATGGCAGGAACGTGTAAAAGCTGTTTTTACGATTTAACTTTGATGTAACCATTGAATGAAATATTAAACAACTAAATACTATTAAAATTATAATAAAAACAAAATGTTATTTTAACTCCACTTCACTATACTACTAAACGGATATTAATTAAGTATTACAGCCTTGATATTTTTATTTCTTTCACATCACAAGATTTGTTTTGATGGCTATCAATATATCAATGTCGAGACTCGTATCCATGTGATTCCCATGTGAAACCGGACCCTCTAGGCCTCCCTGTCCCTCGACCACTGTGTTGTCCACTGGCGCCATGCAATCATGTTGCGTTCAATCATTTATGTTCTATGTTACATGGCTAGAGTTTCAGGTCCCTTGCTACGGAAGAGAGTGAAATTAAATAAAATCAATTGAAATAATCAAAATAATATTTTCTTTTTTCTAAAAAAAATATTCTAATGATACTTTTAAAACACAAACGTAAACAAGTTTATAATAAAAACACATAAATCAATCAATGCTTTAGAGTTTAGACCCCTATTCTATTGGCAGAGACAGAAAGTTAAAGTTAAAGTTAAAGAATGTTAATTTAAAGATAAAAACATCATTTTATTTTTTATTTCACAAAAATCTGATTTCTTTCACAAAAATGCTAATTTGAAATTTGTTTGAAAAAAATTATATATATATATATATATATATAAAACATAATGGTCATAAAAATTGATAATTTTCTATTTAGCATGGAATAATTAATTTTCCTAATTAGATAGTTATTAATAACTAATATCATAGTGGTCATAAAATAATGATTTTTCATATAACAACAGCTTCTTGGCAATAATTAAACAAAAAAAATGAAAATTAAAGCCAAAATTTATGAGCATGATGTACTACTAAAACAAGCAGTCCTAGATTTGATATCAAGTAAAATTCAGTTGAATTTTTTAAAACTATGCATTATTTGTAATGAATTGTTAGTTACAAATAGACAATTTAAAACAAATTGTGATCAAGTTTTTTAGTTTGATTATCTTAATAGTGTTTTATAAATGTATGTACAATCTTATTGAAATATTGTTTTAGTTTAGTATGTGTGTTTGAGTATTATTTTTAAATCCAAAAAATATTGATAGAGCAAGATACTTTGATGTATTGAGTGTCAAATTATCAATATTCTCAAGGCCAATTTAAGCATAACACGACTAATTTCTACAATGAATTTTTTATCCATATAAATGGTGTGGAAAAAGCATTGTAAATATCATCACAAAACACTGTGGTTTGCTATAGTGCTTTGCCTTGAATTTTTTTTTTAAACCGGGCTGTCTTTTTTTTTTTTATAACCGGGATGTCCAGATCAGCTTACGCACACCACAAATAATCTCCAGATCTATTTTTTAAAAAAGAAATCTTGTTTTTTTTCGCACTTATTCATTTTTTTTTGTTTTTTTATAATTAGAGTATCCGGATCAACTTAAGCACACCATGTTTTTTTTTCTCATGTATACATTTGTTTTTGTTTTATTTGATTCCCGGGGTGTCCAGGCCAACTTAAACACACCATGATTAATCACAGTGCCCACTTTTTTATATATTTATTTTTTATTTTTTCCACTTATACATTTTTTTACCTGCTAGCACATTTTTTTCTTATACATTTTATTTTATAACCAAGGTCTACGGACCATCTTTTTCCCTCTTATACATTTTTTCCTGCTAGTACATTTTTTTTTCTAATATTTTTTTTTCACTTGTATATTTTTTTATAACCAATGTCTTCGGGTCAGCTTAAGCGCACCATGACTAATTCCCAAGTTGAATTTTTTTATCCATATAAATGGTGTGAGGAAAATGTTAGGATTGAGAGAGTTTGCAGAATTGAAAGAAGAATTAGTTTAGAGAAAGGAAGAGGGAGAAGAGAGAAAAGAGAGGGAAATTGAAATTTGAAATTGTATTGTATTGAATTCTGTTTTGCATACATTTGTTGTGTGTCCACTTCTCTATTTATACACATTACACTATTCTAGAATATTCTTCTATACTCTAACATCCCCCCTCAATCTCATGCTTTGATAAACCAAGTATGAGATTGCAACAATGAAAATGAAATACAAGAGTATTTAATTCTTTTGACAAACAGTATGTAAACGAGAGAAGAGAAGGAATTTCATTAGTCTATTTCTTGACCTGAATTTCAATTGTCTTTGTAAGACATTGAGAAGAGAGGGATGAGAAAAAAGAAATGGGAGGTAAGAGAGGTGATAGAATGGGTTTGAATTTCATTTGTCTTCTTCAGTTTTTTTGAAGTTTTTCATTTGTTGATGAATTTCTTAATCTGTGTAAGAATTCATGTTCTTCTTCTTCTTCTTCTTCTTCTTCTTCTTCTTCTTCTTCATTAGATTAAGTTTTTCTTAATCTTCTTCTTGATTTTTTTTTATTTTTTTTTATCAAAACAGAATTACAGGACACATGAAACGGCACCACAAGACAATACACAACACACCAAACACAAAACCTACCAAACCTAAGGATTGACAATTAATCACCCGCCTCAGCCACTTCACTCTTCTCTGCCAAAACTTTGCAATTCCTCATACAAGATGAAGCAGAGCTTGAAGGGCTAAACACACACGAACCTACCTTACTTTTACTCTACCTTCTAGTTGGGCAACATCTTGAAGACCAGAAGAAGTTGAAGGCCAAAGACACTGTGATGCAAATGGTCGCTGCAGATTGGCTAAGATCTGACAAGTGAGAAGATGATCTGACTGTCCTGACTCCGTCGACGCCTCAGCTGCCTTCTCTGGTGGAGCTACAACGTCGGCCCTCTGGTGACCCGAGCGCCAGATCAGTCAACCCCCCCTAATTTTTTTTTTATCTCTCTCTCTGTCTCTGCTGCTGCTCTGTGCTCTGTTTGAGCTTCACTTTTGTTGTGCAAAATTAGCAGTAATTTGTTGTGCAGAGAGTGAATAGTTGAGAATAATACTGAGACTATACGATGATTTTTGTGTGTGGCTTTCGGCTAACTCTTTGAACACATTGTTATGATCCGTTGCAACATGCTCATTATGAGTAGTGAAAGATGCAGATCGGACAATAACAACAATTCGCCCATGAACAGCGAGGGACCTTGGAATCACATTCTCTGTGATTTCGAGATTCACCAGGCATTCTTGCTGAATGAGGAAATCACAGAGCTCTCCTTCTCCTTCTCCATTTATGTATTGATTTTGAGAAGATTCTTAGATTACGTCGGGAACTTGCAGGATGTCTGAGAGGATACACAATCAGTCTGCCTTTGTGCGTGTTACTTATTCGACGATATACCTCAATGAAATCACGCAAAAACTCTTCAACCAGAGCTAGAGATTTGAAGGAAAACAGAGCATCGGCTGGAGACTGGCAGAAATGACTTTGAAAAGGCAGGGATGAATCTTTTGTTGAAGCAAGCGGCAGAAATATTGATGCATCTAACCAGCTTCTCCTGCTGCTGAATGAGCTCGTCTTCTCACTTATGATACTTGCCTCTCTCTGAATTATTTTTTTTTTAATCTAGAACAGAAGAAACAGATTCAACCGAGTTTTTTTTTTTTTTTGAATAATGCATTAAGATTAGATTGCGGAAGCAGAGAATTGGATCATTTATGCTCTGATACCATGTTAGGATTGAGAGAGTTTGCAGAATTGAAAGAAGAATTAGTTTAGAGAAAGGAAGAGGGAGAAGAGAGAAAAGAGAGGGAAATTGAAATTTGAAATTGTATTGTATTGAATTCTGTTTTGCATACATTTGTTGTGTGTCCACTTCTCTATTTATACACATTACACTATTCTAGAATATTCTTCTATACTCTAACAGAAAACACTGTAGCTCTCTTCACAGAACTCAGTGGTTTGCTATAATGCTTTACTGTTGGTATATTTTTTTTCCCTGTTTTTTTCTTATACTTTTTTCTGTTTACTTATATATATTTTTTATAACCAAGTCTCCAGGTTAGCTTAACTATAGCTCCCAACACATAACACGGTGGATTGCTACGGTGCTTTCTCTTAATGAGGATCCATTGGAGGTCATAGTTGAACTTTGGGTTGGGTCAGCTGGTCTACCTCAGGTGTGCACCAGTCACCTCATCCTTTTTACCGATGATGCGCTCCTAGCCTTAAATGGTTAGGTTGTGCCTCCAGTGCTATTATTTTAAAGAAATTAAAGTGTTCAAAGCAAGCCTACGCTCTGGATACATTAGCATGGGATAACATCATAGGATTTCAATCTTATTGTTTGACCTTCGGGATCAGAGTAATGATTAACAAGGACAGTCGAGGGCATTTGTATTTCATAGTCAGGGATGAAATTTTTGGATTTATGATAGATGAACAATTGAGAAAGCATTTGCCCATGATATTTTCATTAATCAAGAACAAATATTGGGGGCCCGAAGATGATCAGATACCGTCCTAGTCTTAACCATAAATGATGTCGACTAGGGATTGATGAATGTTGCTTTTAGGACTCCGCCAGTACCTTATCAGAAATCAAAGTTTTTGGGTTTTGAGGAGTATGATTGCAAGGCTAAAACTTAAAAGAATTGATGAAAGGGCACCACCAGGAGTGGAGTTTGTGGCTTAATTTAACTTAACACAGGGAAACTTACCAGGTCCAATCATAGTAAGGATTGATAAATTGAGAGCTCTTTCTGGATTCTATGGGTTATGGTGCGTGGCCGTTCTTAGTTAGTGGAGCAATTTGTCTGGTTAATTCCATTAACGAATGAGATTTTAAAATGCTAACTAGTTATGCGGAGGTGACTCTCCACGACCAGCTTCTTAAAGGGATCATGACTTTTCAGACCAGGGAAGTTTGAGGCAATAGTAGGTCTGTGATGCCTTTAGATGTTCTGGGTCGCGCGTGCGCTACATTGATGTATTCAACGAGTCTATAGCCTTGGTTGACAAGCCCGAGTAATCTTTAAAATTTCATCATGATAGGAATAGATCACTACAATTGTTGGTCTTCAACGAGAAATTCCTAATAAGTACGAGTCATCAACACACATTCACTACATCCTTGCTCTTTGTACACATCGCCCGTCACTTCTACCAATTGAATGGTCTGATAAAGTGTTCAGATCACGATGATGTGGGCAGTTCACCATTGGTGACGTAGAGAATTCCACTGAACCTTATCATTTAGAGGAATGAGAAGTCGTAACAAGGTTTTCGTAGGTGAACCTGCGGAAAGATCATTGTCAAAATCTGCCTCAGTAGAACGACCCACGAACCCATGACATGACAAGCTAGGCTCGGGGGCACCCGCCCCTCGCGTCCACACGTGCCATGGAGAGACGTATCTACGCTCAACACAGCTCACCATTGAACCCCAACAGGAGAAGCGCCAAAGTTTCCCTCTTCTTCTCTCATCTCTCTCTCTCTTATTTTTAATATCTCAGCTTAAATCATCTTCTTCTTCCTTGAAATTATCTGATCAAATATAAAATCCAACAGTCTCAACAGATACCACCCTAGCTCGGGGAGGCTACCCAATTACACTTGATTGATCTGTCCTCAAACCACTTGCAAGGAACCATCCCAAATAAATTATGGAGGCTGAAGTTGTTGTACAAGGTTACTCTTAACAACAACCATCTTTAAGGCACCATTCCTGAAGACATCAAGATGCTTTCTTCTCTCCAAGTCCTCGATTTAGCTTCAAATAATCTAAGTGGATCGATTCCAAAACAACTTGGGGAGTGCTCAAATTTATTATTGTTGAACCTCAGTAGTAATAAATTTACAAAAAGCATTCCAAATGAGATAGGCTCTCTACAGTCTCTTCATGGTCTTGATCTTAGTTGCAATTTCCTGGCTCAAGGGATACCATGGCAACTTGGGCAACTGCGAATGTTGGAAACTCTGGATATCTCTCACAACATGCTTTCTGGTGTAATTCCGAGCTCTTTCAAAGATCTGCTAAGTTTATCAGCCCTAGATATATCGTACAATGAGCTTCGAGGCCCTATTCCTGATATCAAAGCCTTACACAATGCTTCATATGAGGCATTAAGAGATAATATGGGTTTATGTGGCAACGCTAGTGTCATCACCCGATTTTTGGGTGATTCCCCAAAATATACCCAAAAATAACAAAAATAAAATAAAGTGGTTTGGCGTCGGTAGAAAAATCATGGTGGAAATTTTGGAAATTTTATGAGGCGAATCGAATCTCTTTTATGCTAAAAAATGAGAGAAAATACAAATTCAAGGCAAAAATTAAGTCAAAAATCATAATTATATTTTTTATAAGCCAATTTGATTTAATCATGGGCTAATTCAAAATATTATTATGTTCGAGAATTAATTTAGGGTCCAATTGAAGAATTTAATTAAGTGCAAGGACTTAATTATGCTTTAAATTGGTTAAATTAATTTTATTAAGGGCTTAATTGATGAAAAATTTAATTATTGAATTTAATTTGGGCTTAATTGAGAAAATCAGAATTTTTGGAGACCCAATTAAATTTTTCAAAGCTAATTTGGCATAATTAGGGATCAAATTGAAGACAATTGAGAGTATAATTGTAAATTGAGGACTAAATTGCATAAATCAAAGGCCAGGGACCAAAATGAAAAAGGCGTACAAAGCCAAGGGTAATGTTGAAATTCGGACAAGGGCCCAATTGCACAAAATTACAAATTTATATTTAATTGAGGGTGCAATTGAAACAATCATAAATCAAAGGACCAAAGTGCAACTTTGCCCCCCCAAAGCTGCAACAACCCCGCTGCCTTCCCCTGCATGCTTGCCGACCAGCCGCCTGAGCGCCCATCGACCAGCCACCATTGCAGGCACACCAGCCACCACGTCGCCGACCAGTCAGCCACCATGTCAGGCCGAGCACCCCTATAAAAGTCATCATGCACGACGGCCAGAGGGGGAAGGGAAGGAAGAAAAAAAAAACTGGGGAAGAAAACGCAAAAAAGAGGAAGAGATTCTAAGCAAATTACGTTGATTTTTGGCATCAAAAACACGCCCAACAAATCTGAAAAAAAAATATCATCTTCTTCTTCGTCCACACTGCTCTCTCTCTCTTCGGTTTCGTCTCTCTCTCTAGTTGCAGAGTTCTGTCTCTCTCTCCACCGTTGGCAGTCCTTCGACCACCCAAAACCACCTCATCATCACCGGTTACTTCTCCTCTACACCAGAAACACAAACACACTTTCAGGCAAGGACCCCGACGACATTTTCTACAGCTGCAGCTTGAAGACCGTAACTTCAGAGCCCTTTTCCGGCCACCACAGGCCACCGTTGTCAACACCATCACGACCAGAAGCATCACCTCGATCTCCTCTACACGGCTGCATCATCAAGTAATCCTCTTGTCGAAGTTGATAATTACTGTTCACGAATGTGAACAGTGCTGATATTGCACTGTTCACGTTCTTCCCCGTTTAATTTTTCTTTTTTTTTTTTGGGCTGGGTTGACCGACCCAACCCAGAAGACCCACGGTTGTCAGCCCACTATGGCTGATAGCCCAGCCCATTAAAAATAAAAAAAATAAATAATAAATAAATAAATAATAAAAATAAAGAAAACTAAAAAAAATAAAAATAAAATAAAATAAAAAATAAAAAATATTTTTTTTACTACTATTATTATTGCAAAAAATTTTCAAAAATATAAAATATGTTGTTCTCATGCATACGGCCGAATTCCAAGATTTTCAAGCATATTTTTCGTAAAAAATATTGCATCTTTCTCATGTTTTAAAATAAAATTGGATATCATAACCGGTTTATGATTATCCATTGGAAGTTGGCCAAAATATCAAAAATAATCAAAACCATTTTTGTTTTATCTATCAGTGTGTAAATTTACATTGTAAAATACATCCATTGATAAAAAATATTATTTTTACTACGGTGTAAATTTAAAAGCGTAAATTACATCCGTAGATAAAAACTAAAAAAGAGTTTCTAATTGCGGTGTAAAATTACATCGTAAATTACAATCGCAGATAATAAAAAATTGTTTTTATGCAAAAAAAAAAATTAATTTAACTTAGAGCTAAGTTTATCAGCCGTGGATATATCGTACAATGAGCTTCGAGGCCCTATTCCTGATATTAAAGCCTTCCACAATGCTTTATATGAGGCATTAAGAGATAATATGGGTTTATGTGGCAACACTAGTGGTCTAAAGCTATGTAATCTTATAGAAAGCAGTAGAACTTCTAAGCAAAAAGGCAATAGAGTTGTGATTTTGATTTTACTCCCAGTTTTAGGAAGCTTACTTTTAGTTTTTGTTGTGATTGGAGCTTTCTTCATTCTCCGTCAAAGAGTAAGGAAGAGTGAAGCTGAGCCAGGGAACGAACAAGATCAAAACATGTTCACGATACTGGGCCACAATGGGAAGAAGTTGTATTAGAATATTATTGAAGCTACGGGGGAATTCAACTCGAACTACTGTATTGGTGAAGGAGGATATGGAACTGTTTATAAAGTAGTGATACTGACAGAATGGGTGGTTGCCGTGAAGAAACTTCACCGGTCACCAACAGACAAGTTATCTGATTTTAAGGCTTTCGAAAAAGAGGTTTGTGTATTGGCAAATATTCGACATCGAAATATCGTGAAGCTGTATGGATTTTGCCCACATGGGAAGCACTCTTTTTTGGTTTATGAGTTCGTAGAAAGAGGAAGCTTGAGAAAGGTTCTAACAAGCGAGGAACAAGCAATTGGATTGGATTGGATGAAAAGGCTAAATGTTGTAAAAGGGATGGTTGGAGCTCTATCCTATCTACACCATTCTTGCTCTCCTCCAATCATTCATCGAGACATCACCAGCAATAATGTTCACCTAGATTTGGAATATGAGGCACACGTCTCCGACTTCGGCACAGCTAGATTGTTGATGCCTGACTCGTCTAATTGGACCGCGTTTAGTGGTACTTTTGGATACAGTGCTCCAGGTGCGTAACTTTATTTCAACATTGAATTACCAAAATGATTCTTTAAATTTCATTTCTATCAACTTTATTATTGGAAGTATGTTAAATGATGGCTGCAACTTTTTGTGACTTGCGATGCAAACAACGCATACAAATTTCTATTTAATGTGATAAAACCAAAGCATAACAATTGTTTTTGGCAGAGCTAGCTTACACAATGAAAGTGACTGAAAAATGTGATGTCTATAGTTTCGGAGTGGTAACAATGGAAGTGATGATGGGAAGGCACCCAGGCGATCTCATCTCCACACTCTCATCACATGCATCTTCCTCATCATCTTCAATATCATCAATTTCTCAGCAGACACTGTTGAAGGATGTGCTTGACCAGCGCATCTCGCTTCCTAGAAAAGACACGGCAGAGGTTGTTGTCCATATCATAAAGATAGCACTTGCATGCTTGCATCCCAATCCCCATTCTCAGCCAGCAATGGGAAAGATTTCTTCGGAGCTTGCAACTAAGTGGCCTCCATTGATAAAACCATTTTGCACGATAACATTGAAAGATATATTGTCACACACATGCAGTTAATGTAAGTACTAGGAGCATGCCTTTGTAGTTCTATCAGGTAAAGCCAATGATTAAAGGCATCGACAACACAATACCTTTGACTTATTCTCATACTTTAAATAGGTAGAACAACATGGTTACTTCATTGAACCGTGTCACGGAATCAAGAGCTCCAAATGAGCCTTTTTTGGTAAGCGAAACTAGTGATGTGGGATGAACTAGAAATCAGGTTACGGTGCCCAACTGATCACTAACATAGAACTCATAATGGTTGTTGGTTGATTAAGACAGTAGAACAGTGGTCATGGAAGTCGAAATCCACTAAGGACTGTATAATAGCTCACCCGCGAAATCAACTAGCCTTGAAAATAGATGGCGCTAAAGTGCGTGATCTATACCCAATTTTCAAAGCAAACACCAAACCCCGATGAGTAGACAGCACGGCTATCGCTACACAACCCCGAGGGAGAGTGACCATCAGTGCAAATCTTGGTGGTAGTAGCAAATATTCAAATAAGAACTTTGAATGCTGAAGAGGGGAAAGGTTCCATATGAACGACACTTGCACATGGGTTACTCGATCCTAAAAGATGAGGGAAGCTCGTCCGACAGCGCGTTCGTGCATGAGCTTTGAAAGGGAATCAGGTTAAAATTCCTGAATTGGGATGTGGCGGTTGACGACAATGTTAGGGAGTCTGAAGATGTCAATGAGGGCCTCGAGAAGAGTTATCTTTTCTGTTTAACCGCCCACCTACCCTTGAAACGACTTAGTCAAAGATAGGGTCCAGCGGCTGGAAGAGCACTACACGTTACGTGGTGTTTGGTGTGCCCCTGGCAGCCCTTGAAAATCCAGAGGACCAAGTGCCTCCCATGCCCTATCATAATCATAACCGCTTCAAGTCTCAAAGGTGAACAACCTCTAGTTGATGAAACAATGTAGACAAGGGAAGTCGGCAAAATGGATCTGTAACCTTGGGAAAAGGATTGGCTTTGAGGGTTGGACTTTATTGGACTAGACTGGATAGCATTTCAATAAATATATAGTGATGTGAAAGTCTGATTTCACTTGCATGCATATACTTTGAGTACTCAAAAGACTCCTCCCATTTGTTCTGAATAGAATGTAGCAACATATTGTGCTAAATCTTAACTTCATGTATATAAATTTTTAAATAAATTTCTAAATAACAAGTATTAACTATTTTGAAACATAAGCTATAAAAATAGTTACAAATTTGATATGATTAATTAAAATCAAATCAAATTAAAATTATAAAATATAACTAGAAAAACAATTAGGAAATGATTAGAAATACAAAGAACAACTTATAACATGCGATTTAATGGTTGAATTAAAAATTATATCTTTTTATGTGTTCGTGCTTTTTATATATATAAAAAAAACTATCTTGTTGATATGTCTTATGTCATATTTATTAGTCAAATTATATAAAATTCAAAGAACATGACGCCCAATGACTCTAAAAATACTATACAGTCCAAAACTTTAAGTCATTTCATGAAGATGAAGATAGTTTTAAATTAGATGTAAAATATTTTAACATTTGTATAAAATCTTAGGAACCACTTGAAAATTTGATGTTACGTATTCTTCCTTTCAAATCCAAAATCTTCTATATATTTTAAGACTTTTGTTATTGCCAAAGGAGAATGTTATGGGGATTTTGAGAGCAAAATTGAGTTTTATAATGTATATTTTTAAAAAAAAAAATATATATATATATATATATATATATATATATATATAGGATATTAGTCAATTTTTTTATTAAAACTAGATTTAATGATTCATATATTAATTTGAATGATTCACATAATTGTACAATAACAAAGGAGGATATATATATACACAAACACTACAACACCCTCTACTATGTTTTTTGGGGTTTGAAACTTCCATGCAATTACAGATATTATGGTGAAACCCTAAGTTAATATTTTAAATTGATGAAGAAAGAGTTTATATGTACTTAGATGAAAGGGTTTTTTTCTCATTAGGTTCTAGTGCACACACATGTATAGATGACATGATTATATAAAATAGTCCCCAAGAAACATGACGTGATGATAAAACACTTGACATTTGTACAATAGATCTAGAGTTAGAGTTAGGATGTACACCTTTTGTAAAAGTCTAGAGTAGCCGGGGGTTTACTCACTCACCTGAGCCCATAAAATGTATTTTCCGATAGATAAGATTTCCTCGAATAAATAAAAATGATTATATAAAAAATTTGGAGATGTAAAATTGTAAATGGTATTGAATATAAAAGATTAACATGTGTTTTGGATGCACACAGCTTGAATTGCACAAGATTGCAAATTTGTTCTTTTCCTATCTTACCTCCTCTCATTCTATCATTTTTATTCTTCTTTTTCGCTTTACTTTGATCCCATTTTAGCATTGATTGACCCACACAGACTAGTTTAATGATATTTCTTATTGTAAGATAAATATTTTCATGTTCATTAAGGAAAAACCTTTTTGTTCTCAAATCCAATGTCCTTGGACCCTTCTACCTTTTTCCTAATTGAATACTAATATAGAAATATTTGATTTCGTTCGACTCAATCTTAGCATCTCATATATCGATTTGGCCATTTATTCCTAGAAAGAGTAAAAAAAAAATAAACTAAAAAATTTAAGAACATTTCATAGTTCAATAGATTTTTTTAATGAATACTTTAAATTTGATTAATTACTTAATCTAAATAAAAAAAACTATATATAGACTAAAACAAACAAACTATTTTATCCTTAATATATAATAAAACAAAACAACTTATTTTAACAAATATAATACTCAAGCAAGGACACTTGCCAACTTGAAACCCTATTGCATATACAGGGTTTTTCAATAGGTTATGTTATGGGTTTCGATCCTATTTGATATTGTGTTTTAAAAATATTTTTGAAAAACAATGATTTTTTTTGTTATTTTTACATTAAATTATATTTTTTAGTATTTTTATATCATTTTCATGTGCTGATGTTAAAAATATTTTTTTAAAAAAAAATAGTTTAATAAATTTTTAAATAAAAAATATTTTTAAAAATAACTTTAATTACATTTTAAAAAAGACACTTTATCTACAAGATTAGCCATAGCCATGTATGTGATGTAATAAAGCATATATTACCCGATATGCCTTGGATTTCAAGCCAAAGCACAAGTAGTTTCAAAAGTATTTTTGAAGATTTTTTTTTATTTTTTATTTTAAATTAAAAAAATTTGATGGTTTTAAATTAGTTTTATGTATTGATATCAAAAATAATTTTTTAAAAATAAAAAAAAATATTATTTTAATACATTTCTAAATAAAAAATATTTTTAAAATCAATATCAACCTTACTTCTAGACAATAAAAGTCTTCTAGTTACAAGTAACGAAGGCTGCTGCAAGTATTGTTTGATCTTCTCAGAAGCCCCTAGCAATAAGCTATGATTTTCTGATGGGGGCAACTTATTTATACTTCTAGGCTATGATTTTTATGCTTGTTCCTCAAGTCAAGAGAAACCCCCTGTTCTTTTCCCTTTTATTTTACTGTAAAGATTACATAAATTGATGGGCCTATACTTGTATTGGATTAGGGCTACTCTATCTATGGGTAAAATGAAAATGTGAATTATGTGAAAGAGTATGATTGAAAGCATTTTTCTTTACAAATATTTAATGAAAGTTCTAAGACGCATGACTTGAAGATAGAGAATTTGTGATTTATATAGTAGATTTAAAGTTTGAGTCAGACATGTATTTCTTGTAAGAACTTGAGATAATCAAGGTTTTATTCATTCACCTAAACTCATAAAATATATTTTTTTATGATAAAGTTTTCTCACATAAAAAAATTTAAAGAAAGGATATGATATTTCAACACTATCAAAAAATATGCATTTTTTTTCATTATTTCTATAATTACATAATAAATAAGTAAATATTCTTATTTCACTAAATTTGAAAATTTAAAATATATTAAAAATAATAAAATCATCCTTCAATTAGTCTCCTAAAATATATAGTTACGCCTTTCATCTGTTTTTTGATATTGCACTACAGCTATTTTAGATTGCTTTTCAGCAATATAATTATAAATTTTTACTTGAGAGGGTATGTTATGTTTTCATTGCTGAAAAGTACTGTGAAGCACTAGAACAATAGAGGGAATGCATCTTTGGTAAGAATTTGAAATAACCCAGATTTTATCCGCTCAGTCATGTTTATAAAGTGCGTTTTGCGAGGAAACTCCAAATGAAGCTGTGGCGTGGCCGGCCTGTGTTGCCAGATGCAAAGGTGTGTTACCAGATGCAAAGGTGTGTTACCATCCTCATCCATGTCATTTAGCAGTGGTTCGATGAGCTTCTGATCCTGTTTGAGTTTGTGCCAAACCACTTTGCGGTGTCCATTTTGGTGTCCATTTTCAGCTGCTACTTGAAGAATGCTCTGCCGCTTTGCATTGAGGAGCTCTTTTCGATATGGGAAAACATTCGTAAATTCCTTTAATTACTAGATTGACAGAGTTCCTTTTTGCATGCAAGATGGACAGGATAGTTGCCTTCTTGGTCTCTTTCATGCTCCATCAGGAAACTTCTGTAAAAGGAGGTGAACTGCTTCCAGATCATTTGTGGATGATGCATCAGGGAGTGATCAATTTCCCACTCTGTCTTTGAAACGTCATAGCTCTGGCTTTACTTTTTCAATTTTATTCAATATACATGAAAATAAAAAGAGATCTTTCCAATGAACATTACGATTATGTATTTGCAAGAACTTTTTTCTTGTTGCGAAAAAACATATAAAAAGAAATTTAATGTAATTTTGCATGGAATGGTAACATAATATCACATTAATTTGCATAGAAAAATCACGTATATTAGTAGAAAACACTTCTATTATTTTATGCAATAAAGAAAATGCTCACCGGGAGCCGTACATTCTTGTAGACTTTAGTAAACTCAAATTATTACAGCAATACAAATATCAAATACATAATACAATCAACAATATTAAATTATTACGATGATTAAACACACCACAATCCACTGATCCGAAGAGCATCATATCAAGAAGACGTTGTTTTTTGTCGCTCATCCTCTTTTCTCTTCAATTTAAAATACAACCAGTCGATGACGTAATATAAGAAGAAAATCAGGAGATAGATGAGAGGTGAAGCAATTCTTTCAATGATTTGGTTGGCACTCGGCGGAATAATCAACGGAATAGAAACCACGGTTTGGAATATAAAAAACACTCCTCCGACGACAATGGAGACAACGAAGAAGGAAAAGTGTTTGCCTACATCGATAGCAACGGCAAAGACGAACGCTATACACATCAAGTAGATAGCACCACCTGTTAAAATCGAAGCCAACCAAACTGCATGAGCTGCTAATTTGACATCATATAGCTGAGCCCAGCAAAGGATTATCGATGCCATGACCGAGGCATTCAAGGCCACCATGACAAAATAAATATAAACATTCCTGAGGATGCCTTCATTTTCTTCTGAAATCCCCTGGTTCTGGATACTGTTGGTGGTGCTGTTAGACACTGTCGTTGCAGGCTGGTCTGTGCTTTTAGGAAGCTGGAGTGCACCAGCAAATGTTACACTTGCGATGAGTACGGACACAACAAGAAGTGTACTGATCCTGTCCTTGATTTCCTCTCTCGGTAGAGGCCTGCCCTTAATACGGAAATATTCTACTTTGGGTTTCTTAGGGCCACCCCAGAAATGCAAGACCGATAATGTCATCAACTGGACAACAAACCGATAAAAGAGATAAGTAACCTATAGGTTATTTGACAGAGAAAATAATCTAGTTTTCCCTTCCCGCCATTTTAATTTGTCAAGAAGAAGAAGAAGAAGAAGAAGAAGAAGAAGAAGACATACAGCTCCATAATAATTTAGTTTTCCCTCCCCTCCTTTTCTGTCACCTGGACCAGCTTGGTTTCCCTGCATCAAAAAAACAAAAGATATTTTTATGCGTCTGGTTTGAGGAAAAAGAAGTGAAAAGAAAAGAATCTAGTTTTTCCTTCCCGCCATTTTAATTTGTCAAGAAGAAGAACACTACAAGAAAAGGGTGCCATTAGCAACGGAATTTTGCAACGGCAAAATTCCGTTGTTAAATTTGCATCCAGAAATTGTTTAGCAACGGATATTTCGTTGTTAAATGAATTGCAAAAATTAAAAAAAAGAAACAAGGATTGCAACGGATTTTCCGTTGCAAGTTTAATGTGCAACGGATAATTCGTTGCAATTGCAACGGATAATCCGTTGCCATTGCAACATTTGCAACGGCTTTTCCGTTGCAAATGTTGCAATTGCAACGGATTTGCCGTTGCATTTGCAACGGATTTGCCGTTGCAAAGCAAAGTATGTTACTTTAAAATGGGAAACAACGACAGGGCAGAAAAGAACATCTCAATTCTCACCCTGAAATCTCTTCTCCTTCCCTTTGCTCTCCACCAAAACAAAATCCAATTTTTCAATTTTCCCGAGAAAAAAAGAAAAGAAAAGAGGGTGAAGCTCAAGACTGTGGATAATCAATCTTATGCACACCATGTCTGTGGCAATCTCTTTATCCATCACAAACCCTTCCGTTTTCTCTTTCTCACAGCCTTTCTCTACAATCCCACCTCTGTCTTCTTCATCCTACACAGTCGTCCTCTCCGACCAGCCCCCTCTTTCTTGTTTCTTCAACAGGGCCATTTGTGGATGTATTTCTTCTACCTTGTGATGTTTCTTGTTTCTTCACACCTCCCATTCATGTCGCCGCGAGCAGGGGTCATGTTGAAGTGGCTCGATTTTGTGTCTCTGCCGGAGGAAAAACTGAGGTTTTGGACTGTGACGGGTCGAGCTCGCTTCATTTAGCAGTAGAGAAAGGGCACCATTTCTTCGAATTAAATAAAATGATATTTCAATATATTCTACTAGTTTTAAAATATTTATTCATAATTAATTAAACAATAAGTAAATTTAAAACTGATGAAAAAAATTAAATAAAAAAATTAAATACCATTTATAAATTGCAACGGAATTTCCATTGCAGATTTTGAATTTGCAACGGCAAATCCGTTGCAATTGCAACGGAAGGTCCGTTGCAAAGTTTGAATTTGCAACGGCGAAAATTGCAACGGATTATCCGTTGCAAATTTACTTGCAACGGATAATCCGTTGCAAGCTAAATTTGTGACGATGATTTTCTAACAGATTGTGTCCGTTGCAAATGCCGTTGCTAATTAATATTAGCAACGGCTTTCTTTGTTATTTGCAACGGATCGCTCCGTTGCAAATAGGCCTGTTTTTTTGTAGTGGAAGACATACAGCTCCATCATAATCTAGTTTTCCCTCCCCTCCTTTTCGGTCATCTGGACCAGCCTGGTTTCCCTGCATCAAAAAACCAAAATATGTTTTTATGTGTCTGGTTTGAGGAAAAAGAACCGAAAAAAAAAAGACTATGAAAGAAGTCTTCTCTCCATTGTTGTCACTCTTTGGGTCAACTTTGTTGTCCTACACCAAAAAGATCCTCCAAGAAAATTTGGAGAAAGATATTTATGGTTGCTGATTTGTAAATGATTCAACGGAAATGAAAACAAAAAAACCTTGAAATATATTTTATAGCTTAAATGCCTACTGATTTGATTTTAGAAGTAGTTTTTTTATGCATTTATTACTAAACATACCTTCCCTTTCGGAATTTGTTCTCCCGAGAATTCTAATCCCACTATTTTAGATTGCTTCTCTGCAATGTCATACGGTGTCAACTTTTCGCCATTGGCTTTGTCTTTCACAACATTAGGGTTTCGCACAAGATTAAATGTCGCAATGGATCGGCCATGCATTGATGCTAAATGCAAAGGTGTATTTCCATCCAGATCCTGCTTATTTATGAGTACTTCCAGATTTTTATTTTGTAGGATATGCTTCACCACCTGATGTCTTCCTCTCTCGGCGGCGACATGAAGAATGTTCTGCCTTTTGCTGTTGAGAAACTCTGTTGGATCACTCCACTCGGAAATGTATGCATCAACTACGCCAACATGGCCTTTCTTGCTAGCAACATGGATAGGCATGTTGCCTTCATTGGTTTTTTGGATTGCACCGTCTCGATATTCTTTCAGCAGGAATTGAGTTTCCCAAACATAACCCAGGGATGCTGCACAGTGAAGTGGATTCTCCCCTTGTTCATCTTCCTGGTGCAAAAGGTCTGGCTTTTCTTTCGCTATTTGTTTCAATATTTCTGAAATTAATTTAAAACAAATTAATGAATAATAGATCAAATAATGAAAGAAACACTGGCATGTTACAAGGGGCGCCATTCTACCTCTCTTTTTTCCTTCGACAGCGGCGTGCACAGGAGACTTTCCTTTTAGGTTTTCGAGTAAATCAACATCGTGAGGAATAGCGAGCGTAAGGATAGAGAGCATTTCCTCATCGGTATTCTCGACTGCATGATACAAGGGAGACTCATGATCATTGTTTTCGGTATAGCAAAGTTCCGGGCACTCTGAAACAAGAAAACGGGCCACATCGTGGCGACGATTGATGACTGCATCATGTAAAGCAGTGTTTCCCCTATCATTCTTCATCTTCAAAATGTAACGAAAGTCGTTGGCTTCTCCATGGCCTTTTGCCTTGTTGATAAGAATGGCGGTAGTTTCCAGCTTTCCAGCTCCGGCTGCTAAATGAAGTGCAGTGTCCCCGTGGAAGTTCTCCCGTGTCACTAGAAGCGGAAAGTGTTGAAGCAGCAGCTCCGTCACATCTTTCATTCCATGGCTTGCTGAAACATGAAGCAACGAATTTCCAGAAGGGCTAACTTGTGAGTAAATGATGGATGATAGTTCCATTGATGAAAGACGCCGCAAGTGATCAAATAATTCATCAAATTTGTCTTTTGCTGCGTAATTGTACAACTCCGTATCCATCATCTTCTTTGGGTCATAACATAATGGTACATTATGTGTTGGGAAACTCCTCGCCTTCCAATTCCGGAAATTCTCGTCTCTCTGATTTGAGTGTTGTGTGGGTATGGTTATCGATAATTCCATAACTCTGATTATGAAATGGTTCTTGGATGCAGCTCTGTTGTTGCAACAGTGGCAGTGAGGTTTTTTAGAAGGTTTTTAGTGCAACGGTGACAGCTTATTTCTTGAATTAGCTTTGTTTTTTCCACCAAGCTGGTCTTCTACTTATAGAATGATCGGACCCGTGGGATACAGATGAATAGAATCCAAAGTGAAGTGAGGTTCACTCTGATTCACCTGCATCAATACCTTGTCTCAACTTGAAAGAGACCATCTGACAGAAAAAGCCAGGATAAACTTCACCATGGCTAAAGGAGTTGTTATTAGCATACAGGAGAACAGAGAAAAAAGGAGGGAAATTTCCAGAACTCCAAAAGAGCATTGGTGCTCTTACTTTAGAATCCAAGCACAGTGTTTGCAATCGGGCTCAAACAAGATACACACTGACCTTAATTAAACTAATAAAAGCCATCACTTTAATTAATTAGGCCTCAAACTGATCAATCTTTAAAAAAAGCAAGGCTTTAACATGATTACTGTAATCAAATAATTAACACTTAACAAGGAGAGTGATCTTTTAAAGTAGAAAAGGATGCAAGAAATTATATAAATTAACGTGCATGGATATGCAACGAAGATCGCCTTCTGCATGCAGAAGAAGAGGGTACGAAAAAGTGTAGAAAGATCCATTTTGTTTGGCCAGCAATGATACCAAGAGTACTTAGCCTTCCAATGATTAGAAACTTGTTGATGCACGCTACTCTCTGCTAAAAGTAAAAGTATCAGCATAAAGATGGAGATTTTTTTATGACTAAATGGGAATCTGTAATAGATACATTAATATTTGGATTTATTGTTTTAATTTATTTATTCTTCCTACTTTCTTGGATTTATTGTTTTAATTCAGATCCTATTTTAGTGTTCCTTCTGTTAAGACTGATTCTTAATTATTTCTTACTAGAAGTAGGGTTTAATAACTTATTTAAAAGATGACTTAACTTTATTTAAACTTAAATTTAAATATGCAACTCTTTTTGCTCATCTAATTTTCAGGTATTCAAGTTATCAGAGAATAATATAAATTATATTTTAAAGTCTTACCTAATAATTTAAATTTTGAGGTGAGATGATTTCTTGATATGATATTAGATTTTTTTTTTACTTAGTGATCACGAGTTTGAATCTCACCACATCCGTTTTATTTCATAAAATTAAGCATAGGATAGTATAGACCTATACAAGTTTTAAATTTAAAGAAATTTAACTTAAAAATATATATCAAAAAATAATATAAATCATATTCTAAAACTTTACTTAAGAATTTAAATTTTTAAATAAAATAATTACTTCCACGGTTTTCTTTTTCTTTGCTTCGATCCCTCTCTCTCTTTTTTTCTCACGAAAGCATCCCCTCTGGCTTGGCCGTTTCGGATGCAATTCATGTTTCTTACAGGCAGTGCTTAATTTATTCTCTCGCATAATTATTTTCTTTTTAAATAGAAATGGTGATGAACGTGCAACGCAGAGGCATCCAAGGTGGAGTGATTACGTTGTTTCATTACTTTGGTTTTTTTTAATATTACTTTTATCATATCAAGAATAAAGTTTTGGTGCGATAGATTTTGAGAAAGTTGAGGTATTAGATTAGGGTTTGATGCAGCTTAACTATCATATATGTCTAGCAAATATCTTTTATGGATTAGATGAAAAAAAGCTTGGACTCGTCAAACAAGTTATTTTAACAAAAGCAAGTATAAATTAATCATGCTCAAATTTAAATAGGATGTTCAACATATTATAAGGTGAAAAAGTTAAATGGTGTAAAGTTTTTATATTTCTTATTTTACTCTTCACTCTATTATATTTTGCTGCAAATTACAATTGTGGAATTTTAAAAAATTAATTTGATCCTTGAACTTTTATTTTTGCATATTAAGTTTTTTATAAGATCAAATTAGAGCCTAATTGCATATATATATATATATATATATATATATATATATATATATATATATAAAGGAGAGTAAAATTGAAAGAAAAGAGATTGAGGTAAAAAAAGCGAGCAACATAGATGAAAAATTGAATTTTTTTGTCACAAATTCTTTTGAACTCCTTATCTTTTTAGTTATTAGAAGATTGTTCCCTTGAATTTTATAAAATTCAATTTTAATATTAAATTTCATTTTTATATTTTTCAGTTTTTTGTATCTGAGGAAAGAGAGTTGATCATCGGATTTCATTTTAGAGAGAGAAAATATTCAAGAGAAAGTATTTGAATGTGACAAATTCAACTACAAAAAATATTTTTTTTTATGTCAAATGGTTCTATAAGTTAAAACTCCAACACTAGGCTTGCAAAATAAACTGACCAATGCAAAATAAATTGATCAAGTTAGTTATGTTTTCTTATTCTTTTGTAGATTGTTCAATGGTAATATTGTTTTTATAATTTTAGGAGTTTGTTAGTATTTTGTGGCTAAGATAACAGATGCAATTATTAGTTTCTATTTTTATGCAACTAATTTGCCTATATAAATCACATTAACTCTGCCAAATAACATATCATCTTATCCTTTGTCTTCCTACTACTCTGCTCTCGTTCTTTTGTTCAACAATTTGGTATTAGAGCTTGGTTCAAGACACTAAACTACGACCTCTATTTTCTCTTCCTTTCAACATATAAAATGACTGATTTGCAGTTCATTGGTGGAATTAAGAAACCAAACATCACAATTACAATATTTGGTCTACATGCATGATCTCTTACATGCAAGGCCAAGATTTGTGGGAAGTTGTTAATAGGAATGAAATTGTACAACCAGAAGCAAAAGCCACAAATTGTATGTTTAAGAAGTGGAAGATAAAAGTGGGCAATGCATTGTTCACCTAAAAGACTACAGTTGATGATGATATGCCGGAGCATATAAGAGATCCTAAAACTCCCAAAGAAGCTTGGGATATATTCGTCAAGCTATTCTCAAAGAGGAATGGCACAAGACTCTAGTTACTTAAAAGTGAGTTATTATTAATAACTCAATGCAACATGAGAGATGCTCAGTACTTTCACAAAGTAAAGTCATTATGCCGTAAAATTTCTGAGTTGGATCCACAAGTCCCCATTCAGGAAACCAGGATGAAAAGAATTGTTATCCATGATTTGAAATCTGAATATAAGGGTTTCATTATTGCAGTACATGGATGAAAAGATCAACCGTCACTTATTGAGTTTGAAAATTTGCTTATTAGACAAGAAGCCTTAGCCAAGCAAATGGGAGGAGCCTCACTGAAGTGTAAAGAGGAAGCACTCTACGTCAACAAAGGGAGCAGGAACTTTAAACAATATACAATGGTGGAATTTAAAAAAAAAATAATATGGTCCTTGAACTTTTATTTTTGCACATTAAGTTTTTTTAAGATCAAGTTAATGCCTAATTGCATTTTTTTATAAAGGAGGGTAAAATTGAAAGAAAAGGGATTGAGGTAAAAAAGCGAGCAACAAATCAATTTATAGTTGTAATTTCATTTGAGCTACTTATTTTTTTAGTTATTAGGAGACTGGTCCCTTTAATTTTAGAAAAATCAATTTTGATATTAAATTTTATTTTTATATTTTTTAGTTTGTTTTGTTTGAGAAAAGAGAGTTATCACTGGATTTTATTTTAGAGAGAGAAAGTATTCAAGAAAAATTATTCATTTGTGACAAATTCAACTATAAAAAATATCGTTTGATATTAGGAGATTGTTCACTTTATTAGGAGATTGTTCATTTTGATATTAAATTTCATTTTTATATTTTTTTAGTTTTTTATATTTAAGGAAAGAGAGTTGATCACTGGATTCCATTTTAAAGAGAGAAAATATTCAAGAGAAAGTATTTCTATGTGACAAATTCAACTACAAAATTTTTTTTTATGTCAAATGGTTCTATAAGTTAAAACACCAACACCATACGTGTAAAATAAATTGACCAAGTTAGTTATGTTTTCTTATTCTTTTGCAGACTGTTCAGCTGCAATATTGTTTTTCTAATAATAGGAGTTTGTTAGTATTTTATAGCTAAGATAACAAATGCAATTGTTAGTTTCTATTTTTATGCAATTGATATGCCTATATACAATACATCAACTTTGCCAAATAACATATCATCTTATCCTTTGTCTTCTTACTACTCTAGTTTTTTTGTTCATTAATTTGGTATCAGAGCTTGGTAACACTAAATTATGACTTCTATTTTCTCTTCTTTTCAACATATAAAATGAGTGATTTGCAGGTCATTGGTGGAATTAAGAAACTAAACCATGACAACTACAATACTTGGTCTATATGCATGATGTCTTACATGCAAGGCCAAGATTTATAAGAAGTTGTCAACGACAGTGAAATTATACAACTAGAAGCAGAAGACACAAATAGCATGTTAAGGAATTGGAAGATAAAAGTGGACAAAGCATTATTCACCTAAAAGACTATAGTTAATGATGATATAATGGAGCATATAAGATATGCTAAAACTCCCAAAGAAGCTTGGGATATATTCGCCAAGCTATTCTAAAAAAAGAATGACACAAGACTCTAGTTACTTGAAAGTGAGTTATTATCATTAACTCAATGCAACATGATAGTTGCTCAATACTTTCACAAAGTAAAGTCACTATGCCGTGAAATTTCTGAGTGGGATCCACAACCCCCATTTAGAAAATCAAGATGAAAAGAGTTGTTATCCATGATTTGAAATCTAAATATAGGGGTTTTATTACCGCAATACAGGGATAACAAGATCAACCATCACTTATTGAATTTGAAATTTTGCTTATTGGACAAAAAGCCCTAACCAAGCAAATGGGAGGAGCCTTGCTAAAGAGTGAAGAGGAAGCACTCTACGTCAACAAAGGCAGTAGGAACTTTAAGCAGTATACAAGGGTAGAATTTAAAATAAAAAAAATTGGTCCATAAACTTTTATTTTTGCACATTAAGTTTTTTTAAGACCAAATTAATGCCTAATTATATTTCTTTTTATAAAAGAGGGTAAAATCGAAAGAAAAGGGATTGAGGTAAAAAAGTGAGCAACATAGATGAAAAATTGAATATTTTTGTTACAAATTCATTTGAGCTCCTTATTTTTTTAGTTATTAGGATACTAGTCCCTTGAATTTTAGAAAAACCAATTTCGATATTAAATTTCATTTTCATATTTTGGAGTTTTTTTTTTTAAGGAAAGAGAGTTATCACCGGATTTCATTTTAGAGAAAGAAAGTATTCAAGAAAAAGTATTCATTTGTGACAAATTCAACTATAAAAAATATTGTTTTTTATGTTGAATGGTTCTAATAGACAAAAAATTAAGGTTAGGTGTTTCTTGAAGAAAGAATCTCTTGCGAAATTTTAATAGTTTAAAAGATCTCTTTACAAATTTAAATCTGTTCGTTAAGCTAGGTCTTTCTTATATACATGAAGCTTCCATTTTTGCATATTGTGGTAACTTGATTAAAAATTTGTGTACAAAATTCATCAAACTACTCATATTATTGTTGCAGACATGAACTCAAAGTGTTACACTTAAAGGATTTTAACTTAACAGAAGAGAGGGATGAGAACAGAGAGGTTCGGACCAATACTTGACAGAAGAGAGGGATAAGAACAAAGAGATTCAGAGCAATTGCCACGATCAAGATGATTCTCTATGTATTGTCTGCAGTATAAATATTGGTACATGGGTTTGACTTTCTCAAGTCTATTTACAGAAACTCAACAACATAAAGTAAGTATAATCAATTAGAGGGATTGTCAGTTATGCATTCTAGTCGTTGCTTGTAATTAGGATGCTGATCAACGAATATCTTGGGACTGACAGATTTGATGGGATCTGCTGGTGTAATAGCTGCTGGTGTAATAATCTCTTGATTTGCTGGTGTAATAGCTGCTGGTGTAATAATCTCTTGATTTGCTGGTGTATTCTCTTTAACACTCACTGGAAAAACATAACGCATGATGTTTTATATATGTTATTCATCATAATACATCATCTTCTCTTATATATATATATATAATTAATCAGAGGTAAAATACGAAGGTACGTAAGACTGCATGCCACATTCTGCTGACAACTTCAGGAGTTGCTAGCTAGCAACTCTTCCAGTACTATATATGTTTAGTTTTTTGCCTAAGATCTCAAGCAACCTCTCCAAACCATGAGGAATTAAAAACATCATCCTGAAAAGGTAAATCGAGAATAATCTTTGGACAACTCGGTTTCTTTCAGGTGGAAGCAGCCATTGTGTGTAAAAATAAGTCTGAGGAATGAAGAAAACTACCTCCGACTAGAATGATAATCGCCAAGAACAGAGTATTTTCCCTTGTTGCTAGAACAGCAGCTAATAAGAACTCCAGGAACATCATGTAAATAGAGCCCCCCAACCAAAAATAAGGTTTCCCAAATTGCAGGAGGGGCCAATTCGATATCATTTAACTGTGGGTAGCTAGCTGAGGATTATAGCAGCTAATGTGGCGGTAAGAATAGCTTATTATATTTCCCACCATTCTGATTATATTGTCATGTCTTGAATGAAAATATTTATTTTACTTATAAGATAATAGATCAAGTTGCACAAATAAATGGATATATTTTTTGTTAGCACAAACCACTGCTGTGATACCACTTTAAGGAACAAGATAAATTAACTTGGGTTTCAACTCCATAGCCATTAAATTCTGCCCTGAATTCCTGTGTCGGTGTATGTGTTGTGACTACGAGCTGAATCTCCACTTCTGTAAAACAACTTTGTCTTTAGCTCCATTGAAATTCTTCACATATATCAATGCTAGACTTATTGCAATAATCTCCAAAACAATCTTCTCACGAGCCAAAATATCGACCTCCAGTAGGCAACATGTTTGAGATGCCTTCGTAAGTTGTGTCGTTGTCACCGCCAAAAATTTCCTCATTGACTTTCCCTTGGTTGCCTGTAATTGGAGTCCTGGTCTCTAGTGAAGTTCAATTCATCCAAACCAGATGCTGTGTAGAACTTGGAGCGATGCTAAGGTTAATGATAGAAGAAGATTTTTGAGACATCACTTCGGTTTTTTAGCATAATAGTAAGAGTTTAAATATATTTTAAGGTAAAATTATTGGAGAAATATATACCCATACCATATAACAATCATTACTGAACATTATACACAAAAAGGTTTTTCCTCCCAATTTGATCACTTACTAGGTTTTTCCTCCGCTGAGTTTTTTTTAAGAAAAATATCTTTTTTAATTTGTATTGTTTTATTTCATTTTTTCCCACGTACAATAAGTACAAGGGAAAGAGAGTGAAAGAGGGAGCGATGCAAATGCGTACTGTGGCGCCTTATCCAACCGTTGGCACACTACCCGCCAGGTTTGGCGTCAGTTTTAACAAACCGTTGATTCAAAATCCAAACCCTCTCAAACATACTTCCAAACTCAAATTCAAATCCAATATCGGCTTCAAATCTTCTCTCAAATGCCACTGCATCAAGAAAGAAATCACTGATAAACCCACTGAGGTATGTCTAGTTTGATTCAAGGCCCGTAATATCATGATATTTTTTGCATTAAATTGTAAATGAGTTCGCGTAACATGTCACGGTTAGACAAGAGAGCAATTGGTAGTGTTTGTTCTTGTATAATGAAAATGACCCATGTTTGGATTTGTTTAGTTTTTGAGCTGTAGAGTATGTAAATTGGTAGTTCTAAGTGAATTGCTTAATGGGTTTGGTTTGTTTCTTCACTTTTAGTCGTTGTCAAGTTAAATTGTTGAAATGGGGTTTTGTTGTTATAAGTAAACGTGGGTTTATCTTTCTCTTGTTCATTTTCTTTAATTCTTGGGATGGATGCTAACAGGACATGAAAGTGAATCACGGAATACGGTTTGTTCTTGTATAGTAAGGATGACCCGTGTTTCGATTTGTTGAGTTTTACAGAAAGCAAATTGCTTAATGGGTTTGCTTCTTTCTGTTTTTCACTTTTACTTAATTTCTAGCTAAATTATCGTGATGGGGTTTCTTGTGATATGTAAGCATGGTTTCCCTTTTCTTTTAATTTGTGGGGTGAATGCTGACAGGGATTTTCAGTGCTTTCGTCGGATATTCCATGGGAGAGAGGGAACATATGGAGCACTATGGCTTTGTACATGTTCAATTTGCATATCCCTTTGGGTATTGGAGGCTTGTCTATAGTTGCCAATGTGTTGCATCAACCTGTTCTTGATCCTCAGACTGAAGTGAGTGAGTTTCTCTTACCTTCATTTTGTACGGTAGAATATTGTGTCCATATTGATCTAAGCACCATAAGTCTAAACCCATAGCTTGTTGAGGCAGGGTATGGCTGATTTGGTAGCCAGATGCATTGATACCTGTACCTTTCTTGATTAGGACTGGATTTATGATTTTTGTTTTGGGTGGAATCTTCATCCAAAAGAGACTAATAATCCACAACTTAGACAAATTAAAAAACCAAATGCAGCTGCTAGTACAGAACTTTACAGAATACTAAATGGTGTTCTTTTCAAAGATTGGAATCTTCCATGGGGGTATGGACAGTATTAATAATCTTTGATATGCAATAAATCATAGAAACCCATAAGATTCACATTTTTCCTTTTAGTGTCAAAATGAACTCTTTCTAAACAGTTCGACTATCAGTTGGTTTTCGTTATTATACAATTTGATTTGCTAAGATTTTCCTTGCAAGGACTTCATCAAGTGCATGTTTAGCTAAACCAGTGGTATGGTCATCTTCTGATGTGCCATCATCAAACATTCATGACAAGAACTTCATTCAGCAGAGGGTAACTAGATATAATATGTATTAGAAGCCGAGCTGGTGTTCATCTCTGTATCCAAGCAGTTACATAATGATGTTTGTTTTCTATACTGCAGGTGTTATCACTGCTTGCAATCCAAATTTTAGAACTCACTGCTTCTCTGCTTCTACTTAAGAGCACTGCTAAGCCAGAATATGAGGTAGTGAGCCTCCTCAAAACTTATAAATTGTCAAAGAAGAGGAACTGGCTGCTCGCTTCATCACTAGGTTTTGGCTTTCTTATTCTGTTGGTGTTCCTTACATCACTTGTTGCTGACAGACTAATTGGACCTAAGGTTGGTTTTTGAATATCTATTTCTTTTCTTGAATGCTTTCAAGCCTTCTTTATATCATTGATGGTGTGCATTGACAATTTCCAGAAGAGGCTTTATTCAAATTTTGTATATGAAATCAGGCCATAATGTACTAACAATTAATTGGCTGTCTATTTGTTTCGGTGCTTCTGATTTTCATTTTCTTTTATAAAATATGCACAGATCTTTCTGGATAAGTTTAAGTTGATTTGCCTCAATCTTGATGATTCCTTTTTGAGATCAATACGTGTTCAACCAACAGCCATTTCATTTCCTGCTTGCAATTTACCAATGACTACAAGCTCATTCGTACAATTCTATTACCTATTAGTAAGATTAACCAAGTTATAATGTGTTTGAGATTTTTTAAGATGAAATTTTGTAACAATTTACAATGTTATGAAAGCATACAGGTCATGGTTCTATTATAAAAAAATGGAAATAATTCAAGTAAAAGTAGAGAGTTTTATTCACTATACGGTAGGCTTGAGTTTCTAACTTAAGTAGCTTACCTTTTCTTTCAATAGATGGAACAAATATGAGTTTCCCCTGCCTTGACTTTCTAGGTATCTTTTTTATTTGATGCAGGATGGTTTTATGGATTTTAATTGTTGTTGATAGATCCTCTGAGTTTCTAAGTGACGTTTAGCTTACTGTAACTCTGTTTTGACCATTTTAAACCTAAGTTGTCAGCAATATCGTGGGTGTATTTTTTTATATCTCAGACTCGTTGAGTTGACCAGAACTACTATATTTTTTTTCCTTTTCCCCCCAAGACTACTGATACTTTTGGAAAGATGGTATGCCATTCACATGAAAGGAAGACTGATATATCTTGAAAGAAAAAGGTTGGAAAATAAGGGGTATGGAGGATTGTCATTTTCCGCTATTAGAGCATTCATTAAGTTGCATTAGGTATAGGTATGTGCAACAGAAACTAAAATGGTTTGCCCATATTGTACATATAATTTGAAACAATTTTGCTATAACTGTCAGTAATTCTTGTTCTGTATTGAATTGTTTTCTTTACACTGTCAATGGTTACAATATATAGGACTTTGACTCAATCTTCTTTATTTCGTAATACAAATCAGAGCTCTATAATTATGCTCTCGTATGAATGACAAAGGATTTCTTTCCATCTCTTCCTCCCATAATTCCTCTCTTTTCATGGTAAGTTACAGCACACGCCAACTATAACTGCTTAAGGTATGCTAGTTTCTAAACGCATAAGGCCTCTATAATGTTGCTTTACAAGTCTGTGGTTTCATTTGGAAAATAATCATAACTATGCCTGTAGCTCGACCTGATGTTGTGAGTTGTTTATCTGACTAATATTTTATGCAAAATAGATAGTTTTATGGACAGGGAAGTCCAAAATGCATCATCTCTTATGGAAAAAAATCCAAAATCGATTTCATTGGCATTTATGGTTTTACCATAAATTCAATTGGAATTTATACCAATTACATGATAGGGCATGCATAGTTTTCCATTTTTGTTGCTTCAATAATATGTATGAACTCATCTTAACACCATCCTGTAAATTTATTCTTTAAACAGTGCATGCCTTCTATTTCTTTTATTTGAGTTCTTTGTGACTTATCCTTTTGATGTGATATTTCTTTCTTGGCTGAATGCTGATAAAAAATTTGGCCTCCAGAGTTGTGCTGACATTAACATTCTTGAAATGATGTTTTCAGGCTGTAAACAACCCTATTGTGAAGGAGATTCTTCTGAGCGGCAACATCTCGAAAGTTGCCTGCATCCTGGTTTATTGCCTTGTCACCCCCCTTCTGGAAGAAATTGTTTACAGAGGTTTTCTATTGAAATCTCTTGCCTCTACCATGAACTGGCAGCAGGCTGTTTTTCTGAGCTCAGCTGTTTTTAGTGCTGCACATTTCTCCGGTGAGAATTTTATACAGTTGTTTATAATTGGGTGTGTTCTTGGATGCTCCTATTCTTGGTCTGGGAACTTAAGTTCTCCCATTCTAACACATTCCCTGTACAATGCCCTGACTCTGATCATAACATTTTTTAGTTAAATACTAGTTATTTGACCTGTACTCTGCGACTCGCAGGCCAGATTTATTTTTCCTGCAAAAACAATTACATGTACTGAATTTTTGATATGTTTTTATACATTCAAAATAATATGCAAATTGCTAATGCATACAAGTAATCAAATAAATTGAAAAATATGTGTTTATAAATAGAAAATAAAAGCATTAACAATAACAGAAAATAAAATTGAAATAACTAAAAGAAAAATATAGATTAAGATATTTAGTCTACAAGATAGTATATTTACATGGTTGTGTTTGCTAAATTTATTTATTAAAGTTAATTTTTTGTTATATCAAACGATAATAAAATTAGACACATATATTAAACTAATTGAATAAAAGAGAAGATAAAAAAAATATATGTAAGATTGCTTGTATTAGAAATATTATTTGAAAATAATTAATTTTTTTATTTAAAAAAATAAAATTCTTCTATATGAAAGATATTTTAAAAAATATAGATGAATTAAAATAATATTTTCAAAAAATAAATACACACAACACCAAAAATAATCTTTATTCAATATATATATAAACAATCACAGAGAAATGATTTTAATGAAACCATAAGCTTAAAAATTATCAAATAAAACAGACATTCAAATAAGATATGAAATTAAAAAAAAACAATTCAAAATCTTGTTTCAAGCCCATAATAGTAGTTGAAAAATCAAAATAGCTCCTCTCATAAATCAAAATACTCAATTTTCAAGCCTTCGACACCTTTGTAACACTCATAAATCATTACTGACTAAGAAATCATAAATAATTAGTCTTTATAGACTAAAATGAATTATTAAAAAAAATAAACAATCAATTTTGATTGTTTATACAAATATTTTTTTTATTTTTCTTGTTTTAAAATAATAAAATTTCTTTCAAAATTATTTTATTTACAAATTTATTATAAAATATTAATCAAACACAATTGTTTCTCCAATAAACATGATTATTTATAAATTTGTGTTTGAAACTCTAACTAGCATAATTTAAACGACAAGATTTCCATGTCCCCTTAGGTTTAGATACGATTGAGACACAATCATGACTTCACCCAGAAGTTGTGGTTCGATGATTCAAACACTTTCATCTATCTCTGTCTTCTGTCTCATTTGGGAGGTAGTGTTATAGCAGTTAGTAAATAAAAATAATATTTTTTAATTTTTAAAAAATAATATTTTTAAATAATACATTAAAACAATCTAAAATTATTAAAACCAAGAAAAACCATAAAGCACGATTTCTAATATAAAAATAAAAACCCGCTGGCTAGTCGTCAAGTCATTTTCTCTGCTCATATCGGACATACAATGATGCTACTTGATTTAAACAGCAAGAACAATTGGCCCACGTCATGAATATTCTTAATCCACTGTGGACCCAAAATCTTTTTTTAAAAAAAAAATAATAATAATAAATGACTTGAAAGTTAAAATCACAAGGACGTTTGATCTTATCTGCAGCTTGTATTTTAAAATTCTGAGTTTCAGCTTGATCCATAACCATTAGAGAGAGAGCAATCCCAGTAAGCTCTCTGGCTGTGAAAAGTATATACCGTCTTCAACAATTCAATTTACAGATTATATTTCTGACTCGCTATAGTAATTCTCGTGAAATTAATATTAAGAAATACTCTTCCTCTCTCGATTCGTTGCCGGTGTTTATTGAGGAGTCGTCGTCGTCGTCCTCCTCCTCCTCGTCCTCCTCCTCCTCTCTCTCTCTCTCTCTCTCTCTCTCTCTCTCAACGTTGTAGGTGGCAAGGGACCCTTTATCATCATAGCCATTATTTCAAACATGTGAATTGATTAAAAACCATGTTCTCGAGGTAGTTTATTAATGATACTTAAATATAAAAAAAATATAAAAAATACTTTGAATTGAACTATAGATATGTTCGAGTTTTTAACCGGATTAAACCCGGTTCATTTTTTCCCATAATGTTTTTAGCCAAATCGGTCCAAATCTCGGGTGACCAAGAACATTTGAGTTTTATAACCTAAGACACGATTTATATATGTTAATTTGACTTGCCTTACTGAATTGTATTTACATATTTGCTACATAGTTTATTTCAAGTTTGACTCCTTTCGGGCTGTTCCAGGCTGGTGAAAAATCCTTTCTAGAACCACTTTAACACCTCTCAATGAGCTGTTCCAAATTCCCAGAAAATAAATTATTTTTATATTATTTATCATTTAAAGCTTTTGGCGTTTATGATCCCAAGCAAAGAAATATTAATGATATATTTGACATTTTACTTAAAATTATTAAAATAATATCTTTTATTTTTAAAATATTTTTTTTAAATCATCAAATTAATCTAAAAACACTAAAATATTTTAATTTATAGTAAAAATAAAAAATAAAGGGGGAAAAGAAAAAGTAGAAGAAGAAGAAGAAGAAGAAGAAAGACCCACAGAAAAAGAATAAGAACATTACATTTCACTTTCAATTTATTTTTTAATTTATTTTTTCATTAATTATTGAGCTTATCTGGATATCCAGTCAAAATCAATAGCTATGTTTTCAGAAATTTAATTTCCATTTTGGTTGGCAAGTCAACAACGCTACCTAAATAAATAGCTATGATTGGTGATTAAAGTCATATAATCTTCTTTTTTTATTATTAATAGTAATATTATTTGAGATGGGATTTTAAAGTGAAAACTAAAATCTCTAAGATTAAATTCATGTATTTATTTATAAACCATCAAATATTTAATTCTTATCTATTTGTTTTTCATCAATTAAATATTGTTTTCCTAACCTAGTGTATTGTTTTCATAAAATATTGTATATTCAGAAGTGTGTTTAAAATTGTTTTTTTTAATTTAAAAATATATTAAAATAATATTTTTTTTATTTTTTAAAAATTATTTTATCATCAAGAAAATATCAAAAAAAATAATTTAAAATAAAAAAAATATTTTTTTTCAAAATTATTTATCAAACACACTTCCCAACACACCCCCTATTATATTCAATCAAACTCAAGAGCAAATCTTGATTTACCACAATTTTTCAGAGAAATAGTAAGAAGAATTAGCAACAATAAAAATATGAGAAATTAACCTTGTCATAAACACAAATCCAAGGAGAAAACTAAAGCCTGTTGCCCACCAAAGCAAACCCTCCAGTTCGGTCAAGAAAGGCCCACATCCAAGTCATCCCGCAATCAACGTCTAATATCAGACAATCAAAGCTAAAACAAGACAAGAAACCCACTTGATCTTTGCCACGTGTTTCTCAATGTGTTGGATTCCACGTTATTACCCTTAACATCTAGCGGAGCCTCCCACAAAAAATTTGCCATTGCTTCTCTCTTTCTTTCTTTAGAGTCTCTCTCTCCCTGCTAGCCAGCAAAGCAGCTATCTTTACTCGTTAACAGAAAGAAAACACACAGATCTTAGCTTGCCCTAGCTTCCTCATCGTCTATATATACCTCTAGATTCTCTCCTAAAGGTTATTCTTTTCTTGCAGTAGTTGTCTTCTCTCTCTTTCTTCATCTCTAGACATGGGTGATTTTGAAAACAGGGTGAAGGAGAGAGCCAAGGAGCTCAAGTTTTACTTAAAGAAAGGAGTCAAGATCGTGGGAGATTCATGCAAGAAAGGATGGTATAAGGTCAAGAACATGAAGAAACGCTGATTGATGTTGTTATGAATACTATTACCATCAAACCCCATGTTTGATCTCATTACTCTCTATATGTATGAAAGAAGATCTCATGTGGGTGTTATTTTGTCTGTTCTTGTGATGCTTAAGACATTATAGGGCTTGCTTTTTCTTAATTAGTTTTGTTTTTGGTTTGGTCCTTTATGCTGTTCTGTTCATGTTTGTCTCCAGATCTCGATGATTTGTTATTGGATTTATTGATGTAAATTTCGCTCTCTCTCTCTCTTCATCTTCTTCGTGGCTTTGTCTTCTTGGATGCTAGCTAGCCAGCCAGCCTGCCAAATTTCTAGTGTTCACACTACAAGGATAGTTCATATGTCATCAGTCATATGATTTTAGAACAAACTTCGCTAATTAATTTATTTTAAAACAGCCCATGCTGGATCTTTAACTGTGTGAATGATGCTCTGAAGATTCGAAGTCTTGAGCAGGAAATTGTTGAGATATGAATCGGGATATTCAAGGTCTAGCTTCCATGGTATCTCCTACCTGTCAATTTAATGCGCAGGATTCTTTGACTTTTTTGCTATTGCTTAGTTGAGTATTTTAACGAAGCGTCTCACATGGAAAGAAAGAAAAAAAAACAATCTTCACATTTAAGAAAATGTTTTCCAAGCTATCATGATTTCAACTTTCACTAACTCACATGCAAAAGAAGAAGAAGAAGAAGAATTTCTAGCCAATTTCTTTATTTTATTCCACGGTATTTTTTTATTCAGTCAACCTTAATGATTATTTTATCTGTTATTTTTATTTTTCCAGAAAAGAATATTTAGCTCAATTAATCTATATTTCCAATTACGATTGCTACAAAAATGTGTTTTATTTTTATTGATTTTATTTTTTGTTCGTATCTTTAAAGGGTTTGTTAACATTGAATTTTAAAAGTGTTTAAAAAAATAAAAAAATGTTAGTTTTATTTTTTATTATAAATTAAATTTTTTGATGTTTTTATATCATTTTCAATATCAAAAATAATTTTTTAAAAATAAAAAAAAATATTATTTTAATGTATTTTTTAATGGAAAATACTTTCAAAAGTAATTTCGGAAGTGTTTGGGAGTATGCTTGAAAAGTATTTTTTAAAAAAGAAATTATTTTAGTTTAAAAAATGATATTTTTAGATCATTTTGATGTACTGATATAAAAAATAATTTTTAAAAAATATTATTTTAATATATTTTTGAACGAAAAATACTTTTAAAAAGAATTTCAACCATACTCTCAATCAGTACGAACTACATTCTCAAACATTAAATTGAATTGAATTTAAATACTTAGTAAAATATCATGTTTGTAGCTTTTTAAGTGTTAAGAATTAAATTTCAAATGAAATTCAATCTCAAAACATTCTTCAAAAATAAATCAAGGGTAGATTCTTTTTATTTTCAATTTTAAAGAGAAATCTAGGGTTTGTTTACAAGTATGACATGGGTCGTTTCTCAAATTATTTTTGTTTAAAAATATATAAAAAATAATTCAAACAATTATTTTTATATCAATTCATCAAAATAATTCAAAAAAATAAATAACAATAATTTAAAGCTAGAAGAAATTAAGATTTTTCAGAAGCGCAACTAAATTGCAGTGCTAAATTGAATCTCAATATTAATACCAATTTACAGTTTAGATAAAAACATTATTACAGAAAACTTTAAGCACATAAAAATTAAATAAATGATTTAAAAATCACCTGATATCTTCTACAAATAATATAAAAATAATTACATATTGTACTTTATAGATAATAAATCTTCTTAGCATAACCAAGTGATGATCCGCGTAGAAAAACTTGCACTGTCAACCGTCTAAATCCCCAAGACTAATCTAAGCCGTCTATTATACGGTGTCAACACATCAACGGCAAATAATAAACTCTTCCGCACCTTAAAAACCACACCCTCTCTCCACCAAACATTTCCTCCCTTAAAATAAAATAAAATAAAATAAATATACATGCACACCCCGTGCTCTTATTTTCTATCATCCATTGCTTCACGTTCTCTCATTTTCTCTCTTTCCAAACAGCCTGCAAACAGAAAACTCTCTGAATCATTGCAAAAAAGATGACGATGGAGATGTTGTCAAAGGAGGATTCACTCTCGAATGCTAACATTCACCGTTTCGATTTCAATTGATGAACGGACTCGACGGTCTCAACACGGTTTCTTTTCCTATTCGGTTCACGATACCTCACCAATGAGTATTAACAGTTAGTGTTTACTGAACGCTAACGTTTTCTTCTACCGGTAGTTGCTTGTTTGCTTTCGTTTTTCTGCAATTCGAAGTGAAGATTAGTTGATTATTTCGTGAATTTGGCTTCTTGTACTTTCAGTCAAATTCCAAGATTCTTTGAAATTTAGGTTCCGTATAAATTTGGAGTCGTTCTTGGACCATTCGGATCATTTCAAGCTCTCTATGCTGTAAAGAACTGTGAAAATATCAAGAACTCTGAAAGTTTTTGTGAAAATTTGAAATTTTGGTCGGGGCGTTTTGGTCTTTTAATTTGTTGACTTCCAAGAATTGGAGGGAGAAATTCAAGCACCGAGTGTGAAATTCGAAGCCTCTGTAGGGGTATTTTTGGTACTTTGAGCTCACATTTTTTATTTTTAATTTTGGCGGGAACAATATGGGAATGGCGGGAAATCGTGAAGTTGGATTGCCGAAGACAACCTCAAGTAGTTTAAGGGAACAGTTAGCAAGAAACACGCTTAATACAGCGAGAGCACAAGGACACCCTTATTTGGAACTTCGTCAGGATGGCAAGCGGTTCATATTCTTTTGTGTTTTGTGTCTTTCACCGTGTTATAGCGCTACCATTTTGTTTGATCACTTGAGGGGTAAACTTCATACTGGGAGGTTATCTGCTGCGAAAGCTACTCTTTTGAAACCGAACCCATGGCCCTTTAGTGATGGGATTCATTTCTTTGATGCTTCGAATGGGAATGAGAAACAGTTGGCTATCAAGAATGGTAAAAAGGGGAGGTTCTTGAAGTTGGATAAGAACAGTGATAATCTTGCTGCTGTTAAATATAGTGAAAATCTGGAACCTTATTGCAACGTGGATATTGAATGTAATGAGGATTTAAGTGGTAATGAAGAGGGTTCTGATCTGGTGATTCTGAATGTGAGTCTTTATGAAGAAGTTTCTGATTTGAAAGTGAGGTTCATGGGTTCTGGGCGGATTGCTGTAAGGATATATGAGAAGGATGATGGTTCAACTGAGATTAGTAGAATATGGTGTGAATGGCTGGGGAAGATGAGTTCTAGTGATGAGGAGAGAATCGGGGTTTTGGATCATGACTTCAGTGTAGTTACTTTTGCTTACGATTATGATTTGGGAAGGAGAGGAATATCTGATGATGTGAAGCTATTGCTGTCTTCTAGTTCTCCAGTACTGGCAGAAAATGATGAGGGGGGTAATAGTAAAGGGAAGAGATCTCATTCTGAGCCAGGGGATATTAGCCGATCTTGGATTAATCAGTATGCTTTATTTGAGGAAGAATCTTCAAAGACAACCTGTGCCTCTTCTAAATTGGTGCTGGATCGATACGATGATCAGCTTATGCACACCAGATTTATATCAAGCAAGAAAGAAAGGCGACAGGTAAGAAAGCAACAGCGCATAGCAGCAGGAAAAATGTGTGATATCTGTATGCAAAAGATGCTTCCAGGGAAAGATGTAGCGACCCTTTGGAACAGGAAGACTGGAAAACTTGCCTGCAGTAGCAGAAATGTGTATGGGGTAACATTCTCTATCTTACATGTGATTTCTTCAGGATTATGTTTTCTCTAGTAGCTTTTAAATGAATTGTAATACTTGTGACATGCACTCCTTATGAGTTACAAAATTTAGTTCTGTTGATTTGACAATGAAATTTGTTGAGTTTATTTTAAAAATAATATTTTTGTGCATGCAGGCATTTCATGTATACCACACTTCATGCCTTATACTCTGGATGCTCAGCATTGAGTTTGAGATTGTTTGCAATCAGTCGGTCGGTCCCAAGGTGGGGAAAAGATCTAGGAAAAAGAATGGAGGCAAATCTAATACAGCAGGAAATGATGGAACAGTGAACACTTTCTCGAACCCAATTGTATCTGTGTTCTGTCCAGAGTGCCAAGGTACTGGTATAAACATTGAGGGAGATGAGCTTGAGAAGACACCTTTCTCTCATTCAGAGGTATGGTTTCTGTCACTCGTTCGTGCTATTGTGATTTTTTATGCTCTTTCTGTGCACTTTGCCAATAAGGTCAGTAAACTTTCTCTCCAGTTAAATGATAAATTTTTTGTCAAATATTTTTTGTTTTTATGCCGTGAATTTGAAGGGAAGACTAATTGGATTTCAGCTTTGGGGCTGTGATTAGTTTTCCTTCAGTAAAAACGGTTTTCTTTACCAGAAATCCTTTGGAATAATAAAACAGAGAGATTGTTGGAGAATTCTTGTTCATTGTATCATGAGCTTCTTGTTTCAGGTGTTCCAGTACCAGATGAAAGTGTGTGATGGATACAGAGGATGGATGAAAAGTCCTGAGATCTTGGATAACTGCTCAACAGGTTTTCACTTCCCTCCAGAATCTGGAGAACCAGTTCAGGTATTCAGATATCTGTTTCCAACTTTTATTGGTGATGAATTGGTATTGTTAATACTGAACCTTAATCTCCATGTTCCGTTTTATTTATTTAAAAAAAAAAAATATGGTAGGAAAAGGTGTTGCCTCTGAAGTTGCTGCATTTCTATAGAGCTGAAGAGTAGAGTTGGGCACAAGTTCAAGAAGCTGAACCTTTCAACTTAGTTTCAGTTATAGAATATAGATTTCACTCTTAATAAAGGTCTATAAGCGTCTGTATAGGTAACCGTCATGACCCTTTTAAAACTATGGGTAAACACTTCGGATAGCAGAAACAGGTTTTATCAGGTCATTTACTTTTGTTCATAGCTGTCACATAAAACAATGTATAGACCTGTTGTCTAACAGGGTGAATACATGCAATGAATTGGTATGGAAAGCCGATCGTGGACTCACATCTAAATGTTGAATTGTTCTGTATAGTCTATCCATTTAAGCAGCTTCTTTTTTTGGTGCCAGTGATCTGTTCTTGAATGAGGAATTATTATCATCGTATCTCGAATTTTGATGGATCAGCCTCCATTTGTCTGGGCTGGCTTGAGGCTAGTAACTGACAGTTCTTTCATTAGCTGTTATCACGTACTTGCTCTTGTACGGAAGCTGAAGATGTCTGTTTATCTGTCATTGCATGAAGTTTTGAAACTTGGTGTCTCTTAATGATCTTCTTGACAAGGCTACGAATTATATTTTTGTTGGAAATCATATCACTCCTGGATTGATGTAAATAATGTCACAAATACTGAATTTCTGTGTATTTTTCTTGTCTATTCCAGGAGGATCTCATGCCTCTAAATACATGTCTCAAGAACCCTAATTTACAATCTACAATTAATGTAATATTTGCTGTTACAATAGGAAATTAAGTATACAATTAATGTAATATTTGTGGTTACGATTTACTTTCCATGTATACATTATTGACATCCCCTCTCAAATTGATGCTGGTTGATCAAGAAGCATCAATTTGTCAATCATTAATTGGTGTTGTGGCCGAGGTAATGCCTTCGTAAAGACATCAGCAGTTTGATGTTCAGTGGAAATATGGGGTAGCGTACGAACATTACGATCAAGAGCTTCACAAATATAGTGACAATCAACTTCAATATGTTTGGTACGTTCATGAAACACAGGATTAGAAGCAATCTAAATAGCACTTGTGTTATCTGCATGAAGCGGTGTAGGATGGTTCTGAGTAAAACCAAGTTCGTGTAACAAACCCCGGAGCCATACAATTTCAGAACATGTGCCTGACATAGCGCGATACTCAGATTCTGTGGAAGATTTTGAAATACGATCTTGCTTTTCGCTTTTCCATGAAATTAAAGCATTTCCACGAAACATACACCATCCCGTAACAGATCGACGAGTATCCATACATCCTGCCCAATCTGCATCACTATAACCAGTTAATTGTAATGAGGTGTCGGTAGGAAAAAATATCCCTCTCCCAGATGTACCCTTAAGATAACGAATAATTCTTTTGACAGCAGCTAGATGAGGTTGTCAAGGAGTCTGTAAAAATTGACTGACTTGTTGTACTGCAAAGGAAATGTCTGGCCTAGTAATAGTTAAATAATTCAAACTGCCCACCAATTGCCTGTATATAGAAGGATCAGACAATAAATCTTCATCATTCTAACAAAGTTTTAAATTAATCTCAAGAAGTGTAAGAACACTGTTTTCTAATTTCAGACCGGCCAAAAATAGTATTTCTTAGGTATATATGTGCTGATGTAAAAATATCCCGTCAGACATAGAGTGCACCTGTAGCCCAAGAAAATAATGAAGTTCTCTAAGATCCTTCATATGGAATGCAGTGTTAAGAGAACGTTGTAAGTTCTCAACGAGTGGAATATCAGATCCTGTAATAATAATATCATCCACATATACCAGGAGAGCAACAATACCATTAGCAGTTTTCTGGAGAAACAAAGAGGAATCATATTGACCCTGAATAAATTGAAGATCCAACAGAGTAGTGCGAAATTTTTCAAACCATGCTCGAGGTGCCTGTTTTAGACCATACAGGGAACGTTTCAACCAACAAACTTTAACGGATGAGTGAGTAAACATACCAGGGGGAGGATTCATATAGATCTCTTATTTCAGATCACCATGTAAAAATGCATTTTTTACATCCATTTAACGAATTGACCATCTTTTGAAAGCAACAATTGCCAAAATAGTGCGTATAGTGTTCATTTTAGCGACAGGTGCAAATGTCTCCTCATAATTAATACCATATGCTTGACAATTTCCAAGAGCAACTAACCGTGCTTTATACCGTTCCACAGACCCATCAGGTTTGAATTTCACATTGTATACCCATTTGTATCCTATAGGTTTGATGCCACGAGGACAAGAGACCATATCCCATGTGTGATTATCCTGAAGAGCCTGAAGTTCTTCTTTCATGGCTTGTTCCCAACAGTCTTGGGTACAACAATACTATCAATAGCAGTAGCTGAGTATCCATACCTGTCTGGGGCTCTTGAAATTCGAGATGATCGTCTTGGTTGATGATGAAGATCAGATATTGGTTCTGTGTTCGGAAGGGGCAAAGTGGAACGTCTGTGATATACAATTCCTGGCTTAAAACGTTCAAAGTGAGAAGATGGACAATCATCATCAAATGTGGGAAGTTGGATAGAGTTGGATTGTGTAGAGGAACCAGACGAAAAACAATTTTGATTCTCAAAGAAAATAACATTTCGAGATATACGAATTCTATGAGCATTTTCATCATAACACACAAACCCTTTATGAGAATTACTGTATCCTAGAAAAGCACAGCGAGCAGCTTGGGCTGTAAGTTTATTACATTCAATAAATGGTAAGTGAACAAAACAAACACACCCAAAGACATGGAGCGAATCATACTCAGGAATAACACCAAATAAAATAGAGTATGGAGATTCAAATTTTAGAACTTGGGAAGGCAAACGATTAATTAGATGAACAGCTGTTGACAGTGCTTCTACCCAAAAACGAGTACGTACTGGAGAATCAATTAATAAGGTACGAACAATATCTAAAAGATGACGATTCTTACGCTCGGCAACTCCATTTTGTTGAGGAGTGTAAGGACAAGATCTTTGAGAAAGAATTCCTTTGTTTTTGAGAAACTCCTGAAATTCTTTAGACATATATTCCCCCCCAGAGTCAGAACGTAGAATTTTAATATGAGTAGAAAATTGATTTTCAATAAACACAATAAAAGTCTGAAATGTTGAGAACACCTCAGATTTAGATCGGAGAAAATATATCCAAGTGAAACGACTAAAATCATCAATAAACGTGACAAAATATTTATACTGGGCATGAGAGAGAACATGACTTACACCCCATACATCAGTATGAATAATATCAAAATATATAGAAGCTCGGCTGCCATGTGAAGGAAATGATAAGGATTTACTTTTTCCCAATTTGCAAGAACTACAATCCAAAAATTCTGTTGAACAAGAATTTTTATTTCTCAAATATCCATGTCTCATAAGATGAGTCAATACAATAGAATTGGGATGCCCTAATTTTTTATGCCAAAATTGATGATTATTAATGACTGTAGAATAAGCATAGGAATTAATACTAGAAAATTGTATTGGAAATAAACGTCCCACTTTAGGCCCCTTCGCGATCACCTTCCCCGACACTTGATCTTGCACACAACAACCATTATGATTAAATTGAATTTCGCAATTATTTTCTACCATTTGCCCAACAGAGAATAAATTTATGGATAATTTCGGTAATACAAAAATATCTTTAAAATTTAAACCCAAATTACCAATTGACAAAATTGGCAAATTGTCACCATTTGCTACCTATATATGCTGATTACCCATATACTTTTGCACATTACACAACTCATTTTCACTGTTTGTCATATGATTTGAAGCTGCCGAATTCATAAGCCAAGTTTTATCATTTGCCGAAACCACATTTGAATTAAATTCAGATTGATTTCCTTTAAACCCATTTGCCAATTTCGATTGCTTTCCTTTAAACCCTTCTACCAAATCAAGATTTCTACTATTTGCCGAAACCCTAGACTTAAATTCGTTCTTCATACCTTGGAATCCAAATGCCGAGAGAGCAGAGATGATCATCTGCTGCATCTGCTTCACCATCTCCGGCGTGAGGGTTGTCGATGAAGAGCTCATTGTTGACGACGGTTCTGGTGTCGACGATGAGACAGCTGCGGCAGCCATGGAAGCAGTGGTCATCGGCATCCCTACCCCTTGTCGATGTTGTGGTCGCACACGACAGTCCTTGATAATGTGGCCCTCTTTCTTGCAATAATTGCAGAATTTCTTGCTGCAATTTCGAGCAATATGCCCATTTTCTTTGCAATTAAAACACTGCAAACCCACTCCTCTCTGTCGTCTCTTTCCCTGAGCCATTTATGCCATGTTCACCATTTCTGTAGCAGTCGACTGAGTCAACTCGTGCTAAGTGGCGAGTCGTTGCTCTTCCTGTAATATCTCTCCCAAACAATCATCCAATGATGGTACTGGATTTTGATTAATCAAGCTTGCTCTCATAGCCTCAAATTCTAGCCGAAGCTTCATCAAGAATTGTTCTCTCTGGCTCTCGGCATGAACAAGGTGCAGTGCCACTAAACTTTTCTTTGGTACTTTATAATAGATTATACCAGTGTATTCACTCCATAAATTCATGAATCCGACATAAAATTATTCAATTGATAGATTACCTTGTTTGTAGTTAGCAATACTCAATTCAAGTTGGAATTTTTGAGCCGAATTATTCTGAGAATAAATACGTCGGAGGTAGTCCCAAATCTCCTTCCCTGTGTCAAATGCTTTGAGATTGTTAATCATATGGGATTCAATAGACCCCAGAATCCATGAAACAATTTTGGCATCCTTGGTGGTCCAAGCATTCAGCTCCTGTGAATCGGTTGGAACCTTTGTAGTTCCATCAAGATGCCCCTATAATTCCTTCCCTTTCACAAACATCCGAAATTGAAACTCCCAACTGGCATAATTTTTGCCATTGAATCGAGTAAGAAGAGTCTCTCCAGACATCTTTTAAAAAAAATCAAAAAAAAGTTGACAATTCGGTTTAGAATTGAAGCTCTGATACCATGTCACAAATACTGAATTTCTGTGTATTTTTCTTGTCTATTCCAGGAGGATCTCATGCCTCTAAATACATGTCCCAAGAACCCTAATTTACAATCTACAATTAATGTAATATTTGCTGTTACAATAGGAAATTAAGTATACAATTAATGTAATATTTGTAGTTACGATTTACTTTCCATGTATACATTATTGACAAATAATTAGTTTACTCTTGTTCCTGCTGGCTACGAATTAAGTATTTGTGCTTACATTAACAATTAAGTTATCCAGGCCATTTGTCACCTGGAGCTCCATCCCGGACCAGGAATTTTATACCTGATGTCACTTTGTTATCAAGCCACTCGACCATTCCATAAAAAATGGCTTCAAAAAACGTTGACCTCACCCTACCTCTAATGAGTATTGATGTCATGCAACTAGAGCTCAAAGCTTGCGGCATGGATTTGCCGGATCAACTCCAAAATGATGCCTTTGCTGGAAATTGTAGGTGCATAAAGTTGCTCATAAAAACTAGTCAACTCAGAACTAACTTTACAGCTGTGTGTGTGTATAATTTAAAGTCAATGGTTTTACGTTTATGTAGATGTGACAGTTTAGCTGTACAGGTAAAATCTATTACAATTATTCTCTTCACTGAAATGACCAGCCGGCTCGTCAGAATTCGTCATATTTAAGTGAAGAAAGTCTTCCCCAGATTACCATTCGGCCGAAAAGAAGGTACAGCCATTTGCCGGCAAGGTTATACAAGAAAACTTTACCTGTACCAAAATCCCAGTTGACAAACCGGCCGATCTTGCAAGGTCATTTTGCAGCATAATGGTTTTCCTACATATAACCCTAGTCTGTCAAACATTAGGTGCACAATAAATGGCGTGCTCAAAGAGATGCAAGAATCTCACATACTTTTTGGTTGTTCTCGCGCTGGTTTTAACACTTGCTCGGGCCAGGCCGCTCCCGCACATGAATGTTTCAGGATTCGAAGCTCAGAATTCATCATTCGAGGCAACTCTGAGGACCCTTTCGGCTATGTTACCAAAAGGCGCACCCCTGCCACCTTCTGGACCTAACCCTGGCATCAACTGATTCAGTTTTAGACGTTCGACGGTGGCATTTGCTAAAGTCTCTGCTGATTCTAAGAGGTTAGTTATGAATTAAGGAGAGGTTTGTATCGTCTTTTGATTATTCATTTTCTCTACGTATCTGCTTTCATAGTGGATGTATGCAAACAAATTATTCATGGATTGTGCTATGATACAATAGAGGGCTCATTATTTTTTGTTTATCATACTGCTGCTCGTCGCTATCGATCGATTTCTTAAACTATCTAAAGTAGCTGCTATGACACTCCAATGCAACAACTGCAGTAGCAAGTGTTCTTCTACATGGAAGCTAGAGAAAATGTCAAGAAGATTTAGAGCTCAAATGGACAGTCTTTGTCCTACTTGGTTAGAGTGACAAAATAGGATCATAGATTTTAGGAGATGGTTCAAATTTGAGAGATGCTCAGTTAATGATAGGATTTTAAAGAAAGATACTCGGATTGTTAACTTGTTTGAAATTCAATAACATAGATAATCGAATATAATATAAATCATAGGCAACAATAGCAAATAAATCAATAAAAAAAACATTTTTCCATAAATTAACTAAAACAAATAAGCTATCAATATTATACCAGTAAATAAAAAAAATAAAATATTGTTGGAGACTCATTATGGACATCATCCACCACAAAAAAAAGTTCTGATGCAAAAGACTACATAAAAATATGAAAAAAACAATCACAAGAACCATTATAGCAACGTCTTAGAAAAAAAAAACTATATTTACTCAATTACTTCTATTTAATCCAAGAATAAGATTTATTTTAAAAATATAATTAACAACAAATAAAAAAAACCAAAGATAACCCAATTAAATAAAGAATAAAACAAAGGATGTAGAAAACAAAACCCAATATCAAATTAGATAAATATTAAAGAATAAAATTTAAAAAAAAAACATTAGTTTAAAAATTTAGTAGAAAAATCAAATCAACCCCCGGTGAACCTCTAATTTTCAAAACTTTAGACAATTTTATGTGAAAGATTTATAGTTAGAGTGAAAGGTGAGTATTCAAGAGGCGTGATATAATGATAAAAAAATTATAATTTGGGTAATAAATTTTAAAATTGAATCAGCAGATGTATTTATTATAAAAACCCTAATATAACTATGATCTTATTCATTCACATATATTTATAAAATATATTTTTCAAGATATAATATTTTTTTTATCCAAAAAAAAAAAGTGAAAGGTAAGGGATAAATTTCTAAATCTTTTATTTTATTTTTTAGTAAAATATTTATAAGTTACTGATCCATTTTTTGAGTAAAATATCCTCGATATGCACTTCCATCCTTATATTTCATTTTTGACTTAAATATCATTATGGATTTTTCTAACTGTGTAATTTTTCTAAACAATTCAAATTAATGGTCAAATCTTCGTACATCAAATCATTCAGTATTTGAAGGCTGAGCTAATGGCTTAGCAATGACTGAAATGACAAATGTATGTATGTATGTATGTTAGTCTCTCTCTATACAAGAAGTGTCACTACTAAAAAATAGGTCAATTTGCAACGGATTGATCCGTTGCAAATAAACTGGGAAGCCGTTGCTAATTATTATTTGCAACGGCATTTGCAACGGACACAATCCGTTAGAAAAACGTGGTCACAAATTAAGTTTGCAACGGATTATCCGTTGCAAATAATCCGTTGCAAATTCTCCTGTTGCAAATACACACTTTGCAACGGCTGATCCGTGGCAAATGCAACGACGTAGCCGTTGCATTTGCGACGGCTAATCCGTTGCAATTGCAACGGGTAGGCCGTGGCATTTGCAACGGCTTCTCCGTTGCTTTTGCAACGGCGGGTGCGTTGCAATTGCAACGGATAGGCCGTTGCAGATTGAATATAATTTATATTTTAATATATTTTTAATATATTTTAATTTTAATTAATTAAAACTAAATATTTTAAAAGCACTAGCAAATATTGAAATAAAAATAACATAAATATGGTGGAAATAAAAATTATTATAAATTAAAATTCTTAATACAGTACTGCTTCGAGTACATTTAAATAAGTAAATAAACGTGGAACCTTAATACACTACAAATTCGATTATATTTACATGACTAAGTAAATAAACATGGAACTTCAAAATACATATTTTCCCATCTGTTTAAGGCGGAAATGATCTACGATGTTGTTGATGAGAGGAAGATGGACCATTATATGGCATTTGAGGTTGAGGTCGAGGTCGAGGTCGAGGTCGATATACTGGTGCCATTGTAGGTGATGGCATCGACAGCCAGTGATGGCATCGGTGATGGCATCGACGGAGCCACAGGTGTTGGCATACTTAGACCCATATGTCCTACCAAGAGCTTAAGACAATCTTGAATGGAAGAAATTTGAGTTTTCATTTCATTAATAACCTCACGACTTTCATCCAATTGCTCTTGATACTGTCTAGTAGTTGTGCTTGGATATGATGAATTTACTGAGTAGGTATGTGAAGAAGAACTCACATCAACTTTAGATTTAGGCATACGGGGTGCACCATATACAGGACCCTTGCTTACTCCCCCTGAAGCCTGATACCAAGCAGCTCCATCAAAAGAGGGATGATTCTCCTGATCAGGTTCATATCTTGCAACCATCTCATTTCTATATTTTTCCTACAAACAGACAAGTCCATGTCAAAATATATTAATTTGAATATGAATGTTATTTCATATATATATATATATATATATATATATATATATATATAAAAAAAAAATATAAGTACTTACCACCACTGTTTTAGACCGGTTATCTACAAATGTGCCGGTCTCATTTGATTTTTGATGCAAAGCAGAAAAGACCTCATCCCATGGAAGTTCTTTCCCCCCGGCCTGTTCTTGCTACGAACATGAAAAAAAAAGTAAGCAACAAAAATATTAATCAAATTAAATTACAAGTGTTGAACAACAACATTTCGTACCATACTAGCTCGATATGATGCAAATGACACTGAGCCAGCAGAATGGGTACTTATTTTCCCATCTGTTTTCTTCAATCGATTTTGTTTTGAAGTTTTGGATCGTTTCCGAAATCTATCGGTGGACTAAACATCGTTGATCATCGTATTCCAATCTTCATTTTGGATCCAAACAGGTCCTTTATCCAGGCAATCGATGATATTTGTGGTACCTATTATTGACATAGCTTTATTTCGAGCTCTTGCCAATTGTTGGTTTAAGGAAATTCGAGCTTTATCTTCCCATATTTTACGAACAATTGCTTCATCTTCTTCGGGAAGGCATATTTTTTCTATCAAATACATATGACAATTTATCATTATTCTTATTAATCATAAAGAAAATTAGTTAAATCTCCATCAAAACATACCTTGAACTCCTTAAACAGTTCATCTTTACACATAGCATCAACTTTATCCCAGGAGTGCCATGGCCCCTTGAAATTAGTTCTCAAAATTAATCCGATTTCTCGTCCACATGAAGCGTTATTGAACCTGAAAAATTAAATTAACAAACTTTCATGGTACAATAATGACACAAATGATAACTATCAAATTAAAATATTATACTTACTCATATGTTCCATACAAACTCAGTTCTTTTTTTCCTGAAACTAGATCGATTGCCGTGTCAAAACTCTTCCGTTTAATGCATATACTGCTTCGAGAACAGTTTGAACCATGGATTGAATTGAGGCAATCCGGATCCTCTGAACATCTCATGTTACTACCTTCTCTTGACTCATAGAATTCTGTCCCATCACTACCATCTTCATCAACTTCATTGGTAATGGCATTCTCATCACCAACACCACCTCCTTCCGCATAACCTTGATTTACATTAAATTCTCTGAACATGTTTGTATCATCTCGCGGGACACCTTGTGTTGCTAACAAATCTTGAAACCCGAAAGCTTCATGTGCATTTAACCTCACATGATCCTCTTGATGAGGAAATGTACTTTCAACTCTGTGTGTGTAATAATCATGTAATTGATCAGGCTCGGGTTGGTGAGAAGATGAGGCGTTCTTATCCACGGTAGCTGGAGTTCTATTTGATCTGGAAGCGGACCTATCAGTCCTGGAATATTGTAATATAGATCCACGTCTAGACACCCTACAATAATTGGATTGTCGTCAATAAGTATTGTTGGTAAAAACTAATCAATATGAAAATAATAAGAAAAATGAACAAAAGAATATTAAATATCATAAGTTAATATATCAATTAAATATAAGAAATACAAGTAGCATGCTAATTAGCATCATCATCACATAAAAATAAATGCATTGAATATACCTGCATAATGCTAATCATCATCATCATCATCATCACTTCTAATCAAATCATCATCATTATCATTATCATCATCACCAACGACTTCATTATCGTAATCAATTTCCTCATCCGAATCCATTTCATTATCTTCTCCCCAATTTCCATCTACCGTAAGCAAATCATTTTGGTTTACTTCTTCATAATAAGATGTGTCAACAAATGTACTTGGTTCATCAAGTGTCATATTAGGAAGCACACAACATGGTTGAGAAATGTCATCTGATTGATCAACATCAAATGTGTTTACATTGTAATTGTTTTCAATAAATTCACCCATCTCAACATTATAACGACTTCTAGCTGATGTCTTCATAACTGCCCACCATTCTGAAGATTTATTATCGGGTGGACACGTAAAGTAGACTTGTTGACATTGCTGCGCCAAGACAAAATCTTCACTTTCATGTAGTGTAGAGGTATGTTTGATCTCAACCAAACCATTTGAACGATGCACTTTAAGCCCACGTTTGGTATCGTACCAATGACACTTAAACAGAAAAACCTTGCACTTACTCCCTAAATATTTAAGCCGGATCACTTCTTCAAGCATTCCATAGTAATCCATTTCATTACCATTGTAACAACTTCCTTTGACACAAACCCTGCTATTCATTGTTTTTTTATAGCGACCATAAAATTGAGTATGAAATTTAAACCCATTGACATAATACCCATTATAACATTTAACAGAATTTGACGGACCCATAGAAAGAGCAAAGATTTGATTCTCAATTCCAGTTGATTTGTATTCAACCTAGCATAACAATAACAATGTACAAATTATTATTTCATACAAACTAGTAAATTTAACAAAATATGTCCTGAAAAAAACTTACATGGTTTTTCAACCAAATTGGAAATTCCACCTCACATAGTTTTTCAATTTCAATATTGGTCAATTGTGGTTGTCGTGAATGTAGCTCAAGCCGACATTGCCTAAATCTGTAATTGTTAGTTCAATTCAAGTTATTATAAATTCAGAAACAAATTAAAATATTTCAAACTTACTCTATGTAGGGTTTCAATTCTTGACAATTGAAAATGACATAGTTGTGCGCAATTTTCACTTCTTCCTGCGATAATTGCCGTCTGTAATATTTTTTAGACAATTTTCTTCCTGGATAGGAAAAAATTGAAAGTTTTCCACTTTCACTTCTAGCTCCACCATCGTCATTTCTTGGAACTCGATTCCATATTGTTTGAACGTCATCACCAAAATAATACGACGCAAAATTTGTAATTTCATCTATCAAGTACGCTTCACATATGGAACCCTCTACTTGGGCTTTATTGGTGACTTTCTTCTTCAAATAGAACATATACCTACATTATTTATGTTAATTTGTTTGAAAAAAAACAAATTATTCAATTAAAGTGCAAAAAAATTACATTGTATAAAAACATACCGTTCAAATGGATACATCCATCGATATTGAACGGGTCCACCAACTTGCGCCTCATAAGGTAGGTGTATTGCTAAGTGTTCCATGGAGTCGAAGAACGATGGAGGGAAAATCCTTTCAAGTTTACAAGTTATTTCAATAATATTTCTCTGCATCAACTCCAAGTGTTGGACATTTAAATTTGTCGCACAGATATCCCGAAAAAATACTGACAATTCTGTTAATGCCTCCCACAATGGTCGAGGCAAGTAAGGTCGGAACGCAACAGGAAGAAGTCTTTGCATAAAAACATGGCAATCATGACTTTTCATGCCCGAGACCTTACATTGTGCCTCTTTCACACACCGTGATATGTTTGAAGCATAGCCATCAGGAAAGGACAACTCTTTCATCCATGACAACACTTGTTGTTGTTCTTTCTTGAAGAGATAATAAGTGGCTTTCGGTTTGTAAACTCTACCACTTGCATCTTGTTGCAAATGTAAGCTTGGCTTTTTACAATACAACTGAATATCCAACCTAGCCTTTACATTATCCTTGCTTCTATCAGGGCAATCCATTACCGTGTAGAAGATATTGTCAAAGAAATTTTTTTCTATGTGCATGACATCTAGGTTGTGACGAATTAAATTTGTATGCCAATATGGAAGCTCCCAAAAAATACTTTTCTTCACCCAATTGTGATAGACACCAAATCCGGGAATTTTCCCACAGTTTGAAGAGCTACCAACATGTCCCTCGGTGAACTTAGAAACTTCAGCTAACATTTCTAAACCAGATCGACGAGGAAAAGGAGGAAGCTCTTCAATTACTCCTTTTTTAAACTTATCCGACTGGTATCTGTAAGGGTGATTCATGGGTAGGAATCGTCGGTGACAATCAAAGAATGAATTTTTCCCACCATGTTTTAATCGAAATGCCTTGCTATATTCCATACAATAAGGACATGATAATTTGCCATGTGTACTCCAACCCGACAACATACCATATGCAGGAAAATCACTTATGGTCCACATCAAAGCTGCTTTTAACTGAAAATTTTCTTTATGGTATACATCATAAGTTTCGACACCTACAGACCATAACTTATTCAATTCATCAATCAAAGGTCTTAGAAAAATATCAAGGTTTTTTCCCGGATTCTTTGGCCCTGGAATTATCATTGATAAAAACATAAATGGTCTTGTCATGCACTTCCATGGAGGCAAATTGTACACAGTTACAATTACTGGCCAACAAGAATATGCATTTGAAACCATATTAAATGGACAAAACCCATCAGTGCATAATCCTAATCGAACATTTCGTGGATCTGCCGCAAAGCTCGGATGGACTCGATTAAACTCTTTCCAAGCGTATCCATCTGATGGGTGCACCATTATTCCATCATCCGACTTATGCAAATGATGCCATATCATATCCTTGGCATGATGTGGAGACATAAATAGTCTCTGAAGTCTTGGTGTCAATGGAAAGTATCGGAGTTGCTTCTCCGCCTTGTAAGGGTCTTTACTAGTAGGGTTTCTAGGCTTGTATCGTGAACTTCCACAGAAATCACACCTTATTTTCATCTCATCAACCCCATAATACAACATGCAGTTATTACGACACACATCATATTTTTCATAGCCAAGTCCAAGAGGCCGCATAAATTTCTTGGCATCATAAAAATTTGAAACCAAATTAGCATCATCAGGCATGCAACTCTTAGCAAATTCAGTGAATTTGTTGAAGGCATTCTGAGTTAAATTTAAATTTGACTTCATATTAAGCAATTGTACACAAGCAGATAATTTTGATTGCTTAGTACACCCATCCCACAAAGGTTCCTCTGCAGTTTTCAACAACTTAAAAAATTTAGATGCCTCTAGATTCGGAGGTTCCTCTATCACAACAGTACTGCAAACCCTATCATTATAGTATGCATCATCATCCCTCATTGCATCTATAACCATATTTCTATATGGATTTGCATCTCCCTCACCATTCACAACACGACTAATCCCTCCTGATGAAGGTCCAACCATATTATCTGTGTCATAAGGCTCCCCGTGTACAGTCCAATTTTTATAATAAGGTAAAAACCCTTTTCTCAATAAGAGATTACACACATCATCTTCTTTCTGAAATTTTTGATTTTTGCATTTAACACAAGGACATCTAATTTTCCCCACTGATACATTTCTTTCAATTGAATATGCAAAATTGATAAATCTTCTAACACCCGTAATATATTCAGGATTCATACAACCACTTCTCATACGACGATACATCCACTCTCGATCATCCATATTAATCTAGTAAACATTAAAACATAGAAACATTTTAGAATGTTGCAACATTTTGTATTACGCATAATGTAAATATTTGACGCAATTCAATACTACATTAATTACGAGGCAAAGGGGACAACTATGTATCCCTTTAGTTCAATCGATATCCCTAGTTTATGGATTATTCCTGGCCAAGACAAAAAAAAACAAAAAACCAATAAATACTTAACAAAACATCAAACAAACAACAGCAAAACACATAGGAGCAACACACACAGCAACACCATAGACAACAATATGCATTAAATCGATATTAATACTCAAATGACACAATCAACAAATTACACTAACCTTTCAAGCGAATTTAATACAATTTCAAGTCAAAAGATATTGATCGATGCTTGATGTCCCTTTAAAAAACCCTGCGTAGAGAGATGTTGTTAGTACTTTCAATTAAACTTGAAGACATTGTGCGACATTAATTTCAGCATATGGATTATTTTGAGTTAATGCAACATAAATGGATGGTGGTAGCCGAAATATTATTGAAGCAATGCAAGCCTTTCAACCCTGTGTTGTTTTCTTTCAATGATTTAATCAAATTGTTTTGATTTTGTACCTAATTAATTCATGATTCAATTTTCCTTAAATGTCCAAAATCCCAACAATTGAATGCATATTCTGTAATTAACAGAATCAAATATCCTTCTAATACAGGCATAACATAATATCGCATTAACCTTTACATGTAGTTAAATAAATAATCAACCTATGGAGGATTTATATTTTGAATGGTCCAAGTATGCTTTGCAAATTGGACAGCTTGGTGGTTTCTTTTGGAGTTTTACATCATTTATTACTCTATATATCTGATGTATCTGTTAGTTGTGAGTCAAACCTACTAATTGATTTGTTTTTTTATCTAGAAAAAGGAACATAGCAAGCATGTTTTCAGCCACAATACAATATCTCTCTCTCTCGAGGGGATTCTCAGCCTCAAGTATGCATGGACACATCTTATCCGAAGAGGACTCAGAACAACAGGGAAAGGATGGTGTCCATGCTTTTGCTAGCAGAAAATTTAATCTTATTAATGAACCACTGCTCTTCCATAGTATAATATAATGAATTCATATAACTATTTATTAAGTACACAAGTTGCAATAAGAAAATAAATTAAAATGAACACAAAAACCAACAAACTTGGAGAAGTCAGAGAACACAAAACGTATTAGAAAAAGAAAAGAAAAGAATACGGCATATCCCATTTTCTTGTCTCTCTCCCTCTCTTCGGCTTAAACAAGTAAGAAGCAACAATTATCATGTTTCTGAAACTGGATTCTATGGCTACTAAGCTAGTAAATCCAGGTTCTCAAGCGGTGCATTCAGAACCAAGAAAATGAGAAAGATGCCTATAACTCATAGCAGGTCAGTCCCACCTATAGTTCATCCATGGACCATGAGGAAAACAATTGCTGATGGGGTTAGGCAAATTCACATCACCAAAGTTGCAGAACAAAGCCCTGGTTTAGTTAATGATAATAAGGATATCAAAGAAAATGTCAAGGATAACAGGGAAGTTGAGCAGATTAAAGCAGGCCTTTACTAGACAGTCCAAGGTATGTCTGTCCCCCCTTGAATTTTCTGCCTCATCACCATGATATTCGGTCATTAATTCCCTTTAAAATGAGCTTGTTGAGCATTTTGCTATGAATACTGAAATGGGGTGGCATTAAAATGTGATCAAAGTAATTAATAAAGGGATTTTTGGAGTCCCATCTGCAAAGCAATCTGACATTCATGGTTGATAATTTGGCGGAGCAGTGTGTAGTCTTTTAGCTTTGCAGGATTAAGGATTTCATATTTGGGTAAAAAATAAATCCCTCATTATTACAGTGTAAAAGGAAAGGAGTGGTGCCAAGTAAAATCGTTTTCTAAGAACAACTATCTACAATTCGTGAGATACATGTACTGCTGGTCTGGTTTTGGAGACATAGACGAGATGTGGTGACGTTTTTGCATGCTTTTATTGTGAGCTGTTTAATAATCCCATGGAAAGATGGTAGCTATTTTATACTCCTGTAAAAAATTTGGATTAAGTTTGCATCCAACTTATGTGATATTGTTTGTGGGCTTTGAGGCTTAGCTTTGGAGCATTTTCTAAACCCACCTGACTAATCAAGTCACCAAACTTCTCAAACCATAACCATTCATATTCAAAACCTGCCTGCCTAATCATGTATCAAAATTTTCCGAAACCAAACAAAATATGAAATCCTTAAAACTGCTAGGTTTGGATTGAGTTGAGCTGAACTGTGCATCTAAGTAGATGGATGTATTTGTGCCTAGCTATGCTTAGAAATTGTAACAAAATCGATTACCTCCCCCAAAACTCCCTAAACCCTAAACAAATTTAGGAACTAAGCAAATTTCGAAACTGAGCAGAAATTTAAATTTTGAAATGGTGACCGTACCTTCGTTGTGGTGGTGATGGGCCTGCTGGGTGGCTGAAGCTCGTCGCCGGCGAGGTGCTGATCGGGAAGAAGAGATGGAGAGAAGGTAGGTGGTGTTTGGTTGATGATCGGTTAAAAACTTAAATGTCAGTAAATGAGGAGACAATCGACCGGGAAAGAAGAAGAGGAAGACAATGGATTTAAATGACCAAAACGGTGCGTTTCATGCCTAAATTTGCGAGTTTCTCTTTAATTTGCAACGGATTATCCGTTGCAAATGCAACGGCAAGTCCATTGCAACTGCAACGGAATATCCGTTGCAACTGCAACGGAAACTCCGTTGCAAATTAAAAGGAAAATTCGTTTGCAACGGAATATCCGTTGCAATTCTTGTTTCTTTTTTTTAATTTTTTCAATTCGTTTAGCAACGGAATAGCCGTTGCTAAACAATTTCCGGATGCAAATTTAGCAACGGAATTTTGCCGTTGCAAAATTCCGTTGCTAATGGCACCCTTTTCTTGTAGTATGTCTTCGCTGTTTGTTTTTATAAGAATAATTTTTATTTAATTTTTTTTAATATTAATAAATTAAAAGAAAATACAAAAAAAAATACTCATTTCAAATATACTTTGAAACACCAGTTAAATCTAAAAAAAATAAGCTCATTCTAATCCCTGTTTGAAAGTCCATGCTATAAAGGTTGATTAAAATTTAATTCTTTATTTTTTATATATATTGTTGTATTGTTTTGATACGTCAACATCAAAAATAAATTGACTTCATTCAATTTTTAAATAATTTTTATTATGTATATATATATAGAATAACAGTTAATCATTGTTGTTTAATTTAGTCTTGGAATCAATTATCATATATTTGAAATTCATTCCTAACCCCTAAAATTGAATTTTTCTGATATCTAATTCTAAATCGATTCCTTCTCTGTAAAATTCATGCCTACCCTCTGAAATTGAGTTTCTATATCTTTGAATCTGCAGTGGTCATTATATTAATAATTATAGGACTCAAACCTAAAACTACATGGGTAAAATAGTCTATTTTTTAGTAGAAGATACTTGTATTATGTGATATATATATATATATATATATATATATATATATATATATACAATTATGTCTTGTCGCTTGAAATTTTGTTCCAGCTGTAAGAAAAATGAGGGGAGAAAAATGTCCATAGACAATTCCACCACCTAATTCACCCGACATGGGCCACACACCTAGTTACATGACAGAAGGCCAGATTAAATTGACTTACACCACCACACGAGCTGTGATTCCTGGTCCACATTAGTGGGAGATTCCTAGCAGTTCTTGCAGGGTGGAAAACGTGTTAATGGGAGCTAGCCATCATTTCCTGGTTACAATGACAGCAGCGGCTGTTCTTATCAAGAAAGCAATCGTTTTATGGCACTACGAAAAGGGAGATCGTGGAAAATTGTGGATCGCACTTTTTATCGTGTTCTTTGAATTTACCTTGGCAATGATTTGCTAGGAAGTATTCCAAATACTATTTAGGCAATTGAAAAGATTTAAAATCTTGAAAATAATTTGAGCGGTGCAATTCCTCTTTTCCATACTCAATCTCTCATCTCTTACTTCTTCACTGGGCTGGCACCACCTTAACAGGAAGCTTGCCTCCTGTCAATTTACTACAATGTTTCTTGGACATGGTGAGACGATAACCTAAGTTTTCTCTATCCCCTTGCAAACAAAGCCATTTTGGAAATTTTCCTTAAACATAATAGCAATCTTGGAGGGGAACTGCCAGAAATACTTGGCAACTTCTCCGCGAAGCTGAAATCCATGATATATATATATATATATATATATATATAAAAAAAAACAGTAATTTTTATAATTTAGAAAGGTTTTTTTGACAGACCTTGTAAATCTTCTAAAAAATCGAATAATATTATTTAAAAAAAATAAAAAATAGAACAATGAATTTAGAGTTTATCTTACGAACCCTTTTCCTCATTAAAACTCACGTGTTGTTGTATTGGAGTTTTCCATTTCCACAGGCTGCGTTGAGCTTCGAAGCAAATCAGTTGACAGGCATTATACCATGTTCTATCGGTAAGCTAAAAAATGTCGGTTATTTGTATCTTAATACAAATAAAATCCCAGGAAGTATCCCATCTTGTATAGGAAATATGTTGATTATTTATCACTCAACAATTTACAAGGAAGCATCCCATCGAGTTTTGGAAATTGCCAGAACTTGTTTGCTTCGGCTCTCTCTCACACTAAGTTGAGCGGTCCTATACCCAAACAAATCACAAGTATTGCATCATTGTAGTTAAACCTGACAGAAAATCAGCTAACAGGTTCTCTTCCCTTTGAAACAGGTCAGCTAGAGAATCCTGGCTAGCTAGATGTTGCTAAAAACATGTTATCGGGAGAGATTCCCCGTGGCCTTGGCAGCTGCACATGTTTGAGTTTTTTGATTTGAGGAAGAATTTTTTCGAAGGGTTCATTCCCAAGTCTTTGAATTCTCCGAGAACACTCTACTCTCTTTATCTCTCGTACAACAACTTGAGTGGCCAAATCCCAAAGCTCATGGGTTAGAGTGTCTGAACCTGTCATTTGAATCTCATTCAGAGGTTACTGGTGTGGCTAATGCGCTCGACCATTGCACCATCACGGCCACACGCCCATCGCTCACCGTGATTTGAAGCCGAGCATCCGGTCAATTATCCTCTGATTAGACCAGCTCTGGTGGTTTGAAAGCCACTATTGGCCATGCAGCAACAGGTAAGATTACGAGAATTTCATTGCTTTTGACTGTTTCAATTTTTTAGTATGCCATCCGTTTCTACCTGTTTGTTTTAGCTTTTTCAGTATTATTATTTTAATGTCATTTTAATATTTTAAAAAATATTATCTTAATACATTTTAAAATAAAAAATCATGTAAAAAATATTTTTTAATAAATAAATATTATTCTAGTATATTTTTTAAAAATATATTTTTCTTAAAAAAAAAAAACAGTTACCACGATAACATCAAACAGACTGTAGCTGGAGATTGAAAACGAGAGGAAACCAAATCATACGGCTATCAGCATCAACATCATGTCACTTCAACTTCATCGGAATTAGCAGGGAAATTAATGTTCTTATTTTCATAAGTCAAATCAAACAGCGATTAAAGGCCGACCTGATTGATTAGCTGAAATGACAAAATAATTAGTGTTTTTATATATATAATTTATTTGCTAATGGGAAAGCTAGATGTGTTTATAAAAAAACAATTAATTAAAAAATAAATAAAATAATATTATTTTAAATAAAAATAGATGGTTACACGGCTCCAGGTATGATTTGGACCAAGGATTGGATCAAGAGCACTGTGCCCGTGTAAGGTGGAGTATATCTTTAAATACCATCTTTTTAAGTCCTTTTTTTTTAATAACTCAAGTTACATCATACAAAATATAAAAATAAAATAAAATAATTTTAAATCAATAAAAATAATAATAATTAGAGTTGACCCCTAAACTTTCCAGGCTGCTAATGGTCCAAGTTTCCTAAACTCATCTTCCCAGTTTACTGTTGACCTCCGTTTTAAATTAAGCAGATATTGGATTGAAGGAGACACAAACTCCATTCAAAGCTGGCTGCCAAACTTGGAGTTTATTAAGGGGAGAAGTAACCGATTTCAATGGTGGTGGCGGTGACCATTTTTAACTCCTACTCTTGCCGGAAGCTGTAGGAGTCAAACGTGATCGACTCTCACACGTTCACAAGGCCGACCTGACCCTTTTTCTTGGACTTTTCTTCACGAATTCCACCACCTGTAGACACGACAGCCAGCTTTTTACCATTTTTTTTTTAATCCAAAACAAATATATAATTAAACTAATCCTGACTAAACAGTGAAAAGGACAGTATTTAACTTCAATATTAAGAACATGGATTTTGACGAACTATAGTTAAGTGTTTAAGTGAATCATTTGTTCCGCCTTGTCAAAATTTGATTATTTTTCTCTTAAAATTTTAATTTGATTAAGAGTACTAAGTAACTATCTCACCTAAAAATTTAGGTTGATAAATGAGATTCAAGAATATAATTTATATTATTTTTCAATATCTCTTCTCGAGTGAAAATCTTTAGAGCTTGAAACTTGCATAAACTCACTTTATCTTGTACTTAATTTTTTTATAAATAGAATGAAGGTAGTGAGGTTCGAACTCATGACCGCTGGGTCAACAAAACTCTGATACCATATTAAGGAATTATCTCATCTAAAATTTCAAACTAATAGATAAAATTCCAGAATATAATTTGTATTATTCTGAGTAACAACATTGTTTTCAAATATTATTTTTAAAAAACATCAGAATAATAATGTTTCAGACAAATCCAAACCCAACTCTAACCGGGTTCTTAAATCAAATTCTGTCCAAGCAAAACCTAGTTTCGAGATTATTTATGCGGAAATGAATTTCTAGTTTTTTTAATAGTAATAATAATAAATATAAAAAAACGTATTACTTGAGATTAGCCATATTAAAAAAGACCCAAATGTCAAATTTTATGGTTTCAGAAACCTTATCCTCTGATGCAAACAAGATACCGCGTACTTATCTCTAATGAGATGGCATTTCAATGAGCTGAGTTTATCGTCAGTTTTGTGCTTTTGCATTCCATGGAAGGCAGGATGTTCTTGGTTTAAAGAGACGTGTCCCCCACTACAAATTAACTCGTGGAAAGTGACTACTCAGAAAGCCACTACCAGTGCTGCCCACCTTGATTTTGTTCTAGATAAGAACATATACCATAAACATACTTGCATGTTCTTCCGGCCAACCTCCATTACAAGGATTTCTTCATGCAGAGAAAGGAGCTCCATAGCCATTCCTGATAAGGTAAGCATCCCAAGTGAAGCTTATGTGGGATGAGCTCAGATTCAAGCTGTACTCTATAAATTGCCTGTTAATGGGAGAAAATCTCTGCTTAAATACCAAATCATGCTGTATTTGAAACCTAACGAAACTCTGTAAACCATTATTTTTGCCTTCTTTTTCCTCTCTTTAACGTTCGACATCCCCACTTTATATCATCGTTCGTTCATTCATTCACATGAAATTTATGTACGATCATAAGTTTCTATCTAACCCTCTTAGATTCGAAACCAGATGATAAGGAAGAGCTAAGGGTCAAAAACGTTGATGTCGGGGTGACAACTATAAAGCAAGGAGTCTTGATATTTATTAGGCTAGTTGCTTATCAAAAAGATGGTAGAACGTTATCGTCGTTTGAAGCTAACTTTAGATTCGATTCCTTTCCATTGAGTGGAGGCCATAAGATTTTCAAGAGACTCTAACCTATAAATATTCTTGTATTTGGCCTACGAGGATATATATTAAAGAATATTTTTATAATTTTTTATCTACCACTACTTTTGAGATAGAGGTAAGTTAAGTTATTTCAAAGGGTTAACTTCCACCCAAAAAAAATTAGGTTAAATGTTAACCCTGAGAAAAATAGAGAAATTACATGTTGTTCACTTTACCAATATTTATAGAATAAGAAAGATAAGCTTGAAGATAATAAAGAAATATAATAGAAAACATTTTAGAATTGTTTTTATTATAAATGAAAATATAATTATTAAGATATTTAATAGAAAAGGTGTTGGACTTTGTACACTTTTTTTTTAATTTTTAAAAAACCTAAATTTCTCTTTACTCCACTTCTTACCTTTGGACCCATAAATATAAATTATTTAATATTTATCATTATATTTATTAATACCCCTCATAATTTTTTTCCAACTAAATTCAAATTAACACTCTCAAGCATCTTACCCCTTAAAAAATGCTTTCTCCCTTGACACTTCATTATTCAGATTTCTTTTCTAAATTTCTAACTCCAAAGAACTCCACCTTAATTCAGGATTTTTTAAGGGAAAGGAAAACACTATCTCCCACAAATTGATGATCCAGGAACTAATTAAAAGAGCAAAGTAAGAGCTCAATCCAAGTCTTCGATCACAAGGAACAAGGTTTTTCATCAAGTTACAGGATAAAGGACTCATAACTACATATATGGCAGCACGGGATATGCAGCGTGTCTTAGTATCTAGCACATCCAGCTGATTCTGTATAATCTTGACAGGCATACGAGATCAGAACAACGTACGTCTATGGTCAGAACGAGAGAAAACATAATAATACACAGCAAAAGAGGAAGAAGCTGATTCTGCTGAGAGACCTATCAGCTTGCATTACATGCCTTCTCACTCTTGGGCTACTACTTGCGGCGTGATGATACGAATTTGGGTAATTCTGCATGTTGGTCATCGAGTTACCAAAAACCCTCGCGTAGATCATTTCGCCGAACATCCCAACCACTGGATCAGCGGTGTTTATTGTGGTGCCTCCTGGACTAAGCATAGGGGAATCGGAGTAACTCCCTGGCTGGGAATAGTAGAGTTGTGATTGATATGGATAATTATGTCGATGATGAATTTGCTGAATTGGGCGTGGACTTGCTGTGGCGATAGGTGTTCTCGGCGAGTCAAATCCACAGGCAAGACCAGGAGGTCTTTGTGGAATGATTATACCGAGATTTGGTGCTTTTCTGATGGAGGGTTTTGTGGTGTGGCCCCTGCCAAAGAGAGGAATGATTGTGGATTGGGAAACTTCGGCTTTGCAGACAGGACATTGCTGCTGTGGCTGCTGATCTTGGTTTTCAGCAGAGATGATTTGGGAGTGAAGCCATTTGTATATGCAGGGCCAGCAGTAGAGGTGACCACAGAGCGTGACCACTGGATCCTGCACGGAGTCTAGGCAAATATTGCAATCAAAACCATTGGAGGGGCTGTCATCAGAATCAATGACTGTCTTATGAATTGGTTTCCACTCCAGCAATGATGGCTTATCTTCTCTGTTATAGTCATTCTGAGCCACGGTTTCTTCCAGGTACTGCTCGGTGGCCATGGTGTCCGTTCACGTCGGGCTTTTTTGCTGCCTCGGATCTGAAATTATTCCAAAGAAACAGTATTAGGCACAAATCATTGGATCAAAATCACTTGAAGCTATCTCTTCTACAACACATGCTCTCTCTTTTAGCGTTAAATAAATTGAATTTATGAATGGCAAGTAGCATAAAATGGATCGAGCTTGAATTTACTCTAAACTAAAATGAGTACTTCTGTAAAGTCGTCAGAAACACAGGATCAAAGAATCAGCTTTTGAAGACCTATGAGGAAAGGAGGAGGCACTGATTTTCTAGATTGCAAGCCTGGATGAGATATGCACATAACAATTCCTGTAGGTGAGAATTAGGCCACATAAATCACCTAAACTAAATTTCACAAAAGCAAACATCAAATCAACTTGATTATCAGCCATCCAACTACCTTCCTACCTTACCTTAAATGAGCACCTTAAAATCTTTTCTCAAGAAGATCAACCACTTCTATTGACTAGTCAATATAGTTTTGCTCGAGGACATTTTGAAATTTTTAACTAGCTTTCATTATCTTGGAGAATTCAAGGATTTTCATCCCGGCAACATCCTCAAGGATATATAACCATGAGTTGACCAGAAGATTCAGTTGATGAATACGTGCACGAAACGTTAATCTTCTTCAAGAATAACTTCAGTAAAAAACCAAATATTATATGAGATGATAACGTTATATCACTCGTCATATTATATCATCCTTGATTATACTACAGTGGACGACGATATGGTAACGAATCCATCTTTCAACACTGAGCAAGGCACCAGATCCATGATCACAAACTCATCTCGATTCTTAGCCATCGAATTACTTTTGCTTTACCTGTACCTAGATCCTGAATTAACTACACCTCCACTCAATTCAATCAGCAGTAAATTTAGTCAGATAATACTTAGCTAGCAAAGTAATTTTACAGCCATTGAAAACCAAGTTAAAAAAAAAAGAGAAGAAGAAGAACAACAACAACTTCACCAGAGTGGGACACAGCTCATTTCCCAAAAACAGCATGCACCTGGCCCAGACCATGTCTAACGACAGACAGAGCCTAGGAAACCATAATTCTTTTAAAGCAAAAATAAACAGCTGCAGCTGTACATGGTTTCCCAACTGTTAACAAAAACTTGTCTAGGTGCAGCCACAAAAACACAAAACTTCCCAAGCCTTTTTCAGATTCCACGGCCACTTTGTAACCACCGGACGATAGGAAAAGAACAAAGAGGATAAGAAGGAAGCTAGCAAACAAGAAACAAAACTGATACCACCCTAGAAGAAGTTTAAGTTTCCATCCCTTGGTAATCACAAAACTTCTAGCATCAAATGAATTGATGATTCTTCCATCCCATTAACAAAGCTAATCCCAAGAAAACTAACAGGGGTGGGGTGATCCTGTCCTCAAGCCTGAAAACAAAATCTTCTTATGAAACCAACTGCTTCAAGTGATTCCTTTCTAAACAGACTAGCATTAACAATTCAAGAATCACTTCCCTCCTTGGAATAATAAAAAAATTATCTTGAAACACAGTTTCATCAATCATGACACACATCAAAAACAGCAGCACCTCAATCTTCACATTGTAGAAGCCAAAAACAACACCAAACCAAGTTTAAGAACGAGTCCATTAAGAACATGGGCCCACAAAAACATGAATTAACTCATGAACACAGATCAAAGATCCAAATTTTCTTTGTAAGGACAGAAAAATGCAGAGCAAAACAAGAGACAGACAAAGACATTAAAAATAACAAACAAAGAAAGAACATATACCAAGAATTGTCAAATCTGATTCTGTTTAACAAAGAAACAAGCACTTGTTTCTTTGCACAAAAGACTTCCGAGTTTCTTAATTGATCATCAAACAACGCTATTATGGATCAATACAGAAAATGAAAAAGAACACAATTTTCTTCAACAACAGGGAGAGAGTTATATCAACGGATAGAGCAAAAAGATGAGCTGTAAAGGGGCTGAGGAAGTTATGGAGCAATGGCTGTTATCGAGAGGGAGGGATAACGTTGGTGATGACAGAGTGGGAAAGAGAGGTAGCAAAACAGACAAGTACATAGAGAGAAGCCTCACGAAAATAATATAAAGAAAAAGAATAATAAATTAAAAATAAAAATAAATAAGTAGTGAGTGAGGTGGAAGGATCCATGAAGTTTGATTAAAATGATAGCCGGGTATATCTCATATCTTATTAGCTATGTTCAAATGTAAGAATAAACAATTAAAATTATTTTAAAATGCGAAAATAAAAAATTAAACAATTAAAATTTGATAAACAAATTATTTTTAAAAAATATTGTGTTTAAACAGTACCTCACATGTATATATTGGAGACATACTTTATCGTTAACCTCAAAAATTCCGTACAATAATTGAGATTCCGGACATTACAATTACAAAAAATATATATATTTATTTTTTAATACTGTGTAATGAGGAAGTTAAGCGTAGTCTATGTGACATGACAACTAGAGCTTGTTCATCGTTTTGACATACCACCAACTAGCTACATATTTGATCATTGCTATTTAATTTTTATTTTTTATTTTTATTTTATGCAGCTAATTAAATCCTGATTTGCCTCCCTAACCCTACGGTTGGAAATAGCCCACCTTATAGAAATTGTGAAGTAACCAAAACTATTTATTAGTTTGCTATAAAACCATATAAAAATATTTTCTAGAGTAAATTTCAAGTTTAAGAAAATTCTATTTAGGATTTTTTTTTTATTCGAGAAAATCTCATCTTCTGAAAAATATATTTTGTGAACCCATGTGAGTGAGTAAAACCCTGATTATTCTAGATTTTCATAGGAGATACACGTCCTGACTCGAACTTAGGATATGCTATTCTATTTAGAAGTTTTATGGGAGAATAATATAAAATTATTTATTGGGATTAAATTGATGAAATTAAGTATAAAGTAGAGGTGGATGTATGTGAGTTTTAAATCTATTTTATTTATTTATTTATTTATTTATTATAAAATAATATAAAACCATTCATAGATCTTACCTAATGTTTTAAATATATTTAATACTCAATATGGTAGATGAGCCATAAAGGTCCAACATCTTATTAAAGAATCTAGAATTCAATTCATCTCAGAAAGAGAATAATTCAAAACAAGACTCAACTATCAAATTAAATAGAGTGTTTGAACAAGTATTATAAGTTTACTCCATATTTGAGAAAATATTTATTTATACCAAAAATATGTTTTATATTTTTAAGGGATTATTATTATTTTTATTATTATTATTATAAATGCATTGTAATAAATTGCCTCAGCAAGGAGTTTGTTTTTTTTTGTAGTCTTCTTTTTAAGTGACTATTTTTGGCAACGGGACAACATAAATTACAAGTCCTAGTAATCAATTTAAATAAAAAAGTAATTTAAAAACAATCTTTATCACAATATTAAATATATTCATAAAATATGTAGTTGATATATAATATCTGTATAGAAGTCTTTTTCAATTAAAAATATATTAAAATAATTTTTTTTAATTTTAATACTAACATATTAAAACTAAAAAAATTAAAATTAATCTGATTAGAGAAAAAAACACTTTAAAAAGAGAAAACAAATGCCCCATAAATCTTACTCAATGATTGGTCTAACATAAAATTTAGATCATGATTAGTTAACCAAGGTTAATAAAAAATAATTTCTGATTAAATTAAATGCATTGCGTGTTGACTTGTCGTGGGTGCCGGGTTAAGTAGAATCAACGTTGAGCCGAATCTTCTGTTAATCCGCTGGGTGATTAATTACTGTTAATTTTAATTAATATTCTTAGCACTAAAATATTAAAATGCTTCTGACCTTTTCCACATTTTTTATTTATTTCAAACAAGTCCAAATCAGATAAATTGGCCGTGTAGAAACAAAGAGCAGAAATTATATAATACATTTCTGACAGCAGAAAAATCTCGTTTTCTATATTATTTTTTTATTTTTTTAATTAAGCAGCCGAAGCTTCATACAGGCTACCTAGCAAAAGTACAGTTTTTTTTTTAAAAAAAAAAACAAAAATCAGTTAGCAGGAATTAAAAAACTAACGAGTCATTTTTTATTTTATTTTTAATTCGAGAAACCAGATAAACATATTTTATATGTTTAGGTGAACGAGTAAAATTTTAATTGTTTTAGGTTTTTATAAGAAATGTATGTTTTTACTTAAACTCAATACCTGTTATACAAATTTCAAACTCTTTGTCATTGTCATATTATGAGATATAATTTCCTTTTCTTTGTTATATTTTTTAAAAATAAAAAAAATATTGAATTGCTATATTTATTTTTCTAGTAATCAATTTAAAATATTTGACCTTAATAATAATAATAAAATATATTATTATTATTATTATTATTATTATTATAATGATGACGACGACGACGACAATAAACGCTATTTTTGTCCTCATTTCTTAAAAATATTTTTTTTATTTTAATATTATCACCATCACCATCATATTATATCAACTTTTTATTATCATGTTTTATTATTGTACATTTTGAATATTTTCATTATATTGTCAGGGGATATATTGAAAGGGTTAATCTACTAGCAAAAGTTTTGAACTTTAGAAATATATTATTTTTAAATCTCAGAGTTTGAATTATACTAATTATATTTCTTTTTTGATGTCAGGCTTCATAGTATTAAAACTAATGATTTAACTTGTTTTTGGTTGGAAATTTCTACGCACATAAACATAAGAGCCTGATAATTTAATCGAGATAATCCAATCATCTCAATTACAAAAAAAAAAAAAAAAAAAAAAAAAAAAAAAAAAAATTAATTATGTCACCATAACTTAATATGATTATAATTATTTATTAATAAATAAAAATCATTATTAATTTTAAAATTATTATAAACTGAAATTGACAAAAGAGTTAATGAAGTTTGGGTCACAAAGAGCAAGCCAAACCTAATCACTGGCCAGATTAGATCAACTAAATTCAGATTTAAATAAGTGACAAATCACCTCAAACATGTAATAATATAAATTTTAGACTTAGATAAATGACACGTCACCTTAAACACATAACATAAAATCAAGGCAAGTCATGAGTATCAGCAGTGGCATGTAAAAAATATTTTTAATATGAGTACATGAAAATAATATAAAAATATTAATTTTTTTTAATTTAAAATAAAAAAATTAAATTAAATTAAATATTTCTAAAAATACTTTTGAAACATGTTAAATACCCCTTTACTTTACTTGGACATATTTTATCTTGCAGAACCAGCCATAGGAACATCATCTCCATTTTTAGGAGGTGCAAAACCTTTTCCATAGCAAGTTTGTAAGAGAAAATGAATCTTGCTGGTCCATTAAATCACTGGCAGACGGAGCAGAACTATAGAATCCATCAGCAGAATGTTCCCCATCTTTTCGAATCTTCCTTGCTTGAATTCATGGTTACTAATGGCAACGAAATACATAATTATGTTAGTGTTACTGTCCAGTTTCCATGCATTTAAACTAGCGATCTGTAAAGTTTGATGTTTCATGAATCACTTTATCAGAACGTAAACTCAAATAAACCCTAACACACACACACACGTAAAACAAAAGTGAAAATTTCACAACAACAACGATAATCCCATTTGGAAAGACAATCACCGAATATTCCAGAGTCTGCACCATCTTGCAACCCAAACCTCGTTATCATAGGCTCTATAATAGTGTGTTTTTGTGTGTATTTATCGTGTCTCCTTCCAGAAGAATATTTTGTTTCGGCTATATATATATATATATATATATATATATATATATATATATATATATATAACATGATAGATCGGACAAGGAGATGATACATGAGAGAAAGAGCAATAATTAATGTCTTCACAAATAATAGTGATTTTTTTTAACCGGGATATTCAGATTAGCTTATCCGTACTACAATTAATTTTTGGATCCATTAAATATCCTGCAGGTCCAATAAATAGATAAAACCCCACGACGATGACGGGCATGCAGACTCAAACCCTGATACAGATAAAGAGAATAAATCCCTGTCTCCACTAGACCAAGACCTTAAGATTTTTATTGTACTGGTAGCAATCAAGCAATTAAATAATCACTTGCATAAAAGATTTTTCTTAGCAAATACTACTATACTTTTATTTGTCCTTAAATTTGAAATTCTAGAGGAAAACCGTGGAAAATCACAGCATGAAATACTAATCTATTTTCTTTGTCAGCTAGACTGAGACTCGGCAGAATTGTTCCGGAGAGAAAATGACATTCATCGCCATAATTAATTGTTGTATTAATAAATATTTTCTGTTTATATTGTAATGGAATTTATGCCGAAAATAGATTTTTATTATTAATACACAGACAGAAAACATTCGTTGTTAGAATTATTATTAATAATTTAATTTTCATTGATGATTCTATTTTTTACTACTAGAAACACCCACTATAATTATTTTAATAAAAAAATTCAACCGATAATTCTATATAAATTAGCTATCTTCAACGTATTGATCACACTAGCCGACCCACAAATTATATGACGGCCACTGTAATTGAAAAATAATACACTGTAAGGTGTTCTTTGGCTAGTAGAAATAATTTGAATAAATTATGCCCTAGTCTCTTATATTTGAGCCTGGGTACTTACTTTCTCTTAAAATCATCGACAGATTCCCTCTATCACTCAATATATTAGAGGCCCAGCACCAATAATGAAGATGAATGTAAGAGATTGAAAATTATTTCTTACGAGAATGGAGACAACTCGCAGAGATAGCTCTTGTGAATAAACTATCAAGCGCATCAACCTACTGTGATTCATGAACCAGTTGTCTATCTCATCCAGAGTGAGTCATCTGAATGAGTGTTTTCTGACAAACTTGCAATGTTTTTAATTATCCTGTTTATTTTATCTGAATAAAAATCATTTTATAAAATCGATTGCAATGATTTTCAGTCAAATGAATTTGTTTTTGACCGCACCTCTCAAAGTGAACATATGGATTAGGTAGTTGACTGAACTCTGCATCTAACAAAACTACTTGGCTATTTATTGTTGTAATTGAATATGAACAATTAGGTAGTTCTTAAGCAAAAAAACAAAATATATATATTTTTTGCTTAAGAACTACCTTGTTGTTCACACACACACACACACACATATATATGCTAAATAATGATTTTTAGTTGACATGGACTAAGGAGTTGTCGTGTCCATTACTGTTGATCAATAAATGGGAAATTTTTATTTTCAGAAAACATGTTTTATAGATCTAAATGTGTCCATTATACTAGTAGACATGTATGTTACAAGTAGAATGAAAAAGATAGGATAGCAAATTAAAAACAATAGCATGTTGCCAAGTAAGTTCTTCATATTAGAGGTGAGCGAAAAACCAATAAAACTGAAAATAAACAATTGAAAATATCATATCATTAAAAAAAAAAGTTAAAATATTTAAATAAATTTATGGTTCAGTTCAATCTCGGTTTTATTAAACTAAAATTAAAAACCACAACTGATTCAAATTAAAAGACAACTTGAATCCTGAAGTTTATATATATATATGCTAGATAATGATTTTTAGTTGACATGGACTAAGGAGTTGCCGTGTCCATTACTGTTGATCAATAAATGGGAAGTTTTTATTTCCAGAAAATAAGTTTTGTAGATCTAAATAAACGAGTAAAATTTCAACGAAAAGTCATCACTATACTAGTAGACATGTATGTGACAAGTAGACATGTATGTCACAAGTAGAATGAAAAAGATAGGATAGCAAATTAAAAACAATAGCATGTTGCCAAGTAAGTTCTTCATATTAAAGGTGAGTGAAAAACCAATAAAATTGAAAATAAACAATTGAAAAGATCATATCATTAAAAAAAACAATTAAAATATTTAAATAAATTTATGGTTCAGTTCAATCTCGGTTTTATTAAACTAAAATTAAAAAACCACAACTAAACCAAATCGATTCAAATTAAAAGACAACTTGAATCCTGAAGTTTATATATATATATATATGCGCTAGATAATGATTTTTGGTTGACATGGACCAAGTAGTTGCCGTGTCCATTATTGTTGATCAATAAATGGGAAGTTTTTATTTTCAAAAAACATATTTTGTAGATCTAAATAAACGAGTAAAATTTCAGCGAAAAGTCATCACTATACTAGTAGACATGTATGTCACAAGTAGAATGAAAAAGATAGGATAGCAAATTAAAAACAATAGCATGATGCCAAGTAAGTTCTTCATATTAGAGGTGAGCAAAAAACCAATAAAACTGAAAATAAACAATTGAAAAGATCATATCATTAAAAAAAAATTAAAATATTTAAATAAATTTATGGTTCAGTTCAATTTCGGTTTTATTAAATTAAAATTTAAAACCACAACTGAACCAAATCAATTCAAATTAAAAGACAACTTGAATCCTAAAGCTTATATATATATATATATATATATATATATATATATATATATATATAGATAGATAGATAGATAGATAGATAGATAGATAGATAGATAGATCTTAACCCTAGAACTAGCAGCAGTCTCCCCCTTCTTTTATACACAGTAATACTTTACAGATTTTGTACTATCATTTGACTCATTTCAATCTCGCTATCCAGCTTTGTCATCCTTAATTGTTTTTCATTCTAAGTTTATTCTAATTTTTAATAATGCTGCATTCTTTTGTTTAGTTCAATATTTAGATGCTTTAAACTCAAGTTTTAATTATTATTTTGCAATTAACAATTCATTTCCATGAAGAATTAACGAGTAGGTTAACTACTGATTTAAATATTAGCTTATTGTGTGTAGGTTTATTTGAAAATCTAAGAGAAATCTAAAGATGACCCCCCCTAGCCTACAAGTATTGAAAAAAACTCAGGAGTAATTTCTTATTTTATATATATATAAACATTAACAACTGAAAGCTTTGAAAGATAAAATTTCTTATTTCTCATGATTATTTTTCAAAATACTGTCAAAAAATAGAGTGACAACATTATATTTTATTTAATCATGATGTTTTAAGACCTTAACTGACCAAGTCACCCCCTCTTTCTTCAATCAGCTTGTCACCCCATCTCATGTTTCATTCTCCGCCCTTGATTTCTAGAAGCACAAATCGCCTAATGAGACAAGAGATTCAACATGTTAGTTATCGGATTTGTTTGGTGTCATCGTCATGCATGTAAGTGGATGGAAATGAAAACATATTTCATGGAAGTGGCTGAGCTTCCAAGATTTGATTAGCTGTTTGGTATAGTTTTATCACCAAGGAATTTTCTCACAGGAAGGACTTGGGTGTCGACACGATCCTTTGTTTTTGCCTACTCTGTATCGTGATGAAAATAAGTTTCCATCACCACTCAAAGTGAGCCCGATGGGTTCCATTACCATTCATCGCGTTATCTAGCTGGTCTAACCTATCACATCAAGAACGAAAATCTCCACTCAAAAAGGAAGAGAAAGCAGAATGGCCCATAAAATTGATGCTCGAGTTTGAATTTTTCAAGCAGCGACACTTAACCTGATTCCCAACTTCAGTGGCAGATATATATATATATATATATATATATATATACAAGGGAGAAAGTAGGAGCATTATATTCAGCTTTCCCCAAACCTATCAGAGCACTTGGCATATCATTTCTTTTTTGACGTGAGAAAACTCTATTTCTCAAAAGTATATTTTATAACTCCATTTGATCAAATAAAATTCTAGATGTTTCAAGGTTTTTATAAAAAAAATACATATTAATTCGAACTTGAGATATATTTTACAGGTAGCAAATCCTTTTCTGACATATTGACATATAGTAGACTTTGGTATAACGTTCCGTTCAGTCATTGGATCTAAATTAAGATTTAGGCAAGCCAGTCATTCTAGAGTAGAAGAAAGCATGAAAGTCCAATACTTGATGGAACAAAAGAAGGCTGGACCGAGGTCCATGTCGATAACTCTACTTTTCAAGCCATGCACCGACGAATTTGCATGGAGAATCTTATTATTATAAAATAATATAAATTATATTATATAGTTTTATTTACTAATTTAAAATTTTAAATGAAACTAAATCGTAGACAAAACTCCGAATAATCATAGAAGTTGAGATATCGAGAGCTTGAAGCAGTCTCAAAGACTCAGCAGTGAACCCTTCGGAGAATTATCCTTCAAACTTGCGCAACTCTCAGGACCACTGGGAATCTCATTTGATAAAACCTGTTCTTAGAGCATCTAGCTCGACGAGATGCTCCAGCTTACCCACTTCCATGGGAAGAGACTTGTACGTTGATTTTCTGGTAGGGATATACTTTGATGTGATACAGCCCTAATTTATATTATAAAATATAATGCGAAACTACAAGCACTGCATCTTCAGTCATTTCAGTGTACATATTCCAAAGAATAACGAACAAGGGGGTGTTTGGGAGTGTGGTTGTTTTTGCTTTTCAAAGTACTTTTCGTGCCGAAATGCATCAAAATGATGTTTTTTTATTTTTTAAAAATTATTTTTGACATCAGCACATCAAAATGATCTAAAAACACTAAACCGCCGGTTTTAAAAATGAAAAAAAAAAAACTACGAAAAACAACAAAAAACAGATTGAATCTCAATGCCAAACAGGGACTAAATAGATAATACAATTATAATACCTCAAGTAATGTAATTTATAGCCTAATTAATGCATGATATTCAAACAATAATACTTATTAAGGAGCAGTGCCTTTTCCATTACGATTTTCGTTTGTGGAAAAATTTAAAAACACTTTTTTTTTCCTTTTCTAATTTATAAAAACAGATTGTATTTGAACACAAATTCTATTTTCCATGTTTTTTTTCTAAAATATTGGATGATGGTTAAATATTAAATTTAAATATATAAAAAAATCGATAAATTCAAATATAATTTTGTAGCCATCAATGTTTTCCAATGCTAACATTATAACAACCTCTAAAGTAACATTACAAAAAACAAAAGACGAGAGATAAATAAAATATTGAGATAAACCCTAGTTTCGGTCGTGGATCCTTTCCAATTCAGAGAAAGCCCAAGCCCACGACGAAGCCGGAAGCCCAAGATTACAAACTGAGAGTATCAAATACTTTCGTTTGGTTTTTGCTAGAGGGAAAGAGCCCAAAAGCTAAGTGGAAAACACAACCCCGGTAAACCGCTATGCTTTCAGTCTCAGCAACAACGCCATTGACGCTCGAACATGGAGTCTCCACCAAGAACTCTCTTGACCTCTGCTTCACATTCCACTCAAACAAAATCTGATATGAAAGACATTGGCATGGCTTCACTATAACATTGCAGGCATGGCAAGTTCCGGGAGCATAATCTCCACTGCCTGCTGAAGTTATGGAGATTATTGAGGATTTGAAGCTTTTAGAGGAAAAAAATAATGGAGACCCAGATGAGCTTTAGTATCCATCGTGGAAAACTACAGGTAATAACTTTGTTAGCGAGGTAAAAAGGAGGGAATTTCAAGGAAAAGATTTGATTTTTACGTGTTATGTTCTTTGGCACTGTAATAGAAATCAAGTTCTAGTTAAAAAGAATTGTGTTGGATTCAATTCACTGAGGTTTCTGTTTCTGATAAACTGAGAACACAGCTTCTAAGGCCCTGTTTGTTTACTGGAAAGTGGTTTTTAAACACTTTACAGTGTTTGTTTATGTTATGGAAAATAATTTATTAATAAATTAATTTTTTTTTCAAGTTTATTAAAATAATGAGGAACAAATCTTACAAATTAAAAAGTTGAATGAGAATGAAATTGAAAAATTATATAATTTCATAAATTATCTCTTGAAACCAGCTAGAAATATTAAAAAAAAAAAATCTTATTTTTAAAAATACTTTTAAAACATAAAAACAAAAAAAATTTTATAATCAACTCTGAAACTGGAAGACAACGTCCGAGGTGGGAGGGCTCAAGTGCAAATGTGCAGAGACAGCTGAAACTAGAAAGCACCCAGAAATGCAGTGTTTTTTCTTCCCATTTGTACATCTGAGAGCTGACTAGCTTTGATCTGATGTTTTACACTCTAATTGATTACTGCAATTTCTAATCCATTCAGCAGTTTTAGCCAAGGGAGTTCAGCTTTTACTATGTCATGGAGTCATTCTCAAACCTATTTTTTTATTTAATTCTAAATTCATTACAGCAGATGTTAGTAAAAATTAAAATGATTAAAATTCTGAAAAGATGATGTATTTTTTAATAAAAGAAATACTTACACAAAAACATGTGTATTTAATTAGCAGCGTGATATTTTAAATAAAAGTTTATCATATTTAGAAAAGCAAGTTTCAATAATAATAAAAAAAATATATGTCTCGATAATTCTCATGTATTTTCGTTTATTATATCAAATTCAGGAAAATGCTTTTCTTTTCAATTTCCTGTTAGTAAAATAAGGCAATCAACAGGGCAGGCCTTGCGTGTCCTCCTTGGTTTTTGCTGCTGTTTGAGATCAACTTGTGTTGAGATCACTTGTGTTATTAGTGTTCAGGTGAGTAGTGCCTGTAAGGGAAGATTTCGAGGGTACGATGAATTTGTTAACACTTGATCAATAAATCTCTGTGCTGAATTTAATGAGCAATTTACGAGTGTTACTGCTACAAAGCTTGCCACCATGAAACCTTCACGCGGTTCTTTGCCTAAACGCCTCCATCACCATTCATGCTATGATGCGATCATGTTCTTTCTGGCGGAAAATAGTATAAGATGAAAAAGAGAGTCAAGGCCTGTTTTTTGGCTGCAAAATGAAAAGAAAAGGAGGGTGATTTCTGGTCCAAGGAGGAATGGAGATTGATTTAGATCTCCAGAAGATTAAAAGCCAAAGCTGCAAGGGGAAACAAAGAAACAGAAGCATGGCTAGGAAGTATAGTTCATGGTTTTATCTCCTTTGCTTCTTCTTTCTGGCTGGCCTTGCCACCTCTCTTCCTCCTTTATTTCCAGTAAGAATCATACCTTTCAAATGATTGCTTTGGCAAAAGGGAGACCCTTCTGCATTCCAAATCCCCTGTTGATTGTGTTATTGATTCTTGAATATATTTTTTTAATTGCTTGGTTGGGAATGTTGAGCATATAATTCTGCCGTTGACATCACTTGCCTATACTTCCCTACGCAGTTGGACTATTTTCTTGAAGAAACACAAACCAATAGACAAGATATTAGCTTGGTACATAATCTAGTTATTATACTAATGAACTATTTTCTTTTCTACGCAGTAAGAATCTAGTTATGGCACACTGAATTCTCATGTTTTCTTCCATTTCTTTCTGTCTGCAACCTGCAACTTAAGCTTCCAAAATTTGGACTACAGTGTCCTCACTGATAAATGCAAAGGATCCCAATACCCAGTTAAGTCATGGTGTGATGCTTAAAAGGAATTTGCTTGCCCTTTTTGTGATGCCGTAAATGACCTGGGAATCGACTGCACTTCAACCATGTTCAGCTACATAAATCTCTATGGGAATACCCTCCTGGCTTGTTTGCCAATCAGTGCAGATAAGATAAGAATGGTCTTGATTGCCAAACGTGGAAAAACCCAAGAAAAGTGGAGGAGTTAAATTTGCAGCCACTCAACCCTCATTGTCGATGCTCACAGCAGGCCTCAAAGCATTGTTACTCCAATTATTCTAGATGGTTAAGAGTGGATAACCATTCATTTCCTAGCTGTTACACCTCCAATTATTGCTTCATCATATTGTGGTTCTTCCATCATGTTTTCTCCACCTTTGTGCCACAATTTGGCATTCCTTTAACTATTAACTGGTGCACAATTTACTATCAGATTCTTTCGACTTCGACAAGCCATGTGCTGTTTTACTGTAAATCTGTGTAGCTATGTGACATTCATAAGAAATTCTTGAATTATTAATGCTGACGTATCATTGTTGCTGACTAAGTTCTACTGTCAAATTGTAAAATTGGATTAGCGAGAATTTCAATCTGCTATCATGCTGGGGCATTCGGATTCGATCTCATCACTTGCCCCCTGATATAATTGAAGATTATGGTATCATGTCAATGTCCGTTGTCCCTCGATGCACCTGGAACTGCAATGTCATACTGCAGTAGTATAGATGTCTGCCGAGTGTGCACATCTTGTAATAGTGTTGAGGAGGCATAGTCCCCAAAATACATTACGTGATGATAAAGGGCTTGTCATCTACATAGCATGTCTCGAATTCGAGTCAGAAAGTGCATCTTTTATAAGAGTTCGGAACAACTGCGGTTTTTTCGCTCACCTAAACCTATAAAATATATTTGATGTGAAATGATGTTTCCTTAGCATCCAAAAAAAAGTTGAGGAGGCATAAAGACATGAACTTTTGGTGAGCTTTTTTAAGAAAAATGTAGATTTTAAAGAGAGGGCCACACAAGATAGGATATTGGATGAAAAAGCATCTGGACAACAACTATTATTGCTTCCAACGCAGTTATTACTTTAGCCCTTGCTTTCTGGGGCTGATCTGTATCAAATTCCCAGCTGAAAGGTTCAAGATTCCATGGATAAGGGTAGATTTTTCTGTCCCCAAATAATTGGATATGGAATGACCTATTTCTTTCCATGCTTTTCCATTCTTTGCACAAATAAAGAATCGAATCACTTACCTTTTCCGATTACCATGCAACTTTTTACCTATATATTAAGCTAGCTGGTAACCATTGTTGTTTTCCCCGTGTTTTCGCTGTCCAAGAAAAAGCATTCCCTTGTTAAATCTATCAGCTTTTTACAACAACACATCACCTCTCCATTAATCCAGTAGCAAATGAACATTTCTAGTCATTGTCACCCTTAGCTCCCCCATTCATTCATTGATTCCATTAAAAGGGAAATGGAAGCACTGATAGTGACCCAAAGAGGAAGGCTATAATGGCTATAAAAGCTTGACAGCTTGAAACAATCTCCAATATAATGATGCACAGTTACATGTTGAAGACAAATTTATTGACAGTAAATATGATTCTTGATTTTAAAAATAAAAAATAAAGAACCAATTGACTAGTTGAATTAAAATAGTCAATCAACCGTTTAAGTTGACAGAATACTTTATTGATCATATCAGACTAAGTTTTCTTGTTTAGTTTAATTTTTTATTTATCTAGGAACTTGACAGAATTGCAATCGGCTTAAAAAACGGATTGAAACAAAAAAAAAAAAAAAATGAAGAACATTCCATGAATGAACAAAACCTTTAGCAATTAGCTTTGGAATTGATTATGGTATTTAGATTCTGTTAGCATAGGCGATGAGTGGAACCAAGAATATCCGTTTTCCAATTCTTTTTTGTTTATTTCTTTCTCTCTTTTTGACCATTGAAAATACACAACCCATCCTTCCCTTTATCATGGGTTCAAATTTAACAAATAAAAAAAAAGGTGCTTCAATTTTTTACAATTCATTAGGCAGCGGCGGCGAGGGGGTGGGGGGGTGGGACGTTGACCACTTTAAGAGTTTGATGGCGTAGGGAGACGTGATAAAGATTATTTTTCATGTGTATTTTTTATTAAAATAATATTCATTATTATTATTTTTAAAATTTATTTTTAATATTAATATATTGAAATTATTGAAAAATAATTAAAATTAATTTGGAGCAAATAAAAAAATAAATATTTTAAAAAACAAAATGTTTTTAAAAAGCAAAGATAAAGACGGCTAAATCTTTTTTCTAGCCACTAATAATATTTATGGTTTTAGTCTTAAGAGTACAAAAAAGAAAATATTCCCCTCCAAATAGTTTACTTAATTAAAGACAATCAATTAAAAACAAGAAACAATATTTCTAAAAAATAAAAGCAAACGGGTTTTTACTGACCCACTTGTCATTTTTTTAGATTTTATTCTTTTTATTTGAATAGTGTGTGAAGAAATGGATGGTATCACTCGACCAAGATACCATTTTATTGCTGTTATTTTGCAAAGACACTACTAGGCCATTTAAACAAGCACGGACCATTCTAGTTCCACTTTAGTGCTTGTTTGGAGTTCATTGAGGTTGTTTTGAAGATTATTTTTATTTAAAAATATATTAAAATAATATTTTTTTATTTTTTAAAAATTATTTTTATATGAAAGTAATCTAAAAACACTAAAAGTTTTTTATTTTAAATAAAAATAATAATTTTAAGAGTACTTTTAAAACCCCTGAGTTTTGCTTAGCATGTAACAATGTTGTCTGAAGACTAATCTCATTGACTGTTGAGAATTCTGGCATGCTATTTCAAGCAAAAGCATGGTGCTTAATCAAGAACTCGGCACGCTTCATGGTGGTAGCAGATTCAATTAACCTAAAATACCCAGGCAAGAGCTGCAAAATCAAGAACTTGGCTATTTTATTCCAAAACAACTGATTTTGAAGTAATCCTCACAGGGATTTAGATGGCAAATCATCTCATTTAAAATTTTAAATTATTAGGTAAAATCTCATGATTTATATTATTATTTAAAATAAAAGTCAATCTTGAAAATAAAATAAAAAATAATAAAATTCAAATTCATAATAGTTAATAAATGTTTGATATTAAATCAACGAATCATCTCCCTTTAGAATTAAAGTTATTAAATGACACCCATGTGATTTATATTATGCGGTATTTACCATCTCAAGGTCAACAGAAAAATGAACGCAAGTAGCATGCCAATTGAACTTGGTTGATCCCAAATGAGCTCCAAATTCATCCAGGCATGGAAGGTCTTGATTTTCTGCTCTCAATACTCTATAATTCAGCAAGGTCGATAACGACAGGGTATTTTGGAGTTTTTTATGAATTGGGATTCCTCTTTGGGACTTCCATCAGAACCATATATTGGAGTTGCAGTGCTTCAAAACTGTCACCCACACCTAACCTCAAGATACTTGCCTAGTACAAAATATTGCTGTAGGAATGCAAGTATTGGAGCATGGCTTCAACAAGCAACCTTTGCCAAGCAATCATTTTCTAATCCCACAAAAATTAATGGCACAAAGAAAATCAGCCATGAATTATGATCAGGACTAGCAATTTTTGAGTGAGAATTACAGTTGAATCTTCTCACCATATCCACTCAAAGAAAAAAAAAAAAAGAGTCAAACTTTCTTCATGCCATCTTCTAGAATTAGTACAACTAATCAGAATCATCCATGGATCTATCATGGCCAGATGTTGATTCCCTCGTCATCTGTGAGCAGTGACCAGTGTTTCAATGAACCTCAGCCCATCATATCTTGGTGCAAATTTATCCATGGAAGCCGATCTCTGTTGATCTACGTCTGAGCCAGCCTCCTAGAAAAGAAAAGGCATCAAACTTTAAGACTAGTAGTTTGGAAAAACAAAGATCAAACACCAACCAACAAAGAAGCTTGAATTATATCAACAAACCAAGAAAAATTTAAGAAATCAAGCACCGAATAGAGTGAGTAATTTAATATTTCATTAGTTTCCGAGAAACCCAAAAGGCAGAATCTTTGAGTACAAAAGAAACTCAAAAAAGAAAAACAGAGACAAGAACACGGGAAACGAACTACCCAGAAGGCAGAATCTTTAAGTAGAAAAGAAATCTCAAAACAAAAACAGAGATAAGAACACACGAAACGAACTCCCATGAATTTTTTTTCGAGAAAAAACTCAAACCCAGAATTGTTTTGTCAACTGTCTTACCTTAACTTTGGAGTTACAGCCAGAAGACGAGGAAGAAACAGAGAAGGCAGAAGTTGCAGCAGCAGCAACTGAGGCTGCAAAGAGACTTGGTTTCTTGATTGGCATGGTGATTTGTTTGAAATTCAAATCCTTGGAATTTTGCAGAGGCCAAGGATTTGGAAAATGGTTCCTGGAGAGAGAGAGAGGGAAAGGGGTTGAAGAGAGTTGAAACTTGTGGAAAATGAGCGTAGTGACGGGATATATAGAGAAAGAGAAGGACTTTTTTTTGTCAGTGAGGGTAACTTTCGAATATTTACGCGGCAACCATCCCCTTCAATTTTATTTGGTTAATAATACATTGTCTATTTTAATATTGGAGTCATTCACAAGAATTTTACTTTTAAAACTTATTTTGAAAATTATATTTTTTTTATTGATAATTTAAAAAAAAATATTATTCATATATTTCCTTGAACTATAAATACGATTTCCTTGTAGTTTACAAGAAATTAGTTATATGCTCATCGATTCAATGCTAACGTTAACTAAAGCAAACAAGTTTGTTTTATGCATGAATTTATTTATTATTTAAAATAGAAAATCAAGTTTGAGTTTACTTGTAAAGCTTAATACTCTTAGTTTAATTGAGGTTGTTTTTTAAAGTATAGTAATATGTTAAAATAATATTTTTTTTATTTTAAAAAAATTATTTTTGATATCAGCATATGAAAATAATTTAAGAATATCAATTTTTTTTAATTTAATATAAAAACTAAAAAAAAATATTTTTTTAAATATTTTTGATATACAATGTCAAATATAACTTTAATATTGAAGGAATCCAAATATACTTGTAAAGTTTAATAACCGTTTGACAGTTTGATTGAAATTGTTTTTAAATATTTTTTCTTTAGTAATATGTTAAAATAATTTTTATTTTATTTTTTTAAATATTTTTAACATCTATATATAAAAATGATCTAAAAATATTAAAAAAAAATAATTTAATATAAAAACTAAAAATATTTTTAATATGCAATGTCATATATGACTTTAATATTGTTTGGATCATGACTCATATATATATATATATATATATATAGAGAGAGAGAGAGAGAGAGAGAGAGAGAGAGTAATAATATTGAAGTAATTAAAAAATCCTAATTATTGGATTGAAATTCATAACTTGATAAAAAAAACATAGGGAAGGGCAGTCCTGTAAAAGGGGAACCTCACTTCTAGGATCCGATTAAAATTAAAAAGGGATAATAGAGTAATAATATAAACGAGCAGGGGGTTTTCGCGGCATGTAGAAGTTGTTTTTTCAAGACGACGTGTCCGGAGAGAGTCCTGATAGGCTGATTTTTTCATGAAGTAGTCCATTAATGGTCGACACGTGTATGGGCAAGATGGGAACACGCTAGCATCTCTAGCTTCACAAAGTTAATGAAAATGAAAACCGATGGTGACATGGGAAAAGCCAAGATTCAAGGATTGTCGGGAATGTCATTGGAGATTACTTTTTACATCATCATTTTTTTATTTAAAATATATTAAATATATATATATAGTAAATTTATTTTTAATATTAGTATATATAAAAAAAATTATTTAATAAAAAAAATTCTAGTTTTTTTTAACGAAAATAAGGTTGGAGTTTAATTACAAATAAACACCTAAAGGTATTAAAAATGAATAGGGTGCTAAAAGAGGTAAGATACTATAAATATTATTATCATGCTGCAAATGTATTAACTGTGTAGGCAAGAGACACGAGTTCATGATTTTTTAATATTTATTTCTGAGCTGTACTTACTTGGCAGGAAGATCATCAGCTATATGGGCTCATGACACGTGTTATACCAATAATTTTGTCAACCACTATTTTGATCCCAATTTTTTCGTGGTGGGTTTGGTGGGCCATGGTCACGAGGCATTGCAGTTAAAGGAGGAGGAGGAGAAGTAGGAAACTTCCACAACAAAAACAAAACAAGAATTATTTTCATATGACGAGAGAAATAATCAGACACCAAGCTTCCTAAGAAGAAGGGTGTGGTGAAGTTGTTGCTGTTGCTAACTTCCAAACGAAGGTTCTGCTGACAGGTGGGATATTAGGAATTTGTTTTTGTATGAAACATGTTTACGGGTTAAAACTGTTTTTAAAATATTTTTTATTTAGAAATATATCAAAATAATTTTTTTATTATTTAAATTTATTTTTAACATCAGAACATTAAAATATTTAAGAATTATTAAAATAAAATAAAATAATCATTTTTTAAAAAAAAATATTTTTAAAATATAGTGTCAAAACACCTATAATATTTGAGAGTGTGGTTGTCGTTATATATTTAAAATATTTTTATTTAGAAATATATTAAAATATTTTTTTAATTATTTTGATAACAACATATTAAAATAATATAAAAACACTAAAAAATTTAAACAAAACAAAATTCAATTTTTTTTTTTAAATACTTTTCAAATGATTTGTGATTTAACACTCACCCTTCCTTGTCTTCAATGTAGAAAAAGATGTTGAGATGATATTGGAGCACTCCATTAGTCCTAATACACTTGGCAATTACCTAACAAATTGGTAATTGTCCATAAATTTCTTCCCTGAATATCAAAACTTTATAATTACCAAACTTTAATTATAAAACTCAATTTGGGAATTCAAGGTTTAGATGATAAAATGGACTAGTCAACACAAAATGATATGTTTTTCTTTTTCCTAAAAAAAAAAAAAAACAATTTCAAATTAAATCTCATCTCAAGCTTAACTAGATGTATCTATCGAATTGACCATGTTAACCAAATCAATTTCATTATATTATTTTTTTAAAAATAAAATAAAATCTCACCTAAATCTTAACTACGTTAACCTATTAAATTTATTCGTGTTTTATATATGGATCAATTTCTCAATCTAGAATTATTATTAAATTCAGTTCAAAAACCATGAACAATAAAAGTACTTTTAAGTTCAAACAAATCAAAGATCTACCAGTAGAATATGCTCATCCTATGAATTCCAATAATTTGATAGCATTAAATAATTATTTTAAAAGTGTAATTAAATTTATTTTTTAAAATATTTTTTACTCAGAAATATATTATTTAAAAGTACATAAAAATTATATAAAACACTAAAAAATTATAATTTAAAATAAAAAATAAATTTTTTTTTTATTTTTTTAAAAAATACTTTTAAAATACAATCATAAACATCATCCAAGAGGTAGTACATTATTTTTACAAGAGAATCTAGACCGTGAATCATCACATAATCATATGTAATCAGGGTACCTGTCACTTTATGAAATGAAATCCAACAAGATTTCATCATCCCAGAAATCTTAGCAACTGCGTAGAGCCGTTCAAATATTTTAAATAGTATCTCAATCAAAAGTTGTATCTTTTTTATTCAGCCACATATGAAATTTAACGTCTTTGATACTTGTTTTATGAAAATATTAAATTAATATATTTTTAAAAAATATCTATAAATAAAATTAAAAGCACGAAAACAAACAAACAGAGAGACATGACCTATACGGCGCAAAGTTGGAGCCGACAACGCAGAACGTGACCTCTACCGAATAGACAACTCGCTAAATAAATTAATTTCATAGTCATTAATTTGCTCTGTGTTTGAAAAATAATTTTTAACCACATGATCTTCGCCATGCTAACACGAGAGACCAACCAACCAATCGCTATATTATACTCCTACAAGTCAATCTAAAATTTATTCGTTACAAACTCGATTTTTTTTATTAATATGAATATTTAAATTAATTTATATAAATCTCAATTAATTTTATAGGTTATATAAATTTTTAATAATTACCATATTATGAACTATATAACTCGAATCTGAAATTACAGGAGAGTAAATTTTTTAGTCATAAACTGTACCACTAGACAACCATTTAGTATATGGTTAGTTGTTTTTTTTTTTTTAATATTCAAAGAAACTCCACCCTTTAAAAAACACACTTTGTAAACCATATGAATGAGTAAAACCTCGGTTATCTCAATCTTTTATAAGAGGTGTATATCTTAACTCGAACTTGAGACTTGCTATGCAGATCTCATGTTTGAAATCTAGTTTGAAATTAAATGTCAAACTAAATGTTAGTCAATGTCATAGTATTTAAAACCCTTTAAATTCAACCGCAAACTAAATGTTATGCTATTTGTTTTTTTTTTTTTTAAATCAAGCTTTAATTCAATTCACGATTCATAAAAAGGGTTTCAAATAACATTAATTGTCATTGATATTTAATTTCAAACTAGATTTAATTGTTTTAGTCAAATCCTTGATGAATCAATTCACGGTTGAATTAAAACTTGATTTTTTTTTAAATTTATTATCATAATATTTAATTGTAAATAACATTAATTGTCATTGACATTTAATTTCAAACTAGATTCAGTAGTTTTAGTCAAACCCTTGATGAATCGATTCACGGTTGAAATAAAACTTGATTTATTTATTTTTTAAAATTTTAATATCATAATATTTAATTTTAAATAAAAATAATTGTCATTGACATTTAATTTCAAACTAGATTTAGTTGAATCAATTCCCGGTTGAATTAAAACTCGATTTATTTATTTTTTAAATTTAATTATCATAACATTAATTATCATTGACTACCATCTTAACCAGTGCCCTAACTACTTTGCTTACCTTTTCCCATTCTACAAAATGCCTAATGATACCGGTAGAAAAGAAAAGAAATGATATTTTTAAATGTATTTAAAGTCTGTTTATTTTTGTATTTTAAAACTATTTTTTTAATTTCATTTATATTTCTAATACTTTGATGTGTTAATATTAAAACTAATAAATAAATAAAATATTTCTAAATAAAAACTAGGATGAATACACGTATAAAATTGCTGTGGAACTTGAAGCTTGTGCATAGACAAGTAGCCCAGACTGGACTTGCATGCCAGTTGGCTTAAGAAACCACGACCCAACAATCTGATGTCCACCGGATGAGAAGCCTTGCCTTTTTTTCTTCTAACTTTCGTTAGTCTATGCAGCTGCATCACATGGTTTCAATATCAAAGCTCATCCATGAATTATTATTAACAGCAAAAACTGAGAACGTGACAAGGCCAGCTTGGAGATTGGAAAGCTGGTGACGTTTAGCAGAGAAGACCTCAATCTATGAACTATTCTCACACAGTCATCCTCCGTATTTTCGGCTTGAAAATGTTCAGGACCGCATGAATCCAGATACCATGAACTACATAAGCATGTCAGCTTCAACTAGTTAGGCTGTCCATAATCAAGTCCACAGCTCATTTTCCCACCTTCCACCTGGCACCAACATTAAAAAAAATGGAATTCAAAGAGGGATGGCATCGAGCGTGAGTTGTTTTTTTTGGGTGGTTCTCCTGCATTCTCTCTTATATAATGAAGTCATTTGATTGGAAATCTGATAACTTGATATGGGGTAGAGGAATTTGTTATCAGTCAGTGATGTCTTTCATTAGTCACCAGCACCACAAAACCTAGCTCCGAATCATTTCATGAACAGGCCCCGAGATAATGTTACTGTCGAGCATATTGATATACGGTATGACCTCTCACCCTCTCCCTCACTCTTTTACGAAGAAAAATAATCACTGGAATCCATTGCTCGTATTCTTAAAGAACATAGCAATTCAATGATTTCTGTGTCATGCACAATCAAAGGTGCTGATGACTCAATACACCAGAACATGCATTCAGATCATACCACCAATAATGCTAGTGATCCATCATAATATTATTTATACCTGCCACTAGAATATGGCATTTGCCAGCTGCAACCTGTTTTTCTAGCAAGGCAACCAAACATAATTCATAGAAGGGGGAATAAGGATGGTTTGTAACAGGGAAAAGTTCGCTGGACAGTTCGTGAGAGTGAGTTGACATTGTACAATATCAATTGGCAAGGCCCTAAAAACAGGACTGGTATCACACCACCAAGGGGAATTAACGGGCAAAGCTGGTGTTACACCACCCATAGATTGGCAAGGATATCTGCACGAGTTATTTTCTTATAGACACACAAGTTACATGATGAGTGTTGGTAACCTGATTTCGCTAAGCTCCATCAACTAACCAAACGACGAAGCAGGAACACAAAATTCCTTCTGCAACATCCACGGAATGACAGCAGACTCAATATTCATCTGCAGCTGCTTAAAACCCCCATCCCAAGCTAGCTCCAAAGTCATACCTTTTCAAGATGGCCAACATCTAGGTAACAATAGTTGAGCAATAACCAACCTAAAATGCAAAACCTCGATGACAAAGTCACTATTATCATGCAGTCCGCCCCCAGCACCAGCAACTCAAGGAGATCCTTACAAGCCCCAACTCTGTTCAAATAAATTCAATCATGATCAGTGGGCTTCCGTCTAGCATGCTTTAATTCTTTCCAAGGTCTATTAGTGGTGGCTGCCACGACATCTTGAGGCCTTTTGATCTTCTCACAAATCTCTCCCCTAGACCTGAAATCCTTTCCTCAAAAAACACTACAATGTTGTAATGCCAAACTTTAAATCCCAGCCAATCGAATGAGCTCTACAGCACCAACCCTCAAAATACACAATAATAAAATTAGTTTTCAAATATTTTTGTATTCGAAGTTCATTTTTCATATTTTTCCACCTTTTCCATAGTTATTATTATTGTGTATGTTCAATAAACTTGTGAGAAAATGATGAATTATTAAAATTTATTTAGAGTTGCTAATGTGTTCACAACAAAAATGATGGTGACTGCTCTTTTATGTATGAGATAGGCCACTATCTGTGATAACAATCGCGAGCACATCCATGATTTAAGATTATGATGCAGCTAGCTTAGGCTAACTAGCAAACCTCCAATTTTTCCTTGCGGTTAGTTAGAACACATCCAACTTTGATCTTTCTTATGGTCATTATTCTAGACTTCAATGACTTTATTCCACACCTTTTCCACCTGATTCGTTTAACTTAAAAGGCAGTATAGCTCTCAATTTAACAGTCCCATGGTTGCTTGACATCATCTTCTTTATTTTTCACCAACTATTAGAGGTTTTCCAGTTGACAGTAAGAGGTATGGAAGAAGAAGAAACAAAGCAGGAGTCTTACTAAAGTTCATGCTAAACATGTTGGTATTTTCACAATTGCCACTTCTGCAAACTAAAATAGATAAAAAGTACGACTTGGTCTAAACACACTATTGCTCAGCTAGTAAAGGCCAAGAGCACAATCCTGCAAACTATATTCTCCGAAATGCTAGTGACTACGGATGAAATGAAGATCAAGATACCTGCAAATTTATTCTTCTCAAATTATAACAAGAAGGAACAATCTATGATTTGTTTTTTTTATACATTTCCGATCACTAGGACAGCTTCACTGTATCTAGTAATTCCAATCAAAATCAAATTTCCACTAAACATCTCCTCGTTGTCATTCACAGAGACAACCACAAAAATCATAAATCAGTCGAAATAACAGCAAAAAACCATCATCTTTATACAAATTTCCTTTTAATTTTTTTTTTTTAGGAAACATTCCAAATTCAAAACAACAAAATCACATTCATTACCTCCATTTTTCTTTAATCATGAAGAGCCCTTGAAGGAATCAACAAACCCACTACTAAGCAACCTCTCAACATACTTTCCCAAAATATCCACCTCCAAATTCACCTTCTGACTAACTTCCTTCAAAGGAATTACAACTTTCTGCTGTGTATAAGCCACTAACATAAAATTAAAACACTCTTCTTCCTCCATAACATCAACAACTGTCAAACTAGTCCCATCCACTGCAATAAACCCCTTTGGCACAATATATTTCAACAACCCTTTATCTACTTTCACTTTAATCCACAAAGAATCCCCCTCTGGCTTCTTTTCTATGATCACACCCGTGCCATCCACGTGACCCTGCACAAAATGCCCTCCCATTCTACTAACAGGCTGGACTGCCCTCTCCAAATTAACCAAAGATCCAGTCTTTAACTCAATTAGAGATGTTTTTCTCAAAGTTTCAGGAGACAACCCCACAGTGAAGCCTTCATTAGTGAAATCAGTAACAGTTAAGCAGGTACCATTAACGGCAATGCTGTCACCTAAATGTACACCTTCAAGTACTGTTTTTGCCACTATTTTAAGGTCAAAGCCACCATCTTTGGTATCACCCAAGCTTTGAACTGTGCCCATTTCTTCAACTATGCCAGTGAAGAGTGATCTTACTGGCTGAAAATGGGATTTGGGTTTTGGGTTTTTTGACAGTTTTGTGTTGGTCAGAGAGAAAGAGTTGGGTTTTGAGATTGTAGAGAGCTTGCTGAAATTGTGGGGTTTATAAGAGAGGAGGTTTAGGAATGTTGATTTTGTTGTGGGGTTTTTTGAAGGAAAGTATTGTTGGGTGATCGAGACAGCGGTTCGAGAGAAAGAGAGTGCCATTCTTTTCTTTCTCTTCTCTGTTTGGTTGCTCCGAAAAAAATTGAAGGGTTTTGACTTGTAGACTACTGGTATGAAAAGATATCAAATTAATAAAAAATATTTAGAATAATTAATTATATTTTAATACATTTTTATATAATTATTTTAATAATTTCGTATTCCCCTGTAAATTTGATGAGTTAATAATAATCTGGATAATTTTTAATTAATCAATAAAATTAAAAAATAAAACAAATCAATCAGATTAATTTGTCAAGTTCATAATATAAATTATAAGACCACAATCATGGAACATGAAAAACAAATAAAGAAAAGCTAAAATATCATAATTGTTTTTTAATTTATATTTATCACTGGGTTAGAATGCTCTAATGAAAAGATATCATGGCTCATTGCTCAATTCACAAACCTTAAAGTTTTTTAAATATCAATCAAATAACACAATAAATTTAGGACACGAGAGAAAATATAATTGAGATTATTTTTAAAAATATTTTTTATTTAAAAATATATTTAAATAATATTTTTTAAAAAATTATTTTAATATTAACATATGAAAATGATTTAAAAGATCAAAATTTTTAAATTTTTTAAAAAATCAAATATTTTTAAAAACATTTTATAAACATATTACCAAACACCCTTAGTTCTAATTTAAAAATGCATTTCACTTATGATTTTGATTTTTTTTTATTTTAATTTTTTTTATGGATTTATTATTATTTTGATGTATTTATATAAAAAAATAAATAAAATATTTCATAAAAAACACTTGAAAAATAATTTACTATACCTCCAAACATACCTTTATACACTATGGATTCATACGGGCCTAAGCTGTTATCGATCTCAGACCAAGCCCAATAACAACCTTACATGTCATGGTCCGATAAGAATGCAAGACCAATATTAATGTGAGTCCCTACTTACCTCGGTAAAAATAGGACAACCTCAACCCACAAGAGATGGGCCCTAATTTGGGTTCAGGGTACCTTGGTGGCCCAATAACCCCACATTTTGGACTCGGGGGCTTAATGCATTCCAATATGTTAGCAACCCCCAAACAAGAAAAGATGCTGCCTTATCTGCCCCTCCTGCTAATATCGATAGTTTTTTTTAAGTTGTTGATTGATTTTTTGGTATATTTTTTATTAATCTTGATATTCAATGCATAATATATATATTAAATTAATTAAGTATAAGCAAACACTCGAATATTATTGAGTTTTGAAGAATTCCAACCTTATCAGTCTTGAAATGTCAAGAAAACATTTCATCTAAAAGCTTAAATTATTAGATGAGGTCTCAAAATATGATTTATATTATTTTTTAATATACTTCCTCAAAATTTTTTAGTTTAAAATTTATACAGACTCATATTATTTTATACTTAATTTTTATCAAATAAAATGAAAATTATGAAATTCAGACTTGTAACTGCTGGATAATAAAATTCTAATATTATATCAAGTAATCATTTCACCTAAAAATATAAAATTAATTATTTTAATTTGGATTTCTATTTTTTTCAAAGGAGAAGTAGGTAAGGATGATGACTCTTTCCCATTAAAGAAATGACCTTTAGTTTATTAATAATAATAAATTTACATTAAAAAGGATTGAAATCAACAATTTTTTTATTAAACACATTTCATGTTTTATTCTCACACTCAACCTTTAGTTTATTAATAAAAAGAAATCATTTTCATAATCATCGCTTTCATTAGTATTATTTTTTTATATTTTGATTAATAATATAGACTCATCAATTAGTAGCTATCGAGAAAATTCAGATTAGAGTAATAGGGTGGGGTCAATTTTTTTTATGGTGGAGATTGTTGATGTTCTTGATTGAGTGAAATTTCAAATTTGCATGTGGGAATATGATGTATTGTAGTGCTGCTAGTTGGTAGGTCAAAATTACATAAATTACTTGCAAGTAATCAAGTGATAGATCACTGATTACCTAGCATGGATTGAGACAGCGATGAATATGAATATTTAATTACTGTTTAAAAATGTGATTTTGATTGTATTTAAAAATTATTTTTATTCAGAAATATATTAAAATAATATTTTTTATTTTTTTAAATTATTTTTGACATCAATATATTAAAATATCTATAAATACAAAAATAATTAATTTAAATTAAATAATATAAATAAAATAATTTCAATTTTTTCAAAAATATTTTTAAAATACGATATAAAATATAAAATTATTCTTTTAATCACTCATAACCATATGAAATTCATCAACATCAATTAAAACCAACTCCCCAAGCCAATAGAAGCCATAGGCTGCAGAACCTTAAAGTCTGCATAGCAGAAAAAGCAGAAAAAAATCTTACTGGATGGTGTTGGTGACAGAGATGGGAAATTCAACTACCAAAGCACAAGCAAGGAACAAGACTAGCGCACCGGTTACATCCTCCCTTCATATCTGCCTTCTTAGCTAACAACCATATAAAGAAACATATTTTGCCATCACTGCCTTCACCAATTCTGCTTTATATTCCAACTTTGTCTACAAACAAAACTTTCAACACTTCCAGTGAGCTCAAACTTTCAAGTTAGCATCCATGATCAAGCCCAAGAGGCTACTCAGCCTCCTGCTAAGGTTTATTGCTTTTGGTGCCACGCTTGCAGCAGTGATTCTCATGGCTACAAGCCATGAGAAGGGTACATTTTTTGCAGTATCATATGAAGCAAAGTACACTGACACACCAGCCTTCAAGTGAGTTTGATCAATTATTCTTCTACAGCTCTGCTTGCTTATACCTTTTTCTTGACTACTGAAAAGGGCTTCTGCAGGTATTTTGTGATAGCAAATGCAATTGTTACTGTCTATGGTTTTCTTGTTCTGTTTCTTCCTCCAGGGAGTCCTATCTGGCGATTAGTTCTTGCCTTGGATTTGGTAATTATGCAGCACACTGAGCTTTATATCAAACATTAGTGCTGCAAACCTATATTACACTTCACTATGATTTCAGGAGCAGAAGAATACAGGAAAGAATTCTGTCAGATTTTTTTTTTGTAGTAATTGCTGTATCTTTTGTTGCGTCAAGTAGGTATTCATCATGCTGCTCATTTCAAGCATTTCGGCGGCCATGGCGATTGCTCAGGTGGGAAAGAATGGGAATCCTCGTGCAGCTTGGCTACCTGTCTGCGACCAAGTCACCAAGTTTTGCAACCAAGTAACAGGAGCATTAGTTGCTGGTTTCATTGCACTGATAACTTACATTATTCTGTTGCTCCACTCTATTTACAATTTCCTTAATCCTCTGTTTGAAAAGGCCTAGCAGGCTATCAAGTACTGCGACTGCAGTTACGAAAATCACCATCGCATCTCCTTTACGTTTACTTTTGTCTGGTTTATAGGAAGCCCTATTAGAAAATTTTGCCTTTGTACATGCTTTGTGTAGAATGTATTAATCAGCATGCCTTCCTAGTCCTTGAAGGGAAGCTATATGAAAAATAAGATGTCAAATAACGATCATTTTTCAAGATTCAGTGTCTTTAAAGTGGCATCCTCAGAAAGGCAGATAATATTCTTGCTGATCTCACATTTACAGAACTTTCCTACTGATCTTTGCCATGATTACTGATCTGTCATCTTTTAGGTCCAATCATCTCCGTGTATTCTGCCCCTTCAGCCCATATTTATATGGTTTTCAAATGAAATGACATCTCCTAAAAATATATGATCGTGAGGACTACTTGTATGCAGAATAACATCTGCAGAATCAATTATGACAAGTTCATTGTTTGAAAATGTTATTTAAACAGAAGAATAGTGTTTTTCAAAAATATTATCGCCACAAGCATTCACATAGTTTCATCTCATGTCCTGGAAGATGGCTTGTAGTTTACAAAGAGTTACAAGACAGGAAGGAGTACTCCCCTGGGAAAATAACCCTCAAATTTATGATCAATATTCTGTAAGAAAACAAACCAGCTCATGTGTGATTGGATGACAATGAACCAATAAAAGATATCTTCCAAGTCTCAATTTTCTTTTGAAGTGACAGTTTCTCAAACAATATTAGCAAAAAACTTTGCTTGCAAAAAACTATAAACTTCCTGCACTCAACTAAACATTTATTCAATAAATCCAAAGAGAAGTTATCAATACTTAGCCTGGATTGATGCAGAGATTAGAAATTCAATTTTTCCCTCAGCCTAGCTAATAAAAACAAGGATGTGACAGCAAAAAAACATGCAAGCACAGGAGGCAGAGGCTACTTGTGGAACTTCTTTTCACAGCATCCTTGGGAAATATAAAGCTTTTAAGATAAGCGATTACCAGGCATAAAAATTCTAGTTCTGAAGAAAAAGTCTAGTTTATGGACCTAAGGTTAGTCCAAGAGTAGCTACCTTTGAAATTCTTTATCATTTATATGTCAAAACATGAAAAAGAAGAAAAGATGAAGTAGCCAAAACTTTGCATCCAGGCAATTCTCCACCACTGACAATGCCAATAAAATCGTTTCAGATGGTGAAGCGTTTGCAGCATGGGAATGATTAAGCTGCCATTGCTCGTTGGCAATTTTCAAAGCACATACTCAACCAGGATAATGAAGGTTTGGAACTTACAAATATATGGGAACGTTGAGGTTGATAAAACAGCATCATTATGACAACTAGGAAATGGGACATCAGGAATCAGAACATCTCAATGTGAAAGACCAGTAACTGTATATTTCGCAATTTCCTTCACCGAAATCTAGTGATGTTGGCAAAGTTCGTATAACCTTGCATCTTTTAATCTCTTCCCAAAATCGAATTCCACACCTTTGTTTGCAGCATATTTTAAAATGAGACACCTTGATTCAGAGAGTGAAGAGAGCCACTAAATTTCCATGCCTACTTTCAGTAATCTTTTGAATTAAGATTTTAAAACCATTTACTAGATATATTTAGTAAGAAGAATGGATTATACCATACAAACTCACCATACTACACTCCTTAGAGTCCTGACAAGCACTTGGATAGGAAATAAGAAAAAACCGCTTTCTTTCCCTGGAACGCAAATATCTGAGTCATTCTCCTCAGGCGGGAGTTTCTTTCCCACAACTTTGCCACTTGGTTGACATTTCTGAGCTTCAATACGTGAGCAATACTCTTACCACATAAGAATGACATGAAGGAGTAAGGAAGATTTTATGCAAGAACTCTTCATGGCTTCTTTTCTATTTTACTGTGTTGATCACGCAATTCAGGATCTCTCAATGGGGTACTAAACATTGGCCTCCTCACACACTCATGCTAGCTAGTATGAGAATGATAGATTGTCGACCAACTAATTGGAATTAGGAATATTTTTATGCTAGGAGCCTGCTAGAGTAGTTAAAAAATAAAATAAGGCATCAGGATTTGAAGGTAAATGAATCCCATTCACATGACTGCAAAGAGTATAATTAATATATTGTAATTATTCTATTAACTTAACTATTACGGCCCAATGACTGGTGATGGGTTTATTTATGCGGCCTGTCTTGACAAATTAGAGATCAACGTGTTAGAAATTCAGATTTGCTTCATGTCTTAGTAGATTGCTTGGTTGATCAAATGAAGACACCATGCGATTATGCCACATCTAGTCTTGATATTTAGTAATATCAAACAAGGAGCTGAGATAACATTCTGAGAAGATTGTTAAAAATGAAAAGACCACAGTAATGTCTTGATTTCATCCATTTTGAGAGGCTGATCTGTATATAAAGTCCTGCACTGATGCAGCTTCTTTACTCAAAACCATATCCAAAACAACAGTAGAGGAAACATAATATGAGGAAGCAGGTCTGGTCTAGCGTTCTTCTCATTTGCCTGGCCTTTCTTTTTGGAAGTTCTTCAAGTGTTGAGGCTCAGACCTGCAGGCCTAGCGGTAAGATAAGAGGGAGAAAGGCCCCTAAAGGACAATGCAATGAAGAGAATGACTCTCTTTTCTGTATAAAAGGAAGGCTTTACACCACTTACAAATGCTCACCCCCAGTTACTAATCACACCAAGGCAACTCTAACACTTAATAGTTTTGAGAAGGGTGGAGATGGTGGCGCGCCATCAGAATGTGACAATCAGTACCATTCTGATGATACACCAGTCGTCGCACTTTCTACAGGATAGTTTAATCACAAGAGAAGGTGCTTGAATTATATTAACATCCATGGTAATGGAAGGAATGTTAAAGCCATGGTAGTCGATGAATGTGACTCCACTATGGGGTGTGATGCTGACCATGACTACCAGCCCCCTTGTCCTAACAATATTGTTGATGCATCCAAGGCTGTTTGGAAGGCGTTGGAAGTGCCGTTAAGCCAATGGGGTGAAATGGAAATACATTGGTCTGATGCTTGAATATCCTACCCCAGTTTCTCCAGTCCTCAAGAGCAAAAGGGAAAGCTGTTTCCTCTGTAAGAAAATGTGCTGTTGTTGTGTGATGTTATTGGCTTAGTGGATCGTGTAATTTGAAGTAATATATGTGAATCTGGAGCTTAGATCCTCTCCATGTGAATGTCTCTAAATGGAACTGAAATTTATTTATAGCTAGTAATCCTTGCATCTTTGTTCTTCATCTTTGCCTTCAAGAATTACCATGATGCATGCCTCTACTATAGATCCCTTAAGTGGCAGTTCTGCAAGAATACATCTTGACATTAAAATTTACTTACCCTTCCCTGCAGGAGAAATAATTAGTGATATTCTATTAGTTTTTAATTTGTTCTATATTTTTTTTATGAAAAAAAAGCAAGCAGGAAAATATCTAGGTGTAGAAAATATTTTATCACATTTAGTGCTTACTTTTCATGTTTCTATCTTTTTTCATATAAATAGATCATTAAATAACTAATAAAATGTCTGAATTCCAGTGTGGTGGGAGAGGAAACTTATATGGCTCTTCGTTCCCAGATTCTTACCTTCTTTCCTGATGTAATATATACCTCACGCTCCCCTCCGTTTTGTTATTTGAGGACCCTTTGGTTTTGTACGCCTAAATTCCCTTCATTTCTGGAAATATATCTCTTCTTGCGGTCTGTCACAGGTACAAAATTTCCAACACTATTTATTTTGATCTCAGCATTGCAGTCCAGTCCAGTTACTAGATTCAGCTTTTTTCTCAATTTACTCTTGTTATAATCTAGTGACTGGAAGAAAGATGAAAGATGGATGTTTTTTTTTTTTTTAAATTTAGTACAGAGTACATGTCGTGAACCTTAAAAAAGAAGATAGGTGTCTGGATTGTAAAGTACATACTTTCTGTCGACCAATTCCTGCATAAATCCTTAAACCACTTCTCTAAAACTGCAGAACATGATGCTCATCAGCTCTAATCATAAGAGCGCTGATCAACCATGAATATTTAACCTCTCTGCATTCCTTGAAGAGGTGATGGCATCCTCCATGGCTTCACCGCGTCTGGAATAGGAATATGATGAACATTTTGTACTGCACAGGCCCGAACTTGCGGTTGCGGACTAAGTGATTTTTCATTGTGAAGCTTCTTCTCGTTGGATTCACATGGTTGTATGCTTGTATACGTCAATGATATAATCGGACATGATAAGATTATCACGGAACGAAACTTGTTAAAAATATCAAAATTGATCGTGACAGGAAGTGGTTGGATGTGAGTGATTAGGTTAAGCTGTTAAATGATTTTTTTGCTTAAAACTTCCACAGATTCTCAGTATTTCATGTTATTAATACATTTTAATTAACAATTTGACCAAATCAATAGTGTCCAGGTAAAAAGAAGTCTATGATATATAGGTAAAAGAGAAGAAAAGGTTTACAACCATGAAAACAGAAAGTATTTAAGCATTTTCATACAATAATCATCAACTCCACATAGTTCAAGTTTCCCAAGCACACATGGAAACACCTTGAAAGTTGAAGCAGCCAACAAAAGCAGTGACGCGCACACAAGACAAAGGATTTTGAGGAACCCCTTGCTGTTTATTATTAATTAACAACAAGCACCATTACACACACATGGACTGACCACCTGATTGATTAATTACTGCTTTGTTGGGACCATGCTCATGTTTCCTCATTTGCAGTTGCATGGATCGCAGGTGCAGTTTGATCCGCACTTGCAGCCATTCTCAGCACCGAAGTTCATCTCAGACCTCTCATAGAGCCTGCAGAGGTCGTGGAATAATTATTAAAGAATAATATAAATTATATTATAGGGTCTCATCTAAAAACTTAAATTTCACGTGGTATTAGAGTCTTGTTGACCTAGCAATTATGAGTTCAAATATCACCATCCTTATTCTATTTAATAAAAAATCAAGTACAAATAATGAGGGCCTGTATAATTTTCAAATCTAAAAAGTTTTCATTTGAGAGGATATAATAGAAAATAATATAAATTATATTTTAGGATACGAAGATGGTTATTCAAAAACAATATCAGTTAACACAGGATTTGTGTTCTAAAGAGACGATATTACTTCGACAAAATTTATCTGTCTTCTTCAGTCTTGGATCTTAATTAAGCATCAGAGTAGAATATTAATCTTGGATCTTATAATTTAATTGTGTGATACGTACATCTTAACTGGCGCAACACCTGCAATGATTGTCTCACTTCCGGTGTTCTCTGAGAAACCTAAGTCAGGGTACATGCCACATCTGCCAAGAACAAGAAAATTGCGACAACAGAAAAGTGAGTATCAAGACTATAGTCTAGGAATTTCCAAGAAAAAATAAGAGAGAATACAAGTAATTAATCTACTGGTGCCCTTTCCAGTATCTGTAAAGCGAGTAATTAGAAAAGGCTTGACAGGAAAAGAACTAGCAATTAATTACTTGCAATCACTGCCACACTTGCAGTCAGAGCCACAGCTACAGCCAGACATTTCTGCAGGTAAAATAGGATAAAGGGGCTTGGGAAGCTTTTACTTTGAAACTGAATTTGCTCAAGCTGCTAACTCTTGATGATTTACCAGGTTCTGACCTGCTATTTATGGCGTAGCTCCTGCAAAATGAGGTTGATATCCACCGTACACTTGGTTAAATCCTAAGGTAATAGCGTCTGCATCAGGGTTTAAAAAGAGTGGACAATGGACTTTTCATGGAAATTATAAAGTAACTTCCATAATTGAGCAAAGCAATTAGATCATAAAGACAAAGAGGCACATCCTGGAGTTATTTAATGGAAGAAGTCATTGACATTTTCTGTTTTCGAGCCAAAGATGACATTGACGTTGTTCTTGAACAAATCTCTGCTATCTTGTATGCTAATTAATGGAATTGAAAATATTTAAAAATCTTCATTCACCATGCGAATATCGAAACCTCGGTAGGTCCTGATGAAAATGATTTATTAGTTTAAAATAGTAGCTTGTTAATAATTAAAAAAGGTTATTTTTATTAGTCACAACACCATTGAATGCTAGAGAAATTAAATAAATGGGGCAACATACTCATGAAAGCATGAAGCATGCTGCTTTGGAGAGAGAAACTTGTGCCCATCAACGTCTTCCAACAAATGTCAAACTAATATTGTTGTAGATAACTTCAAAGGTTCTACATCATTTCCATGTTTTTAATTAGTATAGTTATATAACTTTATATATTTAGATTATTTTTTGTCATAAATAAAAACTAGAAAGGGAAAGACTCAATCTCAATTAAAATTGTTTATTTGCATGTTAGTTAGTATTCTCTTTGATAGCGTTTTATTATAGTCTCCTAGAAGTGTTGTGATATAACCGAGGGTTTATGATTTGTAGATATTAAATTTAAATCAAACGTGTATTTCTTGTAAAAATCTGAAATAATTAAGGTTTTATCTATTTATCTGGAATCACAAAATATATCTTTTGAGAAGTATAGTTTCTCGTTTTCAAAAAAGAATTATTATTATTATAAAGACCAAATTTCCTTTGTTGTTAATTAATTTTTTTTTTCTAAAATCATATTTATTTCTGTATTTTCGATATCTATCTTTTATTCTATTATAGGACATGGAGACCGAGACAAAATGTTATTATGTGTTCGGTAAATTATTTTAATAAAACAAGGTTTGATTATAGTTTTAGAAGGTATAATAATATAATGAGAAAAACTAGCTGTGTCGTATAGCCAAAGTTTGATAAGGTTTTCCAATAAATAATAAAATATAAAAACTCATACAAGAAAAAAAAAAGAAAAAAAAAAACCATTAGATCGGGAACTTTCATGCTTAAAAAACTAAAATTGTTTTATTATTGAATTTAATTGTTTTATGAACACATTTGCTGTCGATGGATACTCATTTGGATTACATATGATGTCATGAGTGAATCCAATTAAAAAAATTAAGTTGAATTTTGTCCTTATATTTTGTCTATACTTTGGATTTTCTCTATACTTTGGATAGTATTATGTTTTACTATTAATTTTTTTCTTCCTAAAATAACAAAAACAATAGAAAAATTCCGGTATATTGGTTGCGAAAACATATAAAAACGAGTCATTTGCCTTGTGCTTTGTTGCAGGCACAATCATATATTTTTTAAATATAAAAAACAAATGCTAAAAAGGTGATTTTTTTTCATAATGCTCTAATTTGGAAAAAAAAAAAAGCAATATGAGAAGAATTTTATTGGTATAAAAAAAATTATTTGATACGAAGAACAAATGAAAATAATTAAAAGATAAAAGTAAAAATATTATTATTATTATTTTGGCTATTATTTTTTAAATTTGGTTTGGTTTTGGTTTTTTTTAATTTTTTTCAGTTCTTATAGGGAATTATTTATTTTTATTTTATTTATTTTACTCTTACTTTTTATTTTTAAATGCTATTATTTTCTCTTTTATTGGAGTTTAGCTTTTTGTATAATAATATTTTTATTTTTAGTTATGGATAAGGCCTTGTAAACTAGTTTTAATAAGAAAAAGAAAGCCTAGACCATGTGGGTTTTTCTAAGCCTTATTGTGTCTCTAACTAAAGCCTGCTTCAGTTTTCAGGTTGGACTGGAAAGCCCAATCCACTTGATTGGACCGAGCCTGCAAGAATTTAAGATCACGTTTTAAAAGATTAAAATTTATAAAAGAAAATATATTTAGATACTTAAATGTTTGTTTGGAAAACAAACCTTATTCTGTAATTATTCTGGATTATATTTTTAATATTCAGGACTGTAATCAATCTAAGATATGCTTTTTCATACTAAGATATGTATAAAAGTATAGTTGAGATTATCTTTTTAAGTGTTTTTTATTTAGAAAATATTAAAATAATATATTTTGTAAATATTTTAAATATTAATATATTAAAATAATTTTAAAATACCAAAAATATTTGATTTAAAAAATATATATTTTTAATTTTTCTCATAAATATTTTTAAACTCAAGGATAACTTAAACTAAATAGATAGATTTTCTTTTGTGAGATTGGGGGGCAGAAGAACTTAATAGGCCCAAATTACTAATTTGACCTTAAACGTCTGCCTCGATTTTCAGGCCGAAGAATCACTCTTTAGCGGGACCAAAGGCAGGAACGGAGAGCTTATGTTCTGCAAAGAGAAAGAAATCTGAAGAGATGGCGACGATGCCAGTTAAACGGCAAAGCTTTCTACGTGCAAAGACTTCATCTTCATCGTTTAATGGGTTTGGTTTTCTAGGAAGGCAGGTCAAAATGATGGGTAATATGTTTCTTATTCCCTTTCCATCTCCGACTCCATTATCACCTCTTGTGCTTTTTCATCATCTTCTTCTTCTGTTATCGCATCTAGTAGCAGTAGAAGACAAAATGACAAGGTGGGTTCATTGAGTTTTATCATGAACCTTGATGATGCCTTGACTACCTTTAACCATATGATTCATTCGCATCCTCTGCCTTGTGCTGCCCACTTCAATAAATTATTGTCTGCGATTGTCAAAATGAGAAAGTGTTACGATGCTGTCATTTCTCTCTTCCAAACAAATGGAACTAGCCGGGCTCTCGCCTGACATTTAACTTAAATATCTTGATTGATTGCTTCTCCAACTTGCTACATGTCGATCTTGGATTCTCTGTTTTGGTCAAAATCATTAAACTTGGTCTTCAACCCGATGTTGTCACGTTTAACACCTTAATCAATGGGCTTTGCAAAGTGGGTAATACTTCCCAAGCCTTGGATTTCTTAATGACTTGGTGGCAAGAGGGTATCGACCTGATGCCCACACTTATAGCACAGTTATCAATGGCTTATGTACGAATGGGGAAACCAGTGCAGCTGCTCGATTGCTTAGAAAAATGGTAGAAGCAGGCTGCCAGCCTGATGTGGTGACATAAAATACAATCGTTGAGAGACTTTGCAAAGATAGGCTGGTGAATGAGGCTTTAGATATCTTCTCTGAGATGAAGGCTAAAGGCTGTCACTTACACCTCTTTAATACGGGGCTTATACAATTTCAGTTGTCGATGGAAGAAAGCTTTGGCATTGCTAAATGAAATGACAAGTTTAAATATCATACCAAATATTGTTACCTTCAGCATTTTGGTTGATACAATTTGTAAAGAATGCAAAGGTTTCGGAGGCTCAAAGTATATTAAAAACAATGACTGAATTGGGTGTGGAGCCTAATGTTGTCACTTACAGCTCTTTGATGGATGGATATTGCTGGCGACCGGAACTTGATGTAGCTAGACAAATATTTGATGCGATGGTAAGCAAGTTTATAGTTATAACATCTTAATCAAGGGATATTGCAAGGTTCTTAGGATGGAAAAGTCGCAAACTTGTGAAGCTAACAAGATTCAGAGGGTAACATTACTCCTTCCAATTTCATTTAATACCTCTTTTGGCTTCCCACTTTGTTTATGTCCCGCGCCTTAAAGAGTTGATAAAATAGGAAAAGGAATCAACATTGTCCAAGTTATAAAAACACAACGACTTAACTGCATAGATTAGTTGTTCAGAATATTCTATGCAAAAATCCCTATAACACATGAAAAGAAAATGTTCAGGAATTGATTGGCCATGTTTGGTCTCACTGTTTCTATTGATTCTTGAGTCTGGACAATGTTGCATTCTTTCTTATTATTATTGTTTCCTCGGTAATCTGTTGCTTGAGTTCATTATACCATGATAATGGAGACGGGGAAAAGATTGATTGGTTCCTGATCATACAAAAAGACATTAATTATTTTTTCTTTATAATAAATTCTAACCCACCCAAAATCAATAAAAATTCTGAAATGAAAGAGCTTGTGGGATTACGAGAATGGGGTAAAAGAAGGGGATAATGAAAGAGTTGAAGAACATGTTTATGCGTGATATTATTTTTAATATCTTTTTATTTAGAAACGTATTATATATATATATATATATATATATATATATATATATATAATTAAAAATAATTATTTTTTAAGAATTTATATTTGATATTAATTAAAAATAATTATTTAAAACTAAAAAGGTTTAATATTATTTAAAAATACAGTTGATTGCAAAGCAGAACATCAGTTGAAAGTTGGATCCTAATAGTACTTATGTCTGTCGTTCTGGTCCGTTATTCACCCAAGAAGAAAACCAGACCACAAGGAGGACAAAGAAAAGCATAGAGAGTACTATCAATGATGATGATGATGATGATGATGATGATGATGATGATGATGGCGGTGGCATTGAGACAATGTTCAGAAGCCATTTTTATTGGATCCCAAGTTCAGCGATGTCAAACGAAAATAATGGGAATGATTCTTTATCTCCAGCGACTTCATCGCTGTTGCCAAGCAACCACTCTCCTCCATTTCTTCTTCTAGCATAAATCATATACATATTTGAATTTTATTATTAAAGCATGTCATCCTTCCATGTCAATCATTGGTGCTTTCGGAGGTTCTTTTAAATAGCATTTTGTTAATGTCTTAAAACAGAAGATGGAGACAACGGAGATGGAGAGGACGTGTCCCCCTGCATCACTTCAAAACTGTCTCAGAAACAGATTTATTGTACTTGTTTATTTCCGACCTTCCAACCAAACACTTTTTTGTTCCTTTTGTACCCGTTTCATGTGTTCTGGGACACTAAATGATTGATTTGGTTGATGCGTTTGTTGCTGTTATATTGTCCTGGGTCCTCATATTCAAAGTTGGTTTCGATGGAAATCGTCGTCATTGAATGTGGAATTGAAAACAACTCATCTTATGAAACAAGTGTGACCCCATGATCAGTGAAAAGAACCTTGCTTTGAAAGTGGCGGTTCAGTGAAAGCTTAATTGATGTATAGGTTGAATGCTTTATTTGTAGAACTTGAATCTGCTTCTGAAACTGGCATTGTATCTAGATTATGAAAAGAAATTTCTTTAAAGCAAGCTGCCCCAACTATGCAGGTTGTAGCTCATATTTCAGTGAGGAACTGTTTCGCCATTAATTGTATGTGTTACAAGTCAGAAGTTATTAGTTAAGAGAATAAAATGAGTAACAAAAATAACGAATTGAAGAACTTTAATGAAAAGAATAGAACGAAAATGGGGGTGGTATGAAGCTTGAGACAGCTTCTTATAATGCGTTTATGTGGGCTCTGGTTTCTCATGACAGGATCAAAATTATATAAGCAACGATTCCTTCGAGATTTCATGTTGCTATAATGTACAATGTGATGCAAACTTTGGTTTAGTTGGTTCTATACCATTATTTCATCAAACTAGACAACAGAGTTGATAGAAATACAGAGGTTCAACTAGCTTTGCAGAACCAAGCTGCTCATCTAGAGAAAACTAACATAGACAACCACTTACAGAAATTACACACTTAACGCTGCAAGTTACATGAACACTTACTGATTGCTAGTGTTAATATTAACCCCAGTGATCAATCACATAGGGGGGAAAGGCTTTCTTTCTATTTTATGGTTTATGTTTCTTATCAGTACATTACAGGGTACTGGTAAGCAACTTTTTCCACCGTCTGGTCAAGACCACAAAGGTTCAAGCCAGATCAAATGATCTTCCATCGGTACGGAAATGGCAGTTCCTGTAGGGCCATTGTAAGTGTTGACTTGCTCTGTAAGCATCAATGTTGGATCAACTTGGGTGAAGTCATAAAGGCTATAATCCTGCTGATCATAACCAGGAAATTGCATATGTGGTTGTATTTCAGGGTTTACCTGTAGAGAGAATCAAGAAAGCAAACATTAGGCTTTTATCAAAGATTGAAAGTTGCCCATGAGGCTCCGCTCTCAAGTCTCACCTGATCTTCTAAAGTTTTGAAATCTGCATCAAGTTCTGCAGAAGCAGAAGAAGTCTTCTGACGATCTTTTCCGCCATTATCACAGGTAGATTTCTCAGCCTGCTGATCTGCGTATTGATTTTATAGAACATTATTTTGATGAATAGATTTCAAGATAATGAATATAAGAAATTTAACCTCCCACCTTACCTTTACCAGTAATAATATTATTATAGGTTGAAAGATCACTCTTATCACTGGTAATCCAGTTTTCAAAACCTTCATCAGGTTCTGGAGTAATATTTCCCTTGTTATATGGCATATCAGCCTTCTCATCTGTCTTTTTAACCTTCTTACATGGTCCTTCACTGTTCTTCTTCGCTACACCATATGATAGAATACTATGATCCTCGTTACATGGCAGTGGCAGGTCAGCCGCCTCCTTTCTCTTTTTAACCTTCTTGCATGGTCCTTCACTCTTCTTACTTGGCATCCTCTTCATTACTTTACACAGAACCAGAGAACTCTACAAAAGTTGGACCGGCAAATGGGATTCAAGAAACACAACTCAAAAATGATGGAACCATATGAATTTGCTTTAAACTTAAGCTGTTTGAAAGAAATATGAACAATAATCTTGTTTTACTCTTTGACACGCTGAATTGTATATAAAAACACACCACGCACCTGGTTGGGTATACTGTACTCGTGCATCACATACTTGATCCCATCTTTCTTACAAGAATGAACGAAGATCCTTCTGATACCAATCACTTCCCCACTAAATTCAGATTTTATCTCATAATCCTTTCCTTTAGCTAGCCATGAACCTTTGCTTGTTGACCTATTGATTCTCCCGTTTTTTGAGCCCAGGTACTTAGGATGGAGTGGAGAAAAGAAATATCCCTCTCCATCATCTGAATCTGTCGCAGCAATATCTAATTAAACTTAGAACATAGTCAACACAACTAGCTAGCTAGTTCACAGTTGAAAATTTACAAGAGAGAGAAAGACGACACATGGATCGTCTACTTACAAGGTAAATTCCAGGGATCAAACTGGTAGAGATCAAGTAGGGGGATTCTGCTGACTAGCTGATCATTCCCAAGTAGCTTTTGTTTTAAAAAATAATTTATTAGTTCTACATCAGTCGGACTAAATCTATGTCCAACGTTAAAATCAAAAGGCGTCGCCATGCGTGTCATCTTTTGCCGCTAAATATGCGTGCCTGCAAGAAGAGTAGGGTAAGATGAACTGTCACTTAATAAGCATCAAGAAGCTATATACAAGAACAGCAGCAGCTCTCTACATCTGCGCACGAATTAGCTGAATAAAACCTAAAAGATGAAAGAAAATATACTCTGTTAGAAGTAAGTATTTCATTCCTCTTCCTAAAACAGGAATTGGGGGCGGAGGCTAGCAAGGCCCCTAAATTGCTGATGAAGATTTAGATATCGAAGAGAGATCATGAGCAAAATCGAAATAAAAAGAGATGACCTCACCGGGAGTGGCTATGCTGTGGCACCGGAGAGAGAGATGGAGCAGATTTATATAGTGGAAAACAGCACTACACTTACCCTCAAACCGCGTTAATTTAGAATAAAGGAATATGACACGAAGCAAAAACGCCTTCCCAAAACCTCTCTACAAGTTTCGTGGGCCCCAGCCATCGTAGTCCCAATATATATATAATGATGTTTTCCCTTGTATAATATGATTTAGCAACTTTTTAGAAGTTTAGTTGGTATTGATTTTTAAAGTATTTTTTATTTAGAAATGTATTATAATAATATTTTTTATGTTTTTAAAATTATTTTTAAAATCAGTATATAAAAATAATATAAAAATATTATATTTTTTAAATTTAAATTTAAAATAAAATAAATTGAAATGTTTTCAAAAATACTTTTTTATATTTTTTTTACATTATTAATAAACCTGGTCGTTAGAGTTAAACTTAAACTTTTTTAACAATGAGCTCTTGCCAAGTTTGGATTTTAATTAAATTAAACAGAGTTGTTTTAGTGGACCTATTAACTTAACGGGGATAAAAATATAATTTTTTTATTTTAAATATGCAAATTTAAAGAGAAGACTAGTAAAAACAGTTTGATATTTTTTTAATATATATATCTATATATCTATATATATATATATATATATATATATATATATATAAATTTTCATTGTTTTCAACATTAAGATCAAACTAACAAAAAAAATAATACAAAAAAAAGAAGATTAAATGTTCATTTATACGATGGCTGACCTTCAATTTTTTTTCTTCTAGTTTTTGGTAATTGTATCAATTTAAATTTTAAATAAATACAATTTATTATTTTTTCATTCATTTTTAATCCAAACTAACATAATAATTAAATAACTTGCATATCATATATTAATGTTTAAAATGCCTTTTATTATCATATACATAAATAGCTCATCCGTTATTTGCTCCTTTTTTCTTTCTTTTTTTAGTCTATAATTAATATATGACAAGAAATGCATTCAATATAAATCTTTAATCTTAACAATAGATGCTCATCTCATATTATTAATATATATTAACTAAAGCTATGATATGATTATTTAAATTAATAGAGAATGACATGTTATCTACCTCGTACAAAAAAACAAATAAGTAAAAACAAATATGTGCGCCCATTTGTGATTTCTAGCCCAAGTATCGGGTCTAAATTTCAGCGGGCATGATTTTTTGTTTATCATTATATATATATATATATATATATATATATATATATATATATATATATATAAATTAATTAAATATACACACACTATATACCTTATTAATTTAAATGCCACAAAAAACTTAGGTTGTTTTTGAAGAAAATTATAGTTACACACTTCTACAAGTTACATAAACGGTAGCTGATTACTAATGCTAATATTAACCCCAGTGATCAAATCACTTGGATTTATGTTTCTTATCAGTACACGAGGGTACGTATAGCTAAGAAACAATTTCCACCGACTGGTTAAGCCCACAAAGATTCAAGCCAGATCGAATGATCTTCCATCGGTACGGAAATGGGAGTTCCTGCAGGGCCATTGTAAGTGTTGACTTGCTCTGTAAGCATCAATGGTGGGTCAACTTGGGTGAAGTCATAAAGGCTATAATCCTGCTGATCATAACCAGGAAATTGCGTATGTGGTTGTATTTCAGGGTTTACCTGTAGAGAGAATCAAGAAAGCAAACATTAGGCTTTTATCAAAGATTGAAAGTTGCCCATGAGGCTCCGCTCTCAAGTCTCACCTGATCTTCTAAAGTTGTGAAATCTGCATCAAGGTCTGCAGAAGCAGAAGAAGTCTTCTGACGATCTTTTCCGCCATTATCACAGGTAGATTTCTCAGCCTTCTGATCTGCGTATTGATTTTATAGAACATTAATTTGATGAATAGATTTCAAGATAATGAATATAAGAAATTTAACCTCCCACCTTACCTTTACCAGTAATAATATTATTATAGGTTGAAAGATCACTCTTATCACTGGTAATCCAGTTTTCAAAACCTTCATCAGGTTCTGGAGTAATATTTTCCTTGTTATATGGCATATCAGCCTTCTCATCTGTCTTTTTAACCTTCTTACATGGTCCTTCACTGTTCTTCTTCGCTACACCATATGATAGAATACTATGATCCTCGTTACATGGCAGTGGCAGGTCAGCCGCCTCCTTTCTCTTTTTAACCTTCTTGCATGGTCCTTCACTCTTCTTACTTGGCATCCTCTTCATTACTTTACACAGAACCAGAGAACTCTACAAAAGTTGGACCGGCAAATGGGATTCAAGAAACACAACTCAAAAATGATGGAACCATACGAATTTGCTTTAAACTTAAGCTGTTTGAAAGAAATATGAACAATAATCTTGTTTTACTCTTTGACACGCTGAATTGTATATAAAAACACACCACGCACCTGGTTGGGTATACTGTACTCGTGCATCACATACTTGATCCCATCTTTCTTACAAGAATGAACGAAGATCCTTCTGATACCAATCACTTCCCCACTAAATTCAGATTTTATCTCATAATCCTTTCCTTTAGCTAGCCATGAACCTTTGCTTGTTGACCTATTGATTCTCCCGTTTTTTGAGCCCGGGTACTTAGGATGGAGTGGAGAAAAGAAATATCCGTCTCCATCATCTGAATCTGTCCCAGCAAAATCTAATTAAACTTAGAACATAGTCAACACAACTAGATAGCTAGTTCACACTTGAAAGCTTATAATATATAGAAAGAAAGACAAAACACTGTCGGCTACTTACAAGGTAAATCCCAGGGATCAAGCCGGTAGAGATCAGGTAGGGAATTAATTCTGCTAACTTTGTGATCATTCCCAAGTAATTTTTCCTTCAGAAAATGATTTATTAGTTCTACATCAGTCGGACGAAATCTTTCTCCAACGTTATATTCAGAAGGTGCTGTCCTGCTTGTCATCTTTCACCGTTAGATTTTCGTGCCTGCAAGAAAAGTAGCATAAAATAAGATGCACTCACTGTTAGAATAATGTGTTTCATTCCTCTTCCTAAAACTGGAATTGCAGACCTAGCTAGCTAGGCCTCTTGATTGTATAAGATGAAGCTTTAGATACTGAAGAGGAGATGATCAAGAGCACTACAAAGTTTTCTTTTTTCGAAGGAAAAACGAAATAATTAACAAGTGAGGAGCTCAACTGGTGTGGTTAGACATTAGATTTATAGAGGGGACAAACTACACTTCGATCATTTCTGCTCAAACCGCGTTACTTTGGAAAAAAAACAGTGCTGCACTGCACCTCTACAAGTTTCGTAGGCCCCACCATCTTCTTTTCCGTGGGTAGCAAGCAACTGGAAATCTTAAATCCTAACCATACATTTCAATCTCATATTAAGATATCATATGTAGTTTTTTATATAAAAAAACTAAATCAAGATACGTCATTTAAATTAACTTTGAATTTCTTGACTAAGAATCAAGGACATGATTGATACAATTATATATACAAGGACCTATCAGTCACAAACTTTAAAATACAGAGACATATACATGACAATGTATCATGTGCAAGTCATATGAATTTTATGATAGTTTGGATTAAAAAAACAAATAGAAGGATATATTGAAGAAAATTAGGGATTAAGTTCGCATAATCAAACAAATATAAGAAAAGATGGGAAACTTACCTCATTTTATATAAAAATTGATTAAACAATCCCAAAAAAAAAAAAAAAAAAACATGATTTGGCTAAGGCTATGACAAAAATATCTTTATTTTTATTTTTGTTGCTTTGAATAATTTTTAAATGGTTTTAGATTATTTTAAGTTGATGATGTAAAAAATAGTATTTAAAAATAAAAAATATTATTTAAAAAACAATGTTTGAAAGTGGGGGGGGGGGAAGGAAAGTACTTGGAAAACTAGTTGGAAGAGGAAAATAGGGTGAAATTAATTTGAAAATTAAATAATTTTTTTTTGTTGTTGTTGTTGAAATAGCATGATCTTTGTGATCACTCTTTCCTCACGGTTCTAGGAAGAAGAAAATGGTGAGCTGGCATCAAAATTTTCTACTCATTTTCCATGGTTCTAGATAAAAAAAATACAGATAGTCAAACCAACTATTAATTTATTTTTTGCGTTCAAATCATTCAAGTTTTTAGATTACTTCTCAAGTTTAAATACAATTTATTTATATACAAGAGAATCATATAATTTATTTTTTAATTTTTTGGATGCGAGAAATAACATCATCTAGAAAACATATTTTATAGGTCTAAATGAGAGAATAAAAACTTTAATTATCTTAGACTCTTATAAAAAATACACGTTTTTATTTAAATTCAAAATTTATTAAATAAATTACAAGTTCTCTATTATCATTAACACAAACTTAGCATCTAACTTTAAAATTGAAAGTCTTAACACAAGACTTAGCATCTAATTTTTAATTAAAACATGCATAATAAAACCGAGACAAGCACATAAGAGCACTGCACTTGTGCTGACTCAAAGTCTACTGCTTTGGAGAATGGAACCTTATCTCAACTCAAAGTCTGCTAGGTGGGAGAAAATAATGGGGGTGTTTGGAAAGTCATTCAAAAATGTTTTTAGGTGTTTTTGGTCTTTTTTTTTTATTTTGAATTTTAAAAACAGATGGTTAGTGTTTTTAAATCATTTTAATGTGCTGATATTAAAAATGATTTTTAAAAAATAAAAAAATATTATTTTAATATATTTCGGCACGAAATACACTTTAAAAAACTACAGCAACAGCTCCCAAACAACCTCAATGTAGCAGAAAAAGCACACTGCCTTCCCACAAACTTCTCTACAAGTTTTTGTGTGCCCCACCATCCTTTTTCTTCTTGGGGCGCAAGCAATTGCAAATAATTTTTTTTTCTTAAAAAAAAAAGAAAAAAATGATAATTTATGATTTTTTTAATTCTTATTATATTTTTAACTGTTGTCGATATGATTTGAAGATTCTGTAACTGAAGATCTTGATTCATCATTTGCAAATTCTATAGTTACCGGAGATCTTGATCATCATGCATAAGAAAACAAGACTAAAATCTCGAGATTTAAGGTATGTTTAATAGTGTTAAAAAGAATATTTTAAAAAATATTTTTTATTTAGAAATATTAAAATAATATTTTTTTATTTATTTTTTAAAATTATTTTTAACAAGAGCATATTAAAACAATCTAAAAACACACAAAATAAATTAATTACAAGTAAAAAATAAAAATAAAACTTTGTTTTTCAACATTTATAAACACGCCCTCAATGTTCACTAAAATCTACTATCATTCACGACAATCTACCATGATTTTATTGTTATTGTGGTCATCAACTGTCATTATATTCCATCGTGTCCTTCTAGAAGTGTTGTCAGCTCTCACGAGTTGTATTCCTGTTCCTGATGTGGAGAAGCCATTAAGGATGACGCCATTATCTCGTCCAAGGATGAGCATCGTGTTCTGCGGTTTTAGAGTTGTGGTAAAGGATTTATGCAGGAATTTTTTGATAGAAATAGCAAGAGAAGCGCATGTTTTTGGGACTTGTGAAATTTGCTGGTGTTCGGCTCGAAACTTTGAATCCTTCTCATATTATCAGAAAATGGTCACTTATGTCATTAATTGTAGTATAAAAACCAACGAGACTACAAGCCCAGATGGGAGGTCTTGCATCGAATAATCAAGTTGGGAGATGGCAGCTTCCTCGAACTGACTGTCACTCTTTTTGGTATTCCGTTATTAAAAAATTATCAGCTAATTCCATGGTTAAAAATCAACCACTGTGCTGTATGATTAAAATGAAAGCAATCCCAGTTGAGTCAAACTTTACGAGCCCATGTACTTCTCGCTCGGATGAGCACAGCAAAACCCTAATCTGAAGAGTCAAGATTTTTAAGCAGATGATCAAGTCCAGGAAGGCAGATTTTACCTCAACATTCCATTGTATACATACAGTACAATATAGACACAGGCAAAAAAAAATTGATCTTACACATCGAAGGAGTTGAAGTGGTGGTGAACTGGGAAATCCTTATCAATAAATGGTGCTCCCATACCGTCTCATATATTAGGACTCCACTATTTTTATTTTTTTTATTCAAGAAAACTACATCTCCCTTTAGACACTCTTTACGGATTTAAGTTCAGTGAATAAAACTCAGGTTGTTCTAAATTCTTACAATATAAACATATCCCAACTCAAATCCAAAATTTCCAGAATAAATCTCAAGTCTTTTCTACCTTATCCATAATTCACCATTCCCTTAAACCTAAGGCCCGCAGAATTCAACGAGAGAAGCAATGAGAAGTCAAATTCATTCAACGAGGTTGAAATAAAAGAAAGGGAAGCAAAGTGTCTGGTATGGCACGATCTGATGTACTCTTCAAGCTAAAATTGTCCCACTAGCTTGTAAGAGTATTTTGTAGGTTATCCGCATGATTTGTCTTGGTTAAACCGTTATTTAGTAGTGCCAGATTATCACCTGAATTCTCAAAACTTTTAGTTTTTACAAGCTTGACTGCAAGATGATGTTGGTGGTAATGTAATAATACCCTGAAAAAAATTAACTAATTAATTAGGAAAGGATAACCTTATCATTTGATGAGTAATTATAGTTGTGATAGACATTGAGGTCATTTCATATATTTTTGATATATGTATATATATAACAAAATTTTGAGGTTTCCTATTATGCCCTTTTGATTTAAGTCGTGTTCTCTCTATCTTGATTTTTAATTGAGTTTTTGCATGCATATCAGGGTTATTGAGAAAGGTTTAGAAATTAAAATTTTACGGTATTTGGTTTTTAATTATTTTTAAGTAGTTGTTATGCTAAAGGCGTCTTATATTGATAGGAAATCATTAAAAATGATTTATATGTTTTTGGTAGATTAATTTGAAGAAACAATGAACTTAAAAAAAGAACGCGTTGATAACTACAGACAACCGGGAACCTAGTCTTTGATTCACAAGTGTTATGGTCAGAATTTTCACAGGCTACAGAACATTTGAAATAACAGTTAGAGCATAAGAAGGAAGAAGTGCTTCACCTTTCACCTATATGATCTTGACGAATGCCCATCAACTTTTCTAGAACAAGATCGCCATCAATGGAGAGCAGATCTACCACCAAAGCTGTGGGGTAGTCATTTTCAGAGATTCCTCTGCCTTTCGTCTCGTGAATAAGAAAAAAACTGATTTTTACCCGACAGCACTTTCATTTTAACACACTTTTCTGCATTTATGGAACACTTCCTTCCCTTTATGTTCAAAATCTAAATTAGAAAGGGAAACTTCCAGCATCCTTGAACATGATCGCCCATGAACTATGGATAGTAACCTTACCTTTCTAAATTTAACTCCATGGTATACTAAGGCCAAGGGATTTTATAATCAAGCTAAGGACAAACATCAAAAAAATGCAACATTTTCCCAGACTCTAGAGTCAGTAAAATGAGAAGCCAAGAGAGAAATCAGATGAAATTGGAAGGGGTCATGTTGTCCTATGAGTCTTGTTAGTTTCACAAATTTGCAGCTTTTCCCTCTTAAAAAGCTTGTTCGTGTTCTTCGGTTTTATTGATGATCTATTTCCTCATCTCCTCTCTTTTCTCCATTTCCTCTAGATGAATGGTATTTTTCCTGCACAAACTATACCAGAAATGTTTATCAGTAAATGGAGTATTATAAAGGATGTCTGTAATCTTTAAATTTGACCATGAATTTCAGGCTACAAAAAGAAAAACGTCACAATTCCTGAAGATCTAGATCAATTTGTACATTCTGACTAGACGAAGAAAGCATCACCGAGAAATTCACCTGAGAGAAACAGAGGAGGCTAAGTAATAGCATTGGCCGATGGTAACCACAAAAGGAGGAAAATGTGATGCATACTACTGTGCAGGTACTTGGAGGTCTTTCAATGACGCATCTAAGAAATACCTGTCCTTTTAAGCTTTAAGATTTTGAATAAGCCAAAATGCAAAGAACAGATATGGGTGTACATCACAACAGCAACAGGTAAATTATAGAATTCCTACAGATTCATGTGGTGTATGATACATTGCAAATGCATGTTTGATTTGTTGACAGCTCAAATTGGATATCTTTAAGACTTCTTTGCTGACTGCTCTCGTGTAGCACACAAATCTAAGAATTTTTTGAGAAACATATTATTTTTTTATTTTGGAGCCTAAAGTTCATACGACGATAATTGAGTTCATATCCTATAAGAAGATCCACTTCCTGCTCTTAATTCGGATGATCATATGCTCAGCAGAAAGAGGGTAGGAAAATGCCACAACCCTCTTCTCGCCAGGACAGAAATCCATGAAATTGGAAGGAAATGAGAGTTTTGCTTACAATAGAAAGTTAAAATGTGAACGACGAGACTTTCTTGGGATAACAAGACATCAGTTTACCTCACCTAAACGGCTACAACCTACATCGACATGCAGGGCCAAGAACAATGAAATCAATGCAAGGCCATTCCTCACCTCTACAGAAAGATCTAGCAGAAGGGGAACGATTCTGTTCAAAGAGAACGTTTGATTTTCACTTGAAAGTCCCAGTCGGAAAACATTACGGAGCCTAAAATTTATAAATAATTATCTGGTTGTAAGTCATAGTCAATCCACCTTTATCATAACCTAACACCGAATGTTTAATCTATTGACTACACAATAAAACAGCAAAGAAGATGGGGTTAAATACTGGGGATGCACTTACAGAGAAGAGCTTGGGAAGAGGACGAAGGAAAGACAAGAAAGTTGCTGTTGATGATGCTGATCCATTACTTGAAGCGGAGACACTTTCTTTGGTACCAGAGTCAGGAGATGTGGCATGAAATCTGTTTCTGCAGACTAGTGTTTGCCCTTGATGATGGTGGAGTTTTGTAAGGTTATTTTAGGGTTCTTGCCTGTCGTTTGTTTTTTCTTCCAGAGACTTGACTGTCAGGTAAAAATCTATCACTCGGTTGATGCTGGATTTGGAAATTAAAAAAAAAAAAAAACTGATTTCATTGATTGAGAAAAATTGAGTATTGCAATTGTTTTTTCTTGCTAGCTAAAGTTTTTTTTCTTTTCAATTTTATCCTCTCAATTTCAGCTCATTTATGATTGGGTTTGATTGTCTACTTTTTAATTAGTTTTGTATTAGTTCTCGTAATATTTAGAAAGAAATTCATAACCCGGTTGATACTCAATTTAAAAATTAATTTTATTGGCTTAAAATAACTAAAGTCGTAAAAATTATATTTAAAATTTATTGTGAATTATAATAATGTTATTTATTGGGAGAAAAAAAAAGTCTGGCATTTCAGTTGATGCGGGATTTGGAAAATTAAAAATTGATTTCACTAATTTAGAAAAATTGAAAAAAATCATTTTAAAAAGTAAATTCTATTTTAATATATATAATATTAATATAACTATTTATTAATAATAACTAATACAATCCAAATTATTATTTTTATATAGAAATATAAATCTTATATTAAATTTATGAAAATAAAAAATAATTCTTTTATTTTTAGCTTTTAATTTACAAGACTACGAGTCTACTCATTTTCTTCGTTGGTGTCTTTAACTAAGGTTATCAATATCGTTTTGGGTATCGTTCTAATTTTTTTATTGGTACGAAACGTTTCAGTTTCGAAGTATTTCGGCGTGCCGTTTCGGAGTTGTACTGTTTATATATAATTAATTATATATATATATATATATATATGAAAAAAATTAAAATGTTAATTTATCAAGCATAATTAAAATTCAAGATAAATTAACTTTAAATTATACAATACAAACACAAAATCAAACAAATATAATATCAAAATTAGAAGAAAAAAATCACAAATTAATCAAAATAAAGAAGTTTTAAGACCAGAACGGCACACCCAGAACATAACCGAGACATTCCGGCCAAAATTTTCAGAACAAGCTGAAATGAAAACAATATCATTTTATCTTAATTTTATTAATGAAACAAAATATTCCAGCCATTCTAAATAGAAAGGAACAAAATTAACAACCCTATCTTTATCCTATCGACAGGTTTTCACATTCAGAAATCTGATCTCGTGGGCACGATGCAGTACCGATTGCTTTCCAACTCCTTTTTTTTTTTTATAACTTGGATGGGGGCTTGTTCTTAGCAAGTTAATGGGTTTGCAGATGTGGTCGAAAGTGACTGTTGAACTTCTTCTTCTTTTTTATTATTATTAATATGATAAGTTAATGATAATATAAATTTTTAATAATTATTATATTAATAATTATATTACTCGAACATAAAAATACAGAAAAGCAAGCACCATTAAAATTTGAGTTTTAAAGAGCATGCAAGGGTCATTAGAGGGCTCACCAATATCTAAATTACCATTAACATAGAAAAAGGAAAGTCTTCAAAACCATATAGTGTGAATTTGCCGAGAAATAAGAAATGCTTGGAGGTTGACGAATACAACTGAACGCTCCCCCCACCCCCCCAGTATATATATATGTTTGAATTGTGCATGGGGTATGAAATGATATATAATTTTATTTATGATCTTTATATAAAAAAGAGATATTTTTTTATTAGAGATTAATATAAATTATATTATAGGACCTCACTTACAAGTTTAAACTTTTAGGTGAGATGGTTTCTTATATGTTATCAGATATTTGTTGACCCAGCGGTCACGAGTTCAAATCTCACCACCCCCATTTTATTTGATAAAAATCAAACACAAGGTAATGTGGGCCTGTACAAGTTTCAAGCTCAAAAGACTTTCACTTGAGGGAGGGTATTAGAGAATAATATAAATTATATTCTGGAGCCTCACTTACAAGTTTAAGCTTTTAGGTGAGATGGTTCCTATATTTTTAACTTTCATATCGATATAAGATTTGTTTGTTTAAAAACATGTAATAAATATTTTTTATAGAAATGTTTAGAAGCATAATAATGGGTTTTTTTTAAAATATTTTCACTTGAAAAATATGTTAAAATAATATATATTTTTTAATATTCTTGATATTAATATAAAAACAAAAAAAAACATTTTTTTTAATTAATGCAAAAATAAACAGATTTTTATAGTAGATGCTCAATGATGAAACTATTGTCCCTATCTTTAACCCTGTAGAGCATGAAAGCTTGTGAGAGCAACTTTAATGGTAAAAGTCATTTTGAAGAGGTAAATTTTTAAAATGGCTCCTTGAATAGTGTATATATGGTTTTTTTGTTGATGTGTACTTTAATGGTAAAAGTTATTTTGGAGAACTATTTTTTTTATATTATTTTAAATATAATAGAATTATTTTGTATGTAGTTTAATTATTTCATTGATTATATAATTAATAGGAATAAGTTATATAATTAAATAATTACTTTTAAAAAAATACTCCAACAATATAATTATTAATTTTATATATAATTTTTTACTCTTGTTAAGGTACCTTTAAATAATTTTTTTTTAATATAATTATATTATTTTATATATATATATATATATATAATGGCCCCATGAAATATTTTAACTCTTCCTCTCCTAAGCTGCTATTTGTAAATGGCACTACTATTATAGCTTATAATTACAAATAAAAAAGGGAAATAATTATTATTATATATTTGCATGCGGGATAACATCAGATGCCCTGAAATGGGCAAAAGGTTGTTTTACCCATACCCATCGATTGCATATTTCTGTATATTTGTCTTTACTTAAAATGTAATTTCTTCATTCATGGTATAAAAAGAGATTGCTATCACATGGATTCGATCTATATGGATTAAATCCCTATTTATCACTATTACTGTTATTGTTATTGTTTTTTAAAAATATTTTTTTAAAAAAATAATTTTAAAGTTAATGATGGCAAATTTATAATTTTAATATTAATTATATAGTTGAGATGTTTTGGTTTAAATGGAAATAAAATAGATATGGTTTTGTTAGTTTTATTATTTATTACTTTTTATTTTTGTAAATCCTTGATTTAAATCTAAAAAAAATAAAAAAAAAATCAAAGTTGACCTAGCGAATTGTTACAATTAAAACCTAATTTATTTTTATAAAGCTAAAAGAGTATTATTTTAATTAAAATAATATTATTTTAATTAAAATAATATTATTTTAATTCTGATTTAATCTAGATTAAAATGCTCACTTTTAATATCTCTAAAGTTTCTATATTTATAACCAAGCTTGAGAGAGAAAAGCGAAAACCATTTGAGCCCCTTGTATTGAGCTCGTCTTAATCAAGGAATCGTTAACAGGGTCGCCAGGTGTACCTTTAAAATGACAAATATGTTTCTCTTATCCATTTTGAATATGTTAGGTAGCAAAAATATTTTTAAGATCTTTGGGAGATATATATATATATATATATATATATATATATATATATATATATATATTAAAAATATTTTTTTAAAAAAATATTATTTCTATCGCGTGCAATAAGTTCAATTTACGTGGGGCTAAGATGCTGTCAACTTTGTACATTTTGTTAATATAAAGTTTTAAACCCTTTATTTTACATTGAATTAACCTCCTTTGCTGCTTTTAGTTAAGGTTTAAAATTATATTTTTATTTTTAAAAATTATTTATATTAATATATAAAAATAATCTAAAAATATTTACAAAATAATAAAAAAAAATTCAAAAATAGTTTTAAAATAAAATCTCATGAACTTAATAAACGGTAGATCCCCAACAAAATTTGTATTAATTAAATGTCCATAAATGAATGAAGGAAAAAGGTTTATTAAAACTGCTTCTTCTTCTTGTTTTTACCTAATCATTGACCCTAAACTATAGGGCCCTATCTTAGGTACGAAGGGTGCTGTTATGTATTTTATTATCTATTGAATATGTATAAAGTATAAACTATTAATATTTATTTAAAAATCCATAATCACAAAAAATAATTAATTTGAAAAATAAAATCTAAAATAGTTTTAAACACAAAAACAGACACACTCTAAAACAATATTTATAAGTTTGGTTTAAAAAAATATAAAAATTAATTCTTTTAAACCCAAACTCAGTTTAAAATGCAGTATTTCTACGTAGACAACTGAGAAGTGATGGAATTTTTGTTTTTATAGTTAAACTTGGATTTCAAGTGTTTTTTAAACTATTATTTCCGCCTGAAAAAAACATTACGTTAATGTTTTTTTAGATGTTTTTTAATTTAATGTGAATTTTTTTAAAATAATACTATTTCAATATATTTTAATTAAAAGATATTTTTCAAATTATCATACACCGCATTATCAACCCCACAATAAATAATAGAAAAATAAATTTCAGAATATCCTACTAAAATTATCCTTATATCCCCTTGCTAGCGGCAAGATGCGTAACCTTATGGCATATGCCAAGAAACTGGTTTGTAGACGCCCCACTCAATTTGGATTAACTCTAAAAAAAAAAAACCTAAAAAACGCCATGCCAAAACTCCTTCCCTACATGGCAGTTGTCTAATTTAATCATTACAGACCCCACAAGCTCCATGATTAGGATAAACCCTCACGAATTTTCAAATGAGGTAATGATTACTGCTAATGTGATTATCTTGGTAAACTTGACCACAGCTCTATAACAGAGGAGTCTCTAATGATAGAATATTTTGAGCATATCCAGAGTTATCCAGCTAGACAATTATCGCCCAGACTGACGTGGAACACAGCTGCCGCTGTCATAAACTTGCTCAAGATCCAATGAGTACTTGCCACGTAAGCCAAAGACAGCCAGCCTTCATGTATGCGGCGTATAGTACGTCCACTGATCAGGACTCAAGATCATACTATAAATATGCCACAGATTCTGGGACTTGTTCAAATCACAACTGGAGCGTACTTTTAATTTTTGGAAGCCTTGTGTTTGTCTAAGAATTGAATGGCTCAAGCCATATCCAGAATACCTTTAGAATACATGGATTTTGAGGATGATGTCGGGTTTTCTGATGATCCGGCGTATTTTACTGACATTGCTTTCGGTTTTTGGGAAGAACAGGATGTGTCACTTGAGAGTTCATGTAACTCCGGTGATTGTAACGAGGATGATGAAGATGAGATGAGTCCCTCTAATGTTAACGAGAACAAGAAGTTTTGGGAAACAGAGAAACAACTTCTTCAGGTGACTTTTCATTTTCTTTTCAATTTAAAATGTGCCAAAGGTAGTTTAAGGTCACTGTGTGATTAAATTATTCGTAATGGAAATTAGTACTGATTATTTATGGTTGCTTTTGCAGGCAACATTGTATAGAACAAGTTCTCTTGAGACCAGGATTCGTCAAGCTACAAAAGAGACTCTGAAGGAAATTGATGGGGTTGGCATGTATTGTTTGTGTGGGAAACCGATGGCCGGAGCCTGCCGGAATTGCTTGCAAAGAGAAGTTTCAATTCGGCTTCAAAATCAAGGCTATAATTGTGCCATTTGCAAGTCCACGTGGAAGAGATCTGCAGAAATTCCTCCAGGTACAACAAATAACTCATTTCTTTCCATCGTTTTATGACAAAAATGTTATCATTGTTAACCAGAAGATGATAATCATAAGATTAATCAGGGTTGATTAAGACCATGTGATCCAATTATTGGAGCTATATAGTCTATAGACATGTATGATCTATGTGACTTCTGGGGCTAAACATTTTTCTGCAAATTTATGCAGGGGAACACACTTTTTTGGAAGTGGTGGACAAATTAGATTCAAAGAAAGGAGAAGTGAGGGTGGTAATCGAGTTGAATTTCCGAGCCGAATTCGAGATAGCGAAAGCAAATCAAGAATACAATCAGCTAATTAACCGGTTACCAGAAGTATATGTAGGCAAGACAGAAAGGCTAAAAACCTTGATAAAGATATTATGTTCAGCAGCTAAAAAGTGCATGGAGGAGAAGAAGATGCACTTGGGTCCATGGCGGAAGCTCAAGTATATGCAGTCTAAGTGGTCAGGCACATGTGATAAAACAACACCGGCACCCTTGCCTGGTGGATTTTCGGACCGGCCGGCAAAGTCTAGGGCATCCATGTTGACTTGTGATCTATCGGAGACTTTGCCTGTCTGGCATTGTACAGCAGTTCAAGTCTTGTGATACAAATTTTGTAAGATTATGTAATGAAGACCCCTGCTGGAGACAGTTTTATGTTCAGATGTAAATACTAGCATTTGTGTTGGGTTTGAGAGTGAGGAGATTCAGTGGGGTTGGTTGATTGTATGATACCTATGTGCAACCCTTTTTCTCTTGAAGAGATTTGCCTTGCTTTCTATGCCTTTGCTTTCTCTTTAAGAGAATTAGCGAGGCAGGATAGCAAAGTAATCGTGATTTGCATTAAAAAATCTTGAGTTTAAACGAGGATGAGTATTTCTTGTAAAAGTTTATGACAATCAAAGTTTTATTCGTTTATTTAAATTTATAAAATATAATTTTTGGAAAATTGGGTTTACTCATAATATATATATTAAAAATAAAATATTTGCGATTTGTACAAAAGAATCTTGAGTTTTAATCAGGGTGTGTATTTTTTATAAAAATTTATGATAATGAAGATTCTACTTTCTTACCTAGACTCACAAATATAATTTCTGGAGAATAGGTTTCCTCCCAATATATATATTAAATTGATTGATCTAAACTAATCAAAATCCATTGAGTAAAAGACCTCCAATTAAAAAATAGTTGCTTGAAAAAGTTAATAGCTCATCTTGGGTTATTTCTTTTATCTATACCTTTAGTTTTATTTAAGTTAATTAGTAAAGCTTCTAATTTATTATTTTGATGATATTTTCAAGTCAAATTATCAAGATCAATCACAAGAGAACATCCTTGTTTTATTGCCAATATGCCCAATGACATGTCTTGAATCCAAGTAGCTATTTGAATAAAAAAAAATTGATGAGAGAAAACCTGTAAATAATTAAAATAAATAAAGCCAGGGATTTGAGATTCAAAACTCACCAAGAGAAAAACTTAATTAAAATAATTATATTTTTCATAGAAAGCCCTTCATCTCATGAACAAATTGCTGCTGATGGTAGGCCAAGAAACAAATAATCTCAATGGACATATGACTCGAGCCAGGGCAGTCCCAGCAAGCTTGCAAGTTGATGGGCTCAGCCCTGCTGGTCCTGGGAAGGGTTTGTTGTTCATCATAGTTGGTCGAACAACTTCGTGTTAACTTATTATTATATAATTCGTTGTTTGTTTTTGATAAATTTTGGAATGAAATTATTTCTCCATGTGAAAATAAAAAATGAAAATACATTCCTTAGAATTAATCTCTGCATAATGTATCACATCGCTTAGATGTTAAGAAAAAAGTTAGGGTTCTAAATTAAGTCCATCCATATTATATTTTTTAATGTTAGGGTATACTCGTTCACATGTGTGTATTTAATGTCTTAAATAATACAAAAGTTTTAATATAATATAGTTTTTATTGCAATTATTTCTTGTCCCGCATAAATTTTTAAAATGAATGTAATTTAAGATAGTGCTATGGTACATATTGCATATGTATCAATATAATTAAGTTTTAACCAATAAAATTAAACACATTAAAATAAAAATATATATCGATACCAAGTTGAAAAAAAAATATATGAGAAAAAAAATTCAACTAAATAATATGAATCACAAATTTTTATGGTAGATTTATTGTAAATTATTTTTTATTAGACACAGAAATTAAGTTCATATCATAGGTTTTAGTTTAAGAGCATATTAAATATTTTTTATATAAAAATATTTTTTTTTGACAGTATAGATTCACTTGTGTATTATTTGTTTCCTTTTTGATTTATAATTAAGCTCTTTCCAATAAAATTACAAAATTAAATGATAAAACAGTATTTCTTAAAAATAAAAATATTTATAAATTTAAATTTGATATGCATAAAGAAAATATTATATATATTTTTTAAAATACTTTATTACTTTTAGTTTTAGTTTGAGGGAAAAACATTGGAAATTTAATGTCAATAAATAAAAAAAATAAAAAATTAATGCAATGTTAGAGAGAGAGAAATACTCTATAGAAGTTATGAAAAGTTTAGGTTAAATATTTTTAAAACTATGAGATCCACTAATACTTCTATTTAAATATTCATAATTGTTAATTGGTGTGATGACACATAAATAAAATTATGATAAAAATAATCAAATTACTAGATAACTTATTAGATATAAATAGTCACATAAATGGAATGGTATCCCATGATGCAAAACATACTACTAATTTAGTATATATATTACTTAGCTATTTTTTATGTAAGAAAATATCATCCTTGGAAAGTGCACTTTATAAGTCCAGATGAATAAGTAAAATTCTGGTTGTCCTAGGCTTTTACAAGAAGTGCAGATCATGACTTAAACTCGAGATTTGTTGTGTAGATCACAAGTTTTCTATCATCACATCATGCCTTTTGAGATATATTATATAGTGCATATACTATTTTCCCAAGTTTAGAGAATATTATTTAAATAGGAAGAAAAATGGTTTAATTATATGTTTTTATGTTATTTCAATATTTATTATATAAAATTATCGGCCACGCGAGGAACCACTTATTATTGTTAAAGAACTCTTATTCCATAAAAAAATTATTCAAGAGAGGCTAATTTTAAAATTTTAAGGGACCTAATTAAATAATTTTATATAATTATAGGACCTAAAATAAACTTTGGGGGGCGGCGTTGAACCCTTCCGTCCCTGCTTATAAGGCAAGGCAGTAGAAATCGTTTCACTTAAATGCTTGAAGACAAAAATCAGGAGCCCTAAATTTCAACCTTTTGAATACGTTTGCATTGACCATACTTTTTCTTCTTTTCCGTTCTCCAATGGCTTCACATATGAGGGTCAAGTTTAACGTATTAAATTTAATTCGATCTTAATCAAAACTCTTTTTACTGGTTAATCAAGATAATATATTTTAAAAATAAATAAATTTGGACTCAATGAAAAATTGACTCGTTAAACCATTTTGAACAGAATAAATTTAATAAAATTTAAATTAATTTCATTAACTTAAATGATCCGTCAAAAATAAAAAAAATAAAAACTTGAATTAGGCTAGAAACTCTATTTTTGTGTCATGTGATCTTCTTCCCCAGTAGAGTCAAAGTTGTCCAATTCTTTTCATTAAACGGCCGGAACACCTCGTACTAGTTAAAAAAACAAGATAAAATAATATTATTTTTATCTCAATTTTTATTTCGGCCTACAGAAATACACCAGAATTGCACCGGGTATGCTGTTTCAGTCTCCCACTTCTCTCTCTCTCAACCCATTAACACTATATCTATCTCTAATATATAATTATATATACATATATTTCCGGTCCCGCCACCTATATATATATATATATATATATATATTGCATCATTTAATTTTATAAAAATTAAAAATTATATTTAATTGTTTTTCTTTTTAATTTTTTTATATATAATTAATTATATATAAATAGTATAACCCTGAAATAGCACATTTAAATATTTTAAAATCAAAATATTCCATATTAATGAAAAAATAAAACACTAATAGAAATGAAACTGATAGCTATGAGTAGAATGAGGGCAGTATTTTGTCTCCTATGAACAACTAGTAAAAAAAATGTAAGAAAATCGATGAAAAAAATTGTTTTCTAGTACAGAAACACACACATCAATGGACTTGTTGCTGTTTGATTTCATATAAAGCTAGTAAGATGAAATTTTTATTATTATTAATGTGATTCTCTGGACTAGATTGTATATTTTTATTAATATATTAGTAATTATAAGACTTGAACTTAAAATTACAGTGAAAATAAAATCGACCCTGTGTTTTAAAAGCGTTTTTAAAAAAAGTTGAAAATTTTTATTTTTATTTTTTATTCTAGATTGATTTTTTTAGTGGTTTTAGATCATTTTCATGTGCTGATATTAAAAATAATTTTTAAAAATAAAAAAAACTTATTTCAATGCATTTTTTTTTAATGAAAAACACTTTCAAAAGCGACTACAACCACACTTCCAAACAAGCACTTAGTTTCAAACTCTTATCACTGAGTCACCTACTAGATGATTAGCAAGACGAATCTTATTTGGAAGTATAGTTGAAGTTATTCTTTAAAGTGTTTTTTTTATTTAGAAATGTATCAAAATAAATTTTATTTTATTTTTTAAAAACTATTTTTGGTATTGACACATTAAAGTAATTTAAAAAAATTAAAAAATTAATTTAAAAATAAAATAAAATATTTTTAAAATATACTAACAAACACTATTGAAGTCAAGAAACTTGGAAGATAAGAACGCTTGAGAGACAATCCACCATCAATCTCATGTTAAACAAAATGCATGACATTTCTCTTGCCCATTTGCATTAAAAGTTAAAGGGAAGGACCCAAAAACAAATATTGTGATAAAATTTTTGATGCTTTGACAGCGACAACAAGAAGATTTTTTCACTTTTTGAGGGAATTAAATGATATATATATATATGTATATATATATATATATAATTCTGAAGGAGCCATGTGTGGAAATATGTTAGATGATGCGACACCGTTCAAATCCAGGTCCTTCTACCTTTATTGATCATGTGAAAGTTAAACGGGGGCTAAAGCTACATGGCATATAATTTTACAGCTCCGACTAACTCGATTGACTGATCTAGAATTCAGTTAATTTAGATTTTAAATTGGTTTAAGTTAAAAATAAAATAAAATTATAGCTTATGAAATATTAATTTTATGAAATCACACTGCAATTATTAAATGAAAAGTATAATGACTTAATAGAAAAAATAAAGAAAAATGAAAGAAAAAAACCTTTTTTAAATAAAATAATAATATTGAGGTGGTTCACTTTTCATATAAACAATGTTTTTTTAATTGTATTAATAGCGATGTTATAATTAAAAATAAAATATGGTTTTGATTTAATTTTAAAATAGTGTTTGATATTGCAATAATAATCTTTTTTTAAAATAAAAATAGTGTGAGATCTCTAAATATTATTTATATTATTCATTAATATAAAATCTTAAGTGAAAGCTTTATAGATCAAATCACCTTTTATTCTATTTTTATCAAATAAAATAAGAGTGATGATATTCAAACTTGTGATAGCTGAGTCAATAAAATTATAATATCATGCTAAAAAATTATTTCATTGAAAAATTTAAATTATGAGATGAGATTGTAAAATATAGTTTTTATTATTCTGTACTAGTTTGAAATTTGAACCGGTTAATCGATAAAATCAATTTATAAATAAAAAATAATTTTAATATTTTTTTTTTAAAATATATCAATTAAAGAAAAGTTTTTAGTAAAATAGGCATCTGAGCAGCCCCGTCTAGACAACAGAGACTAATATTATTTAAAGGATAAAAAAGAATATATATATATATATATATGTGTGTGTGTGTGTGTGTAGCCGTCACTAAGCAATTCATTTTTTTCGAGAAGATTAGATCAGAGATGAAGGTTTGAGACATCAGAAGCAAGAATCTGAATCCACGTGAGCACTTCCCCATGTTAAGAGACAGAGAATGAAAAATCTTTGTTTGTTTTCTGCATACTCAAGTAATACAAAATTATGGATTTTATACACTGTCATTGTAACTAACTACCTAACTTAACTAACTAACTAACTCACACTGACATTTTCTAATCTTTTCATACTCTAGCACAAAGCACAATGCCCACGACTAATATTTTTTAAAAAATAATCATCGTTTCAATAAAACTTAATATTATTTAAAAATTAGCTAGAGAAGAGCTCAAGCTATTAAATAAAAAACCTAGTCCGGAGCTGAGTCTTGGATACATAAAATGTTAAAAAATCTTCTTATTTAAAAATTTAAATGGCTAGATAACATGCTACAATATAATTTATATTATTTTCTAACATATTTTTTTAAGTGAAATATTTTTAGGTTTTAAATTTGTATATGCCCACGTTACCTTGTACTTGATTTTTTATCAAATAGAATAAGGACAGTGAAATTCAAATTCATGATTATTGAGTCAACAAGGTTCTAAAACCATATTAGAAATTATCTCACCTAAAAAATTAAGCTGTTAGATGATATTCATAATATGATTTATATTATTATCTAATACAAAAAAAATATTTGTCTAAGAATATATTTAAAATTATTTTTTTATTTAGAAATATATCATAAAAATAATCTAAAAACATAAAAAAATTTAATTTAAAATAAAAAATAAAAATATTTTTAAAATTCAATCTAATCACATGATAAAGTCACCGAGACACAAAATCAACCCGGCCACGAACAGTGGAGGTTGAGTCATAATGCTCTCGACAATGACATTGACACCAACACTTTACCACATCGTGTGAACATGGACTGGAGCCGCAATTTGCACAGCTAATTTCCGTTCGGGTTTCTTTGACGAAGAACACCGTCCTCTGTTGTCCCCAGTGAGGAGCCGCAATCGGTACAGAACGTTTCCAAGAAACATCGGAGCAGGTTCCTTATAATTGTCACGTGCCCCATTATTTTGGACACCTACGTATCCTAGCCCTACCTACAACGTGGAGAGATTACCTGGGCGTGTCTTTAATTTTTATATGTAATTTTAAAAACAATTTCAACTTTACTGTTAAATAATAAACCTTAAATGTCCAAGATTTTCTTCCCGACATGTCGTGTAGTTGTTGGAAAAAAAATATTTTTTTATTTAACGGTAAAAGAATATTAGTATGTGTGGAAAAGAAGGTGTATCTATCCTTTCTCTTTCCTATCAATTTAATAATTTAATCGAAAAATATATTTTTGTTAGCTGTAAAAGGATCTGATCCCAAAGCCCACGAAGTCAATCCAAGTCAATCCAAGTGGGAATTCTCATGGAACCCAAGACTTGAGCCTTCTGACAAGGTGCATGTGATATGGGTCCCGTGGGACCCCATATGCTTTAATTTCCTAGGACAAAATCTGTAATGTTTGATATAGAAGTAAATATTTATTTGTAATTTCATTTCAAAAATATTTTTATAAAATTTTATTTTTATTTTAAATTATTTTTAGATAATATTTTATGTGTTGATGTCAAAAATAATTTTAAAAAAATAAAAAAATAATTTTAATACAATGCTAAACAAAAATCACTCTAAAAAAAAAAATTCTTTTGAACCTTGTTATAAATGACTTATTACATGTTATATATCGTCCTTGATTCTTGTTTATTTTAAAAAATTTGCTAGTTTTTTAGTATTAAATAAAATTGGATAATATTACAATAATAAAATACGATGAATTTTAAATTATAAATGGTTTTTTTATTTATTAAGCTCTGAACCATGGTTTTTAAAATTGTTTTTTTATATATTGTTTTTAAAAATAGAAAATATTATTTAAAACGCGAACACTATCAAAATAAATAAAAACTCCCTCCATTCAAATAAAAAATAGAAACGTAAAAGGCTACTCCTTCTGATAGAATAAAAAAAAAAAATAGAAAGGTATAAAGCTACTCTAGGATTCCAAATTGGCAGCTGATGATGCAGGGATGACGAGAGATAGTGATGACTACTGCGTGACGACTGCATTCATGACCTTAGCCCATTTGTTTTTGTTTTCTTGGACTTTTCTGTCCCTGGTTAGATGATTTATAAAGATCTGTCAAGTAAACGGATCTACCATCTTCACGAATCTGTTCTGAGGTTTATCAGGGGAGTCATGGTTGCAAAAACTAGAGGGCCAATAATGGAGAGAAGCAGCAGCAGGTCTAATATTTCTTCTACAAAAACAGAGAGAAAGATCGTTGAGAAAAATAGGAGAAATCAAATGAAAACCCTTTACTCCAATCTCAATTCTCTCATCCCTAATCGAAATTTCAAGGTTCTATATCTTTCACTCTCTCTAAATTTGTGCCTGCTTATTTTATTGCATTCTAGTTTGCTGTCTTAACCTCCCATGAATTGGTCAATCTGTGCTTGCTCTCATGTTTTGAGAGGATCAGAATGGTTTAGGATTTATCAGCTGCATTGGGGTGGTATTTCTTGTTCCTTTTTGTTTCTTGAATTGACGGAATTATTGAAAATATTTTTCCTTTTGTTGTGGATATGCAGGAAGCACAAACTCTGCCTGATCAGATAGATGAAGCAATAAACTATATAAAGCGTCTGGAGGAAAAACTGGAGAAAGCCAGGGAAAAGAGAGACAGCTTAACAAGCAGCAGAAACAGAATACGCGCATGTACTTTTGATCCTATACCACCAAGTGCTACATCAAAATCACCTCAGCTGAAAATCCAAGAAATGGGTTCAGCTCTGGAGATAGTTTTGACATGTGGGCTAGATAATCAGTTCGTATTTTATGAGATTATTAAAATTCTTCATGAAGAAGGTGTAGAAGTTGTTAGTGCTAATTATCAAGCTCTTGGAGATTCCATTTTCCATATAGTCCATGCACAGGTAATAGTTATATTTGATCCATTATGCTGATCCATCTCAAATCTCCAACATGTTTTCTTGAAAATTCAATGATCAATTTGAAGTTATTTTGCGCAGATGAAGGAATCTGCAGATGGTTTTGGAGCTGCGAAAGTAACTGAGAGACTGGACAGGTTTATTAATGGATCCAAAAGTGAAATAGAGTTGGATTCAGAGCTATGGGATTTTGCAATTTGTCCTGAGACTAATTGGGAATTCTAAACAGTACTGTAGTGCCAAACTTAGCATAAAATGATGGTAAATTTGGCGCTACAGATTGGGATCTCTGAGTTCAATTTCTTGAAGAAATCTGTAAGATATGATATTAGAAAGAAGTAGTTTACCTATGTGAGGTAATATCCTATATAACAACGAGGGCTTGTTCCTTGTTGGTTCTCCATACAGATTTGATCTCATTTTACACTTTCTTTTGAATTTTCCATTCTTATGAAACTGATATGATCTCTAGAATTACTCCGTGAAATCATGCAAGAGAAAGTGATGTTTGACAGCAACGGGAAACACTTAAATGGTATATATATTGATGGATTATATCTTCCTCAATTCTACAAGAGGAATTGCAAGAGAAGAAGAAGTCTATGTGTGTTTTGGCTGTTCATCAGCTGATCATGAGCATTTTGTGTTCTAGAACCACTGACTTTCACAGAATCATGGTATGCATCAAAAACATGTTTCTTTCCCGAAAATAAAATCCCAAGTTCCTGGAAAACTGATATTAACTGCAGCTGTAGAACTCAGGTCTTCATGTATACTTGGATAGCAGTTCCATAGCTAGTAGTAATGGTGGGAATAGGCCTGGGCAGGTTGATTGTAGTCAAAATAAAAACCTTAACTTCAGTTCATATTAAGAAATTTTTAATTTTTAATTTATTTTTTATAACCAGAAATCCATGCAAGTTTACACATATTATAATTAATTCTTAATTTACTAAATTTTTTACAAGTTCAATAAATAAATAAAATATTACAGGAATGACAAATATACATAAAATTACAGTGATAGTATTTATCTTTTATTTTTTTTATAATTAAAATATCCAGACTAGTTTATATATACTATTATTAATTCTTAATTCACTAAATCTTTTACAAGTTTAATAAATAAATAAAATATTATAAAAATAACAAATATATATGAAAAGACTTCAACTTGAGATAGAAAAAAAAATATCTGTCCTCGCTGGGCCAAACCTGAAGTGCGTCTTTTAGCTTTTAGATAAGTGTTACTTGTACTCGGAAACTTGTTGATGGAGATTTTTTTGTAATGAGTGCGATGTCACATAGTGGTCATATGATAACTTTCAGGACCACATTTAACTCATCTTGGTGGTCACTTCAACTATGGTTAGCATTGATTAGCATGTGTGGTTAATGAAATTTTAATTTGGTTTCAATAATTTAATTTAAATATTTTTTAGTTTTCACTCCCGGGCCTCAAAATCCTCAAAGTTACCCCTTGATATTTTGTTTTTCATATTTTATTCATGCTCTTTTAATTATTGTTTTTTGGAACTTTTGTACGGTTTTATTTTTATTCATTTTTATCCTTCAAACCAAAATTCTTGTGTTATTTTTTATAATTTGGTTTTTTATTATATTTTATTTATTCTATGTCTTTTAGTTTTTTTTTTGAATTTCACCCTTTAATAAAAAAAAATAATACTTGTCCTTCATGTTTTTTCTTCTTCCAATTTTGATTAGTATTCATTTAATTTGTATTTTCTTTATTCTTTTGTATAATTAGTTTTTTTTTTAAATTTCATTATCCAATACGTAAATGGTTAAGAATTAAGGTTCATGGTTTTTCTGTATAGGGTGCTTTCGGAGGAATGATCTTGATCATGAGTTTAAAAAGCTAGCAGCAACTGATATTTTATTTCTATATGTTTTATTTTCAATTTTATCATTCAAAATTATTTAAAAAAAATAGGTAAAATGATTTTGTTGTATTAGGTTATCTTGATTTTATGACTTGGACTATAAGTTAACTCGAGCTGCTTTAACCTTTATTATCATAGTTATAGATTTGTCATGCTAACTTGAATGAACTCAGACTATTTTTTTCCTTTTTCACCCAATTTTATTGTTTTGTATTTGATTGACTAAGACTAGCCCAAAAACTCGATATATTTCTTTTAACATGAGCACTATCATTTTCCTTTGAAGTGTTTTAAACAATCATATTTGAAAGATTTTAACCAATAAAAATAAAAGAAATATTTGTTAAATATATAAACTTTACCTTTATTTACTAGAAAAATATTACATTTATGGTTTTTGTTAAAGAGAAGATTTTTCATGCAAAATGACGAGATTATATCAATTTCTAGTATAATTTTTTTTTTAATCTAGAAATGAAATATATTTTTGTGATCATAAAAATAGTGTAAAGTATTGAATAACGAGTTATCATATTTCAATACATATATTATGACTAAGATCGAGATGATAATTTACATAACGAGTTATCGTATTTCAATACATAATTTACGAAGTCATGTATAGATATTTCAATCGAGATGCCGAGAATTCATGAATATTTTTCATGGAATCATGAGATTTTAATGGAGATGTTGCCATGGAGATTTTCCATAGAGTCATTTATAGAGAAAGTCATTTTTTTATTTAAAAAGTTTAAGAGATAAAGATTTAATTTACAAAATTATGTGATCTTGGTTAATACGTCATGAGGATCTTTTCATATTATATACTTTTTTCCACAAACTGTTGAAGGTATCATCTGAAAATCAATATTTCAATCTCCTTTTTTAAAGTATGTCACTTCGCAATGTCATGATCTTGATCACGATGAAAGTGATAGAACTTGCTAGAATTTCTCACACGTCATCAAAGATGGATACCTCATGAGATTGTTGGTGAATAAATTAATGAATTATTATTGACTAGTCAATTGTCTTTATTGATTGCTATGTGATGTCATGGCTGTTGTGTCATTAATAAAAATAATTATGATGTTCAATATTATTGCAGAATATTACGTTTGCTCTGTATAGCAAAAGTTGCGTGTACATGAAAAGCCTATGTGCTCGGGTTCCTGAGAAGTCTTTCGTGGACACATCCTTCTCTCTCTCTCTCTAGAGAGAGAGACAGTCGACGAGAGAGACTCTCTCTCTCTCTCTCTAGAGAGAGAGAGAGAGAGAGAGAGAGAGAGAGAGAGAGAGAGAGGAATGTGTCCACGAAAGACTAAGATTGGTGTTAAGCTCCAATTAAAATTGCAGTCAATGAAGCTTGAACTTGAGCTGAGATTTTAGCCAATGAAGCTGGAATTCAGGCCATTTAATTAAAAACCTAACCTGGTTGGATGGTAAGAAAAAAAAGTCTGAGCCTTTACAATATATCAGGGCATGATATTGTTTCATGGCTAGCAGTGTTAAAAGTGTTTATAAAAATATTTGATTTTTTTTAAATATTTTTTTTGATATTTTTATATCATTTTGATGCGTTGATATCAAAAATGATTTTTAAAAAATAAAAAAAATATTATTTTAATATATTTCTAAACAAAAAAACACTTTCAAAAGGAACCGCAACCACACTTCCAAATAGACACCTAGAAAGACTAGACAAACTATAAGACACTGTTTGTTTGCTTCACAATAACTGTTTAGAAATATAATTGAAATTAATTTTTATGTTCAAAAATATATCAAATGATATTTTTTATTTTTTAAAAATTATTTTTGATATTAGTACGTAAAAATAATTTAAAAAATCAATTTTTAATTTAAAATAATAAATAAATAAATAAAATTCATTTTTTTTAAACGCATGGTAGAAATCATATATTCGTTAACTGTCCTGTTCATAAGCTGTCTGGGATTAACAGGAACATGGGCTGTTGAGATCATGAGTTCCAGTGGGTTAAAATGTTTCTGCTCAAGAGACGTTTCATCATTATTTTTCTAGACTGTCTTGGCGTGCCACCATTTACAGCATCTGGAAGGAGAGAAATAACCAGAAAGATGCTCCACCTTCAGATATGACTACCTGGGCTGTTCATATGGTTTAATGTAAATAGCATGAGTACAATATCTAGCGAAAGATGCCGCTTAATGGTTCGGTTCTATGTTTGTTTAAAGAATCATTAGTCCTTCAAACCCGTAAAATTAATCGAGATATACAATAACTAGAATCTATACAAACGTTACAAGAAAATTTCAACAAAATATCTGATTAAAATACTGGAATGATATATGAATTGTTGAAGACGGGAAGCGTTCGTATTCCAATGACATATATACTTACAGTGATGTCTTGATGTTTTGTGTCGGCCATGATAGGCACTACACAGACATTGCCTTCATTTCATTCTACTGATTAAAAGTCAGAACACAGTTGAGTAGAATGATAAGATAAAAGAAATCTTTGACTTTGATTTTACGTGTCCCGAGCACCGTGATTGTGGAAAAAGGGTCCCCTCCCGTTCGTTCAATTATCACGGCGAGCATCAGTTTCTTAACCTTCAATTTGCGGTCGGATTTTTTTTCTGAATATCTATCATTTGAAATTGAATGTTTTGAAATTCAGTGATTTTTATTCATAATTAATTAATTTTTTTTTTATTTTTAAAATAATATTTGTGATATCAGTACAACAAAATGATATAAAAATATAAAAAATAATAATTGAAAATATTTTTTTTTTAAATAATTTTAAAACACAATAAAAAACAAGTCTACGTGATTAGCACATCTGGGACTTCTCAGCCTTCCTATCTTCTTAAAGCACTTCAAACCTAAGTGCAACACCATTTAGACTGTGTTTGTTTCTCGGAATTCACTTTCTGGGAAATCACTTTCCAAACTTTCATGTGTTTGTTTGCCTTCCGGAAAGTTGGTCAACGGAAAACACTTTCCAGTTAAAGAAAAATATGGCTTGGTTTTCAGGAAAGTGTTTTCCGGAAAATTTGGACGGAAAACACTTTCCGGAAGTTGTGAAAAATTTAAAAATATCATTATTTGCTGATTATATCAAATTTGATCCTCAAACTTTTAATTGCTATATATAATTTGTTTTGAATATTTATTTTTCAATTCCATCTCTTAAAATTTAATTTTTATATTAATTTTGGTCCTTATTTTTATAATTGCTATTTGCTTTTTCCTTATCATTTTTTTATTGAAATTTTTTATCTATCAAATTTGGTCCTTATTTTTTTTATTGTTACTTATTTTATTTGAAATAATTTATGAAATGTTAATTATTATTATTTTAATTTATTCACCTTTCATTTTTTTTTAATTTTTAGATTTGATCTCTATTATTTTGATTATTATTTATTTTATTTGAGATAATTTATGAAATTATATTTTTTTTCAATTTCATTCTCATTCAACTTTTTAATTTGTAAGATTTGTTCCTCATTATTTTAATAAACTTGAAAAAAAATTAATTTATTAATAAATTATTTTCCAGTTCATTTTCCATAACACAAATAAATACTGGAAAGTGTTTTCCAGTTCATTTTCCATAACACTGCCAAACATCGGAATTCACTTTTCAGGAATTCACTTTCCCCGGAATTCACTTTCCAAAAGAAAACCACTTTCCAGCAAACAAACGGGGCCTTAGAGTTTAGTTGCTTTCTTGACATGGATAGTAAATACAGAAATTTAAAATGGTACAAGTTTATTTTAAAACTATTATAAAAATAAATTTATTATTTTTATCATTTCAATTTAACATATTTTTCTATAATTATCTCTTTTATATTGAAATATTAACCAAGCACAAATCTTTGACACAAATAAGTAACTTCAACCCACAACCTAAATCAATAACATTGTAATTTAAAAACCAAATCTTAGATATTATTGTTAATCCTAATTTATATTTTAAACTCTTGAATCATGTTAATAAATTCAGCTTGGTTTGACCGGTTAAACGATGAATTGCTTATCCTAAATCTGACTTGACTCATGTTTAATTTTGAATCGATTATAAAATTGATTTGATTAAATTCAAGTTACTTGACAAATTAATTTACAATAAACCCGATTGATTTTTAGCAAAAACTTTGTCAAAATCAATTACATTTTTATTTTGTAATTTTTTTTCTAAGATGACATTATTTTGAATATGTATGAACCTCCACAAGTTAAGCTGGATCAAGATGGTTCTTGTAACTATACTGTGGATTGCTCTCTGATTTACACTAGGCTAGGAAGTTGATTCACGGTAATAGAAGTTACATTGTTAGGGCTAAATACTCACATAAGTTGTGGTCCTTAGCGGCAATTTACACCGTTACGGTTCCTCTACTTGCAAATCAAGATTCAGAAGCTCTCCTAAAGTAAATGTGTGGCATGGCGAGGAGGAGATATGATCAAGCCTTGAAATCGATAGCTCTTGAGAGACCTGAGGCATCGTGGGGCGAAATTTTGGATCGGCATTGATGCATCTGAATCCGAGCTTGATAATTATGGCAACTTGGACAGCCAATTCACGATCAGGAGTTTGTAGGCGTTTGTCCAACAGATCTTTCAACAACATAGTACTGTCGGGATTCCATTCCGAACATGTTGGCAAAGTTGAAAGACAACCTATTAGTTCACCAGGATGATGGCCCATAATTATTTCCAGTGCCACGACTCCGAAGCTATATACATCGCATTTCTCAGTAACCTTCATCGTGTAAGCAAGTTCTGCAGACCCACGATTTCGAAGAGAAACGAACCATTAAAAACAGGAAAATAACAAGATAGAAGTTTACATTTCAAAACTTATGGTAAGATTCATGTTACCTGGTGCAATGTATCCGTAAGTTCCAGCAAGCTCTGTCCAGTTCGAAGAATCAAGCTTTACAAGTCTAGCAGTGCCGAAATCAGACACCCGAGCTTCATATTTCTGATCCAACAATATATTGCTGCTAGATATGTCACGATGAATAATCGGCGGCTTGCAATCGTGATGCATGTAACAAAGAGCATTCACAATCCCCTTTACAATATTGATTCGTTTAGACCAATCCAACTCCTTAGCCTGCTCTACATTATCCAGGATCAGAGCCAAGCTTCCCCTTTCCAAGTACTCATAAACCAGAAATGACTGCTTGGCATGCAAGCAGAAACCATGAAGCTTCACAATGTTTCTGTGTCGAGTTTTATTCAACGCTTGAATTTCACTCTCAAATGTCTTTAGATCTTCCGATCTTGTAGTATACTGCAATGGGTGGAGCTTCTTTACTGCTACAATCTGTCCTGTTGACAGCTTGGCTTTGTAAACACTTCCATGTCCTCCCACTCCGATGCAGTACTTGGCATTAAAACCCTCGTTTACTCCATTGATGTCTTCATATACTAGCTTCCCATCATAGCTCCAGATCGTAAACAGATTTCCTTGCTGTGAATCAGTGAGCTTGTTTCTCATGTTCTTCCTCCATTCTTTTCTTAGGATACAGACAATACCGATAAGAATGGTCAAGAAGAATGAAGCTCCAGAAACAGAAAGGGAGATCAGGAGTAGTAGATCCTTGCGGTCTTTTGTAGTGTTTATGGGAGGAGGACACTTCATCAAGCTAGTACGGTTGCCACACAAGCCTTTGTTGTGTTTAAATGCTTCTGGTGGGGCTTCTTGGAAGGCTTTGCTTTTCGGAATCGGACCTTCCAACTCGTTGTAGGATAGGTCAACTATTCTCAAACTCTGCATCTGGTCCATTGTGGATGGAATGAAACCAGTGAAGTTATTGTGAGAGAGTACCAAAACTTCTAACTTGACCAAATTCCCAAGTTGCCATGGGATTTCCCCAGAAAGCAAGTTTCTACTAAGATCTAGTAGAACTTGCAGAGACACCAAATTCCCTATTTCAACCGGAATGCCATCATGAAAACTGTTGTTGCTCAAATTCAAGGAAAGCATCTTTGAGCAATGACCAAGTTGCTTGGGTATGGAGCCACTTAGATTGTTTGCTGCTAGATCGAGATAAGAAAGATCAGGCAACGATCCAATTTCAGGAGGAATCTTGCCTGAGAGACTATTGAAACTCAGAGTTAGATTGAACAACGACTTCAGCTTTCCCAACTCATTCGGTATTCTGCCTTCAAGTTTATTTGAAGAAAGGTCTAAATAGTGCAGAGCTGTTGACTCTCCGAGTTCTGGCGGTATCACACCAGTGACATGACAGTTGGAGATTTTCAAGCTTGTGAGCAGCTGGCATTTTCCCCAATTTGGTGATACTTGTCCATGAAAATTATTGTAGCTCAAATCAATGTAATCAAGATTCGGGTACACTCCAAAGTCTTCTGATATGTTACCAACGAGGTTGTTCCTGTCAAGTCTAAGTCTAGTTAAGCTTGTGCAGTTCTTCAAACCTTTAGGAACAGTACCCGTAAAGCGATTGTTACTTGCACAAAAATCTTCGAGTATGCTTCCATGACAGATTTTTTCGGGTAACAATCCAGAAATGCTATTGTTTGACAAAAAGAACAACGTCAGATTGGTAAGCTTGTTGATCTCTGGAGGTAGTGGACCAGACAAGTGGTTTCCATAGAGAGACAAAACCTTGAGGCCTATGAGATCACCGATAGAGGCAGGGATTTCACCTGTCAGGTCATTTAAATTCAAGCGAAGCTCGCTGAGGGATCTCAACCTTCCTAGCTCCGGTGGGATTGAGCCGGACAGGCGATTGTTGGCGAGGTTTAGAACTGAAAGATTGGACAAGTTTGCAACAGTGGCAGGAATAGAACCCAGAAGAAGATTGTTTGAGAAGCTCAAGACAGTGAGTTTCATCATAGTTCCTATATCCCGAGGAATATATCCAGTGAACTGATTATAACCCAGATCGAGAATCGCAAGACTGGATAGATTGCTGATACGGGGAGGGATATTTCCTTTGAGGGAGTTGTGTTGGAGATCAAGACAAGACAGATTATGGAAGGATGAGAAGTTGAAGTCATCGAGCGTGCCTTTCAACTGGAAACTGGTTAGGTTTATGGTGGAGACACTTCCACCATTAATGCAGTGGATCCCAGTCCAAGTGCATGGACTCTTGTCTGATCCCGGAACTCGTTTCCATGAAGAGAGAAGAGATTGAGCTTGGCCACTGAGGCTTTTTTTCCATTTGAGTAAAGCCTCCACTTCTAGCACTCTTCCTGCAGCTTGTGGATGATCTGTACTTGAAGCAGAAACATGTTTTGAAGTAAGCATTAACAGAATAATTAGAATCAATGACATGGTTTTAGAATTTTTCTAGGTAGAAGTTGATTAATTTTCGAGGGAGCAGGATTCAGAGAATAAATCAGGGTGTATGTATCTAAACAACCATGGTAGAATATGCTAGCATCTCACTCGATCTCTTTCAAAGTCTCCGTAGACTTGGATTTTCAGAGCAACTTTCTAGTAGCCTCCTTCGTCTTCTTCTTCTTATAGATTTGGAACTTTGCTAGACAATTGCGTTTAATGAATATTTGAAGGCAGTGTTTGACTGCAGATATGGAGCATATTACAAGGTAGAATATCATCACCTGAAAGTCTTCCATTTAAATCCCATCAACGTATCTCTGAATTTTTCAAACCCAGAACACTTGACTAATCATTTTTTCCATCTATTTCACCTACTCACCAAAATATCCACTTATATTTAAATAGATATGCATTAATGGCTGTATATTTGTTAAGATTTTTTTGGAAAGCAATTCAAGTTTTGTTGTGGGATGTGTATTTTTTTTCAAACAAAAAAATTAGATGTTTTTGCTTTTTAACGTGTTTTCTTATATATAAAATATGTGTAAATTAAAAAGTTTATGAAGGTATTTAATGAAATAAATCAAGAATTATTGAGATAAAAAAAACTAGAAAAATTGAAATATAAATATAAATCAAGATATTTAATCTCGTAAAATAAAATATTTATCTAGTTTAATGAATCTATTTATTGAAATTATTTTTTTATTCAATCAAATGATAATAAAAATCTACACGTAAAATAATAGAATTAATTGAATATAATAAGATATAAAAGGCTACACATATTTAAAATATTATATAAAAATAAATTAAAACATTTATTGAAGAAAAGCTCATCAGGCAAGCCAATAACAGTCAAGATATCAGATCAATTTCCCTGTGAACTCCTTGCATGGCCAATACATCTGCTGCAGGATTGTAGTTTGATGGAGCTTCATTGCATTAAAAATTCCTCGCAACTTCCCGGCGGCGAGCTGCACTAGAAACCATCCAGGCTACTGCTGTTCTTGAGAAGATCAGAGGGCTTAAAGCGACAAGAGGAGAAAGCTATCGCTAATGCTGATGTTGTGAAGGAAAAAAAAGATTGGAATTCTTTGGGATAAAAAACGCAAATCAACCTGTCATCCATTCTACTGATTCTATAAAATGTATTCATATACCATTCATCTAATGATCCTAAAAGTCAAACATTTATTCAGCAAGTCAGATCAATTGTTTTTAAAAAAATATTGAAGTTATATAAAATTATTTAATATTTTTATTAAAGCCAGTCAAGTAAGTCAATCTTAAAATCTCTTAGTTTATCTTCTTATTTAACCCAAGTTAAAATTAAACTATATATAAATTACTTTGAAATACTCAATCAATTTGAACAGTGTAAAGATATTTCAATCAACTAGTAACAATAGTCCAAGGATGGATTTTATAAGAAAAAATAGGTAAAATTAACATAAAAAAATCCCTTTCAACCCAATTTCTTGTCTATCTCAAATTTAAAATTAAATTATATAAAAATTATTCTGACATGACCCAATTAACTAGGTTGATTTAAAAGCAACATGATCAACCAATAAAAAACAGTCCACATACAAAATCGAGTAGGAAAAAAGGATAAAATTGACATAAAAACACTTTTGACCCGACTTAGCCCAAGTTTAAAATCAAATTATGTGGTAATTGCTTCGATATTATCCGGTCGACTTAAAAAAATGTAAAGGCTGAATTAAGTAGAAAAAAAGTATTCATTATTAAAAAAACATAATTATTCCTAAGTGTTTTTAGATAGAAGTAATTTTATTCCTTGAAAGACAAGATATGAACATAGTTTGGAAATTGTCATGTGATAAACCACGAAGGTCTAGTAAGGTGCCTATCAAGAATCCGAGATATGAGGGTTGAGCTAGGACACGTATTCTGCAGATGACTCAGCTGTGGGCAATTGCTGATTTTGTTTAATTTGCTTTTTGAATTGGTCAATAAAGTTAGAAGGAATAAGTCAATTAGTGGGGGCTATTTTTCTGTCAACTAGCCGTTCCACGTCCTTCTAATTAGGGAAGTAGTTAAGTTTTTATTTGTATTTAAATCATTGTTTCCAGCAAGTTGAACAACGAGAAAAGTATTACAAGGTTTATTCTCACCTTAAGTAGAGTATTTTCTTATTTTCTTAAAGGCTTTGACTAGGACCTAACATTGGTATCAGAGCTTTCACACTATGACTACCAATAAAGAAAGGATCGAGAATTTAGAAGCTGCTCTTGGTGGACTTCAAGACAATTTCAACAAGATGGACCTGGGTGTTACTGACAAATTACATCAGCTAGAGACTGCTATTAGTAGAATTTCTGAAGTACTGCTTCCAAGGCAAGAGCCGAACTCTAGCAATGTCCAAGAACGCAGTGGACAAGCCTTTGGTGCGCGATCTCGTGACACCACAGACGGTGGCCGCTCAATGTTCTCCTCCAAATTGGCTAAGCTCGAATTTCCCAGGTATTTTGGTACTGACCCAACTGAATGGCTCACGCGTGTTGATCAATTTTTTGAATACAGGGCACTTTGGAAGCACAAAAAGTGTCTTTGGCTTCTTTTCATTTGGAAGGCGAAGCAAATCAATGGTGGCAGTGGTTACGCAAGGCTTATCATGAGGACAAAAAAGAGGTATCATGGGAGATTTTTGTGGAAGAATTATGGGCTCGTTTTGGTCCCACGGATTGTGAAGATTTTGACGAGTCTTTATAAAAAATAAGGCAAACGGGATCCTTAAGAGAATACCAGAAAGAATTTGAGAGGATGGGAAACAGGGTGCAAGGGTGGACTCCGAAGGCTTTGGTGGGTACTTTTATGGGTGGTCTCAAGCCTGAAATTGCTGATGGAATTCGGATGTTTAAGCCAAAGTCCTTAAAAGAAGCCATCAGTTTGGCAAGGATGAGAGATGAGCAGATGATTCGTCAAGAGAAACCACAACGGCCACTCTACAGAACTTCTGATATTTCTGATCGACCATTCAACAAGAACACTGACGTCTCTAATCGTCCATTCACCAGGACTGTTGGCGTCTCTTCACCTTCTAAAATCCAGTCTGCATCACCTATGAAGCAATTAACATGGTCTGAGATGCAACAAAGGCGTGCTCAAGGCCTTTGCTTCAATTATGATGAAAGGTTTGTATTAGGGCATAAATGCAAGGGGCCGTAGCTGTTATTGCTTGAAGGCAATTATGAAGATGATGAGATCAATAATGAGGAACCTAAAATTTCACTTCATGCTCTCACGGGGTGGTCAACAGCTAGAACCATGAGAGTCTCAGCCAAAATGGGACATCATGAACTGGTTGTGCTTATTGACAGTGGGTCAACCCACAATTTCATCAATGAACGGGTAGCTGAAATATTGCAATTACCGGTGGTGCCCACTGAACCCTTTGCTGTGAAAGTGGCTAACGGAGTTCCGCTAAGGTGTCAGGGGAGATTTGACAATGTGCACGTCTTATTGCAAGGTATCCCATTTACCTTAACTCTTTATTCGTTACCGCTAATTGGGTTGGATATGGTGTTGGGAGTCCAGTGGCTAGAACAGTTGGGTACGGTAGTTTGTGATTGGAAGAGGATGACGATGAAGTTTTCATGGATGAATCAGCATCATCAATTGGAAGGAATTGGCAATCAACCAATTCAGCCGATACAGGTGCAAGCACTGTCAAAGGAGATGAAGCAGGGCAATTCTATTTTTGCTGTGTGTCTACAGTTGGCTGGGGAAGAAACACCACAGATGAACCGACCTGATATGCAACAATTGTTACAAGAATTTGAGGACATTCATCAAGAACCACAACAGCTCCCTCCCCAAAGAGAAATAGATCACCACATCAACCTCAAAGAAAGGACTGAGCCCATCAATGTCTGGCCATACAGGTATGCCTATTTTCAAAAAGCTGAGATTGAAAAGCAAGTTCATGACATGTTAAAATTGGGGCTAATTAGATCTAGCACAAGTCCATTTTCTTCTCCTATGTTGTTAGTTAAAAAAAAATGGCACTTGGCGATTTTGTACCGATTATAGAGCCCTAAATGCTGCAACTATAAAAGATAGATTTCCTATTCCAACTGTCGATGACATGCTTGATGAATTATATGGGGCTGCTTTCTTTACTAAACTTGATTTACATTCTGGGTATCACCAAGTCCGGGTCAATCCTTTAGATATCCACAAAACTGCTTTTCGCACACACAATGGTTATTATGAGTATTTGGTTATGCCGTTTGGGTTATGTAATGCTCCTTCCACATTTCAAGCTATCATGAATTCCATATTTCGTCCTTACCTTCGCAAATTTGTATTAGTTTTCTTTGATGATATTCTAATCTATAGCCCCAATTGGACTATGCATATTGAACATGTTAAAACAGCTTTTGAAATATTAAGGCATCATTAGTTTTTCATCAAATTGAATAAGTGTGTGTTTGGGCAATAAGAGGTGGAGTATTTGGGTCATATTGTGACGTCCCAAGGTGTGAAGGCCGATAAGGGCAAAATTCAATCTATGCTTAATTGGCCTTGCCTAATTAATGTTTCTGAATTGCGAGGGTTCTTAGGCCTTACAGGTTACTAAAGGAAGTTTGTTCGCAATTATGGAATCATTGCCCGACCACTCACAAACCTTTTGAAGAAGGGGCTATTTCGGTGGACAGAGGAGGCAGATGCGGCATTCCTTGCGTTGAAGCAAGCAATGACTTCAACTCCTACGCTTGCTATGCCTAATTTTAATGAACCTTTTGTCATTGAAACTGATGCTTCAGGTACTGGTATTGGGGCGGTGTTAACTCAGCACGGGAGACCCATTGCATTCATGAGCCGAGCATTAGGGGTCACTAAACTGTCATGGTCCACATATGCTAAAGAAATGCTTGCCATTGTTCAAGCTATTCGGTTGTGGCGTCCTTACTTGCTGGGCAGGAAATTTTTCACACACTGACCATTGCAACCTTAAGTACTTGATGGAGCAGCGTATTGTCACCCCAGAACAGCAGAAATGGGTGTCTAAATTAGTAGGGTATGACTACGAAATCACTTACAAACCGGGAAAGGAGAATTCTGCTGTTGATGCCTTATCAAGAGTAATTGGCAGCCCTAGCCTTAATGCACTCTTTGTTCCTCAAGCATCTTTGTGGCAGACACTCAAGGAGGAAGCCAGCCAACATCCTTACATGGTCCGTATTGGCAAACTTGCTACTGCCAATCCGGGAGCTCCCTATAAATGGATGAATGGTTTGGTGTGTTACAATAACCGAGTAGTCATTCCCCCTAATTCACCTCTTGTCCAGCTTCTATTACAGGAATTCCATGATTCACTTTTTGGAGGTCATTCGGGGGTGTCACGCACATACAAAAGAATGGCGCAACAGTTTTATTGGCCATCCATGCATAGAGTGGTTCAGCAATATGTTGCTTCTTGCACGGTTTGCCAAAAGAATAAGTCTAATACTTTATCTCCAGCCGGGCTTCTACAGCCGCTGCCCGTTCCTTGTCAAATCTGGGACGATATTACCATGGATTTCATTGAAGGGTTACCACCATCTAATGGTAAAAACACCATTTTTGTGGTCGTGGACCGTTTAAGCAAATCTGCTCATTTTTTGGCTTTAGCACATCCTTACACGGCCAAAATGGTTGCTGAGAAATTTGTGGAGGGGATTGTCAAGCTTCATGGCATGCCGAAGTCCATTATTAGTGACCGGGATCTTATCTTCGTCAGTCATTTTTGGCGTGAATTCTTCAAGATGTCAGGGACAAAGCTGCACATGAGTTCCGCTTATCATCCCCAAACCGACGGTCAATCGGAGGTGGTTAACAGGTGTGTTGAGCAGTATCTTCGATGTTTTGTTTCTCAACAACCTCGAAAGTGGTGTTCTTTTCTTGCATGGGCTGAATTTTGGTACAACACCACATTCCATTCCTCTATCGGGATGTCTCCTTTTCAAGCCCTCTATGGCAGACCACCACCAAGCATCCTGAATTATCAGATTGGGGCCTCTTCGGTGCACGAGGTGGATCAGACTATGATTTCTCGTAATTCTCTTTTACGTCAGCTCAAAATTAATCTGCAGGCTGCAATTAATCAAATGAAACAGGGGGCTGATTCCAAAAGACAGGACGTGAACTTTCAAGTGGGGGATTTAGTCTTCCTCAAACTACATCCTTATCGCCAACAATCTCTGTTTCGGAGACCAGCTCAAAAGTTGGCCAGCCGTTTTTATGGTCCTTATAAGGTTGAGGAAAAGGTGGGAAAGGTTGCTTACAAACTTCAGCTTCCTGGAGATGCTCGAATACACCCTGTTTTTCATGTTTCACTTCTCAAGAAGCAAGTCGGAGAGTCCACGGTCACCAGCGCAGAACTGCCTCCCATTACTGATGATGGTGAGTTTGTTTTAGAACCTGCTGCTGTGTTGGAAACCCGATGGGTGCGGAAAGGGTCTACTTTTGTTGAGGAACTCCTTGTCCAATGGAAACACTTGTCAAAAGAGGATGCTACGTGGGAAAATGCACAGGAGCTGCGTGACAAGTTTCTGTCCTTCAACCTTGAGGACAAGGTTCTAATTCAAGACAGGGGCAATGATAAACCACGAAGGTCTAGTAGGGTGCCTATCAAGAATCCGAGATATGAGGGTTGAGCTGGGACACGTATTCTGCAGATGACTCAGCTGTGGGCAATTGCTGATTTTGTTTAATTTGCTTTTTAAATTGGTCAATAAAGTTAGAAGGAATAAGTCAATTAGTGGGGGCTATTTTTCTATCAACTAGCCGTTCCACGTCCTTCTAATTAGGGAAGTAGTTAAGTTTTTATTTGTATTTAAATCATTGTTTCCAACAAGTTGAACAACGAGAAAAGTATTACAAGGTTTATTCTCACCTTAAGCAGAGTATTTTCTTATTTTCTTAAAGGCTTTGACTGGGACCTAACATCATGATACATATTGAACATTAAAAAAAACCTATATCTAGAGCATGTGGACAAGGCGTTAGAACTTGAAACATAGAAAAATATGTTTGCTTCAACACAAGCCAATCTACCCAGTTCCCCACGAAAGCTACTCTTGAATATCCAAAATGAAGAGCAAGCAAGGAGTACATAGAGATGAGTAAGCATGTCAAGAAAAGGTAGAGGATGATTGAAGCAGGACCAAGAAAAGATAAATATATTATTAAAATTGACAGCTTAATTGTTTGCTCGTTGCTAATTTTGCAATGCTTGACTTGCAATGAGTTTAGCCTTACAGATAACTTCATTAAAAGTGACATACATCCAGAAATTAAAGATAGCAATTGAGATATATTTACCAGCATGAGTTTCTACCATGTAAATGATGGTAAAACAAATGATGGGTACGCATCATATTTCGATGCAAGGGCCTGCACAGAAGATAAAGCTGCTGCTTCTCCGAAAGTATTGACTCCAAGTTCAGTTGCATGAATCCCACCGGTTATAAATACTGACCGGATCCCAGCAGCATTTGCACCTTTGATATCATGGTGAAGAGAATCACCCACAGCTATTGAATCAAAAGCATCAACACCGCCCAATTCCATAGCAGATTTATAGATTATCTGCTAGAAAGTTAATACAGTGATCAGAGCAGCCAAAGGAAATGTATAGCCAAGAAAAAAAAAACCCAGCAATGATACGATGAAGGTGATAACAACAGCTTTTCCCTAAGAGAATACACTAATTATGTAAAAGATAAGCAAAATGTAGGTTATTCCTGACCATCTCAAACTAAAAAGTCAAATGCCTGTGAGTGATTTTAACCACTTATTCTGTATTTTGTGTAGAATATTTACAAATAAAGGAAATAGCAGTAGTTCATAGCACAAAAATTAAAAATCCAATGCTAGTTTGTACTTGCAATTGAGGCATATGCATGGATGTCCATATCACCAAAGGATATAATAAGCATTTCTGAATGAATAGCAAGAACTAACAGGAATAATATGCAGCAACATCACCTTATCTGGCTTGCCCATCCATTTCACTTCACCACCAAGCTTCTCATACTTGGCAGCCAATGTACCTAACAAGATAGCACAGCTTGTATCACAAGAGTTAACAAAATAAATCTCTCCGTATTATTATTTTTGAGCTTTTCTTACAAGTTGATCTATATACAAGGGGGGAGAAAGTGAGGAAGAATGCAAAGAGTACCTAACTCCTAAATTTATATAATTATTCAAGGAATAACTACAGTAGTTGTTCATATATTCAAGACAAATTGATCACAAATCATAAAAATAAAATTGATTTTTTCCTCTTAAAATCATATGTTTGACAAAGTCAATCAACCGCAATTTGTTCAGATCATCAATGAACATTAGGTTTATGGCTATGCATTTTGCTGCTTTATATTGATAAAAGATGAAACTAACGAAAGGAAAGGAAAAACACTATAGAAGAGAAAGGAAACCCCAAAAATTATACTATTGTTACTAGATTACCAAGAAACAACTTCAAAGGGAATTTTAGTAGAAAAGTCCATCTCATTTAATAAGATGAGCGTATTCTGTAAACAGGAGAATAAGATGACTCAAAATCTTTACCAGGCATGACTCGCAAGTCTCTAGCTTCAACAGTTACAAAGTCTGGATTGGCTACAACCATAGGAATTTGTTTAGCAGCACAGCGCTCCAATACTTTCTCAAGCTCCTCAAGAGTCATAGGGCAAGAAGCACCAGAAGACAGTCCCAATGCTTCAGTGCCATGAGCCAAAACAAACTCAGCTTCTTCAACCTTGTCAACAACTTGTAAGCCTAAGCCCTGCAGGGAAAAAATGGGCATAAAAGCAGAGTATTAATTGTGAGTCCGACTCTGAGTGTCTAAGGTCTTATGACACTTGAATAATCAAGATTATCAGCTGTAAGTCTGCTAATTAGGTCCAGTGCATCATTCATGGCTCTTGACACAATCACCTAGCACAACCAGAGAAAATGCAATGATCGATAAATTATCTACTCAAAGATAGTTTGGGAAATCTATTCCAAAATTATGTTCAGAGCAAAAGAAAAGAAAGATTACAGATGGAGAATTTGGGTAGAAAAAGAGTTGCAGAAGATTTTGTGATCACGTGTTATGGGTGCTTCCTGGTTTGTTTAATCATGTCCAATGTCCTTGTTTACTAAGGGAAAGAGAGAAGGGGATGGGGAGAGAATGGGTGGGGTTAAGGCAAACTAGAAGTGTAAATGAGAAAAAGGAACTTGAGAAACAGTGTAGAAAAGAATTCAACCAAACAACACACCTCGAGAGATATGGCACCTCTGCCCTTCCAAGTCACATGAATACAAGATTTTCCTAATGCTGCAAACCAATCATCATCTCTCCTATCAATTTCAACATATGAATCACAAATATGAACCAGGAAATCCATACATATTTACCTGTATTTAAAAGATGTATAAACCATACTATGGGATAACTAAGTCAAAAGGCAAAAGGAAGAAGTTTTACTCATAAAATGGTTTTTTTAAAATAAATTCATTCCCATTTTAGAAATGCCATTGATACCTTCCCTATATGGCAGAATTATCAATCACTTTGCAGGATGGATCCTTGAGGAGAAGGTTGGAAGTAAGTGTTCCCATCATTCTGCTTTTCAGTCATTGAAGATGGAATTTTGTCACAAATAAGGATATTGCAGGGTTTCAAACCAATCAACATTTCTCCAATAGTTTTAGACATAGATTCCACCTCTTTTCAACACACTTTGGTACCCAATATGTTAAGATATTCGTTACCATTAGGTCATATACAAAAAGAAACATGAAAGTGCACAAAATTGATACCATATAAAGACAAAAAAGCAACAGTCTTTTCAATCACCAAAACAACACTAAACATTGAACATAATTCCTCAGTACCATAAAGCTGTATAACTAACTTCTGCAAATATTGATGAGTTAATTCTCCACTGGTAATGGCCCCAAGAAATAAAGAAGTGTCAAATCCAAGACTCTCCAATTTCTCCATCGTAGTAGATGCACGCCGCGAAGAATTACTTATAATCACCATTTTGGCACCGGTAGTAGCTAGCTTTTGCACTGCCACCAATACATGAAATAGAAACCACTTCCAACATAAAATCTTATAACAACATTAGCAAAGTACTGATCCAGATGCCAAAACTAATGAATAAGCACATACATGTTGAAATTGCACCAGGATAGGGTTGTTTCCCATCATGAAGTACTCCAAATTGATCTAAAAACCATGCCTGTGGTACACATTACCAAATCAATAAGAAAAAAGTCCACTCCGTGTACAATGTTATCCGAAAACAAATAAGAAATACCAACTGGCCAAGTTCTGCACTTTATATAGAATTCAACGCAATTCAAGCAAACCCATTTGAACCCGGACCCTAAAAACTATCAAACTGTAAAATATAGTAGTATTTTGTGAAATTAACAAGAATTAAACTGAAATTAATCTTTGAAAGCATATACAAAATAAACACCAAAACTTGCAGGATTGACATATCAACAGTTATAGCAAGTCTGGTCACCTTGAACTGATGGGTTTTAGCAATGTGTTGGAGGCCATTAAAGGTCTGGAAGAGCTGCAGTTCAGAGGACTGTAGCATTATCTCTCTTCCTCTCCTCTTCTATTTTTTGAAATTGAAGTCGACGTGTTTTCATTTTTACAAAGAGGGACAAATAGTCCTAGTTTGGTTAATTTACTTAGGTAATTTTAATTTAAGCCATGTAGTTTATAAACTTAATCATTTAGTCCCTGTATTTTTAAAATCAATTAAATAATTCATTAACCTTCTTCGACTTCATAGTTTTTTGTTTCAAAAATTATTTCTTAATTAATTTAATCCATATCAAATAATTTTATTTCATTTTATATTTGCAAAATATAAACAAATTGAAAATAAACATTTTGTTTTAAAACTTATTTCATAATTAAATTTTTATTAGGGGTTGAATGGGGCATTGGACCGTTTTAGTCATGGAGTTAATCAAGAACTCAATTCGAATGACCCGAAGTTTTATTCAATGCTGGAAAAAAATAGATAGAATAAAGATCTGCCACCTTCCAGTGCTAGTCATACCAAATTATTGGCTCCCATTTTCATGGCTGCTTGGTTCATGCTAAGGATTTTTTGAAGCCAAGGTTTGCTTAATCTCCAACTATAAATTGCTGAACCCGTCACTCTGTTTCCCACCACCACCAAGTATTTATTTAGTGAGACCTGCAAGCATGTTAGTAGTTGTTGCACCAACTTCATCGTAAGTCATGTTATATAGAAAACGTAGATTCATCTACATTATACAAAGGCTTAAATCAAGACAGATGCCCACCCGCGATGAACAAGTTTTAAATCTGAAAATGGTTTGGAATCTCCATGGCAAGCACTCGCTCTTAGAAACCCTACAGATGGAAGAGAGGATGTCTTCTTCGAATTGGCTGAAATGGGTGGTATTGTGGTCGCTGGTGTTAAGGTTAGTGAATGAGTCATGGCTGTATCTCAGACTCGTGGAATTGCTCGAATTCAGGGGGAAAAAATGAAAAAAAAAAAAATCATGTCAATAGAGTGTCACATGAAATTACATGTCGATAGTATTTTGAGCTCTGGTTGTAATGGGCAGTAGTAATCTATTGGCTGACAGTGGATAAGAAATTATTCTTTTGCTTTTTCTGGACCCTTTTATGTTGCTCTTTCAATGTAGGGCATTCACAAAGCCACTTCCAAAAGTATAGCTCCACGATGCCCTAAACTAACATCTGTTTAAAGAATCCGCATTGCAATTATTTCAACAAAACAAAGTAATACTTCAGGAGACATTATAATTATAGCCCAGTCAAATTTGGAATGGCATTCAATTTAAAGTTAAAAAATTCATGATATTGTAATCTAAGAAAGTTATACTTCAGGAGACAAAAATGGTGGCGATAAGCAAAAATAATCTTTAAGGACATAACTAGGTTTCAAATAAAAACTCAAAGTAGTCTGTGTGCCACGGAAAATTGACATCAGAGCTCAATTTCTGGCGTGATTGTTTTCACTCATCATCTTCATCGTCAGCAGCAGAGTTGAGAGCATTCAATCGCTCGACCAACTTGGCTTTCCTTTCCTCGTAGGTTAGCTTCTTCAAGTTGTACCTGTGATACACAAACAATTTTAAGGAAAATACTAAATATATAATTTCATATAGCTCCATGCAAAACTGGAATGACCGGGACTTGGAACTTACAGGCAGATCAAGGGTGGTGATTTACCATACACAAAAATAAGTTCACAAAGATGTGTGAGAAGCGTGCAAAAAGTTAGTTGATTAAATAGCAACAAACCTCTTGTGCTCCTTGGGTGGCTGCTTCTCTATTTTCTTTAAGGTTGGATCAGCACGAATTGCAGCATGAACCTTCTTGTACAGTGCCTCTATATCATCAGCCTCAATTCCTCTCTTGAGGTACTCGCTAAAGTGGGATTGGTATTTCTCAGGTTCATCCTCCATCAATGTCTGGGGTGAAGAAACACAAAATAAATAGCTGAAAATCATAATGCAAAATGTACAAGCATAATTTTTTACAAATGCAATCAAGAAAGCAGACACAACATATAACAAATTATGTTCATTAAAGCTAGCAACATTTACCCTCATGTATGCAGCAACATGGCCTCCATAAATATATTTGCGGTGAACTTCAGCATCAAGCTGCTTATTGTCCTTTGCAAAGCCAGCAAACCTCTTGTCACTGTGGGGAATATCTAAACCACCATCTAAAGCTCCCTGCAACAGAAAACAGAAAGAATTAGTTCAATGAAACACATCAAGAGCACCAATCTAACTCATATTTCTGAGGCATAAATAATGTGATAAATAAATGGTGTTGTGCATTCAGATGCAGAATATTGATATTCAAAGATATTGTAACCAATCTAAACTAAAAAGAACACATAATATTTGCATGGTAGATAAAAAAGGAAAAAGTAAAGCCACCAAATTGGATTTATACTGAAAATATCGCTAGCAACTTCTAATGCATTATGCCAAATATCCTTCCATGATAACATTTGCAAAATGTTCGATTGAATTGCATGCAATGGTGCTTTAACCAAAATTTATACTACAACGAAGAATCATTTTATGACAAGCGTCCCAGCACAAACATGATGAAAAAGGATTTCACGAAAAATGATTTAATATACCTTCAGTGCACCAAACACACGGTTTCCAGTAGTGGTTCTGACCAGACCAACATCAAGTAGGGCACGGAATGGCCTCCTACTGTCAGCTGGTTCAACAGAGTAATCCTCTCCAGTAGCCTGATATTCAAGTTCATAAGTGTAAGATGAGCTAATTTTTAGTAAGTTATATCATTAAGTGTTAAAATTGGTTGTCAGAGAAGGAGAATCCATTATTCCCAGAATATACCTCCACATTTCCTTCATATTCCTCATCCATCTCAAGCATTTTCAATACACGACGAGCCAAGAGAAGCCCAGTGCAGTAAGCTGTTCATGATTCCAAATTAAACAGAAGGTTGGAATCAATATTGGGTAAGCTCATAGTTTCAAGACCCAAAGGATTACCTGCTGCATAGTTTGCAAGACCAACTTCAAGCCCATAACGAGGAAGCTCATGAGCATAAGCAGAAGCAAGGACTATATCTCCAGCAATGGTGGCTGATGTTATTTGTGCAATAATGTCTTTGTTGGTCTAAAGACTAACCGTTAAGGTGCAAAACATATAGAACACAATCTAAAACAGCAAATAAATTGTTTTTTAAATGCCTTATTGAGCAGGAGCAGTACCCTACACCCAAAGAGCACACGCCAAAAGCAGTTGCACCACAAATAACATCTCAAGACCTAATGATTCAATTCAAGCACAAAAATATCCATTCAAGTCAGCATTCATGCACAGTCCATACCCTTATTTTAAAGCAAATGCAATTATACTAATTATATTTCTACTGTTTTCCAGCATATAACAAATAAAGATCCCAAAAATTAGTGGCTAACAATGCTAACAAAAACCCATAAAAAATAACAAGGCAGCTAAAATGAATATCACAACTCGTTAAAAGATCAAATCAATCAAAAGGATACAAATCGGACAACAAATCGGTACTTAGGCGTATTGTACTTGTTTTTGTCCTGATTAATCAGCCGAATCCTAGCCCTGTAGTCAGTCTTCCCAGCTACAAAAGAAACAATTCCCATTCACTGATCAAAAACAGATTAAACACCCAAACCCAAAACAGACTAAACACCCAAACCCATTAAAGAAAATAAACTTTATCAACACACAACACATCCAATGAGCCAAAAAGTTTACACTATTTACCTCGCCTTCTCTTAAACTTGACTTGAAACCTCTTGGAGTAAGCCCTGCTTTTCTGCGCCTTGGCAAAGGCCTGACAAGCAAACAACAGTAAAACAAACATATTAGCACCATCCCGTTTCTAAAAATCCAACAAAAAAACTTAACCTCAAATTAATTTATATCTTTAAACAGAAAAAAAATGAAATTTCTATCTTAACCAAAGCTTTTTAAGACTAATAAAATGAAATCTAAAAAACAGCTCGTTTTTCTTTAAGAGGTAATGAGAAAACACATGTAATGTAGTTGAAAGCTAGGGTTTTGAGAGTCACCATTGTCGAAGCTTGATCAGGGAGAGGGAGAGCGCGAGAGGTAAGACAGCTCGTAGGGTTTGAGAGAGGGGCGAGCGATACAGAGGAACTTGTTATAAACCCTGGTGACTGGGGTTCTTAAGATGAACGGCTGAGATTAAAGTTTTTGTAGCAGCTAGGGTTTCGTTGATTTGTTGTACATATAATGGCGTTTCGGTCATTTCGGTCGCATACAAAGCCCAAGCCCAATTCCTTTTTTTTAGCTCAAGATTGCCCCGTTTGTTTGCTGGAAAGTGGTTTCTTTTTGGAAAGTGAATTCCGGGGAAAATGAATTTCTGGAAAGTGAATTCCTAGAAAGTGAATTCCGATGTTTGGTAGTGTTATGGAAAATGAACTGGAAAACACTTTCCAGTGTTTGTTTCTGTTATGGAAAATGATCTGGAAATTAATTTATTAATAAATTAATTTTTTTTTCAAGTTTATTAAAATATTAAGGAAGAAATCTTACAAATTAAAAAGTTGAATGAGAATGAAATTGAAAAAAATATAATTTCATAAATTATCTCAAATAAAATAAATAATAATCAAAATAATAGAGATCAAATCTAAAAAAAAATTTTAAAAAATAAAAGGTGAATAAATTAAAATAATAATAATTAACATTTCATAAATTATTTCAAATGAAATAAGTAACAATAAAAAAAAATAAGGACCAAATTTGATAGATAAAAAATTTCAATAAAAAAATGATAAGAAAAAAGCAAATAGCAATTATAAAAATAAGAACCAAAATTAATATAAAAATTAAATTTTAAGAGATGGAATTGAAAAATAAATATTCAAAATAAATTATATATAGCAATCAAAAGTTTGAGGATCAAATTTGATATAATCAACAAATAATGACATTTCTAAATTTTTCACAACTTCCAGAAAGTGTTTTCCGCCCAAATTTTCCGGAAAACACTTTGCTGAAAACTAAGGCAAATTCTTCTTTGACTGGAAAGTGTTTTCCGTTGACCGGAAAGTGTTTTCCGTTGACCAACTTTCCGGAAGACAAACAAACACAGGAAAGTTTGGAAAGTGATTTCCCGAAAAGTGAATTCCAGAAAGTAAAATCCATCGAGTCAATAAAAAAACAATAATTCTTAAGAGGAAATAGAGATTATGTTTTATTGAATCACATTTCATTATTTTTATTAAAATAAATTATTTATATTTTAAAATATTTTATAGATTCAATTATGTTGTTAAAATTTAACCGGGTTGATTAAATTTTATTAAATTAATAATTTTACTAGTTTAATTTAAAACTTAATTCATGTTAATTATTTTCAATTTAATCAATTCACTACAACAATCAGGGTTCAATAAATACATTTCTATTATGCAACCAATACTTCATTGTATTCTTGAACCAGACTAGAAAATCAAGTCCTCCTGCCATAATATATATATATATATATATGTTAATTTTGTTAAGAAAACAGACATTTAATTTTATTTCATAGATGATAAATCATCATATTTCTGAAGAGAAGAAGCCAGAACTCAACAGAATTAAAGTGCAGAAGATAGCCCATTGAAATTCATTGATTTAAAAAGTTTCCAGCACTTCCAGTGCATTGTGCTGGCATATCACCAGTAGCTAGAGAATTGAAAGTTCAAGAACAGTACTTTCCAAGCTGAATACTTAGTGAAAATCAGGGACTGTTTGCATGCCAGGAAAGCAGACGCTTCTCCTGCTAAATAAGGATTTCAAATTAGGGCAAGTCTAACGGAGGAGCCATTTTTAAGAGCTAAATTATAGAAATAGATCTCTGAATAGTGTATAAATGACTCTTGTGTTGATGTTGTCTCCAATGGTAAAGAGCCATTTTTAAGAGCCATTTTTTTTAAGCTTGTTTTAAATTAAATTCAATTATTTTGTAAATAGTGGAATTATACAATTCATTATACAATTAATATGAATAAATTATATAATTAAATAATTATTTTTGATAAACCCGCCAACAATAAAATTATTTTTTTAATAAGAAAATAAGAATTGAATTTAATTATTATTAAAAGATCCAAAATATATGAAATTTGAAATTTTAAAATGTTGAAAAAAATTTCAAAAATTGCATTTAAAAAAAAACCCGCCAAGTTATGAAATTTTAAAATTTCAAATAATGAAAGAATTACTGCCAATAATTCCAAAATTTATTTTTTAAAAAAGAAAATAAAAAAATGAATTTAATTATAATTAAAAGATCCAGAATATATGAAATTTGAAATTTTAAAATGTTGAAATTTTTTTTAAAATATATTGTGTTAATTACGCTAATTCATCAAAAAATTCAAAAATTTTCAATTTAACATATTTATTTTTGTACTAAATATTATTATTAATTACTTTTTTCCTAAATATTATTATTAATTACCTCCACAACAATTCAATACACAAAATTTACACAGTTTTTATATCTAACAACAAATTTAAAACATGTAATTAAACTAAACAATAAAACAATTCGTCATTTTTCAATTTAACATAATTATTTTGTTACAAAATATTATTATTAATGAATTTCGCATAATTATTATTCTATGCTAACTACTTTTTTATGCTAAGTATTTTAACCGACAAAATAATCCTAATTAACGAATTTCGCATATTTATTTCTTTGTGCCAACTATTATTTTATGTTAACTATTATAATTATTATAATTAATAATAATAATAATAATATATAAACCCCGTTCCCCCCCCGTCCCCAATTTTTTTCCTAAACCTAATTTTCCAAACCAGCGCCGCTGCCCTCCCTCTCCCTCTGCACTCTCCGGCCACCATCCAGCCACCATCCAGCCACGCCTCCTCTGCATTCTCCAGCCACCCTCCCTCTCCATTTGCAGCCTTCAGCCCCCCCCCCATTGACTCGACACTCCCTACCTTCCTTCCACACAGCGTCGCCCCCTCCCTCTCCCTCTGCACTCTCCGGCCACCCCCCTGCCTCAGCACCCTCCAGCCCCCCTGTTTTTACTCGATTTTAACTCACAATCAATTTGTAGCCTCAAGCCACCCCCTCTCCCCCCGTTTTGTCGTCCTCTGACCGACAATCCAGGGGCAACACCATTGTCTATGATCCCCCCATTTACTCCCCTCCCCACCCTCTGTTGTGTTGTTGAAAAAGTAGAATAAGTTTAGAGAACAAACCTTGAACGAATATTGATTGAAGTGCAGATGCTGCTGCTGTGTTGGTTGGATTGTGATTTTTGATTTTCTGGGTAAAATAATTGTTGTTAATTGCTGTGAATTTTGCTGTGAATTTGCTTTGATTTTGCTGTGATTTTGCTGTTAATTTGCTTTGATTTTGCTGTGAATTGCTGTTGTGATTTTGTTGTGAATTTCCTTTGATTTTGCTGTGAATTGCTGCTGTGATTTGTAGATTTTATACAACGTTAGATTATGTCAACATTCCAACGGCTAGTTTAACTGCTATTTTCTTGTTTTTGCTTCTGGATGATTATATGTAGGAATGCCTACGGAAGAGAAGAAGAGGCAAAATTGCTCCTGCGATGACTCTCCCGTTGGAGAGCACAAATTGATAAAAACATCCATATTTTTAAATTTTTGGCTTTGGCTCCCGGGATAGATACTCCCATTGGTCTTGCCCTTACAGTGGGAAACCATTTGTCTGTATATGAAATGGTAGGGAAGGGATCAAATCAAGGGGTGATTAGTAAGGGTACAGGGGTGATCAAGGGGTGATAAAAAATAATATATATTTTTGTCTATATTTATGCAATAATAATAATAATAATTTTATATATTCATTTTACTATGAATAAAATATTTAAAATAATGATAATGATTATTTTAAATGTATTTTTTATTAAAAATATATGAGACTAATTATTTATTTTGATATTTGTTTAATATTAACGCCTTAATATATATATATATATATATAAACTAAGTTTGTTTGAATTAAAATAAGTAATGCTCAGACTATTTTTATTGTTATTTTCTTTATTTTTTTATATATATTTATGAAATAGTTCATATTTTTGTCCATATTTATAAGTATATACTCTTCATTTTTATTTTTATTTTTTTCTATTTTATTGAGGTTGTATTTTTTTTTATTGAATTTAGTCCTTAAATTTTAATTAATTGATATTGATAATCATATGAAAATTGACCTTTTTTGTGTTCTTTTTTTTTGTATTTTATTTCAAGTCATAAGATCTTTTTAAACTAATAATATTTATTTTTATTTTGTCATTTATTTTATTTTATTGGTTGCGCTTTTGTTAAAATTTTCAGTTCTTTTTATTCTTTGAGGTAATTTTATTTTTTCTATTATTTATGCAATAATAATAATAATAATAATAATAATAATAATAATTTTATATAATAATTTTATTATTGTAAGGTGTTTAAAATAATGATAGAAATTATTTTAAAAATATTTTCTTAAAAATATATGAGACTAATTATATATTTTGTTATTTATTTAATATTAATTTTTTAAAATATATATATAAATGAATTCTCTTTTTTTTTTTTGAAAATATCTCAATAATTTAATTTTAGTGTTATAAAATATTTTTAATATAATAATAGAAAGAATATAATTGGATTGATCCACCGATGAAGTGTAGATAAAACCACCCTCACCCTTCAAAACTATTCATTCAAAACTATTCATGAATTTGTTAATCTCCCACACTTTACAGGAAAAGCAAAGGAAGCAAAGGAGGTGGGGGCTCGGCAACTCTTATTGGATTGCAGTGGGAAACCATTTGTCTGTATATGAAATGGTAGGGAAGGGATCAAATCAAGGGGTGACTAGTTGGGGTGCGCAGGATAAGATGATTGAGCAGGCAGGCAGCTCACATTAATTTGTGAGCTCATATTCGAAAGGTGAAGATAATGTTTTTTTAAAAAAATATATTTTTCAAAAAAGTAAAAATTTATAATTTTTTTTTATATTTTCATATTATTTTCATGTGTTGATATCAAAAATAATTTTTTTTAAATATATTTTTAAACAAAAAATAATTTTAAAAATAACTAAAACCACTATCCAAACACAATCATGTAAAAGCTAGAGAAGGTCTGTTGAAAAATTGGTAATATTAAAGATTGAATGTTATTTGTTTTTTTCCAGTTGTGTAAATATTTTTTCAAAAGTGATTGGTGGTATTATATTTAATAAAGGTGTGAGAACAAGATGGTAGAGTTGTTTAATTAAAACAAGGGATGCTCAGATAATTTTTATTTTTATTTTTTGATATATAATTTTAAAATAATCTCTATTTTTGTCTATATTTATACAATAATAATAATAATTTTATATATTCATTTTATTATAGATAAACCGTGTAAAATAATGATAACTATTATTTTAAAGGTATTTTTTCTTCAAATATATAAGACTAATTATATATTTATATATTTTGATATTTGTTTAAGAACGTCTTAATATATATATATTAAACTAAGTTTGTTTGAAAAAATCTCATATTAATTTAATCTCAATGTTCTGAAATATTTTTAATATAATAATATTATGAATAAATATTAAAAAATCAAAAAATCATTTAATTTATTTATAAATATAAATAACTTTAAACTAAAAATATATCAAGCCACATAGAAACAAAACAAATACAAAAACCACAAAGATAACAAATTATTAATAACAGAAGTTTCACTATATATGCATAAGAAATAGTTTCACTTTCATTTCACGTCACCAAAGTTGAATTTACTATGTTTTTAATGCAAACTGCATTTAATAAAAAGATAAATGACAATAAAAATTAAAAGTGAAAACTAAAAGTATAATACAAATAAAAAAATTATCTCAAAAAGATAAAAAAAATAAAAGAATTAAAACTAAATAAAAAAATAAAATCAAAATATAAAATTAAAATTCTCGCTGCCACGGAGCGCAAACCAATGACTCGTTATATTATATAAACATTATGATTCTATGTGACAGGGAAGAACTCGTTACCCAACATAATCATTGATAATAGCATATAGGAGGCAACCAACAAAACAATGGAAGATGTGTCAGAAAACTTGGCCCTTTTTCGGCCCCTTCCCAGACGGGCTGGAGTAGCCATGTCCGAACACTACATCGATCTCTCTAAACCTAGTACTTAGAAACTTATACCACATATCACGGCCCCTGGATTCACATAGTGACAGGATGCTTTTTCACAGCCCAATATAGTGTTGACCACTCAACATTATATGATATCTTCCAGCATAATTACTCTTACAATATACTACGTAAACTATGTTTACATCATCTTTGACTTGTTTCAACTATACCTTTGTTGATTTTTAATTTTGTGCAATTTTTCTCCTTTAAAATTCAATATCGCCCCTGAATTTCAGTGTTTTGTTTTCATTTTAGTCATTGATCTTGTATTTATGTGATTTGACCTTTTAATTTAATTGATCATTAGACTTTTAATTCTCTTCGATTTCCCCCAAGATTTCATTCGATCGAGCAGCTAGAGCTCAATACCTTTTGCAAAATAGTCTTTGAATGCAAATTCTTTAATTTGACTCCTAATTTTTTTTTATTTTTTTCCATTTTTACTCTAATTTTAATCAATTAACTTGGTAAATATTAAATTTAACTCTAAAAAAATCTCAATCTTCTTAATTAAGCTCAAAATAAGATCATAACTTAATTTTTCACCAATTAAGCTCATAAATAAATTAAGTCTTAAACTTGTGCAAATGTACAAGGTGTTTTCTATCTATTGGAGTATGGCTATCAACAATAACAATTATGTAAAAATGCTCTAGTTTTGCATTCCAATCTAGCTAAACATGCTTCGATGAAGCAAGGAACCAATTTGAAGATATTCATTCCTTATGCTGTCAGTCATCACCATGTTAAAAGTGCTTCAATATCTTCCCTCAAGCAAGATTTGGCCAAAAAACATAAGCGATCCTATTAAAAACATCACATGATAGTACTTGTCAAACTATCTCCTACTAAAAAGATAACATCCACAATTTTCTAGAAAGCTAAGACAAAAAAAATAAAATAAGGAAGAGCATGGAAATCATAGCCTTCAAAGTTAAATCTTGCAATCTACTGATGTCGATCTTTGGCCGTTCCAACTTAAATATATGGATCTATAGAAATCCGATTGATGCAAACCCATTTTTTTTAAATTCAAGACTTAAAGACCGAAAGACAATCCAAATTTCAGCTCAAAAAGATATGTTATGAATGAGATATAATTTTTACAAGGAACAACTAAATTCTACGAACTCAAGGAAAAACTAATTCTGCATTGTGAATGATTTTGAATCTGAGGATTACGTTAAGGACTCTAGCTCAGGCATATATATAATTGTATTAATGAGGGTTCCAAGTATTTTCATTGTTGACTTCCTGGAAATTGTCCAGCTGACTAGCCATTAGCTGTAAAGTAGAGAAAAAAAGGGGGGAAATATATTCTCAATCATCTGCAGCAAGTATTTAGGCGGAAAATATACGAATCACTTTTATGTATTTTTATGACACTGTTTTTTAAGGTGAAAAAGAATATTTTATTATAATTTTATTAATTAAATATTAAAATAATTAATTATAGCATGTATAAAAATAATTAATTTTTTTATATAAAAGAATACCCAACATATCGCACGGTCAAATCACCTCGTTAGATCTATTTAAGTAACGCAGACCATTTTTTAGATTTGTTTAACCGCAATCAAAGGCAAACTGCCTGCACCATGAATTTGTTTCCGAATGTGTGAAATGTGAAATGTGAAAGCTATCATTTGAGAGATTGTCGGCGAAAATTGATAATCTTAGAGATTGAATGTTATTCTTTTTTCTGCGAATTGTGTAAGTACTTTTTCAAAATATATTCATTTTATTTTATTATGGATAAGGTGTTTAAAATAATAATAATAATAATAATAATATTTTAAAGGTATTTTTTCTTAAAAATATATGAGGCTAATTACATATTTTGATATTTATTTAATATTAAAATCTTAAAATATATATAAAAAATGAATTTAATTTCAATATTTTGAAATACTTTTAATATAATAATATAAAAAATAAATCTTAAAAAATGAACGACATAATTCGATTGATCAACCGATGAAGTACAGATAAAACCAACCACACCCTTCAAAATTATTCATGAATTTGTTAATCTCCCACTTCACAGCAAAAGCAAAGGAAGCAAAAGAGGTGGGGGGAGTGTCGGCAATTTTTACTGGTTTGCAGTGGGAAACCATTTGTCTGTGTATGAAATGCAAGGGAAGGGATCAAATCAAGGGGTGACTAGCGGGGGGTGCGCAGGATAAGCTGAGCAGGTAGCAGCTCACATTAATTTGCGTGCGGTCTAGTGAAATGTGAAGTTAATGGTTGACTTCCCGGAAATTTCCCATGTACAAAAGGCTTGAGGTCTAGGAAATTTCCCAGGTACAAAAGATTTGCTGGAAATTTCCCTTTTAACAGATGGCTACGTCCTCTACAATCACAATGAGTTTTCAACGGCTTCACAGATTGGTGTACTGATGGATCAGCAGGGAAGAAACCCTTACAAGGATGAGTCGATTTCCAAGTAACATATATATTATAGCCCTCTATATAGCACTAATCTCATGTGCTCACTAACACTAACTACAGGCTTCCTATACAATAACTGAACAAATAAAAATAAACATGTCAATACACAGTTTTTGCATAGCATTTTCTAATGTCACCGCCCTTGGAGCCTTTTGGAAAATTATAGCGTTGCCTTTAACAAGTAGTTGGACATAAGCATAAAGAACAAATATAATGAACACAAGAATGAATTGATAGAATTTTAAACTTAAATTCATTCAACAACCTGGAAAGGAAATTTAGCTGTCAAGCAATTCTGTGGTGGATCAAGCATACAGGTACCAAACAGAAGAAAAATAAAAGCAGCAGAGATGGTAACTTTTACAGGGTAATCGACTTCTCTGGATTTAAGGTCTCACCAGGTGGTCCCTTTTTTTGCCCCATAACAGTCATCGGTGGTGGCGATATTAAACTAGCTCTCAAAAGAATGCCACGCGCAGTGTCTGTAGGTTGATACCAGCAGGTAACCAATACCTGCAGAAGCAAGTAGAGGAATAACCAAAATCAACTAAACAAGATTGCGCCAACCCCATTTAATCAAACAGGCAAAAAGAAGGAGGCATACAAGAGCTTCATGCAAACTAAAGATTGATCCATCAGTTTTCTCCTTCTTTAATTCAAAATTGGCAAAAGTGAACAGATAACTCTCATTGTGAAGTTATCTCCTGCCTAAAATAGATGTTTAGCAGTTAAAGATCAAAAGCTAAACATGTTTATCTCGCTAAACCTCCAGCATCACCTCCGACACCTTGAACTGCAATCTCCAGGTTAAACTTAAATACAAGGATAAATTTTTACTACCCCAAACAGAAGAAACACACAACAAAAACAAGGAGTGGAAGCATATAACTTACAGGCGTAATACAACATAAATTGAACGTAATAAGAAAAGGAAAAAAATTTACTTCACAAGGTCAGCATTAAGACCCAATCTTCTAGCATCGCCCTTGGCTACCAAAAAGAAAAGCAATAATGTAAAAATAATTAAGCAACTTCCAATATTCAAGCCACTGCAAAAGCTAAGCTCACTAATCAACATGCATCCTCCCCTAACAGCGAAGCTAAAAATGAAGCATGATAAGTGCTTCAGTGACGAATGTGAACGAACATTGTTTTGTTTCCAGGTTTATGGATTGGATTCAGTCAGCATTACGACATAATCAGAAGGAAGGAGTGAAGCTTTGGTTACCGGGATAGACTAAATACAATTACTTTACTTTATGAGATATAGGCAATAGTATTAGTCCTATCAATAATGTTGGCCTAAACCCGAAAAATTCAAACTAAATTTGATTTTCCCTATACCTGATAATTTATGTGCTTTAAAAACATATTTTCGATACTTTAACTGATGACAGAAAAACTACAAACGACGTATGCACAAGAAAATAAAATTACAAATGCATACCATTTTGCAAATGCATTACCCCCACAAAGTTTAAGTCTTTAATGACAAAGTAATCTACACATACCATGCAATAACAATATGAGAGCTTGAAAACAAACCCGCTAAGCCTTCAAATTTCAGGTCTTTAAAATTAGAAATAAAAAAAATCTTCATGTGAACTGAGGATATGAAAATAATAAGAGAATGGTAAGAAGAAGAATAGGGGACCTGCTAAGGGATCGTAGAAACCAACAACTTGAAGATGTTTTTCATGTTTTGGAGTATGGCTATCAGCACCAACAATTCTGTAAAATGCCCTGTTTTTGCATCCTAGTCTAGCTAAACGAATCTTCACCGCCATTTTCTTGGGTTGTTTTTCTTTAAGTGACAAATGGGAGTGTGAATTGCAGAGGGAGGGAGAGAGAGGGAGCAACAAAGTGCTCGTGGATATGGATTTTTATATTAAGATTGTGAATTCTGTTTCGTTCCGTCATTTCATTTCAATTCAAAAAATAAAACAAACCGAAGCAAATTTTATCTTGTTTAGAATGTTGGCAATACTGCCAAAATTTTATCCGGATTGTTTTAGTCAAATAGTGTGTTTTTTAAATAATTAATAGTTTTATAATATCAATAATATCTGTGAGATTGAGATAAAATTTTACGAAGAATATCTTGACATGTATATATATATTTCAGAATAATGAGATAATGTAATGACCTTGCACAATTGATGATAATATTCTCATAATATTATACAAGTTCATAATTTTATTCAAAAAAATCATTTATTGTGTCTTTTTTAGATTAAATTTTTCTCAGTTTTATTATTCAACAATGAATTTATTACCAATTGAACTTTTAATTTGATTTGATTTGCTTTCCTTAATGTTATCATGATCTTATAACATAGGTCATATATTTGAAAAGTTAACCTAGGTTGATCCGACTTGATTCAATATATCGTTGTTTTAATATTTTTTAAGATGTCAACTTGATTTTTTTTAGTTAAAATATATTTTTATTAATTTTTCATGCTATCTTTGAACTCATAAAGTCAGTCAAATTATATCAATTCATCTCTTATATTTTTACTTATGTTTGAATTTAAATTGCACAATTCTAAATAATTTAATTTTCGAATTTGAACTAAGTTTTTTTTGTTGAATTAATACATTTAATTTTATATATATATAAATATAAATCATACAACTCCGAAACAGAACACCAAAATATTTTGTTCAAACTAAAAAAAGAAAACACCGGTTGAAACAGAATTAATAACTTTGTTTTATATTGATACGGAGGATTGGATGGTTAGTTGATATGGACTTCTGTACTTCTTTCCTATAAAAACTATGTTGTTTCAATATATTAGCTGCTGCATTGCGGCTAATGGATCCCTCTTTTAGATTTTTTTTCTGTTTATTTCTGCTCCTAAATTGCCTTTTCTTTTAATTTCATCTTTACATGATTTAAAACCTCATGATTCCTTTAGATTAGTATGACACATAGTGTGTGTTTGTGATGTCAAAATAAGTCCTGGTTTTGGATTGAATGCTTGATTTACTAAATTGAATTTTAAGTTTTTTGAATTGAATTCTTGTTTTTTAAATTAAATAAAAATTACTTTTAGAAAAAAACAAAGTTATTAAATTTAATGGAATGCATGAATTGAATCGCAAATTTGATAGTTAACTTAAATTATGTGAAGAAATAAATTTTATAATTATTTTTAGTTTATTTTTTATGTGGTTATTGTGATTTCAAATTAATTTTTTAATTTTGATTGATTTTGTGGATTTTTATTTTTAATATAATATAATAAAGTAAAAAAATTAAGCCAAACAGGGTTTTACTGAAAATTTCCCATGTAAAAAAGACTTTCTGGAAATTTCCCTTTTAACATATCTGCTTGCCTTATTTGTAGTTCATTTCCCTGATGAACGCAAAATGTTCGTGAATGATGAGTTGAACTGATTAAAGAATCTTAAATTCCAACATCATCAATAGCAACAATTTCACTACCAATTTTTATTTGTTTATTTGTCACTCAAATAGTTGTAACGGGTGTATGGCCGGTGTGTTATCTACAAATTTTGCAGAGCACGACTTGTCATGAGCTGTAAAGTAAACCTATATTTCTAATGTAATTCTTATTTTTATCAAGTATATATTTTTAATTTTTATTATTATTATTATATATATATGTCTGAAATAATTTCTATTTTTATAAGTATATACTCTTAGTTTTTATTTTTAATTTTTATTATTTCCTATTTTGCTGAGGTTGTATTTTTTATTGAATTTAATCCTTAAATTTTAATTTATATTCATGATCATTTGAAAATTGATATTTCTTTTTTTTCTTCTCTTTTTTCTTTGTATTATTATTCTTTTTATTTATTCTTCAACTCGAAAGATTTTTTAATCTAATAATATTTATTTTTATTTGTCATTTATTTTATTTTTTTATTTGCTCTTTTGTTAAAAAATTTAGGTTCTTTAATTCTGCAAGGTAATTTTTCCCCCATTATTTATGTAATAATAATAATAATTTTATTATGGATAAGATTTTTAAAATAATGATAACAATCATTTTAAAGGTATGTTTTTTAAAAACATATGAGACTAATTATATATTTTAATATTTGTTAATATTAATGCCTTAAAATATATAAAAAAAATGAACTAAGTTTTTTTTTTAAAAAAAATCAAATTAATTTAATCTCAATATTCTGAAATACTTTTAACATAATAATATAAAGAATAAATATGAAAAAAAAATCTTTTAATTTCTTTTTTGATATAAATCACTTTAAACTCAAAATATACCAAGTCACATATAGACAAAACAAATACAAAAAAAAACACAAAGATAACAAATCATTAATAACAGAATATTCACTATACATGCATAAGAAAGAGTTTCACTCTCATTTAACGTCACTATATTCTGTTTTTTTAATAAAAATTATATTTAATATAAAGATAAATTATAATAAAAATTAAAATTAAGCTCTTTGCGGCTCCTTCCTAGCCGGGCTAGGGTAACCATGCCCGAACCCTATATTGATCTCTCTAAACCTAGTACTTAGAAACTGATACTAGGTATCACAACCCCTAGATTCACATAATGATAGTATATGCCATTATCCAGCATAGCTACTCTTATATTAAGGGTGTATCACAACCCCTAGATTCATATAATGACAGCATGCCCCCCCATAGTGTGACCACTCAGCATTATATGCTATTATCCAGCATAATTACTCTAACAGTATATTGCATAAACTATTTTTATATCATATTTGAATTGTTTTAATTATACCCTTGTTGATTTTTAATTTTATGTAAAAATTCAACATCGCCCTTGGATTTCAGTGTTTGTTTTCATTTTAGTCATTGGTTTTGTATTTATACGATTTGACCGATAATTGATCATTAAACTTTTAATTCTCTTCAATTTCCCCCAAGATTTTATTCGATCAAGTACACTGAGCCCAACACCTTTTGCAAAATAGTCTTTGACTGCAAATTTTTTAATTTTAATATTAATTTTTATTTTCTTGCATACCTCTAATTTTAATCAATTAACTTGATAAAAATTAAATTTAACACTAAAAATAGCAATCTTCTTAATTAAGCTCAAAACAGGATTCCAGACATAATTTTTCACCCATTAAGCTACTAAATAAATTAAGTCCCAAGCTTATGCAAATGTACAAGGTGTTTTCCATCTCTTGGAGTACGGCTATGAGCAGCAACAATTAGCTAAACGAGTCTTCACCGCCATTTTCTTCGGCTATTCCCCTTTAAGTGAGAAATGAGAGTGTGAATTGCAGAGGGAGGGAGCAACAAAGTGCTTGTGGATATGGGTTTTTATATAGATAAGAAGGATTGGATGGTTTGTGGATATAGGCTGTTGTACTTCTTTCATGTCAAAACGATGCTGTTTTCATATATCATTGCGCCTAATTGATCCCTCTCATTTTGTAAGAAAATTTGTCCCTTTTGCAATTGTTCGTTTTTGCTATTTTTCTCTTTTCAATTTCATATTATTTTGTATAGCTGTAGAAAATAGTCCCGACTTTGGATTAATTATCGATTATTAGATTAAATAAAAAAATAATTTTAACAGAATTAGTTGTAAGATAGCTCATTTGTAACTAACTCTAAGGCCCCGTTTGTTTCCCGGAATTCACTTTCTGGGAAATCACTTTCCAAACTTTCCTGTGTTTGTTTGTCTTCTGGAAAGTTGGTCAACGGAAAACACTTTCCGGTCAATGGAAAACACTTTCCGGTCAAAGAAGAATTTGATTTGGTGTTCAGGAACTTTCCGGAAGTTGTGAAAAATTTAGAAATGTCATTATTTGCTGATTATATCAAATTTGATCCTCAAACTTTTGATTGCTATATATAATTTGTTTTGAATATTTATTTTTCAATTCCATCTCTTAAAATTTAATTTTTATATTAATTTTGGTTCTTATTTTTATAATTGCTATTTGCTTTTTTCTTATCATTTTTTTATTTAAATTTTTTATCTATCAAATTTGGTCCTCATTTTTTTATTGTTACTTATTTTATTTGAAATAATTTATGAAATGTTAATTATTATTATTTTAATTTATTCACCTTTTATTTTTTTTTTAAAAAAAATTAGATTTGATCTCTATTATTTTGATTATTATTTATTTTATTTGAGATAATTTATGAAATTATATTTTTTTTCAATTTCATTCTCATTCAACTTTTTAATTTGTAAGATTTGTTCCTCATTATTTTAATAAACTTGAAAAAAAATTAATTTATTAATAAATTATTTTAGATCATTTTCATAACATAAACAAACACTAGATCACTTTCTAGGAATTCACTTTCTAGGAATTCATTTTCCCCGGAATTCACTTTGCAAGAGAAAACCACTTTCCAGCAAACAAACGGGGCCTAAGAAGAGAAGATGTATTTGACTTCTCTAGTCTGTTGAAAATAGTTACCAGTAATTGAACACGTGGAATGCATGATTTGTTAGAAACAAATTGAATTTGACAAGTTAACAATACAGTGTGCCACTCAGCATTAGATGCTATTATCCGGCATTATTACTCTTACAATACTCCATGCGAGTGGTCATGACCATGTGAACTCTTATGAATCGCTTGGAAAGGATATGATAACTCAGATTCTCTTCTTTTAACCTCTCAACATTATTTATATTTTCTTTCAAATAAACCCAGCATCGGTTTTCGTCTTTGAATTGTTTTAATTATACCCTAATTGTTTCAAGTAAGAAAATCATAACTTTTTTTATTATCATGCTATAACATGCTTCGGCAAAGCAAGAAGCCAATTTGAAGCTCCCTTTGCTGTCAGTCATCAGTCTTGCAGAGCACAAATATTTCAGGCCAAGTAGAGCTTGCCTATCAATTTAGTGTTTCAAGCACAAGTACACCTCTCTCATAATTAGGTAACGAAAATATCCAAAACTTTGAGGTTAAGTTTTTGTACAAGAAATATACTGGATGTGAATGTACGTTCTCGCATTGCACATTTGTACATCTGTAGTGTTTCTTTATTTCATTTTTCAGACTCAACAGAAACTAAACAACACTTTCTTTTGTTGTTTTAGTCCATCGAATATCCTGTTCAGGGGATGAAAAGGAATGCGTTGTCCTCATTCCTTCTCTGCAATTACCACGAAAGCATCTTTCAGTGACCACCTACGTCTCTCACTTTTGGCAGGCGGATTCTGTACAGTTATCTTCTTGGGTTCAGGAGAAAATAAACAAAATCTTTCTGGCAAAAAAATTGAAGAGGAGTCTAAGATTACAGGGTATCCTGGAGGATGGCGCAAAACTTCGATAAAGGCTGAAAGTTGAAGAGCCCTCTTGAGTCAAATTAAATGTAAACACAACCATTCAAGACCCCCAATAAAAAAGACAAAAAATATGATCTCATTCGTTCTGGCTTGTTTTTGGAAACCTAAACAGACTGTCTCAAATTCTTTTTAGCCAGGAATAAGGATAATTACATAAATAAGAACACAAACCCAAATGTCAAATAGTTTGATTCAAAACCCACTACTAAAGTCTAGACCACCATCAATAAGCTTCTTTTCCCTCTCATTTTCGGGAACATCAGTGAACATCCAGAGCTCTGAACCTGGTGCTAGAAATGCATCCAGCACCTAAACATGCAGAGATGAGTAGCTGAAAATTACTATTGTTATAGAAAATGAAATAGTCTAAATGAGAAAAAAGAGAGCTCATTATTGCACAAAAAAGTAAATGTAGAAACTAGAAAGAATAGCTTCAATAGACACAATTGTTTGCAACTACAACTGAAAATCCTGTAATCATAACACAGAAGAATTCTGAAATGTCTTTTCATTTTCATTTTGTAATTTATCTCCAATAAAAGAGCATCCTGGATCTGGTATGAGAAGATGATCTGTCTTTTGCAAACTGGGTCAGGTGTAGGTCGCGTCTTTTATTGTGCACATACAACCTAGGATGACAGAGCAAAGACACAAGCTAGGGAAAAGAAAGAAGCAAGCAATCTATAAGAAATCTTTATTTCTGAAGGCACCGTAGGTAATGCTGCTGGAGCATAGCTATCGTTATCTTCTGCAATGACATGGATTTCATCATCTTCTTGAAGAACATACGAGTCTTCAGGATTCAAGATAATTTTACCACCACATGAAGCAACCTTAATCCCACAGGGTATAGCGTCAGGAAAACTGATTAGTATGTCCTCGAATTTCATGCCGTGCAACTGTGGCCATCTTTTGATGTAAAACTCACAATTTTCAAACCCAAGTATGTCTTCCCATAACTGTCATAACCAATCCATAATTTATCACATAAACAAACAAGCAGGAAAGCAGTTTACAGCAGAATAATAATAGCAGTAAAAAAAATCAGCATGAAATAAATCAGTCAGGCAATAACGCTTGCAATGATGTTAATAGAACAAGACAACAGTTTTAAGAGTGCAGAATTAACCTGTGCAAGTCCTGGTTGCCGAGCACATTGAATCATCAAGCGGCCAATAACATCATGTGCTACAACAGTTTGGACAAGATCTCCACCAACAAGTTTCACAAGAACCTCATTGTCAAGATCACTTAGCTCCACCACAATGTGCCCTTTTAGACCTTCTTTCACTCCTGTAAGACTTAAGACGGTTCTCAATGCACGAGCATCACTCTGCATACAGCCCACACACATCAATGGCTATCAATGCATATCAATATCATACATGAAACACATTACTTATGCACTCAAGTAGCTGACCTGTGTTAAGGAACCATGTGAAAGAACCATCTAACCTAAAAGCTCAAGCTATTAGGTTAGACCTCAAAAGATAATTTATATAATTATCTGACAACCTGGTCAGCATTTCCATCTTCAGCTAGGACAACTATTGCACGGGCCTTGGAGACAGATACCTGAAACTCAGGCATTACCGAATCAAGAAAAGCAGCAGAGAAAATAATGGTTTCACCACTCATGAAAAAGTAGATACTAACATCATTAAAAGTGCTAGATGCAACAGCTTCACAGAAGCCCAGAAACAGGCAAGCTGCACCATAGAATGATTGTGGGAATGAAGATTATAAAAAGCCAGTGTACCCAGAAAAACAATAGCCATCAGAAACAGCCCCCAATGCAAAAGGAAAGAGAAAGGAAGTAGAAGGTGGGCTCAGAGTGTACAAAGAAATAATATATTCATAGCAAAAATCATGACAAGAAATGCAATGTGAAATCTTCAAGAACATGAAGCAACATTGTACAATTAAATGATTAAAGCAAAATTTAATCATTGTTTTTTTTCTTGGGAAATGGCATGCTTTAGCAAAATTAGAAAGAACCCTAACAGAAAAAGGGGAGTGAATGTGGCCGGAAACTAAACTAAACTAAGCAAACATAAATTTTCAAGAGGATATCTAATTAGGCCATTTAATAAATCATTAATTCAATATTCAAAACATGCAATCATAATCCTTTTCAACTCGAAAAAACAGGCTTTTAGTACCCCAATCTCAACTGAGACAATAGAAATACACATTGACTGTCCTGATAAAATTTAACATAAGAATTCCCACGTATCTGCTTTCTGTCTCCTAAGGCTTAAGATCTGTGCAAGTGTTTTGCTACAACGTTTTTAAAATCATATAAAATAAATATAGATTCATTTTTGCTCTAAACCAACCCTACATCAATCTCTCTAAACCTAGTACTTGGAAACTGATTTATGAAAAAATAACTCTTTTGCAATCGTTCGTTGTTGCTCCGTTTTTTTTTCTTTTCAATCTCATATTTTTAATTTGTTTTGTATAGTTATAGAAAATAGTCCCGGCTTTGGATTAATTGATCGATAATTAGGTTAAATAAAAAATAATTTTAGAAAAAACAAAGTATACACGATTTTAAATTGTGGATTTGATGGAGTTTGACTAATTAAATTAAATTGTTTTTAGATTAAATTTCATAATTTATTTCAGTTTTATTTCTATAAAGTTATTACATCTTAAATAAATATCCTGAGGTGGTGATTGGTTTTGTGAGTTTTTATCTGTATTATTATATAATTATGTAAGTCATAAGTTTTTTTATTATCATGCTATAACATGCTTCGGTGAAGCAAGAAGCTAGTTTGAAGATATTCATTCCTTGTGCTGTCAGTCATCAGTCTTGCAAATCACAAATATTTCAGGCCAAGTAGAGCCTGCTCATCAATTTAGAGTTCAAAGCACATTTCAATAAATCATTTAATTTTTTTTATAATAATAATAATGGTGGCAACGATAATATTACCAATAATAATTAGAATATTAATTATTTATAATAATTGCTATAATGACAGCTATAATAGTTGTGATAACTTAACAATAATGATAATAATAATGAGAATAATAATTGAAATAATTCATATGTCGATGTTGTTATTGTTAAAAATTGACTTTTGCGGTTTTTTATGTATGATATTTCAGATCTAATATCACGTAAATAAAAAATATACGAAACCACATATAGACAAAACATGTGGAAAATTTTTGACCAAGTTATCTACACTAAAAAAATATACGAGTCATTTTCCCATGCGCTTCGCCGCAACCAAAATCAAATTTTTTAACATGTAAAAATAATGTTAGTTGTTCTTGATTTTATTTATTATACTATACATCTAAATGAAATAATCATTATACAAACCTTGCAAATATGTGAGGTTAATTATATATTTTGATGTTTGTTTAATATTAACGCTTATATATATATGAACTATTTTTTTTTGAAAAAAAATCTCAAATTAATTTAATTTAAGTGTTCTGGAATCCTTTTGATAGAATAATAGAAAGAATAAATCTTAACAAAATAAAAACATATTAAAATTTCTCTTTATAACTATAATAATGATGACAACGATAGTATTGCTAGTAATAATTAGAATATTAATTATTTACAATATGTGTGCTTTAAAAACATATTTTAGATAGTTTAACTTATGACAAAAAAAACTACAAACGACATATACACAAGAAAATAAAATTACAAAGTTTACGTTTTTAATGATAATACGAGAACTTGAAAACAAACCATGCATTACCCCCACAAAGTTTTAAGTGTTTAATGACAAAGTAATCTACACATACCATGCAATGATAATACGAGAACTTGAAAACAAACCCACTAAGCCTTCAAATTTCAGGTCTTTAAAATTAGAAAGAAAAAGGTCTTCATGTGAACTGAGCATATGAAAATAATAAGAGAAGTGTAAGAAGACGACGAGGGAACCTGCTAAGGGGTCGTAGAAACCACCAAGTTGAAGGTGTTTTCCATCTCTTGGAGTCTGGCTATCAGCAGCAACAATTCTGTAAAATGCCCTGTTTTATTTGCGTCAATAAAAGGTCAAAACATTTTGTCAACAAAAGCAATTGAAACAAATCTATGAAGTTTAACATAAATAATAGACAGATTTTTTCTTGCGTTGCCAACAAGGAAATCTACAAGGATTCAATAACTTTTTTCAGTAATAACATAAATAATAGACAGATTTTTTCAATATATTTTTGCATACAAAATTCTCTGTCATAAATCAAAATGCTTATATTGAATCTAATTAATTAAATTAGTATTTAATAAAACAATAACCAAGATTGAGATGTTAACCTCGCAACACAAGACATGTACCTAATCATGTTTAATTATATTGTTTTATATAAATATTTTTTTTATTTAATTAAATAATTATTTGAGTCAATAAAAGGTAAAAAAAAAGTTGGCAACAAAGGCAAACGGAACAAATCTATGAAGTTTAACTATAAAACAACTCAATATTAAATTGCAAAACTGGAAAAAAAATTATCAATTTTAAAAATTGCAAAAGTTATAAAAAAAATAGCAATTAAAAGAATAATAATCAGATTTGATAGGAAAATAAACCTAAAAAGATGAAAATTGAAAAAAAAATGATTTTTTAAAATTATCTCAATTAAAATATAGGAACCAAATATTAAAGATGGAATTTTAAAAGGGGTGGAATTAAAAAAATAAATAAATTATTCCAAATAAAAAATAGTCAAAACAAATGGGAACCAAATGTGTTAAAAATTAAAGGCTACTTTAAGTTTTGAAGGGGCAGGTGTAGAGAGAAAAGAGAAGAGATTAACAGACAGAATAATTGTTGGCCACATGCACTACCTCATCACAACAGAGGTCATGCGAAGCCAATTCAAATGTTGTGTCGTAGAATGTGATATTTGATCTCTTGATAGTCTCACATGCATTACCCATGCATGCATTAGCAAAAAAATATTAATACTATTTACATATATTAAATTACAAAATTATCCATAAGTCTATAATATTTTATGAGGGGATATATACTCATTTTGCAATATAAATTTCCCATATGTTTTAGGTTTTCTTATATTAATAATAATAATAAATGACAAGGAAAGATTGTTGGATTGTGTGCTGGCAATAAATAAATAAAAAGGAAAAAGGAAAAAGATTCGTATAGTACCAGAGGCAGTGGCTAGTATTGTTATCTTGAAAACTACTTGAACAACAATTTCTAGTAATTGCAGAACTCTCTCTTTCTCCCTTTCAATCTCCTCTATCTCTCGCTCAATTTTCTTTCAAGCTTTTGTTTGTTATTCTTAACAAACAAAGTGTCGTCGGCCCGTATATTTTCATCAAAGTGCAGATATACCCCGCAACTTTTCAACTCGCAAGGCTTTTGGATTACATGACTCTCCCCATCACTCATTCTACTGTAGAATTTGAATGTAACTTCTTTGCCAGAATATTTACGTAAAGCATCTACGAATCTGCGCTCGTAGTGTAGAAACATATTATCCGAGTGAAATGAATGAAAGATATATCTATTATAGAGGTCGTACTGTAGAAACATGTGATCCGAGTCACATGTCTTCAAGAACTTGTATGGAGTATAGGTTCTCTTGGAAAAGAAGACTTCATCATCATCACCAACACCATCACCGTTTTTACTCTCAACATGACACTCAAGATATGTTCTATCCAATTGGAATTTATGGAAGGGAAGAGGAAGTAGAAAGACAAGGCAGAAAGCAATTCCCTTGAGCTGATGACAATTTGATGGCAACTGTATCGTGAGCGAAGATCCAATTCCTTTGTCACCGAACCATTCTGGAATTTTACTCCCCGGTAGAACCATTTGAATGCTGCGATGTTTGATCCCCTCTCCAGACTGCAAGACAAAAGTCACATTTCAAAAATGTGATGAAACAAACAAGAGAGAGAGAAAAGAAATATGTACGGGGGTTAAGAGTGATACCTGAATTTTCAAATGCATTGCTGCTATCACTGGTTTTTGATCCAATTTAAAGCAATTTGCAAAATTCGAATATTCCCATACACTGCCGATAGTGTTGCTTAATATCATGATGGTTTCTAGTGATTCACAGTCAACTGCTCTTAAATACCTCAGCGAAGGTGGAAGCTCAGGTAACGTTTTGATAGGTGTTCGATCCAAAATCAGGATTCTCAAACGTATCATATCTTTGATTGATAAGGGTAGCTCCTTGATACGCGTTCCACATAACGATAGTCTTAGCAAAGATATCATATGCTTAACTAATGATGAGGGTATCTCTTTGATGCCTGTGTTATGCAATTCAAGAAACCTCAAAGATTCCATAGGCACTGTGATTTCTGGGAAGCTCTCAAGTTTTGAGCAACCACTCATTTCCAATCCACTGAGATTTTTCAGAAACTGGATTGATGAGGGAACCTCTGTAATGGCAGTCTCCCTTAGATCTAATCTTTTTATATCCCCTGAAATCTCTGGAAACTTGGTGATCTTTGAGCAACCATACAGAGAAAGATACTTCACCTTGCTAATGACTGATTGTGGAACTTCTTTGACTAAAGTTTCACGTAATGCTAACAATTCTATATTTTGTGAAATCGTTGGACACTTGGTTATATGTAGGCACTTAGGTAGAGAAAGTACTCTAAGAACCTTTGAATCAAGCATCGGAAAACTTCTAAGATTATCGCAAAAATAGAGAGTAAGTTTTTCCAGCTTGTGAAGATGTTGAAGAGATGACGGAACCTCAGTTAAACTTGAACAAGCATCAAGGTCCAAGCACACTAAATTTTTGGCCTTTGATAGATCTGGAAATTCTGTCAAATATGGAAAGCGAAACAGTCTAATTTTTCTTAAATTTCCAATATCCTGTCATCATAAAAGGCATAATTAGAGAGTAAGCACCTCCTCCTTATATTTCTTATCATACATCTACAACAACTAAATCATACCTGCACTCCCGTCCATAGTTTTTTAAGCTTGCTATTGCTTAAGTGAAGCTCGACAAGGTGTTCAGCACAAAAATTTTGCGGCAAGGATTTCGACGGGAATCCATCCCAGCGAAAATATACCAGCTTATTAGAAAGATAATTGAGGCTACTAGAAGGAAGGAGTATTTTATCTTTGTTATCTTTGGAGAAATGACCGAAATAGAATTTGAGAAATCTAAGACCATCCATCCTTGCGAAGGCATCAGGTTTCAGGTGTATCTGTCTCGATAACTTGGACATGTCCAAAGATATGCCTTCAATTTCCTCAATTCCCTGTTAAACAAAAATAAAGAATACACAGACAATCATGCAATATACGCAAAACATCAACTTTTTAGCAAATATGAAACCTCTCGGTTAGTATGTAAGAGGAGAGAAAAGAAAGATAGTTAATGACTTCAACTTCAACCTTATTTTCCTCCAGCACATGAACGACATCAGCAAGATGACACAACCTGCTTCGTTTTGCCAGGAAACTTGGATTCTGCACGAACAATGTTAAATGCCATTTCTTGTAGCAAGTCATGTATTTCTAGCATGTCATGCTTTTCTAGCATGTTATGAGAAGTAGTAACGAGGCACTTATCAATAAGAGTGCTTATATCAGAAATCACAGACCGACAATAAAGCCCATCTAATATTCTTATAGCTTCATTTTGCTCGATTCTTATGAAGAAATGTGCTATATCAAGAAATATGGATTGTTGTTCTTCATCCAACCCATCATAACTAATTTTCAACGCATTTTTGATTTGAGGGTTCTGAGCTTGTTTATTCAATGCACTTCTCCATTCTTCTGTGCTTTTACCATAGAGAGAGGAACCCAAAACTACAAGTGCCAACGGATTGCCCTGCACATGACTTGCAATCTTTTCTATCAAGTCTCTATGATCAATTGTGGAGATGCAATTCTTCAAGGCTTTTGAGCTAAAGAGTTGAAGAGCTTCTTCATAGCTCAACCTCTCAACCTCGTATGTTTCGTCAACTAAATTGTTAAGCACCTGTTTGTCCCTACTTGTCAGGAGAACTTTACTACCCGGACCAAATGATCTGTGTCGTCCATCAAGCAGTTCTTTCCATTCTTCCAAAGGCATTAAATCATCCACATCGTCCAGAACAATAAAAACCTTTTTACGACGAAGTATATCCCTCATAAAAGTATCTCGAAAACTCAAGGAGCCCATGTCCAGAATTTCTTGGCCAAGTAGTTGTGAAAGAAAGCTTCTTTGCAAATCAGCCATGGAACCTCTTTTTAATTCTTGCCTAAAGTTTGCAACCAAGGTACCTTTAAATTGAGAACGAACCTTGGTGCGCACAACTTCAGCAATTGTTGTCTTACCTATACCACCCATTCCCCATATCCCTACAATGATAACATCTTGAGATTCCATATTTAACAAAGACTCAACTTTGTTGACACGAACATCAATTCCAACTAGACCCGTAGTGTGACTTGAAGACATGCCATGCAATTTGTTCAAAACATCTCCAACAATTTTCTCAATAAAATCAGACTCCAACCTGGCAAACAAGAAGAACACAAGAATTTCTAAGTATCTGCTTTCTATCTTCTAAGGCTTAAGATCTGTACAAGTGTTTCGCTACAACGTTTTCAAAATCATATAAAATAAATATAGATTCATAGAGCTCATCATTTTCGATAATTTTAAATGAACGAATATTTTCTTATGGGATATATTTCAAGAGCTTACTCAGACTTCCCTAAGCTCCATCCGGATAGATTGGCTGCATCCCTCAAAGCGTCTCTGAAGCTCTGTACTTCGTCCTTCGTCAAATGTTTCTTCTTTACAAGTCTAGCAAACAAATCTCCAAAGCTTCCTGTTTGATTTCTTACATGAGATGGATCCACCTGGTAGAATACCGGAATAACTATCTGTCCATTATTTTTTCTACATTCAAAAATCTTTGCAAGCTCCTCCAAGCACCATTTGGAAGATGCATATTCTTCAGAAATAACAACCACGGAAAGCTTGGCCTCTTCAATTGTTCTCAGAAGTGATGCCGAAATCTCCTCTCCTCTCACAAGCTGATAATCTATGAAAGTAAGGATTTGTTTCCCTTTCAAAGCAGTATAGAGGTGGCTGGTAAATCCAGCACGAGTGTCTTCTCCTCTGAAACTAAGGAAGACATCAAATTTTACTTGTGTTTGGGCGTTGGTTAAGGTGGGAGGAGAAGATGACGCCGGAGAAATATTCCAGCTTTGTTTGATAATTCTACATATATAAATAAATAGAAAGATAGAGAGAAATACGAAAAATATCACCATTGTTTTGTGGAGAAACAAGAGTAAGAGTGTGGTTGTAAAAGGTCAGTCTGGAGGGAGAGAATGGAAGAAACTCAAGGAATGATTTTGAATCTGAGGCTTACGTTAAGGACTCATGCATATATATAATTGTAATAATGAGGATTCCAAGTATTTTCATTGTCGACTTCCAGGAAATTGTCCGGCTAACTAGCCATGAGCTGTAAAGTAAACAGTCGACGCCAATAATTCTTAATAAAGAAAAAAAGGGGCAAAAAATAGTCTCAGTCGTCTGCAGATGAGCCTATATTGTCATTGAAAGTTTGTATCTTTATAGTCAAGAAAGCATGTAATCGTTTACTTTCGTTCCTCAAAAAATAAAGATACAAAATCCACGTATTCAATTGTAGTGATTTTCCAGATATAAAAAGGGGACGCCTATTGCCTTGCTATTACACGTGGAATCACTGTAGATTATAAGGTGGATTATAATTATTATTGTAATGTTTAGATAATTTAATATTTTTTTTAATTCGATCTATTTAAGCAACGCATACCACTTTTTAGAATTTTTCACCGCAATCAAAGGCAAGCTGCCTGCACCATGATTTCACGAGTCAAAATAACAAATTTTATAAAATTAGATAAAAATCAGATTCTATTAAAAAATCAAAGTAGACTCGAAAAAAATAGACCGGATCAATTTGATTTTAGAATCTTTTCGAAAAAAAAAAAGAAGTGAGGTTTCAAAGAAGAAACCAGGAGAGGGGTTTAGAAAGAGATGAACTAATAATATATATTGATATTTGAATTTAGTTTTTATATTTTAATTAATTTATAGTGGTGATCATTTAAAAATTAATATTTTTTATTTTTTTTATTTTTTATTTTGGTTTTTTTATTTTTTCTTCAAGTCAAAAGATTTTTTTAAAACTAATAATATTTATTTTTATTTTGTCATTTATTTTATTTTTTTGTTGCGCTTTTGTTAGAATTTTCGGTTCTTTTTATTCTTTGAGGTAATTTTTTTTCCCCATTATTTATGTAATAATAATAATACTTTTATATATTCATTTTATTATAGATAAAGTCTTAAAATAATGATAACAATTATTTTAAAGGTATTTTTTAAAAACAAATATATGAGGCTAATTACATTTTTTTTATTTATTGAATATTAATGTTTTAAAATTTATATAAAAAATAAACTTTTTTTTTGAAAAAATCTCAAAAAATAATAATTTTAGTATCTAAAATATTTTTAATATAATAATAGAAAGAATATAATTTGATTGATCCACCGATAAAGTAAAGATAAAACCACCCTCACCCTTCAAAATAATTCATGAGTATGTTAATCTCCCACACTTTACAGGAAAAGCAAAGGAAGCAAAAGAGGTGGGGGCTCGGCAACTCTTATTGGATTGTAAACCATTACCTAAAGAGCTAAAACAGCTCTGATTTCTACTGTTCACCATGATTTATTATCACTATTCACTAGTAATCTTCTCCGGTACATCGCACGCGCACGATTGCCTTTTTTGTTTTTGCCTGGAAACAGTGTATTAACAAAAATACCTCTCGAAAAAGACAAAAAAAAAACGCCGTCAATTTCAAGGGCAGAATGGTAATTGACCCGTTTCGGTCCGGTCCAGCACGGTTGACCCGGTTCGGTTTTTTATTTTTTTACAGGAAAAGCATAGAAAGCAAAAGAGGTGGGGGCTCGGCAACTCTTATTGGATTGTAAACCAATTGTCTCTATATGAAATGCTAGGGAAGGGATCAAATCAAGGGGTGATTAGTGGGGGGTGCGCAGGATAAGCTGATTGAGCAGGCAGATTTTAAATTATATTTTTCGATATTTATAAATTATTTTCATGTACTAATGTGAAAAATAATTTAAAAAAAATAAAAATATATATAATTTTTATATATTTTTAAATAAAAAATACTTTTAAAAAAAAGGAAAATAACATTCCGAATACAGTCGTGCAAAAGCTATCATTTGAGAGATGGTCCGGTGAAAAATTAATAATCTGAAAGATTGAATGTTATTGTTTTTGCCGGTTGTGTAAATATTTTTTTCAAAAGTGCATGGTGGTATTATATTGGATAAAGGTGGGGGAACAATATGGCAGGAGTTGTTTAATTAAAACAAGGGATGCTCGAATAGTTTTTATTTTTATTTTTATTTTTATTTTTTATATATATAATTTTAAAATAATCTCTATTTTTATCTATGTTTATGCAGCAATAATAATAATAATTTTAAAATAATAATAACGATTATTTTAAAGATATGATTTCCTAAAAATATATGAGACTCATTATATATTTTGATATTTATTTAATATTAATGCCTTAATATATATAAACTAAGTTTGTTTGAAAAAATCTCATATTAATTTAATCTCATTATTCTGAAATATTTTTAATATAATAATATTAAGAATAAATCTTAAAAATTCAATAAAAATCATTTAATTTATTTAGCAATATAAATCACTTTAAACTAAAAATATATCAAGCCACATAGAAACAAAATAAATAAAAAAACCACAAAGATAACAAATCATTAATAATAGAATTTTCACTATATATGCATAATAAATAATTTCACTCTCATTTCACATCATCAAAATTAAACTTACTCTGTTTTTAACGCAAACTGCATTTAATAAAAAAAATATATTACAATAAAAATTAAAAGTGAAAACTAAGAGTATAATACAAATAAAAAATTATAAACTATCTCAGAAAGATAAAAAAAATAAAAATTTAAAATTAAATGAAGAAATAAAAATGAAAATACAAAATAAAAAAAATTCACGTTGTGACGGAGCGCAAACCAATAACTCATTTTATTATATAAACATTATCATTCTATGTGACAAGGAAGAACTCGTTACCCTACATAATCATAGATAATAGCAGATAACAAAACAATAGAAGGTGTGTCAGAACAATTGGCATGCCCGAACACTACATCGATCTCTCTAAACCTAGTACTTAGAAACTGATACCACATATCAAGGCCCTAGATTCACATAGTGACAGGATGTTTTTTAACACCTCCATACAATGTAACCACTCAACATTATATGATATCATCCAGCATAATTACTCTTACAATATACTGCATAAACTATGTTTCCATTGTCTTTGAATTGTTATAATTATACCCCTATTGATTTTTTATTTTTGATTTTATGCAATTTTGTTCCTTTAAAATTCAACATTGCCCCTGGATTTCAGTGTTTTGTTATCATTTTAGTCATTGATCTTGTATTTAACATTACCATAATCATATCTCCCATGTCTCGTCTCCAACCACTGAATAATATCCTTTCTGCAGAATTTCGAGCAATAAAGTCTTTGGGTAGACTTCCACTACATACCTGCAGCATCTAGCCGAAGAAAAGAAAACATTAACCAATCCGAGCATGATCTGTTACTTTCACTTTCATTTTTTTTACCTTTTAAATTTTATTAGCCCCTTTTACATCATGTGTTTCAACACTAGGTTCTTGACCAAGTTCTTTTACATCATGTGTTTCAACACTAAGTTCTTGACCAAGTTCTGATCATGTCATAAGTCTTAGTCGTGTTGACAATCAAACTGTCTATGACATAATGAAGGTTAATATTTCCTAACCCCCACCAAACATTTAATCATTACCACAAGTAGATTCTTTTCAGTAGTTGGATCATGTTCAGCTAAGTTTCTGGATTGTTGAAATCTGGATTGAGCTGGATTGTTGAAATCTGGATTGAGTAGGATTTCAAATGCTTCTTTGAAGGTGTTTGCTCTCCCCTGCTAGACTTGGAGTCCAGGCATTTTCATGGGCAGCAGGAAACTGGAAAACAACCGCAATGGCTTGCCTACATCGCCTTCATCTTCAGATGTTCAAAACCGGTGTTGCATGATGTTGCAAAGCATGAATCCCAGTCATCTAAAATTGAAGTTCAGAAACCATCAACTGAATCAATGACTCCATTAAATTTGAAAGTAGAACTTTTAGGAGCATAGACATCGAGGTGGTATTTAATGGAGTGCGGCATATAGTTCTGACAGCTTAACTGAGTTGTACATATACAAACAATAAGAAACATTATATCATTGCTGCCCTCTTGGAAATCAAATTTTGTATGTTAATACATTACTCTGATCAAGTGCATTGATATCATGTGCTCAAGAACAGCAACACTGGAATGATACTAATGATTTAATGAATTAGTCAAAAGGAATGTTTGCCTAATTCATTCCCTAATTCTCCATGCCTTGCCATCACTGAATCATATTGCGGCCTTCACCAAGTTGTTGGACACTAGTGAAATGAACATAAAGACTATTATATTCTCATGGTAACTAGTGAAATGAACATAAAATCTGTATTATTTTTTCATATTATTTTAAATAGCTGATGTCAAAAAAAATTTAAGAAAAAATATTTTAATATATTTTTAAACAAAAAATATTTAAAAAATTAACTTTGATCACACTCTCTACCCCTTGCCCCTTAGTCTATTAATTTGTACTTCAAATTTTATTATAATTTTCCTGGAATTACATATCTCTTGTCTTTGTTTTTGAAGGAATGGTCATATAAAAATTATATTAGAGCACAATTGATTATTGTTGTTTTTGCCGCTATGACCTTTGAGGGCTAGTTTAAATGTGTTATTTTTAAAATATTTTTATGAAGTTGAGATTATTTAAAAAAAAAAAAAGGGAATATTCTGGTATATTTTTTAGAAAAAAATACTTTAAAATGCAGCCATAACCACACTCTCAAATATCCTCTAATTATTACACATGGCCAGAAAATGAACACAATTTACATCATGTCCTTCATAAGCCATTAGCCATCCATTATACATCAAGATATGTTGTTGATTAAAATAATAAATCAAGACACGTTATAGTTGATTCAAAATAATAAAGCAACCATTTTATTATTCTAAACGAAACCATTTAACTAGTTCTTGAGAGCAATTCGAACATTTTCATGAGATTCATTTGTCATTGATCAAAGACAAGTTTATAAAGGATGTCCAATGGCTTTTTTATATTTTCACCATGAATTTTTAGTTATAATCAATGTGGATTAAGAGCAATTTAATCTTTTAACAAATATAAATATAATTAGGGGCATATGTATGATTATATTTATGGGGTTTCAAATCCAGGTATTTTATCGGAGGATGCACATTGTTTACTTCCCAGAAATTTCCCATGTCCAAAAGGCTTCAGGTCTAGGAAACTTCCCATGTACAAAAGACTTGCTGAAAAGTTTGCCTTTTAACAGATGACTACACCTCTAGAATCACCCAAGGGCTTCACATATTGGTGGATCAGCAAGGAAGAACCCTTGACAAGGATCAGTGGATTTCCAAGCAATATATATATTATGGCTTTCTATACAGTAACTGAACAGATAACAATAAACACGGCAATACACATTCTTTGCATAGCATTTTCTAATGTCACCGCCCTCGGAGCCTTTTGGAAAATTATAGCATTGCCTTTACCAGGTAGTTGGACATAAGTATAAAGAACAAATATAATGAGCACAAGAATGAATTAATAGAATTTTAAACTTAAATTCATTTGTTACTGAGGGTTCCAAGTATTTTCATTGTTAACTTCCTGGAAATTGTCCAGCTAACTAGCCATTAGCTGTGAAGTAAACAGACGATGGCAATAATTCTTAATAAAGAAAAAGGGGGTGGGGGGTTGAATAGTCTCAATCTTATTCTCATTGAAGTTTTAAAAGGGAACGCCTATGCTTTGTTTACACTAGTGGAATCACTGTAGCATTATAACATGGATTGTAATCATATAATTATTATTTTATCTAGCCTTAAAATCAGGTTGTTTTTGTTATTTTTTGATTTTTGCACCATATAAATATTATAAACAGACAATAAGGTGTTATCTATCTAGGATATATTTGAATTTTTATTATTTATACAGTAAAATAATAATTTTATCTTCAAATAATATAAAATACAAGATTTACTTATGAGGTGTATAAATAAAAATATATTGTTAGAAAAAATAAAATTAAAGAGGTGACCATAAAAATATATAAGTACTTTAACATTTCGTTAATTTAATCTATTTAAGCACTCTAGTATGCATGCAGACCACTTTTTCATGATTTAGAATTTTTGACCGACAAGTAGCGCAATCAAAGGCATTTGTTCCTTGCTTTCCACAAAAAAGAAAGAGAGAAAACGACCTGCAGCATGAATTTGTGAATGTGAAATGTGAAGGCTATCATTATGTTTTATTTTGGCCAATCGAGTAAATACTTTTTCAAAAGTGATTGGTGATATTATATTCCATGAAGGTGTAAAACCAGATGGTAAAGTTGTTAAACCAAAACAAGGGATGCTCAGACCACTTTGTATATAAACTAAGTTTGTTTGAAAAAATCTCATTTTAATTTAATTTCATTATTATGATATATTTTTAATATAATAATATTAAGAATAAATTTTAAAAATAAAAAAAATCATTTAATTTATTTAGCAATATAAATCACTTTAAACTAAAAATATATCAAGCCATATAGAAACAAAATAAATGCAAAAACCACAAAGATTACAAATCATTAATAGTTTCACTATACTTGCATAAGAAATAGTTTCACTCTCATTTGACGTTATCAAAGTTGAACTTAGTCTATTTTTAACGCCAGCTGTATTTAATAAAAAAAATTACAATAAAACTTAAAAAGTGAAAACTAAGAGTATAATACAAATAAAAAATTAAAAATTATCTCAAAAAAAAAAAAGAATTAAAGCTAAATACAAAAATCAAAATCAAAATACAAAATAAAAAATTCACGATGCGACGGAGCGCAAACTAATAACTCGTTATATTATATAAACGTTATGATTCTATGTGACAAGGAAAAACTCATTACACTACATAATCATAGATAATAGCAGATAACAAAACAATAGAAGGTTTGTCATAGCACTTAGGCATACCTGAACACTACATCGATCTCTCTAAACCTAGTACTTAGAAATTGATACCACATATCATGGCCCCTGGATTCACATAGTGACAAGATGCTTTTTCACACCCCCACACAATATGACCACTCAACATTATATGATATCATCCAGCATAATTACTCTTACAATATACTGCATAAAATATATTTACATTATTTTTGAATTGTTTTAATTATACCCTTGTTGATTTTTTTTTATTTTTGATTTTATGCAATTTTGTTCCTTTAAAATTCAACATCACCCCTGGATTTCAGTGTTTTGTTTTCATTTTAGTCATTAGTCTTGTATTTATATGATTTGACCCTAAATTTAATTCATCATTAGACTTTTAATTCTCTTCAATTTCCCCCAAGATTCCATTCGATTGAGTACCGAGAGCTCAACACCTTTTGCAAAATAGTCTGTGACTGCAAATTCTTTAACTTGACTCCTAATTTTTCTCTCTTGTAATTTTACCTCTAATTTTAATTAACTTGATAAATATTAAATTTAACTCTAAAAAAATCTCAATATTCTTAATTAAGCTCAAAATAGGATCCCGACTTAATTTTTCACCATTTAAGCTCCTATATAAATTAAGTCCCAAACTTATGGGAATGTACAAGGTGTTTTCCATCTTTTGGAGTATGGCTATCAGCAGTAACAATTATGTAAAAATGCTTTGTTTTTGCATCCCAATCTAGCTAAACGTGCTTCGACGAAGCAAGAAGCCAGTTTGAAGATATTCATTCCTTGTGCTGTCAGTCATCACCATGTTAAAAGTGCTTTCAATGTCTTCCCTCAAGCAAGATTTGGCCAAAAACCATGAGCGATCCTGTTAAAAACATCACATGATAGTACTTGTCAAACTATCTCCTACTGACAACTTTCCAATTTTCTGCTGAATTGAGGAGAACAATAGTGCCTCATTTGTTCGTTTTTTAACCTCACTTATGTTCATTCGAAATAAACATATAGATAAGGTATTGACAAGCAAACTACGAGAAAAGAAAAAATTGCATGCACTTGTTGAAATTTTCTATTCAAATTTTGCAAGCTTGCTTTGCCCTTCAAAATTTGACAGAAGAGAGACAGGAGAATACCTCCTCTGCAAAGAGCTCTTCCCATCATATATTTATTGATCTTGTGCAACCATGGCCAATGCCATGTTGACAAGCTCATTTGATAAAATGTAATCACTGATCTTCGATATGGATAATAAATTTTTAGTTCTTGGGTCTAGAATTTCACTTATTATTACAGATATATCTCAAGCCTGTTGTGTAGTATTTGTTTTGTTGATTATGCAGGGGATAATTAGGGTTTGTTCTTGGTTTTGCAGAGTATGGGCTACGGTTTGAAGAAGAGATTTAATTTAATTGGTAAGAAGCATTTCTTCTTCTATTCAAATGCTCATTAAATAAAGATAGACTTTTGATTTGTAACAATGTCTTTCAAATTCAAAACTTAGCAAATCACCTAATCAGATAACAACCAAAGTCTTATTCCTAGAAATTAGAAATTCAAAATTCAAATGTTCAATAAACAATGCGACATTTTCTGCAGATTGAAGACACTTTTCAACATGTGGCATCTCCCCAATCCTCGAACCTTGATGGAAGCTTCCTCTACGAACCTGGTTTACCATTGGGAGATGCTTTGACTGCATGGATCATGAGAATAAGAACAAATGAATAAAAGGATTGATGGACACTAAATGGCACCATTATAGTCAACACTTGGATTCTGTACAATTATCTTCTTGGGTTCAGGAGAAAATAAACAAAATCTTTCTGGCTTTTCCTTAAGGTTGAAGTGGAGTCTAAGATTACAGGGCATCTTGGAGGATGGAGTAAAACTTCCAAAACGGCTGAAAGGTGAAGAGCCCTCTTGAGTCAGATTAAATGTAAACACAACCATCCAAAACCCCCAAGAAAAAAGACACAAAAAATGTGATCTCAGTCATTCTGGATTGTTTTTGGAAACCTAAACAGACACTCTTCAAAATACATAAATAAAGGTTTCAGTTATCTGTGTGAATTGTCTTTTAAGTCGTGAAATTTATACTGGGTAATAAAACTTATGCTGTATGAACGAGTCATAGCCTATCCACCAGAACTTTAGGTAGATCAAGTACCTGAATATCACGAATCAATAATAATGTGGCAAGAGATCGGGAGTCGGCTTGAATGGTTGAATCTTCCACCGACTCATCAGCCAAAATTAAATTCTAAACACACCACATACTGTATCAAAATCTTTTTAGCCAAGAATAAGGATAATTACATAAATAAAAACACAAACCAAAATTTCAAATAGTTTGATTCAAAACCCACAACTATTTTAGTATTTTTCACTTATTGAATCAAAAGAGTGCAAAGGAAGACTTTCTAAATGACGTATGATGACCGCATTTCCTTCTCGATTGACAAGTTGTATATTTTCTAATCTACTAAAGTATAGACCACCATCAATAAGCTTCTTTTCCCTCTCATTTTCAGGAACATCATTGAACATCCAGAGCTCTGAACCTGGTGCTAGAAATGCATCCAGCACCTAAACACGCAGCGATGAGTAGCTGAAAATTACTATTGTTAAAGAAAATGAAAGTTTAAATGAGAAAAAAAAGAGAGTAATGTAGAAACTAAAAGAATAGTTTCAATACACACACTTGTTTGCAACTACATCTGAAAATCCTGTAATAATAACACAGAAGAATTTTGAAAGGGCTACCACCACTTTGTTGCAACGGACAAGTTATGATTTCATAATCCTTATAACATTACCATAATCATATCTTCCATGTCTCGTCTCCAACCACAGAATAATATCCTTTCTTCAGACTTTGGAACAATAAAGTCTTTGGGTAGACTTCCTCACCATACCTGCAGCATCCAGGCGAAGAAAAGAAAAGATTGGGGGCTTCACAAAAGAGCTTACCACAATCATATCATCAATGTCCCTCCTCCATCCACAAAGTAGAATCTTCTGTGGCATTCTTGCAGGTCGGGCAATGTGCAAGAATGATACCTCTTTGACCTGCGTGATGAAATTTATTATATTATGTAAGTTCTTCTTTTATGGTGCGCCCACTTACCTAATATCCACTGAAGGCATCATTCTAATATTCATAACTGAACTTGTCCTTCACCAATCAGAGCATGATCTGCTATTTTCACTTTCATTTTCTTACCTTTTCAATTTTATTAGCCCCCTTTACATCATGTATTTCAACTCTAGGTTCTTGACCATGTTTTGACCATGTCATAAGTCTGAGTCATGTTGATGACCAAACCGCCTATGACATTATCAACGTTCATATTTCCTAACCAAGTGCATTGATACCATGTTACTCTAGAGGCAAAACAGGATTGCTATTAATAAATTAATGCATTAGGCAAAGAGAAAGTCTGCCTAATTCATTCCTTGATTTTCCATGCCCTGCCATTACTGAATCATACTGGGGCCTTCACCAAGTTTTTGGACACAACCATTGTAACTAGTGAAATAAACATAAATACGACATAAAAACCAAACTAGTTGCCAGAAACGGCAGTCTAACTAGCAAAATATCAAGTCCGAAGCCTGTCGGTAATTCAGCCTTCAACCAGCACTGGATCATGCTCTGAAGGTATCGGGTTTCTTTATCAGCCTGCTGAAGCTTAGACAGCAAGCATCAAAATAAGTTTATTTTCCCTCATCTTCAGGAACATCATTGAACCTCTAGGGCACTCAACCTGGTGCTATAAATGCATCCAACACCCTAAACAAACATAGATGAGTAAAAAATATTATTGTTAATAATATTGTTGTAAAAAATGAAAAAATCAAAAGGAGAAAAAAGACTACTTGTAAATACCACCGGAGTGAAATCTCTCGCTACTGTGAACCTAGCCTAGTGTTTGTTGACCACTATCAAATTTTGTCCCTCCTTTTATTTTTTCCATCTTCTATTACACAACATCAATCCTTCCACTGGTTTTGATTTCTCAGATACAGATTTGCAATGTTATTTGTCGATTAGTGGGACCTCGCTAAATCTAAGAAGAGAATTAGGTTTCTAGAGTAATTGACCACACAAAAAGACTTGTAACTTTCGGACGACTCATATTTTGCTATGAGATTCTACATGTCCAGTTCTATAGTTAGCTGTACCCAGCCAAGGTCTAGAAATCCTATATATTAAGCTGAGAAGATATTGCTTGAGTTAGTTTTGTTGTTTTTCCACTTTTTTTTTTCTAATTTCTTAGTTTTTTTAGCTAGTTTTGGGTTTATTTAAAGAGTTGAAAAATATCCAGTAATAAAATTTTGAATTTAGAGTTTTTATATGGTGACTGTATTGGTAGAATTATGTTGCATAAAAACAATCATTCATAATTCGTATGGTAAATTGAATCCTTCCCATAACTACTCACTTCAAATCCTCATCATAAGTGTGTTACAAGTTGCAGGGTAAGGTCAAAGTAAGGTAGTCAGCGAGAAGGATTACAATAACAGCAAGTTAGGAGTACCAGAAGCATCAGCTAGTACAGGTATCTTGAAAACTACTTGAAGAACAATTTATAGTAATTGCAGAACTCTCTCTCTCCCTTTCAATTTCTTCTATTTCTCCCTCAAATTTCTTCTAAGCTTTTGTTTTTTAAGGAATTTTCTTAACAAACAAAGTGTCGTCGGCCCGTAGATTTTCATCAAAGTGCAGATATGCCCCACAACTTTTCAACTTGAAAGGCTTAGAAGCAGCACAGGTATCTTGAAAACTACTTGAAGAACAATTTGCAGTAATTGTTGACCTCTCTCTTTCTCCCTTTAGATTTATTCTATTTATCCGTCAATTTTATTTAAGCTTTTGTCGGTCTGTAGATTTTCATCAAAGTGCAGATATACCCCACAACTTTTCAACTTGTAAGGCTTTCGGATACCATGACCTACCTGCGTCCTCCCATTATCCACTTTATTATAGAATTTGAATGTAACTTCATTGCCAGAATATTTACGGAAATGATCTACAAATCCGAGCTCGTAGTGTAGAAACATGTGATCCGAGTTACAAGTCTTCAAGAGATTGTATCTAGGATAGATTTTCTTGGAAACAAAGACTTCATCACCATCACCATGACTACTCTTAACATGACAGTCAAAATATATGTGAACTTCAGGATGATCATCGAATCCATAAAGCATGTCATGAGAGGAAAGAGGGAGTAAAAAGACAAGGCAGAAAGCAATTCCCTTGAGCTGATGACAATTTGATGGCAACTGTATGGTGAGTGAAGATCCAATTCCTTTGTCACCGAACCATTCTGGAATTTCATGGGCTGAAATAAAAAATAATTTAAAAAAAATATTATTTAAATATATTTTTAAATAAAAAATAACTAAAACCACTATCCAAACACAGTCATGTGGAAGTTAGAAATGGTCTGTCAAAAAATTGATAATATGAAATATTCAATGTTATTTGTTTTTTGCTAGTTGTGCAAATATTTTTTCAAAAGTTTTTGGTGGTATTATATTTGATAAAGGCGTGAGAACAAGATGGTAGAGTTGTTTAATTAAAACAAGAGATGCTCAGATAATTTTTATTTTTATTTTTATTTTTTTATAAATAATTTTAAGATAATTTCTATTTTTGTCTATATTTATGCAATAATAATAATAATAATAATAATTTTATATATTCATTTTATTATGGATAAAATATTTAAAATAATGATAACGATTATTTTAAATGTATTTTTTCTTAAAAATATATGAGACTAATTATATATTTTGATTTTTGTTTAATATTAATACCTTTATATATGTGTGTGTGTGTGTGTGTGTGTGTGTGTGTGTGTGTGTGTGTATGCTTAGTTTGTTTGAAAAAATATTATATTAATTTAATTTCATTGTTCTGAAATAATTTTAATAGAATAATATTAAGAATAAATCTTAAAAAAAACAAAAAATCATTTAATTTGTTTATCAATATAAATCACTTTAAACTAAAAATATATCAAGCCACATAGAAATAAAATAAATACAAAAACCACAAAAATAACAAATTATTAATAACAAAAGTTTCACTATACATACATAAGAAACAATTTCATTCTCATTTCACGTCATCAAAGTTAAACTTACTCTATTTTTAACACAAACTGCATTTAATAAAAAGATAAATTAAAATAAAAATTAAAAGTGAAAACCAAGAGTATAATACAAATAAAAAATTAAAAACTATTCGAGAAAAATAAAAAAAAGAATTAAAGCTAAATCAAAATAAAAAATAAAAAACTCATGTTGCGACGAAGCTCAAACCAATAACTCATTATATTATATAAACGTTATGATTCTATGTGATAGGGAAGAACTGATTGCCCTACATAATCATAGATAATAGTAGATAGGAGGCAACCGGCAAAACAATGGAAGGTTTGTCAGAACACTTGGCATGCCCGAACACCACATCGATCTCTCTAAACCTAGTACTTAGAAACTGATACCATGTATCACAACCCCTGGATTCACATAATGACATGATTCTTTTTCACACCCCCACATAGTGTGACCACTCAACATTATATACTATCATCCAACATAATTACTTTTACAATATACTATATAAACTATGTTTACATTATCTTTGAATTGTTTTAATTATACCCTTGTTGATTTTTAATTTTTAATTTTATGCAATTTTGTCCTTTTAAAATTCAATATCGCCCTGGATTTCAGTGTTTTGTTTTCATTTTTGTCATTCATTTGTATTGATGTGATTTGAGCCTTAATTTAATTGATCATTAGACTTTTAATTGTCTTTAATTTCCCCTAAGATTTCATTTGATTCAGTAATGAGAGCTCAATACCTTTTGCAAAATAGTCTTTGACTGCAAATTCTTTAATATGACTTCTAATTTTTTATTTTCTTGTAATTTTACCTCTAATTTTAATCAATTATATTTGTTAATATTAAATTTAACTCTAAAAAAACCTCAATCTTTTTAATTAAATTCAAAACAAGATCCCGACTTAATTTTTCTCAAGCTTCAAAAAAAATTAAGTCCCAAACTTATGCAAATGTACAAGGTGTTTTCCATCTCTCGAAGTATGGCTATCAACAGCAACAATTATGTAAAAATGTCATTTAACAGAATTAGCTGTAATACAGCTCATTTGTAACTAACTCTAAGAAGAGAAGATGTATTTGACTTCTCTAGTCTGTTAGAAAGTAGTTACCAGTAATTGAACACGTGTAATGCATGATCTGCTCATACTATATAAATAAGTAGAGCTTGCCTATCAATTTAGAGTTCCAAGCACATGTCCCAGGAAACGTTACACCTCTCTCATAATGAGGTAACGAAAATATCCAAAACTTTGAGGTTAAGTTTTTGTACAAGAAATATATATATATATATATATATATATATATATATATATATATATATATATATATATATATATATATTTTCAGGTGTTAATTTTTAAAAAATATTAAAATATATAATTAGTCTTATATATTTTCAAGAAAAAACTTTTAAAATAATCGTTATCATTATTTTAAATGTCTTAATAAATGAACTAACTTTTTTTTGAAAAACTCTCTAATTAATTTAATCTAAGTGTTCTGAAATACTTTTAATATAATAATATGAAGAATAAATTTTAACAAAATAAAAACATAATTAAATTTCTTTTTATAACCATAATGATGATGATAACGATAATATTACCAATAATAATTAGAATATTAATTATTTGCAATATGTGTTCTTTAAAAACATATTTTCAATTATTTAACTCACTACAAACAACATATACACAAGAAAATAAAATTATAAATGCATCCCATTTTGGAAATGCATTACCCCCACAAAGTTTAAGTTTTTAATGAAAGTAATCTACACATACCAAGCAATGATAATACGAGAACTTGAAAACAAACCCACTAAGCCTTCAAATTTCAGGTCTTTAAAATTAGAAAGAAAAAAGTCTTCATGTGAACTGAGCATATGAAAATAATAAGAGAAGTGTAAGAAGAAGAAGAAGAGGGAACCTGCTAAGGGGTCGTAGAAACCACCAACTTGAAGGTGTTTTCCATCTCTTGGAGAATGGCTATCAGCAGCAGCAATTCTGTAAAATGCCCTGTTTTTTCATCCCACGTTGGCTAAAGGGTCTGTACTGTGTTTTCAACTCTGTTCAATAATATTGTTTGAGCTTGTTTTGTTATTTTTTCTCTTTATTTTAGAATATCTTAGTTTTTCAGGCTATTTTTGGGTTTATTTAAAGAGTTGTAAGAATATACAGTAATAAAATTTTGAATTTAGAGTTTTTATATGGTGACTGTATTAGTATAATTTTGTTGCATAAAAATAATCATTCATAATTCGTATAGTAAAATGAATCCGTCCCATGAATAAAAATAAATAAATTAACCTACCTTCCACTTGACAAATGTAGAAATTAAGAAGTAGAGAGAAAAGAATAGGAAAAAAGAGAAAAGATTAACAAACCGAATAATTGTCTCGTTTATATCATTATGAAATGACTTAATTAACGTCAATAATAATTTTTGGTGTTCTGTTTTTACGGAAAAATAGGTAATTGACTCTAGAGTTTAAATAATAAAATGACAAGGAAAGATTGTTGGATTGTGTGTTAGCAATAAATAAATAAAAATGACAAGGAAAGATTCGTATAGTACTAGAGGTAGTGGCTAGTACAGGTATCTTGAAAACTACTTGAACAACAATTTGCAGTAATTGCGGAGCTCTCTCTTTCTCCCTTTCAATCTCTTCTATCTCTCGCTCAATTTTCTTTTAAGCTTTTGTTTGTTATTCTTAACAAACAAAGTCTCTAACAAACAAAGTGTCGTCGGCCCGTATATTTTCATCAAAGTGCAGATATACCCCACATCTTTTCAACTCGTAAGGCTTTCGGATAACATGACCCTTCCCATCGCTTGTTTCAATGTAGAATTTGAATGTAACTTCTTTGCCAGAATAATCTTGTAAAGGATGTACTATTCCGAGCTGGTAAAGCAGAAACATGTGATCCAAGTGACATGAATTAAGCATCCTGAATATAGTTTGGTTGTCAATGGACAAGAAGACTTCAGCACCAGCACCAACATCGTTTTTACTCTCAACATGACACTTAAGATATGTTCTAAAAGTATCGAATTCTTCATGGGAGGGAAGAGGGAGTAGAAAGACAACGCAGAAAGCAATTCCCTTGAGCTGATGACAATTTGATGGCATCTGTATGGTGAGTGAAGATCCAATTCCTTTGTCACCGAACCATTCTGGAATTTCACTCCCCGGTAGAATCATTTGAATTCTGTCACGTGCGTTCTCTCCAGACTGCAAGACAAAAGTCACATTTCAAAAATGTGATGAAACAAGCAAGAAACAGAGAAAAAAGAAACACGGGGTTAAGAGTGATACCTGAATTTTCAAATGTATTGCTGCTATCAATGGTTTTTTATCCAATTTGATGCAATTTGCAAAATTCAATACACCCCATAAACTGCCGATAGTGCTGGTTGATATCATGGTGGTTTCTAGCGATTCACAATGATGTGATGATAGATGCGTCAACGAAGGTGGAAGCTCAGGTAACGTCTTAATAAGTGTTCTATCCAAATCCAGTTCAAGTAAATATACCATATCTTTGATTGATAAGGGTAGCTCTTTGATAAGCGTTCCACTTAACGATAGATATCTCAAAGATATCATATGCTTAAATGATAATGAGGGTATCTCTTTGATGCGTGTGTCGTTCAAGTGAAGCATCTCCAAAAATTCCATAGGCTCTGTAATTTTTGGGAAGCTCTCAAGTTTTGAGCAACCACTCATATCCAAAACTTCAAGTTTTTTGAGAAACTGGATTGATGAGGGCACCTCTGTAATGGCAGTCTCATATAGAATTAGTGTTTCCATATTCCCTGAAACCTCTGGAAACTTGGTGATCTTTGAGCAACCTCTCATATTCAACATGCTGAGTTTTTTGGGAAACTGGATTGATGAGGGCACCTCTGTAATAGCAGTCTCGCTAAGATTAGAGCAAAAACGGAGATCAAGTTCTTCCAGCTTGTCAAGATGTTGAAGAGATGACGGAACCTTAGTTAAACTTGAACAACCCATAAGTTTCAAGCACACTAATTTTTTGGCCTTTGATAGATCCGGCAATTCTTTCAAACATTGAGAGTGAAACAATACAATGTTTCTTAAATTTCCAATATCCTGTCAACATAATAAGGCATAGTTTGAGAGTAAGCACCTCCTCCTTATATTTCTGATCATACATCCACAACAATTAAATCATACCTGCACTCCTGTCCATAGTTTTTCAACCTTGCTATAGCGTAAGTTAAGCTCGACAAGGTGTTCAGCACAAAATCTTTGCGGCAAGGATTTCGAAGGGTATCCATCCCAGTGAAAATATACTAGCTTATTAGAAAGATATTGGAGGCCAGTAGGAGGAAGGAGCAGTTTATCTTTGTTATCTTTGGATAAATCACCGAAAGAGTAATTGAGAAATTTCAGATCAACCATCATTGCGAAGACATCAGGTTTCAAGTGTATCTGTCTCGATAACTTGGATATGTCCAAATATATGCCTTCAATTTCCTCAGTTCCCTGTTAAACAAGAATAAAGAATACACAGACAATCATGCAGTATACGCTAAACATCAACTTTTTAGCAAATATGAAACCTCTCGGTTAGTATGTAAGAGGAGAGAAAAGAACGATAGTTAATGACTTCAGCTTTAACCTTATTTTCCTCCATCACTTGAACGACATCAGGAAGATGACACAACCTGCTTCGTTTGCCAGGAGACTTATAAGATTCTGCACGAACAATGTTAAATGCCAGTTCTTGTAGCAAGTCATGTATTTCTAGCTTGTTATGAGAAGTAGTTAAGAGACACTTATCAATAAGAGTGCTTATATCGAAAATCACAGACCGACGATAAAACCCATCTAATATTCTTGCAGCTTGTTCTTTCTCAAATCTTCTGAAGAAATGTGCTATATCAACAAATATGGATTTTTGTTCTTCATCTAACCCATCGTAACTAATTCTCAACGCATTTTTGATTCGACAGTCCTGAGCTAGTTTACTCAATGCGCTTTTCCATTCTTCTGTGCTTTTACCATAGAGAGAGGAACCCAAAACTATAAGAGCCAACGGATTGCCCTTCACACGACTTGCAATCTTCTCTATCAAGTCTCTATGATCATTTATGGAGATGCAATTCTTCAAGGCTTTTGAGCTAAAGAGTTGAAGAGCTTCTTTATCGCTCAACCTCTCGACCTCGTATGTTTGGTCAACTACATTCTTAAACACTTGTCTGTCCCTGCTTGTCATGAGAACTTTACTACCCGAACCAAATGATCTGTGTCGTCCATGAAGCAGTTCTTTCCATTCTTCCAAAGGCATTGAATCATCAACATCATCTAGAACAATAAAAACCTTTTTACGACGAAGTCTATCCCTCAGAAAGTATCTCGAAAACTCAAGAAGCCCATGTTCAGAATTTCTTGGCCAAGCAGTTGTGAAAGAAATCTTTTTCGCAAATTAGCTATGGAACCTCTTAATTCTTCCCTAAAGTTTGCAAAAAAGATTCCTTCAAATCGAGAACGAACCTTGTTGCACACAGCATCAGCAATCGTTGTCTTACCTATACCACCCATTCCCCATATCCCTACAATGACAACATCTTGAGATTCCATATTTAACAAAGACTCAACTTTGTTGACACGAACATCAATTCCAACTAGACCCGAGGTGTGACTTGAAGACATGCCATGCAATTTGTTCAAAACATCTCCAACGATTTTCTCAATAAATTCAGACTCCGTCCTAACAAACAAGAAGAGCACCCACATATTTGTTAGTCAAAATGGACCGGACTAGAAGAAACAACAAAACATATAAGCATATTGATCACTCTTTAGTAACACATGAATTGATGGTAGCATTGAGTAGTAAAGACTAGTGACTCATCCAATAAAAAATATAGGATATGAATTATAAGTTGGGATAGAAAAAGGAAGAGCCTCCATCTACGTTCTGCTCTTTTAAAAGGCGAGCATGTAATCATAAACTTGGACAAGATTCTTTTATTGGGTCTCACGATAGAAAGCATTTGATTTCAAACATATGCAGCAACTCCCTACTTATCCATTACTACAGTTAATCAATCCTTGAAACTTGAAACTACTTGTAATCGGTTTATATCAAAGAAAGTCATTGAAATGCGCATAAGATGTTTTCTCATATCATAATCTAAAAAAATTGAAGTTGTTTGAGAGTTTTCAGGATATAATTTATATTATTTTTCAATACATCGTAATCCTTTTCAATAATTTTAAATTAAATTTCAAATCCTCGACAAATGAACGAATATTTTTTTATGGGATATATTTCAAGAGCTTACTCAGACTTCCCTAAGCTCCATCCGGCTAGATTGGCTGCATCCGTCAAAGCGTCTCTGAAGCTCTGCACTTTTTCCATCGTCAAAGGTTTCTTCTTTACAAGTCTAGCAAACACATCTCCAAAGCTTCCTATTTGATTTCTTACATGAGATGGATCCACCTGGTAGAATACCGGGATAACAATCTGTCTATTATTTGTTCTACATTCAAAAACCTTTGCAAGCTCCTCTAAGCACCATTTGGAAGATGCATAATTTTCAGAAAAAACAACCACAGAAAGCTTGGCCTCTTCAATTGTTCTCAGAAGCGATGCTGAAATCTCCTCTCCTCTCACAAGCTGATAATCTATGAAAGTAAGGATTTGTTTCCGTTCCAAAGCAGCATGGAGGTGGCTGGTAAAACCAGCACGAGTGTCATCTCCTCTAAAACTAAGGAAGACATCATGTTTTCCTTGTGTTTGGGTGTTGGTTAAGGTGGGAGGAGAAGATGACGCCGGAGAAATATTCCAGCTTTGTTTGATAACCCTGCAAATATAAATAAACAGAAAGATAGAGAGAAATACGAAAAATATCACCATTGTTTCGTGGAGAAACAAGAGTAAGACTCTGGTTGTAAAAGGTCAGTATGCAGGGAGAGAATGGAAGAAACTCAAGGAATAATTTTGAATCTGAGGCTTACGTTAAGGGCTCTGCTCAGGCATATGTATAAATGTATTAATGAGGGTTCCAAGTATTTTCATTGTTGATTTCCTGGAAATTATGGCTCAGGCATTTGTATAAATGTAATAATGAGGATTCCAAGTATTTTCATTGTTGACTTCCAGGAAATTGTCCGGCTAACTAGCCATGAGCTGTAAAGTAAACAGACGACGACAATAATTCTTAATAAAGAAAAAAGGGGGCAAAAAATAGTCTGGGTCGTCTGCAGATGTGCTTATTGTCATTGAAAGTTTGGATCTTTATAGTCAAGAAAGCATGTGATCGTTTACCTTCATTCATCAAAAAATAAAGATACAAAATCCACGTATTCAATTGTAGTGATTTTCGAGATATAAAAAGGGGACGCATATTGCCTTGTTATTACACGTGGAATCACTGTAGATTATAAGGTGGATTATAATTATTATTGTAATGTATAAATAATTTAATATTTTTTTAATTCGATCTATTTAAGTAACGTAGAGTCGTAGACCACTGTTTATAATTTTTCACGGCAATCAAAAGCAAACTGCCGGCACCATGAATTTGTTTGCGCATGTGTGAAGTGTGAAATGGTAAATGTGAAAGCTATCATTTGAGAGATTGTCTGGCGAAAATTGATAATCTGAACGATTGAATGTTACTCTTTTTCTTGCCAATTGTGTAAATAATTTTTATTTTTGTTTATATTTATAAATACATGCTTTTAATTTTTATTATTTTCTATTTTTCTGAGGTTGTATTTGTTATTAAATCTAATCATTAAATTTTAATTTGGGTTGATAATAATTTAAAAATTAATATTTCATAATTTTTCTCTTTGTTTTTTTTATTTTTATTTATTTTTCAAGTCAAAAAATCTTTTTAAGCTAATAATATTTATTTTTATTTTGTCATTTATTTATTTATTTTGTTTGTCCTTTTATTAAAATTTTAGGTTTTATTCTTCAAGATAATTTTGTTTTTTCATTATTTATTTACATTTCAATACATGATAAAATAACTATAATACCTTCGAATAAAATAAAAATCAAGTGTTGTTTCTAGGGATATTGCCGGAATTTCACAGTAAAAAATCTGGGTACTTTTGTCAAAATCATAATTTGACTCATAAAATCATACGATTTTACAAAGTTTGTTCTTTTAAATACAATTTTAAGAGTCGAAAAAACAAACCTGATAAAATCAGGTAAAAATCAGACCTTGTTAAAAGGGCCAGAACCATGAATTTGAAAGCTATCATTATTTATTTATTTTTGCTGATTGTGTAAATACTTTTTCAAAAGTGTTTGGTGGTATTATATTGGATAAAGATGTGAGAATAAAATGACAAAGTTGTTAAATTAAAATACGAGATGCTCATACTATTTTTATTTTCTTTATATATATATATATATATATATATATATATGAAATAGTCCATTTTTTTCCATATTTATAAGTATATACTCTTAATTTTTATTTTTATTTTTATTTTTTATATATATAATTTTAAAATAATCTCTATTTTTATCTATATTTATGCAGCAATAATAATAATGCCTTAATATATATAAACTAAGTTTGTTTGAAAAAATCCCATATTAATTTCATCTCATTGTTCTGAAATATTTTTAATATAATAATATTAAGAATAAATCTTAAAAATTCAATAAAAATCATTTAATTTATTTAGCAATATAAATCACTTTAAACTAAAAAAATATCAAGCCACATAGAAACAAAATAAATAAAAAAACCACAAAGATAACAAATCATTAATAATAGAAATTTCACTATATATGCATAATAAATAATTTCACTCTCATTTCACATCACCAAAATTGAACTTACTCTGTTTTTAACGCAAACTGTATTTAATAAAAAAATATATTACAATAAAAATTAAAAGTGAAAACTAAGAGTATAATACAAATAAAAAAATTAAAAACTATCTCAGAAAGATAAAAAAATAAAAATTTAAAATTAAATGAAGAAATAAAAATGAAAATACAAAATAAAAAAAATTCACGTTGTGACGGAGCGCAAACCAATAACTCATTTTATTATATAAACATTATCATTCTATGTGACAAGGAAGAACTCGTTACCCTACATAATCATAGATAATAGCAGATAACAAAACAATAGAAGGTGTGTCAGAACAATTGGCATGCCCAAACACTACATCGATCTCTCTAAACCTAGTACTTAGAAACTGATACCACATATCAAGGCCCTAGATTCACATAGTGACAGGATGTTTTTTCACACCTCCATACAATGTAACCACTCAACATTATATGATATCATCCAGCATAATTACTCTTACAATATACTGCATAAGCTATGTTTCCATCGTCTTTGAATTGTTATAATTATACCCCTATTGATTTTTGATTTTTGATTTTATACAATTTTATTCCTTTAAAATTCAACATTGCCCCTGGATTTCAATGTTTTGTTATCATTTTAGTCATTGGTCTTGTATTTAACATTACCATAATCATATCTCCCATGTCTCGTCCCCAACCACTGAGTAATATACTTTCTGCAGAATTTCGAGCAATAAAGTCTTTGGGTAGACTTCCACTACATACCTGCAGCATCTAGGCGAAGAAAAGAAAACATTAACCAATCCGAGCATGATCTGCTATTTTCACTTTTGTTTTTTTACCTTTTCAATTTTATTAGCCCCTTTTACATCATGTGTTTCAACACTAGGTTCTTGACCAAGTTCTTTTACATCAAGTGTTTCAACACTAAGTTCTTGACCAAGTTCTGATCATGTCATAAGTCTCGGTCGTGTTGACAATCAAACTGTCTATGACATAATCAAGGTTAATATTTCCTAACCCCCACCAAACATTTAATCATTACCACATGTAGATTCTTTTCAGTAGTTGGATCATGTTCAACTAAGTTTCTAGATTGTTGAAATCTGGATTGAGCTGGATTGTTGATTGAGTAGGATTTCAAATGCTTATTTGAAGGTGTTTGCTCTCTCCTGCTAGACTTGGAGTCCATGCATTTTCATAGGCAGCAGGAAACTGGAAAACAACCGCAATGGCTTGCCTACCTCATCTTCATCTTCAGATGTTCAAAACCGGTGTTGCATGATGCTACAAAGCATGAATACCAATCATCTGAAACTGAAGTTCAGAAACCATCAACTGAATCAGTGACTCCATTAAATTTGAAAGTAGAACTTTTAGGAGCATGGACATCGAGGTGGTATTTAATGGAGTGCGGCATATAGTTCTGACAACTTAACTGAGTTGTACATATACAAACAATAAGAAACATTATATTAGTGCTGCCCTCTTGGAAATCAAATTTTGTATGTTAATACATTTCTCTGATCAAGTGCATTAATATCATGTGCTCAAGAATAGCAACACTGGATTGATAATTTAATGAATTAGTCAAAGGGAATGTCTGCCTAATTCATTCCCTAATTCTCCATGCCTTGCCGTCACTGAATCACACTGCGGCCTTCACTATTGATTTCTTTATTTGTGTTTGTTGTTATTGTTTGTAGGTTTGGGTTTGTTGAATTTGAGAAGAAAGAATTAAACACACAGAAGATTGGAAGGGAAGAAAGGTTTTTTTTCCAGAAAAGATAAGCAACTTCTCTCTGTTGCATTCTTGTGTTTGATTAATTGCCTGCTTATATAAAAGAGCAGAGCATGCTTTACACGTTTGTTTACAACTGCTTGTCTAACTGTCTAACAGAGTTCTAGTTACAATATATCAGTTGAACTTGAGTTAGTTACAATTGATTTACACATCATCAAACACAAGACTTTCACTACACACTTCTTCTTCACTCTTCTTCTTTATCTTCAGTCCACGTGAGCAACTTATGCATCAACATCCCCTCCTAAGTTGCTTATGGGTTTGACTCCAAGTTTTGATCTGAGTTGCACAAATCTATCTTTAGGCAATCCCTTAGTGAATATGTCAGCTAGCTGTTCTTCACTACTGCAAAACTTTAATTCAATTATCCCTTCTTGAACTGCTTCCCGAATAAAATGAATTCTTCTGTTAATATGCCTAGTTTTCTGATGAAAAACAGGATTCTTTGTCATAGCAATTGCTGACATATTATCACAGTATAGAGAAGTAGCTTTGTCTTGTTTTTCACTAAGATCATCAAGAACCGATCTCAACCACATTACTTGAGTAGTTGCTTCAGAGGCTGAGACATACTCAGCTTCTGCAGTTGATAAAGCTACTGTCCCTTGCTTTATTGAAGCCCATGAACACACACCACTTCCAAACCCAAATGCATACCCTGAGGTACTTATACTGTCCTTTTCACTACCTCCCCAGTCTACATCACAAAAACCCTTAAGTGTTTCTGATTTGTGTTTGGAATATTCTATCCCATAATCAAAAGTACCTTGAATATATCGAAGGACCCTTTTTGCAACCCCCATATGTTTTCTTGTTGGCTGATTCATATACTTGGATAATAGACTAGCAGCATACATTATATCTGGTCTTGTTGCAGTCAGATATAATAAGCTCCCCATAATTTTTCTGTGCAAGTTATCATTAGCTAGTTCACTTCCATCATCCTTTACCAGTTTCTCACCAATGGCTAAAGGTATTGAAACAGGTTTGCACTCAGCAAGTCCAAATTTCTCCAACAGTGACTTTGCATACTTGCTTTGATGGATGAAGATGCTCTCATCATTCTGCAGCACACCCATCCCCAGAAAATGATGGAGAAGACCAAGGTCAGTCATCTCATACCTCTGCATCATTTCCTTTTTAAATGCATTCATCATGCTTTCACTGTTTCCTGTGTATACATTGTCATCCACATAAATGGATACAATGAGCTGATTTACCTCACCATCAGTTCTTGTATATAAAGTAGGTTCACTTACACTTCTATTAAACTTACTCATAGTAAGATAGGTGTCAATCTCACTATACCAAGCTTTAGGGGCTTGTTTAAGCCCATACAAAACTTTATTCAACTTGTACACTTTGTGACCTGATCTTTGAACCATAAACCCCTCGGGTTGTTCAACAAAAACCTCCTCATCAAGCATTCCATTTAGAAATGCTGATTTGACATCCAACTAAAATAATTTCTATTTTTTCTTACTTGCAAGTGCAATAAGAGTTCGGATAGTATCTAACCTTGCCACTGGTGCAAAGGTCTCATTATAGTCAATTCCAGGCTTTTGTGCATAGCCTTTTGCAACAAGCCTTGCCTTGTATTTATTGATTGTACCATCCAAATTCAGTTTGGTCTTGTAAACCCACTTAACCCCTATGACTGGCTTGTTAGAGGGTCTATCCACAAGCTCCCAAGTGTCATTCTTTTCAATCATCTCTAACTCTACCTTCATTGCATCTTGCCAAGCCATATTTTCTGCTGTTTCTTTGTAAGTTTCTGGTTCTATAAAACTCATGTGACATCTAACATATATATCTGCTAGAGTTCTAATCTTCACTGGGGTTACCTTTGCTTCTGAATCAGAACTAACTTCTTCATTTGTTTCTGCTTCTCCTTGGCTGATTAGGCTCTTCTGTGAAGATTCACCAATATCCACCTGAACCCTTTCATTCGGTGTATCTTCTTCTCTGTCTTCAAATATCAACAATGGAGAGGTAAGCTTCACATTCCCTATCTCCCACGTGTAGGTACTGTCCTCTGCAAACACTGCACTTCCAGATAACACAACTTTGTTTGAGTGTGGAATATACACTCTGTAACCCTTCTCACATCCACCATATCCCATGAACACCCCTTTTTCTGCTTTGTCATCCAGTTTTTGTCTTAAACAAGATGGAATGTGAGTATAACAAATACATCCAAACACCTTGTCGCACCCCGAAAAATAAACGCGGCATCGCGGCGACCTTCCCCGTGAGTGGGGGAATTCAATGTCGGGTCTACGTTTATTTTTTGTGGAAAAGGGAGTCGCCACCTAGTATTATGGTTACTAGAAAACCTAAAACTGGTCTTTCAAAGATTCTAAAGCAAGGGACTGGTTGCGTAAAGAGAAGGTTTTAACACCCCTAATACGCCCTACCTAAGGTAAGCTGCTTGACGTTTTGGTTTGCTTATGATTTGTTATGGTTTGGATCTTTCAAAGAAATGTTGGTTAAATGGTGATGGTGTATTATCCCTGCAGAATATTTTGGATATTAACTCCTTAGAATTTATTTATCCAAACACCGGTAGTGAATAATAACAAATTATCCCCGTTGAATATTTTAGATATTGATCCCTTAGGATTTATTTATCCAAACACCAACAGTGAATAATAGCAAATTATCCCCACCGTATATTTTGGATATTAACTCCTTTAGGATTTATTTATCCAAATATTAACAATGAATAATATAAATAACCAAAAATAAGATTTTGATATTTTTGGAATATTGGCCAATACCATTTGGATTTTTACAAATATGTTGTAAAATCCAAGAATACAATAAATGATTTTTCTTTACAAAATCCATGTTAAAAAAAACATTTTTTTTAAACTCCAAGATAATATTTTTTGAAACAAAAAGAATATATTAAAAAATATGCTAGTGTATTGGCCGTATTTTAAAACCACATTTCTGTTCTAGATATTTTTTTTATTTTTAACAATTCATATTTTTTTCTATTTTTATTTTTATTATTTATTTTATTTTATTTTTTCTTTTTTTATTATTTCTGGGTGGGCTGGCTGTCAGCCCACCCTGTCCTAGGCTGGGCTACCAGCCCAGAGAAAGATGGGCTTGAGCTGTCAGTCCGGAAGGATCTGGGCTGTCGGCCCAGAGCATCTTGGGCCTGGGCTGTCGACCCAGATAATACGGTCCCTAGGCTGTCGGCCCAAATAATATGGGTCTGCTGATGGCCCATACCATCTCGGGCTGGGCCTCACCCGCCTTATTCAATGGCCAGGCCGGGCACAAGGCCCGGCCCTGCCCAACCGACCCGGTTACTATTCACATGTAGTGAACAGTAACCGGGACAAATGCATTTAAAAGAAGATGATGAACAGTGAAATGATGATTTTTCGAGTGTGACGAATGGCGTACCTGTTAATACCGTTGTGTAGAGGAGATCGAGGTGGTTTTTCTGGTCGTAGTGGCGTCGGAAATGGTGGCATGTGGTGGCCGGAGTGGTCGTCGGAAGGTGACGTGAAGTTAATCGGTGCGATGGTTTCTGCTGCTGCCGCCGCCTTCGCCTGAGACCACGACTGAGCTGCCGGAGTAGAGCAGCTGGCGACGAGGGGAGTTGGGTGACCTGAACTGGCGTTGGTGTGGCTGACCGAGCGGGAGAGGAAGGAGAGAGAGAGCTTCGGGTCTGCTGGTTTTAGGAGAGAGAGAGAGGGAGCAAAACCGAGAGAGAGAGGGAAGAATCAAAACCAGAAACGAGAGGGATCAAAATTCAAACTTTTTTACGTAAAATTTTCTATGCATTCTGTGCTTTGTCTCTCTTTCATTTACCAAAAAAAAAACACCTCCCCTGCTTCCTTCAAGTTCACCGTTTATATAGCCATCACAGAGGTTACCATTGCAAGCAACAGTGGGCTACCTCCTGCGGTAGCAGGCTAGCCGACGGCATGCAGGGGGCTTGTCGGCGGTGGGCACAGGCGGCTGGTCTGTAGGTGCAGGCAGTGGCATGCTGTAGTGGGGGACCAAAGTGCATTTTGGTCCCTCCCTTTATAACTGTTCTAAATACACTCCCAATTGGATCTAAACTTATGATTTTGTGCAATTAAACCCTGTCATAATTTCAAAAATCAACCTTGACTTTGTGCGTCTTTTTTATTTTGATCCTTGATTTCTAATTTGCGTGATTTAACCCTCAATCGACCATTAAACTCTTAATTTGTTCAATTTGGTCCTCGATTTCGCATAATTGATTTGGAAAAATTCAAATCGGCCTCCGAAAATTCCAATCTCCTCAATTTGAGCCCGAATTAAATTTAAGAACTTGATTTCTCATTGATCAAGCCCTTAGTAAAATTAATTTGACCACTTTAAAATATAATTAAATCATGGCACTTAATTAAATCTTTCAATTGGACCATAAATTAATTCTCGAATATAACTACACTTTTAAATTGGCCAACGATTAAATTGAATTGGCATATAAAATATAATTATATCTTTCGACTTAATTTTTACGCAGATTTATCCGATAATAAATTACGTTAGCCTTAATCTGCATTTTCCTTCATTTCTAGGCACAAAAAGAGATATAATCGAGCTTTTGAAAACGCCAAGAATTTCTGCTTTGATTTTCTTACCGACACCGCCCTCTTTTATTTTATTTTATTGTATTTTTTTAGATAATTTTGGGGAACAACCCAAAATTGGGTTATGACACACTTTTAAATGCTTAATCCTAGGCTTTCTCCCTGTAAATGCTTCTAAAGGTATCTTGTTTGACAATGATGATGTATAGCTTCTGTTTTGTAGATAAATAACTGTATTCACAGCTTCGGCCCAGAACTCATTTGGTACATGCTTCTCCTTCATCATAGTCCTAGCCATCTCAGCAATGGTCCTATTTCTCCTCTCAGCCACCCCATTCTGCTGAGGGGAGTATGCCACTGTCAACCACCTCTCAATCCTATGATCAGAACAAAAATTCTGAAATTCCAGAGAGGTATACTCACCTCCTCTGTCACTTCTCAATCTTTTCAGCTTAAAGTTACTCTGCAATTCAACTAGAACTTTGAATTTTTTGAACACATTGAGAGCATTTGACTTATTTCTAACAAAGTATATCCAACACATCCTTGTAAAATCATCTATGAAGGTAATGAAGTATTTATTACCTCTATTTGAGTCAGCTTGCATAGGTCCACACATGTCAGTGTGGACTAATTCAAGAGGCTGACATGCTCTCCATGCACCTTCTTTGTCATATGCTTGTCTCTTGTGCTTGCCTAGTACACACCCTTCACACACTGCATTCATATTGATTAGTTTAGGCAAGCCTGCAACCAACTCCAACTGTTGCATTTTCTTCAAACTTTCAAAGTTCAAGTGTCCAAATCTTCTATGCCAAATCCATGAATTTTCAGTCACAGTGGCTTTTCTTGCTGCAGGTACCATGGATTCCAGTGTTAAAGGGAAGCATCGATTACCCCTCATAATCACCTTTGCTATAACATTTGTGAGTGTTTCATCATCAAATATTATGGCTTTGTTTCCCCCCAAAAAATATAGTAACCATGCTCCATCATCAGCCCTACATTTAGCAGATTTTCATCTAAACCAGGCACCAATAGTACCTCTTTGATATGCCTTACACCTTGTCTTGTGTCCACTACAAGTGTCCCCTTCCCTGCAGCTTGAACAAGATCTCTAGACCCTATTTTTACCTTGCAGGTCACTGATCTGTCTATATCAATCAGTTTAGTTTCTTGTGAAGTCATGTGGTTACTACATGCATTATCCACAAACCAAACATCTTCTTCTTGAACACTTGCTACATGACAGGCATAGAACATGGTTCCCATAGTTGTATATTCTTCCTTTGCACAATTAGCCAATTGTCTATTAAGTTCACAATCATTTTGATTATGACCAAACCTGCTAACCTGCTGCATTTTCCACATCTCGGCTTGCCTTTAAATCTGCAGGTTCCAAAATGCAATTTCTGACAAGTATTACATTTTGGCTTCATGCTTGTCTGAATGCTACTAGCACTTCTATGTTGAGGATTGAATGAACTGTTGTAACTCATTCCTGGTTTCTGATTCTAGTTTACATTTTACAGATTAGTGGAATTTCCACCTTGACTTCAAGCTGCAAACCTTCTATTTTGATTCTGCAATTTTGGATGAACTCTGCCTTGTGAGCCCTTTTTATTCTGAGAATAACTATTCCCTCCAATTCTGAGACTATTGAAAGCTCTTTCAGTATGCATTTCTCTCTCTCTCTTTCATCATGCATATCTTCCCTTCTATCATACACTTTAATTGAAGCAATAACTTCTTCAATTCTAAGTGTATCTAAGTGTCTTGTTTCTTCAATAATTGAGACTATGGACTTGTATTTTCTGCTAAGACTCATCAAAATCTTTTGCACTATCCTTGCTTCAGGTATCTCTTCTCCGAGAGACTTCAAGTCATTTATCACTCCAAAAAACTTAGTCAGGTAATGATCTAAGCTTTCTCCCTCTGACATTCTCATATACTCAAATTCTGCCTTTACTGCCTGCAACTTCACAACCCTAACCTTTTTATCTCCTTTGTATTATCTTCTCAACAGATCCCATGCTCCTCTTGCTGTCTCTTCATTTCTTATTCTAGGGAAAAGATCATCAGTCAAGGCTCCTTGGATAATACTTAAAGCCTTGGCATTTTTTATCCTTTTTGTTTTAGTCTCAGCAGTAGTTTCTCCTAATTCAGCTTTCTTGTCTTTTGAACCAGAAGCTTCTCCACTATCACATTCATTGGATACTTTTGTTAATGTATCACAACATTCAATCACATCCCATAGGTCATAAGCTATGAGGACTGTTTTCATTTTAACTGCCCAAAACTCATAATTCTTACCATTAAACTGTGATGCTCTAAGATCTCCACTTGACACCATTTTTTTCCTTTACACTCACTGCTTGTAAGTTCACAAATTGATTACGCCCCTTCCTTGTTGATCAAGCAAGCTCTGATACCATGTTGATTTCTTTATTTGTGTTTGTTGTTATTGTTTGCAGGTTTTGGGTTTGTTGAATTTGAGAAGAAAGAATTAAACACACAGAAGATTGGAAGGGAAGAAAGGTTTTTTTTCAAAAAAGATAAGCAACTTCTCTCTATTGCATATCTTGTGTTTGATTAATTGCCTGCTTATATACAAGAGCAGAGCATGCTTTACACGTTTGTTTACAACTGTTTGTCTAATTGTCTAACAGACTTCTAGTTACAATATATCAGTTGAACTTGAGTTAGTTACAATTGATTTACACATCATCAAACACAAGACTTTCACTGCACACTTCTTCTTCACTCTTCTTCTTTATCTTTAGTCCACGTGAGCAGCTTATGCATCAACATTCACCAGTTGTTGGACACTACCATGGTAACTAGTGAAATGAACATAAAGACTATTATATTCTCATGGTACCTAGTGAAATGAACATAAAATCTGTATGATATTTTCATATTATTTTAAAGAGCAGATATCAAAAATATTTTTTAAAAATATTTTAATATATTTTTAAACAAAAAATATTTAAAAAATTAATTTTGATCACACTCTTTACCCCTTACCGCTTAGTCTATTAATTTGTACTTCAAATTCTATTATAATTTTCCCGGAATTACATATTTCTTGTCTTTTTTTTTTTTTGAATGAATGATCATATAAAAAATATATCATAGCACAATTGATTATTGTTGTTTTTCCTGCTATGACCGTTGAGGGCTAGTTTAAATATGCTATTTTTTAAATATTTTTATGAAGTTGAGATTATTTTTTAAAAAAAAAGAAATATTCTGATATAGTTTTTAGAAAGAAAAAAAACTTTAAAATGCAGGCATAACCAAACTCTCAAATATCCTCTAATTATTATACAAGGCCGGAAAATAAACACAATTTACATCATGTCCTTCATAAGCCATTAGCCATTAGCCAGCCATTATATATCAAGACATATGTTGTTGATTAAAATAATAAATCGAGACACATGTTATAGTTGTTTAAAAATAATAAAGCAACGATTTTATTATTCTAAACGAAACCATTTAACTAGTTATTAAGAGCAATTCGAACATTTTCATGAGATTCATTTGTCATCGATCAAAGACAAGTTTATTGGGTTTTTTATATTTTTACCATGAATTTTTAGTTATAATCAATGTGGATTAAGAGAAGTGTAATCTTTTAACAAATATAAATATAATTAGGGGCATATGTATGATTATATTAATGGGGTTTCAAATCCAAGTATTTTATCGGAGGATGCACATTGTTTACTTCCCAGAAATTTCCCATGTACAAAAGGCTTCAGGTCTAGGAAACTTCCCATGTACAAAAGACTTGCTGAAAAGTTTGCCTTCTAACAAATGACTACACCTCTAGAATCACCTTGAGCTTCCAAGGGCTTCACATATTGGTGGATCAGCAAGGAAGAACCCTTGACAAGGATCAGTGGATTTCCAAGCAATATATATATTATGGCTTTCCTATACAGTAACTGAACAAATAACAATAAACACGTCCATACACATTTTTTGCATAGCATTTTCTAATTTCACCGCCCTCGGAGCCTTTTGGAAAATTATAGCATTGCCTTTAACAGGTAGTTGGACATAAGTATAAAGAACAAATATAATGAGCACAAGAATGAATTAATAGAATTTTAAACTTAAATTCATTTGTTACTGAGGGTTCCAAGTATTTTCATTGTTAACTTCCTGGAAATTGTCGAGCTAACTAGCCATTAGCTGTAAAGTAAAGAAAAAAAGAGGGGATAATACGAAAGATTGAATGTAAATACTTTTATTGAAAACGCGTAATCTACTGAAAAGAAAAGGCATAAAGGTGTGAAAATTAATATTTTTTTTATTTTTTTGTTTTTATTTATTCTTCAAATTCTTATTCGTTTATTTGTCACTCAAATAGTTGTAACGGGTGTATGGCCGGACTGGGGTGTTATCCACAAATGTTGCAGAGCACTAGCCATGAGCTGTGAACTTGGTTTACCATTGGGAGACACTTTGACTGCATGGATCATGAGAATAAGAACAAATGAATAAAAGGATCGATGAACACTAAATTGCACCATTATAGTTAACACCTGGATTCTGTACAATTATCTTCCAGGGTTTAGGAGAAAATAAACAAAATCTTTCTGGCTTTTCTTTAAAGTTGAAGTGGAGTCTAAGATTACAAGGTATCTTGGAGGATGGCGCAAAACTTCAAAAAAGGCTTGAAAGGTGAAGAACTCTCGAGTCAGATTAAATGTAAACACAACCATCCAAAACCCCCAATAAAAAAAGACACAAAAAATGTGATCTCATTCATTCTGGCTTGTTTTTGGAAACCCAAACAGACTGTCTCTTCAAAATACATCAATAAAGGTTTCAGTTATCTGTGTGAATTGTCTTTTAAGTTGTGAAATTTATACTGGTTAATAGAACTTATGCTGTATGAACAAGTCATAGCCTATCCACCAGAACTTTAGTTAGATCAAGTACCTGAATATCACGAATCAATAATAATGTGGCAAGAGATCGGGAGTCGGCTTGAATGGCTGAATCTTCTACCGACTCATCAGCCAAAATTAAAATCTAAACACACCAAATACTGTATGAAAATCTTTTTAGTCAAGAATAAGGATAATTACATAAATAAAAACACAAACCCAAATGTCAAATAGTTTGATTCAAAACCCACTCCTAAAGTCTAGACCAGCATCAATAAGCTTCTTTTCCCTCTCATTTTCGGGAGCATCATTGAACATCCAGAGCTCTGAACCTGGTGCTAGAAACATAGTTGTAAAATCCGTTCCGGGTACCGTTCCGGTTTTTTGTTTGGAACGGAACGTTCCGGTTTCGGTGCATTCCGGCGTTCCGTTCCGATTTTGTACTGTTCATATTTATTTAATTATATATATGAAAAAAATAAAATATTAATTTAACAATTATAATTTAAATTCAAGATAAATGAAATTTAAATTATACAATACAAACATAATCTCAAAAATAGAAACATTGTAAAATTCCAAAATATTATGAAAGTAAAATATTCTAAAATAAAAGAAATATAAATCAAACATCTTCTACATCATTAATATAAAAATATTAGAATTTCTTATTATGCATCCCAAAAAAATAGTAAATACCATAGTAAGATAATTACAAAGAGAATAGTACTGAAAATCATATGTTCAAAAAGAAAAGAAAAAAACAGATTTTGAAAAAAATAAATAAGTAAAATTCGGACACAATATGATATAAATAAAAAATCATAAATAGTAAGTAAAATATTTCTGAATACAATACAACATAATTATGTCTATAAAACTTCATTAGTTAAGGTTCATATATAATTCAAAATAATTTAAAAATACATTACAAAACAATTATGTTCATAGAATTTCATTAGGTAAAAACTAACAAATTTAAAATAAATATTTTGATGATATGCTATATAAATTAAAATCAGTCTCATGCCCGTCATTTTCCTCGTTATTTTTAATACATTTATCAAAAGTATTATTATTGAAAGGATTATCAATACTAATATTGGTGTCAACACTCAACATCGATATTACTAGTACTAGCTCCAACTCCAACAAATTATTTCGACATCAGGATATGAAAATGATTTAAAAACATAAAAAAAAATTAATTTAAAATAAAAAAAATTAAATATAAATTTTAAAGTTAATATTACTGATTTTCAAGAGTGATTCCATGACATATATATATATATATATATATATATATATATATATATATATATATATATATATATTTTATAAAATCAACACAACAATTTATATTTTTTATGTATTTTTTAAAAAAAAATTATAAATTTTATTTTAATTAAGTATATATTTTTATTTTTATATTACTGATATTAAAAAGTAATTATATGATATATATATATATATATATATATATATAGAATTTGTCCAGCCGAATGCTGGACAAATTCAATTTGAATTTGTCCGATGTGGGACATTGTCCCACATCGGACAAATTCAAATGTCCCACATCGGCTGGACATTCACTTTGAATTTGTCCGGGACAATGTCCCACATCGGCTGCACAACAAGAATTGACTCAATTCTTCTCCTTTATATATTTTCCCTCTAATCTGCACTTTCCTTGTCCCACATCGATAAAATACATTCTTTTCTCAACTTTTCTTCATTAAATAGTCTCCAGTCTCCACACCAATTTCCATTCTTTTGAGTCCAGTCACCGGAACGGAATGTCCAGAATGGAACCGGAACGTTCCGGCCGGGATTGGACCGAAATTTCCGGATCGGACCGGAATTAAAACCGGGATAAAAATATCGCCGGTTTGTTCCGTTTTTATGAACGGAATGGTAAGTTTCGTCCGTTCCGACCGGAACGAAACGGATTTAATAACTTTGGCTAGAAATGCATCCAGAACCTAAACATGCAGAGATGAGTAGTTGAAAATTACTATTGTTATGGAAAATGAAATAGTTTAAATGAGAAAAAAAGAGAGGTCATAAATTGAACGTAATAAGAAAAGGAAAAAATAAGTTTCTTTTCCCTCATCTTCAGGAACACAACAAACAAGCACAGATGAGTAAAATTATTAATAATAATAATATTGTTGTAAAAAATGAAAAAAAAAGTCAAAAGGAGAAAAAAGACTACCTGTAAAATACCACCAGAGTGAAATCTCTTGCTACTGTGAACCTAGCCTAGTGTTTGTTGACCGCTGTAAACTTTTGTCCCTCCTTTTATTTTGCATTCCCTATGATTTTTTCCATCTTCTTTACACAACATCAATCCTTCCATTGGTTTTGATTACTCAGTTATAGTTTGCAATGTTGTTTATCGATCGGTGGGACCTCGCTAAATCTAAGAAGAGAATTAGGTTGAACCTTTTATTTGGCCATCAAACCAAATAATTGTTGGCCACATGCGCTACCTCATCACAGAGGTCATGCCAAGCCAATCAAATGTAGTGTCGTAGAAGGCGATATTTGATCTCTTCATAGTCTCACGTGCATTACCCATGCATACATTAGCAAAAAAGTATTAATACTATTTACATATATTAAATTACAAAATTATCCATAAGCTAACTTGATAATAACAAAAAAAAAAATCAAGTGCATATACAAAAAACGCAACATGAAGTATAGAAAATCCATTGTTAAGGGCATGCAAAACGTTTTACTATTTTTTTAGAAATAAGACAAAAACACCTATGAACATAAGCTTAAAAAATATTGAATCTAAGAGTTATTTTAGAATGCATTGCCCCGTTTATATCAAGCAATGACAAATGGAACATTGTGAAATGACTTAATTAACCTCAATAATAATTTTTGGTGTTCATTTTTTAGGAAAAAATGGGTAATTGATTCTAGAATTTAAAAAATCACTGATTGCCTTGCTTTTCTGACCTATGTCCACTGTCTTTCATTTTCATTCTCACCTAACATTTGATCCTATAAAGGTTAAAAAAGAAGCAGAAAAGGGATGAAAAAACACTATAATTAATAAGTCTATACTATTTTATGAGGGGATATACACTCATTTTGCAATATAAATTTCCCATATGTCTTAGGTTTTCTTATATTAATAATAAAAAATGACAAGGAAAGATTGTTGGATTGTGTGTTAGCAATAAGTAAAAAAAAATTACAAGGAAAAAGATTCGTATAGTACCAGAAGCAGCAGCTAGTACAGGTATCTTGAAAACTACTTGAAGAACAATTTGCAGTAATTGCAGAACTCTCTCTCTTTCTCCCTTTCAATTTCTTCTGTCCCTCAATTTTCTTTTAAGCTTTCAACTTGTGTAGTCGGCCCGTATATTTTCATCAAAGTGCAGATACACCCCACAGCTTTTCAACTTGCAAGGCTTTAGGATATCATGACTCTTCCTATTGCTCATTCTATTGTAGAATTTGAATGTAACTTCTTTGCCAGAATATTTTCGTAAAGGATCTACGAATTCTAGTTCGAGCTCGTAGTGTAGAAACATGTGATCCGAGTGACATGAATTAAAGATACTGAATTTATCACGGAGGTTGTACTGTAGAAACGTGTGATCCAAGAACTTGTATTTACTCTCATCATCATCATCACCAGCAACATCATCGTTTTTACTCTCAACATGACACTCAAGATATATTTTAGAAAAATTGAGTTTACTGGCATAAAGCATGTCATGGGAGAGAAGAGGGAGTAGAAAGACAAGGCAGAAAGCAATTCCCTTGAGCTGATGACAATTTGATGGCAACTGTATGGTGAGTAAAGATCCAATTCCTTTGTCACCGAACCATTCTGGAATTTCACTCCCCGGTAGAACCATTTGAATTCTGTCAAGTGCGATCTTCTCTCCAGACTGCAAGAAAAAAGTCACATTTCAAAAATGTGATGAAACAAGCAAGAAAGAGAGAAAAAAGATATACAGGGTTAAGAGTGATACCTGAATTTTCAAATGCATTGCTGCTATCTGTGCTTTTTGATCCAATTTGAAGCAATTTCCGAAATTCAATACACCCAGTAAACTGCCGATAGTGTTGATTGATATCATGGTGGTTTCTAGTGATTCACAGTCAGGTGCAGTTAGAGACGTCAACGAAGGTGGAAGCTCAGGTAACGTTTTAATAAGTGTTTTATCCAAAGCCAGGTTTCTTAAACGAACCATATCTTTGATTGATAAGGGTAGCTCTTTAATAAGCATTCCACATAACGATAGAGTTACCAAAGATATCATATGCTTAAATGATGATGAGGGTATCTCTTTGATGCCTGTGTTATCCAAGTTAAGACGCGTCAAAGATTTCATAGGCACTGTGATTTCTTGGAAGCTCTCAAGTTTTGAGCAACCAACAACAGACAATGTTTCGAGTTTTTTGAGAAACTGGATTGATGAAGGCACCTCTGTAATGGCAGTCTTACTTAGATATAATCTTTTTATATCCCCTGAAATCTCTGGAAACTTGGTGATCTTTGAGCAACCATCTAGACTAAGATACTCCAACTTGCTAGTGACTGATTGTGGAACTTCTTTGAGTGAAGTTTTCTCTAATACCAACCTTTTCATATTTTGTGAAATTGTTGGACACTTGGTTATATCTAGGCACTTATGTATAGCAAGCACTCTAAGAACCTTTGAATCAAGCATCGGAAAACTTCTAAGATTATTGCAAAAATAGAGATGAAGTTCTTCCAGCCTGTCAAGATGTTGAAGAGATGACGGAACCACAGTTAAACTTGAACAGCCTTCAAGGTTCAAGCACACTAAATTTTTGGCCTTTGATAGATCTGGCAATTCTGTCAAATATCGAGAGTAAGACACTACAAAGTTTCTTAAATTTCCAATATCCTGTCATCATAAGAAAGCATAATTAGAGCACATCTACCTTTATATTTCTGATCATACATCTACAACAATTAAATCATACCTGCACTCCTGTCCATAGTTTTTCAACCTTGCTCTTGCTTAAGTTAAGCTCGACAAGGTGTTCAGCACAAAATCTTTGCGGCAAGGATTTCAAAGGGAATGCATCCCAGTGAAAATATACCAGCTTATTAGAAAGATAATCGAGGCCAGTAGGAGGAAGGAGCATTTTATCTTTGTTATCTTCCGAGAAATGACTGAAATATAATTTGAGAAATCTAAGACGATCCATCATTGCGAAGGCATCAGGTTTCACGTGTATCTGTCTCGATAACTTGGATATGTCCAAAGTTATGCCTTCAGTTTTCTCAGTTCCCTATTAAACAAGAATAAATTAAGAATACACAGACAATAATGCAATCTACTTAAAACATCAACTTTATAGCAAATATGAAACCTCTCGGTTTGTATGTAAGAGGAGAGAAAAGAAAGATAGTTAATGCCTTCAGCTTTAACCTTATTTTCCTCCAACACATGAACGACATCAGGAAGATGACACAACCTGCTTCGTTTGCCAGGAAGAGTATTTTCTGCACGAACAATGTTAAATGCCATTTCTTGTAGCAAGTCATGTATTTCTAGCATGTTATGAGAAGTAGTTACGAGACACTTATCAATAAGAGTGCTTATATCATAAATCACAGACCGACGATAAAACCCATCTAATATTCTTATAGCTTGCTCTTGCTCAAATCTTCTGAAGAAATGTGCTATATCAAGAAATATGGATTGTTGTTCTTCATCCAACACATCGTAACTAATTCTCAAAGCATTTTTTATTCGAGGGTTCTGAGCTAGTTTATTCAATGCACTGTACCATTCTTCTGTGCTTTTACCATAGAGAGAGGAACCCAAAACTATAAGAGCCAGCGGATTGCCCTGCACACGACTTGCAATCTCTTCTATCAAGTCTATATGATCATTTGTGGAGATGCAATTCTTCAAGGCTTTTGAGCTAAAGAGTTGAAGAGCTTCTTCATCGCTCAACCTCTCAACCTCGTATGTTTTGTCAACAACATTAGCAAACAATTGTTTGTCCCTGCTTGTCATGAGAACTTTACTACCCGGACCAAATGATCTATGTCGTCCATGAAGCAGTTCTTTCCATTCTTCCAAATGCATTGAATCATCAACATCATCCAGTACAACAAAAACCTTTTTACGACGAAGTCTATCCCTCACAAAAGTATCTCGAAAACTCAAGAAGCCCATGTTCAGAATTTCTTGGCCAAGCAGTTCTGAAAGAAACCTTCTTTGCAAATCAGCCATGGAACCTGTTTTTAATTCTTGCTTAAAGTTTGCAACAAAGATACCTTCAAATCGAGAACGAACCTTGTTGCACACAGCTTCCGCAATCGTTGTCTTACCTATACCACCCATTCCCCATATCCCTACAATGAGAACATCTTGAGATTCCATATTTAACAAAGAATCAACTTTGTTGACACGAACATCAATTCCAAATAGACCCGTAGTGTGACTTGAAGACATGCCATGCAATTTGTTCAAAACATCTCCAACAATTTTCTCAATAAATTCAGACTCCAACCTGGCAAACAAGAAGAACACAAGAATTTCTAAGTATCTGCTTTCTATCTCCTAAGGCTTAAGATCTGTACAAGTGTTTCGCTACAACGTTTTCAAAATCATATAAAATAAATATAGATTCATAGAGCTCATCATTTTCGATAATTTTAAATGAACGAATATTTTCTTATGGGATATATTTCAAGAGCTTACTCAGACTTTCCTAAGCTCCATCCGGATAGATTGGCTGCATCCCTCAAAGCGTCTCTGAAGCTCTTTACTTCGTCCTTCGTCAAATGTTTCTTCTTTACAAGTCTAGCAAACAAATCTCCAAAGCTTCCTGTTTGATTTCTTACATGAGATGGATCCACCTGGTAGAATACCGGAATAACTATCTGTCCATTATTTTTTCTACATTCAAAAATCTTTGCAAGCTCCTCCAAGCACCATTTGGATGATGCATATTCTTCAGAAATAACAACCACGGAAAGCTTGGCCTCTTCAATTGTTCTCAGAAGTGATGCCGAAATCTCCTCTCCTCTCACAAGCTGATCATCTATGAAAGTAAGGATTTGTTTCCCTTTCAAAGCAGTATAGAGGTGGCTGGTAAATCCAGCACGAGTGTCTTCTCCTCTGAAACTAAGGAAGACATCAAATTTTACTTGTGTTTGGGCGTTGGTTAAGGTGGGAGGAGAAGATGACGCCGGAGAAATATTCCAGCTTTGTTTGATAATTCTACATATATAAATAAACAGAAAGATAGAGAGAAATACGAAAAATATCACCATTGTTTTGTGGAGAAACAAGAGTAAGAGTGTGGTTGTAAAAGGTCAGTCTGGAGGGAGAGAATGGAAGAAACTCAAGGAATGATTTTGAATCTGAGGCTTTACGCTAAGGGCTCTGGCTCAGGCATATGTATAATTGTATTAACGAGGTTTCCAAGTATTTTCATTGTTGACTTCCTGGAAATTGTCCAGCTAACTAGCCATGAGCTGTAAAGTAAACAGACGACGGCAATAATTTTTAATAAAGAAAAAAAAGGGGCAAAAAATAGTCTGGGTCGTCTGCAGATGTACCTTTTTGTCATTGAAAGTTTGGATCTTTATAGTCAAGAAAGCATGTGATCGTTTACTTTCTTTCCTCAAAACATAAAGATACAAAATCCACGTATTCAATTGTAGTGATTTTCGAGATATAAAAAGGGTACGCATATTGCCTTGTTATTACACGTGGAATCACTGTAGATTATAAGGTGGATTATAATTATTATTGTAATGTATAAATAATTTAATATTTTTTTAATTCGATCCATTTAAGTAACGTAGACCACTGTTTATAATTTTTCACCGCAATCAAAAGCAAACTGCCTGCACCATGAATTTGTTTGCGCATGTGTGAAGTGTGAAGTGTGAAGTGTGAAAGCTATCATTTGAGAGATTGTCTGGCGAAAATTGATAATCTGAAAGATTGAATGTTACACTTTTTCTTGCCAATTGTGTAAATACTTTTTCAAAAGTGATGGGTGGTATTGTTGTCAAATTAAAACAAGGGATGCTTAGACCACTTTTATTTTAATTTCTTTATTGTTTATATATATTTCTAAAATAATTTTTATTTTTATTTATGTTTAAGTAAATGCTTTTATTTTTTATTTTTAATTTTTATTATTTTCTATTTTATTGAGTTGTATTTGTTATTGAATTTAATCATAAAATTTTAATTTATGTAAGTGATTGTTTAAAAATTAATATTTTATAATTTTTCTCTTTGTTCTTTTTTTATTATTTTTATTTATTTTTCAAGTCAAAATATTTTTTAAAACTAATAATTTTTTTTTTATTAAAATTTTAAGTTTTTTTATTCTTCAAGATAATTTTGTTTTTTTTATTATTTATTTATATTTTAATAGATAGTAAAATAACTATAATACCATTAAATAAAATAAAAATCAAGAGTTGTATCTAGGGATATTGCCGGAATTTCACAGTAAAGGGTTTGGGCTATTTTTGTAAAAATAATGATTTGACTTTAAAAATTATATTCAAAAGAACAAACTTGATAAATTCATACGATTTTACAAGTTAAAAAACAAATATGATAAAATCAAGTAAAAATTAAAATTGAAATAGACTCGTAAAAATCAGACCGGGTAAAACTCAGACCGGATAGATCTGATTTTACGATATATTCTCATCCCATTTCTACTGTTAACGTTAATGATTTCCCCTTCTTAGTTTTGAGTCTTCTAACTATCTTCTCATGAATCTATCCCTCTCGGCTCATCCCTCTCAGCTCATCTCTCCTCTCATCTGTTGCAGGTGAGCAATCATGTTGCTTCAGTGGATGACCCATTTATAATTGCTTCACTGCTTCCCCCTAGTGTATTGATAAAGACACTAAATAAAGACTGGACATAAAAAAAGAAGTGAGGTTTCAAAGAAGAAACCAGGAGAGGGGTTCAGAAAGAGATGAGAGGGGTTCGTAGAAATGAAGAATAAAGAATTGTTAGTGAGTGAAAGAGATGGGATGGGGCTTTGCTTGATGCTGAACAGAGATAAAACGACTACGGAATTTTATCATAAGAAAATGATTTTTGGGCAATAGAGTTTTGGGACTGGATTAGACAGTCCCTTGAGTTTGGTAGATATTTCAGTTCAGATCCCCAACTGTGCTGTATTGTATCATAATAAAACTTTAACCAGAGGAGTTTTGTGAGTATAATTACACTGTATTTTATTTAGAAATATTTTATTTATTATTTTATAATTATTTTACAAAAATGAATTTAACTATACTTTTATGATTTTTATACAAAAATATTTTATATATGATTATATAAATTTACAATCTGATTTTACTATTCAAGTTCAAAAATCAATTATATATCATGTCAAAGTCACGATTTTGAGAAACTTGGTCTGGGTGTTATCTACAAATTTTGCAGAGCACTAGCCATGATCTGTAAATAGACGACGGTAATAATTCTTAAGGGGAAAGGAGGGGGGGTGGGGGGGGGGGGGTCTCAATCGTCTGCAGATGGACCTATTCTCATCTGAAAGTAAAGAGATGGGCATAAAGATATAAGTAATTTAACATTTGTTTAATTTGATCCATTTAAGTACTCTGATATGCACGCAGACTATTTTTTTCATGTTTTAGAATTTTTCACCGACAAGTTGCGCAATCAAAATCAAGGACATTTTCTTCTGTCCCAAAAAAGAAAAGAAAAAAAAGGGCCTGCACCTTTTTTATATATGTATTTTATTATTGTAAGGCGTTTAAAATAATGATAGTAATTATTTTTATTGTTGACTTCCTGGAAATTGTGGCTCAGGCATATGTATAATTGTATTAAGGAGGGTTCCAAGTACTTTCATTGTTGACTTCCTGGAAATTGTGGCTCAGGCATATGTATAACTGTATTAAGGAGGGTTCCAAGTATTTTCATTGTAGCTTCCTGGAAATTGTGGCTCAGGCATATGTATAATTGTATTAATGACCCAATATTCTAGCATCGCCCTTGGCTACCAAAAAGAAAAGAAAAAATGTAAAAATAATTAAGCAACTTCCAATATTCAAGCCACTGCGAAAGCTAAGCTCATTAGTCAACATGCATCTTCCCATAAAAGCGAAGCTGAAAATGAAGCATGATTACTTTACTTTATGAGAACTAATACCTGATAATTTGTGTGCTTTAAAAACGTATTTTCGATACAAAACTACAAACGATGTATGCACAAGAAAATAAATTTACAAATGCATCCCATTTTGCAAATGCATTACCCCACAAAGTTTAAGTCTTTAATGACAAAGTAATCTGCACATACCATGCAATGATAATATGAGAACTTGAAAACAAACCCACTAAGCCTTCAAATTTCAGGTCTTTAAAATTAGAAAGAAAAAAAATCTTCATGTGAACTGAGCATGTGAAAATAATAAGAGAAGGGTAAGAAGAAGAACAGGGAACCTGCCAAGGGGTCGTAGAAACCAACAACTTGAAGATGTTTTCCATCTTTTGGAGTACGGCTATCAGCACCAACAATTCTGTAAAATGCCCTGTTTCAATATATCAGCTGCTACATTGCGGCTAATGGATCCCTCTTTCATTTTTTTTTTCTGTAAAATGCCTTGTTTTCGCAACCCAGTCTAGCTAAACGAATGTTCACCGCCATTTTCTTGGGCTGTTCTTCTTTAAGTGACAAATGGGAGCATTATTGTTAAATACACGATTAAATACACAAGAAAAGCATGTAAGATAGTCTGCCTATAATGCATTATAAATAGGCATTCTATCAAACACATTGTAAGCAATTTCAATGAAATATTCACAAGCTTCAAAGTGAAAGAATTCTGCTTACCTTCTCTCTGTATCTGTTCGTCCTCTGCCCTTTCTCAAACCTTGTTCAAATCATAATTTACCTGCAAACAACACAATCACGAATCAAAATCTAAACACACTAAATCAAACACAGAAATTCAACAGAAGAGGGTAAGAAAAAGAAGAGGGAACCTGCTAAGGGGTCGTAGAAACCAACAACTAGAAGATATTTTCCATCTCTTGAAGTATGGATATCAGCAGCAACAATTCTATAAAATGCTCAGTCTAGCTAAACGAATCTTCATCGCCATTTTCTTGGGTTGTTCTTCTTTAAGTGAGAAATGGGAATGTGAATTGCGGAGAAAGGGAGAGGGAGAGGGAGCAACAAAGCAGATATGGGTTTTTATATAGATATGGAGGATTGGATGGTTAGTGGATATCGGCTCCTTTACTTCTTTCCTGTAAAAATTATGCCATTTTAATATATCTGCTGCTACAATGTGCCTAATAGATCCCTCTTAGATTTTTTTTTGGTTTATTTTTTCTCCCAAATTGCCTTTCCTTTTAATTTCATCATTGCATGATTTAAAACCTAATAATTCCTTTAGAAAAAACAAAATTATTAAACTTAATGGAATGCATGACTTGAATTGTAGATTTGATCGTTAACTTAAATTATTTTAAGAATTAAAATTTATAATTGTTTTTAGTTTATTTTTCAAGTGTTTATCACGATTTCAAATTAATGTTTTAACATTTGAATTTTGTTTTATTTTGTGAAATTTTATTTTTATTATAATAAAATTAAGTAAAAAAATTATTAAATTCAATAGATTTCATCAATTTGTTTTTTGAAAAAAATATCTTTATCTAGAGATATAGTTGATGGGATGGGAATGATATTTTTATCTTATAGCAATCACATAAAAGAATTCCAGGTAAATCTCTCTTTATTTTGAATGTGCTTCTGTATAGTCTATACACATGCTTCCACAAAGATGTGTGTATATAATTAACTAGAACCACTCATCTTGTTTGCTCAGGTCTTCATTAACAATTAATCCATGACTGAGAAATATTTATTGTTTACCATGTTCTTTGAACGCTATGTTTTTCTTGACCATGTTCCGATCATGACAGAAGTCTAAGTCGTGTTGATAACCAAACTATCTACGGCAATTTCAAGGTTCATATTTCCTGGACCCTATCAGACATTTAGAAGTTATTTAATCATTTCCACAGTTTAGGTTTTTTTTCAATAGTTGGATCATGTTCAACCAAGTTTCTAGATTGTTGAAATCTGGGTTGACTAGGATTTCAAATGCTTCTTTGAAGGCGTTTGCTCTCTCCTGTTAGACTCAGAGTCCAGGCATTTTCATGGGTAGCAGAAAAACTAGAAAACAACTGCATTGGTTTGCTTACATCACCTTCATCTTTAGATGTTCAAAATCGGGTACAACAAGCTGCTGCAAAGCATGAATCCCAACCATATGAAACTGAAGTTCAGAATCCATCACTTGAATCAGTGATTCCATTAAATGAGAAAGTAAATCTTTCAGAAGCATAGACATCGAGGTGGTATTTAATGGAGTGTGACATATAATTCTGACAACTTAACTAAGTTGTACATATACAAACAATACGAAACATTCTATCATTGTTGCCTTCTTGGAAATCAAATTTTGTATGTTAATACCAGATAAATGAACAAGTTTTGTACATTTCTCTGATCAAGTGCATTGGTTTTTAATAATTTAGGCAAAAAGAATGTCTGCCTAATTCATTCCCTGATTTTCCATGCCTTGCCGTCACTGAATCATACTGCGGCCTTCATCAAGTTTTTGGACACGACCATGGGAACTAGTGAAATGAACATAAACACGACATAAAAACTAGACTAGTTAACGGAATTGGTAGTTTAACCACCAAAATATCAAGTCCGAAGCCTGTCGGTACCTCAGCCTTCAACAAGCACTAGATCATGCCCTGAAAGTATCAGGTTTTTTATCAGTCTGTTGAAGCTCAGACAGCAAGCATCAAAATAAGTTTCTTTTCCCTCATCTTCAAGAGCATCACTAAACCTCTAGGGCACTAAACCTGGTGCTATAAATGCATCCAACACCCTAAACAAGCATAAATGAGTAAAATTATTATTAATAATATTGTTGTATAACATGAAAAAATCAAAAAGGAGTAAAACAGTATCTATAAAATACGACCAGAGTGAAATCTCTCGCTACTGTGAACCTAGCCGAGTGTTTGTTGACCACTATAAAATTCTGTCCCTCCTTTCATTTTTCATTCCCTATGATTTTTTCCATCTTCTTTTATACAACACCACTCTTTCCACTGGTTTTGATTACTCAGTTATAATTTGCAATGTTGTTTATTGATTGGCGAGACCTCGCTAAATCTAAGAAGAGAATTAGGTTTCTATTGTAATTGACCACACAAAAAGACTTGTAACTTTCGGAAAACTCATATTTTGCTATGAGATTCTACATATCCAGTTCTATAGTTAGCTGTACCCAGTCGAGGTCCAGAAATCCTCTAAATTAACCTGAGAAAATATTGTTTGAGCTAGTTTTGTTATTTTTTCTCTTTATTTTCGAATTTATTAGTATTTTAGGCTTGTTTTGGGTTTATTTAAAGAGTTGTAAAAATATATATAGTAATAAAATTTTGAATTTAGAGTTTTTATATGGTGCCTGTATTCGTAGAATTTTGTTACATAAAAACAATCATTCATAATTCGCATAGTAAATCGAATCCTTCCTATAACTAGTCACTTCAAATCCTGACCATAAGTGTGTTACAAGTTACAGGGTAAGGTCAACGTAAGGTAGTTATCAAAAAGGATTACAATAGCAACAAGTTAGTCGTACCAGAGGCAACAAGTAGTGCAGGTATCTTAAAAACTACTTGAAGAACAATTTGCAGTAATTACATAACTCTCTCTCTTTCTACCTTTCAATTTCTTCTATTTCTCTTTCAATTTTCTTCTAAGCTTTTGTTTGTTAAGGAATATTCTTAACAAACAAAGTGTCGGCCCGTAGATTTTCATCAAAGTGCAGATATACCCCACAACTTTTCATCTTGCAAGGCTTTCGGCTAACATGAACTACCTCCGTGTTCCTGTTGATAAATTTATTGTAGAATTTGCATGTAACTTCATTGCCAGAATATTTACAGAAATGATCTATGAATCCGAGCTCGTAGTGTAGAAACATGTGATCTGAGTCGCATGTCTTCAAGAAATTGTATATTGTATAGCTTTTCTGGGAAACGAAGACTTCATCATCATCACCATCACCATCACCGTTTTTACTCTTAATATGACAATCAAAATATATGCTAACTTTAGGATGATCATCGAATCCATAAAGCATGTCATGGGAGGGAAGAGGGAGTAGAAAGACAAGGCAGAAAGCAATTCCCTTGAGCTGATGACAATTTGATGCCACACACAGTGTCTGTAGGTTGAGCACTAACAGATAACCAATACCTGCAGAAGCAAGTAGAAGAAAAACCAAAATCAACTAAACAAGATTGCGCCAACCCATTTAATCAAACAGGCAAAGAGAAGAATGCAAACTAAAGATTGATCCGTCAGTTTTCTCATTCTTTAATTCAAAATTGGCAAAAGTGAACACATAACTCTAATTGTTAAGTTATCTCCTGCCTAAAATAGATGTTTAGCGATTAAAGATCAAAAGCTAAACATGTTTATCTCGCTAAACCTCTAGCATTACCTCCGACACCTAAACTGCAATCTCGAGGTTAAACTTAAATACAAGGATAAATTTTTATTCCCCAAATAGAAGAAACACACAGCACAACCAAGGAGCGAAAGCATCTACCTTGTAGACGTATTACAACAAAAATTGAACGTAATAAGAAAAGGTAAAAAAACTTACTTCACAAGGTCAACAATAAGACCCAATCTTCTAGCATCGCCCTTGGCTACCAAAAAGATAAGCAAAAATGTAAAAATAATAAAGCAACTTCCAATATTCAAGCCACTGCAAAAGCTAAGCTCACTAATCAGCATGCATTTTCCCGTAACAGCGAAGCCAAAAATGAAGCATGATTAGTGCTTCAGTGACCAATGTGAACGAACATTGTTTTGTTTCCGGGTTTATGGATTGGATTCAGTCAGCATTATGACATAATCAAAAGGAAGGAGTGAAGCTTTGGTTACCGGAATAGACTAAATACAATTACTTTGCTTTATGAGAACAAAAATTGATTTTTCCCTATACCTGATAATCTGCGTGCCTTAATAACATATTTTCGATACTTTAACTGATGACAGAAAAACTACAAACCACGTATATACAAGAAAATAAAATCACAAATGCATCCCATTTTGCAAATACATTACCCCCACAAAGTTTGAGTCTTTAATGACAAAGTAATCTACAGATATCATGCAATGATAATATGAGAACTTGAAAACAATCCCACTAAGCCTTCAAATTTAAGGTCTTTGAAATTAGAAAGAAAAAAAAATCTTCATGTGAACTGAGCATATGAAAATAATAAGAGAAGCGTAAGAAGAAGAATAGGGAACCTGCTAAGGGGTCGTAGAAACCAACAACTTGAAGATGTTTTCCATCTCTTGGAGTATGGATATCAGCAGCAACAATTCTATAAAATGCTCAGTCTAGATAAACGAATCTTCATCGCCATTTTGTTGGGTTGTTCTTCTTTAAGTGAGAAATGGGAATGTAAATTGCAGAGAAAGGGAGAGGGAGAGGGAGCAACAAAGCAGATATGGGTTTTTATATAGATATGGAGGATTGGATGGTTAGTGGATATGGGCTCTTATACTTCTTTCCTGTAAAATCTATGTCGTTTCAATATATCAGCTGCTACATTGCGGCTAATGGAAACTGTGGCTCAGGCATATGTATAATTGTATTAATGACCCAATATTCTAGCATCGCCCTTGGCTACCAAAAAGAAAAGAAAAAATGTAAAAATAATTAAGCAACTTCCAATATTCAAGTCACTGCAAAAGCTAAGCTCAGTAGTCAACATGCATCTTCCCATAAAAGCGAAGCTAAAAATGAAGCATGATTACTTTACTTTATGAGAACTAATACCTGATAATTTGTGTGCTTTAAAAACGTATTTTCGATACAAAACTACAAACGATGTATGCACAAGAAAATAAATATACAAATGCATACCATTTTGCAAATGCATTACCCCCACAAAGTTTAAGTCTTTAATGACAAAGTAATCTACACATACCATGCAATGATAATATGAGAACTTGAAAACAAACCCACTAAGCCTTCAAATTTCAGGTCTTTAAAATTAGAAAGAAAAAAAAATCTTCATGTGAACTGAGCATGTGAAAATAATAAGAGAAGGGTAAGAAGAAGAACAGGGGACCGGCGAAGGGGTCGTAGAAACCAACAACTTGAAGATGTTTTCCATCTTTTGGAGTACGGCTATCAGCACCAACAATTCTGTAAAATGCCCTGTTTCAATATATCAGCTGCTACATTGCGGCTAATGGATCCCTCTTTCAGATGTTTTTTCTGTAAAATGCCCTGTTTTTGCATCCCAGTCTAGCTAAACGAATCTTCACCGCCATTTTCTTGGGCTGTTCTTCTTTAAGTGATAAATGGGAGCATTGTTGTTAAATACACGATTAAATACACAAGAAAAGCATGTAAGATAGTCTGCCTATAATGCATTATAAATAGGCATTCTATCAAACACATTGTAAGCAGTTTTAATGAAATATTCACAAGCTTCAAAGTGAAAGAATTCTGCTTACCTTCTCTCTGTATCTGTTCGTCCTCTGCCTTTTCTCAAACCTTGTTCAAATCATAATTTACCTGCAAACAACACAATCACAAATCAAAATCTAAACACACTAAATCAAACACAGAAATTCAACAGAAGAGGGTAAGAAAAAGAAGAGGGAACCCGTTAAGGAGTCGTAGAAACCAACAACTGGAAGATATTTTCCACCTCTTGGATTATGGATATCAGCAGCAACAATTCTATAAAATGCTCAGTCTAGCTAAACATAAGTCTTGTTATGTTTAGAAATTAATTTAAGATTCAATTAAAGGATTTAATTAAATGTAAGGACTTAATTATATTTTAAATTGGTCAAATTAATTTTATTAAGGCCTTAATTAATGAAAAATCAAGTTCTTGAGTTTAATTCGAGCTCAATTGAGAAGAAAGGAATTTTCGAGACCCAATTGAATTTTTTCAAGCCAATTGTGCAAAGTTAGGGGTCAAATTGAAAAACAATTAAGAGTTTAATGGTCAACTAAGGATCAAATCGCACAAATCAAAAACCAAGTAACAAAATAAAAAAGGCGCACAAAGCTAAGATTGCTATTGAAATTCTAACGGGGATACAATTGTACAAAATTGAAAATTCAAAGTCAATTGGGGGTGCAATTAGAACAATTACAAATTGAATAACCAAACTACACTTCCACCTTCTCCCAAATCTGCGGTCCTGCCGCATGCTTTACCTGCACAACCACTGCCAACCTACCACTGCAGGAACCTCACTGCCAACAAGCCACCATTGCAGGCACGCCATTGCTGACAAGCCACCATGCCATCGTCGCTAACTGCAGGAGTTGAGCCACCAATGCATGCAAGTTATGCCTATAAATAGCGAGAAATAAACCATGCAGGGGGGAGAAAAATTAAGGTAACAAAGGGGGAAAATTTACATAACAAAAGGAAAAAAGAGAAGGGGACAGAACCAGGAGAAAAAACGGGGGAAGATTACGCAGAGAGAAGGAAAATTTACAGAGAAAAACAAAGAATTTTGCAGAAAAAATAAGCACAAACACGTGAGGAGGAAGAAGAGGACATCACACAAAAACTACACCATCCTTCATCTTCCTCGGCACCGGTCGTCTCCCTCTCTCTCACAGTTGATAACTCTCTCTCTCTCTAAAACCAGTTGTAATGCCCTCTCTCTCTCTCTCTCCTACAGTAGCCACAACTAGCAGCAGCACCAGCTCCACCATGATCTCTAGCAGCAGCAAACATCTCCACCATGACTTGCAACAAATCAGCCTTCTTCTCCAGCGCCAACGATGAAGACCAGTGAAGTAGCAACCACGAATTTCAGCACAAGTCAGCCACTTCATGAGCTCCTCCCAACCACCACAAGCCATCATTTTTGACGTCGTCACCACATGGAAAACCACCACGATCTCCTCTACCCGACGACAATAGCAGGTGAACTTCTCGTCACCGTCTATCACCCTCCATTTTACTATTCACGTAACACATGAATAGTATGTACGAATTAATTCACTACACTATTCACATGTTCTTCTTCTTTTTATTTCTTTTCTATTTTGGCCTTTGGGCCGACCTCTCTTAACCCAGCCTAGTTGGTTGAGTCGAGCCCAAGTCCAACAAACTTGGGCCTTTGGCCAACATTGGCTGGGCCAGGCTCATTTCGAATTTAAACAAAAAACAAAATATTGCATCTAAAAAAAACAAAAAATATGTTATTTTTTTTGCATAAGGCTGAATTCTGAGATTTTTTAAGCATATTTTTGTAAAAAATATGTGTTGCATCTTTCTCATATTTTAAAAGAAAATTAGATATTGTAACCAGTTTATGATTATCCGTTGGAATTTGCCCAAAATATCAAAAATATTTAACAATTATTTTGTTTTATCTATCTTGGTGTAAAATTACATTGTAAAGTATACCTGTAGCTACTAAAAAATGTTTTTTTTATTGCCATGTAAAATTACATTGTAAAGTACAACTATAAAAAAAAAAAAGGTTCTTTAACTACAGTGTAAAATTACATTATAAAGTACACTCGCGGGAAAAAAAATAGTTTTTAAAAATGCAGTGTAAAAAAAAATAATAAACTTAGAAAAGCAATCAAACAACAATGCAACTTGCCTTAGGTAGGGTGCACTGGGGGTGAAGCGTCTTTTCCTTGCACAACAAGTCCTCTTACCCAGACTGTCGCAGAATAATAGGTTTCTTGGTGACTGTAATACTAGGTGGCAACTCCTAATAATTATAGTTATAATTTTTATGACTATAAAACACCTTCATTTTCACTGTGTGCCGTTACTCTCCTCTTCGAGAATGGTGAGGCGCGAAGCGCAAAAAAAATACCGTCGCAACAGCATAGATGAGTAAAATTATTATTAATAATAATATTGTTGTAAAAAATAAAGAAAATCAAAAGGAGAAAAAAGACTACCTGTAAAATACCACCAGAGTGAAATCTCTCGCTACTGTGAACCTAGCCTGGTGTTTGTTAACCGCTATAAAAAAAATTCCCTCCTTTTATTTTGCATTATGTATGAATTTTTTCCATCATCTTTTACACAACATCAATCCTTCCATTGGTTTTGATTACTCAGTTATAGTTTGCAATGTTGTTTATCAATTGGTTGGACCTTGCTAATTCTAAGGAGAATTAGGTTGGTAGAGTAATTGACCGCACAAAAAGAATTGTAACTTTTGGACGACTCATATTTTGCTATGAGATTGTACACGTCCAGTTCTATAGTTAGCTGTACCCAACCAAGGTCCAAAAATTCTCTAAATTAAGCTGAGAAAATATTGTTTGAACTTGTATTGTTATTTATTCTCTTTATTTTAGAATTTCTTAGTTTTTTAGGCTATTTTTGGGTTTATTTAAAGAGTTGTAAAATTATACAGTAATAAAATTTTGAATTTAGAGTTTTCATATGGTGACTGTATTGGTAGAATTTTGTTGCATAAAAATAATCATTCATAATTCATATAGTAAACTGAATCTTTCCCATAACTACTCACTTCAAATCCTCAGCATAAGTGTGTTACAAGTTGCAAGGTAAGGTTAAAGTAAGGTAGTCATCAATAAGGATTACAATAGCAACAAGTTAGCAGTACCAGAGTCAGTAGCTAGTACAGGTATCTTGAAAACTACTTGAAGAACAATTTGCGGTTATTGCAGAACTCCCTCTCTTTCTCCCTTTCAATTTATTCTATCTCTCCTTCAATTTTCTTTTAAGCTTTTGTTTGTTATTCTTAACAGACAAAGTGTCAGCCCATAGATTTTCATCAAAGTGCAGATATACCCCACAACTTTTCAACTTGCAAGGCTTTCGGATAACATGATGTTTCTTCGTCTTCACATCGCGCTCTGTATTGTAGAATTTGAATGTAACTTCATTGCCAGAATATTTACGAAAATGATCTACGAATCCGAGCTCGTAGTGTAGAAACATGTGATCCGAGTCACATGTCTTCAAGAAATTGTATCGAGTATAGAGGCCGTAGTGTAGAAACATGTGATCCGAGTCACATGTCTTTAAGAACCTGTATTCACCATAGTTGTTCTTGGAAATGAAGACTTTATCATCATCATCATCATCATCATCACTATCAACATCACTATTTTTACACTTAACATGACAATCAAGATATATGGTGTCATAGAATCCATAACGCATGTCATGAGAGGGAAGAGGGAGTAAAAAGACAAGGCAGAAAGCAATTCCCTTGAGCTGATGACAATTTGATGGCAACTGTATAGTGAGTGAAGATCCAATTCCTTTGTCACCGAACCATTCTGGAATTTCACTCCCTGGTAGAATCATTTGAATTTTGTCATATGGGATCCTCTCTCCAGACTGCAAGACAAAAGTCACATTTCAAAAATAGGAAGAAAAAAGCAAGAAAGAGAGAGAAAAGAAATACAGGGTTCAGAGTGATACCTGAATTTTCAAATGCATTGCTGCTATCAATGGTTTCTGATGCAATTTGAAGCAATTTACAAAATTCAATTCATTCCATAAACTGCCGAGAGTGATGGTTGATATCATGGTGGTTTCTAGTGATGCACAATGATGTGTTGTTAGAGACCTCAGTGAAGGTGGAAGCTCAGGTAACGTTTTAATAGGTGTTCCATGCAAAGCCAGGTTTCTCAAACATACCATATCTTTGATTGATAAGGGTAGCTCTTTGATGCCTGTCTTACCCAAGTTAAGAAACTTTAAAGATTTCATAGGCACTGTGATTTCTGGGAAGCTCTCAATTTTTGAGCAACCACCAATAGACAATAATCTAAGTTTTTTGAGAAACTGGATTGATGAGGGCACCTCTGTAATGGCAGTCCTATCTAGATCTAATGTTTTTATATCCCCTGAAATCTCTGGAAACTTGGTGATCTTTAAGCAACCATGTAGAGAAAGATGTTCCAACTTGCTAGTGACTGATTGTGGAACTTCTTTGAGTGAAGTTACAATTATTTCTAGCCTTTTCATATTTTGTGAAATCGTTGGACACTTGGTTATATCTAGGCATTTATGTATAACAAGTACTCTGAGAACCTTTGAATCAAGCATCGGAAAACTTCTAAGATTATTGCAAAAACTGAGATCAAGTTCTTCCAGCTTGTCAAGATGTTGAAGAGATGACGGAACCTCAGTAAAACTTGAACAACCTTCAAGGTTCAAGCACACTAAATTTTTGGCCTTTGATAGATCTGGCAATTCTGTCAAATATGGAGAGTAAGATAGTACAATGTTTCTTAAATTTCCAATATCCTGTCATCATAAAAAGGCATAATTAGAGCACATCCACCTTTATATTTCTGATCATACATCTACAACAATTAAATCATACCTGCACTCCTGTCCATAGTTTTTCAACCTTGCTATAGCGTAAGTTAAGCTCGACAAGGTGTTCAGCACAAAATCTTTGCGGCAAGGATTTCGAGGGGAATCCATCCCAGTGAAAATATATCAGCTTATTAGAAAGATAATTGAGGCTAGCAGAAGGAAGGAGTATTTTATCTTTCTTATCTCTGTAGAATTTGAGAAATCTAAGATTAACCATCATTGCGAAGGCATCAGGTTTCAAGTGTATCTGTCTCCATAACTTGGATATGTCCAAAGATATGCCTTCAATTTCCTCAGTTCCCTGTTAAACAAGAATAAATTAAGAATACACAGACAATAGCTCAATCTACTCAAAACATCAACTTTATAGTAAATATGAAACCTCTTAGTTTGTATGTAAGAGAAGAGAAAAGAAAGATAGTTAATGACTTCAGCTTTAACCTTATTTTCCTCCATCACATGAACGATATCAGGAAGATGACACAACCTGCTTCGTTTGCCAGGAAACTTCGATTCTGCACGAACAATGATAAATGCCATTTCTTGTAGCAAGTCGTGTATTTTTAGCATGTTATGAGAAGTAATTACGAGACACTTATCAATAAGAGTGTTTATATCGAAAATCACAGACCGACAATAAAACCCATCTAATATTCTTATAGCTTGTTTTTGCTCAATTCTTATGAAGAAATGTGCTATATCAAGAAATATGGATTGTTGTTCTTTATCCAATCCATCGTAACTAATTCTCAAAGCATTTTCGATTCGAGGGTTCTGAGCTAGTTTATTCAATGCACTTTTCCACTCTTCTGTGCTTTTACCATAGAGAGAAGAACCCAAAACTACAAGAGCCAACGGATTGCCCTGCACATGACGTGCAATCTTTTCTATTAAGTATCTATGATCAATTGTGGAGATGCGATTCTTCAAGGCTTTGGAGCTAAAGAGTTGAAGAGCTTCTTCATTGCTCAAACTCTCAACCTCGTATGTTTCATCAACTACATTGGTAAGCACTTGTTTGTCCCTACTTGTCATGAGAATTTTACTACCTGGACCAAATGATCTCTGTCGTCCAAGAAGTAGTTCTTTCCATTCTTCCAAAGGCATTAAATCATCCACATCATCCAGTACAATAAAAACCTTTTTACGACGAAGTCTATCCCTCACAAAAGTATCTCGAAAACTCAAGAAGCCCACGTTCAGAATTTCTTGGCCAAGCAGTTGTGAAAGAAAGCTTCTTTGCAAATCAACCATGGAACCTCTTTCTAATTCTTGCCCAATGTTTTTAACAAAGACTCCTTCAAATCGAGAATGAACCTTGTTGCACACAGCTTCAGCAATTGTTGTCTTACCTATACCACCCATTCCCCATATCCCTACAATGAGAACATCTTGAGATTCCATATTTAACAAAGACTCAACTCTTTTGACACGAACATCAATTCCAAATAGACCCGTTGTGTCACTTGAAGACATGCCATGCAATTTGTTCAAAACATTTCTAATGATTTTCTCAATAAATTCAGACTCCGTCCTGACAAACAAGAAGAACACACATATATTTGTAAATCAAAATGGACCGTACTAGAAGAAACAACAAAACAAATAAACATACATTAAAAAAATGGATAGTGCTAATGTAACACATGAATTGACGATAGCATTGAGTAGTGGAGACCAGTGATTCATCCATTAAAAAATATAGGATCTGAATAATTCCTTGGGATAGAAAATGGAAGAGCCTTCATCTATGTTCTGCTCTTATAGAAGGTGAGCCTGTAATCATAAACCTGGACAAGATTCTTTTATTAGGCCTCTCGAGAGAAAGCATTTGATTTCAATCATATGCAGCAACTCCCTACTTATCCATTATTACAGTTAATCAATTCTTGAAACCGGTAACTGCTTTTAATTGGTGTATATTAAAGAAAGTCATTGAAATGCAAATGCATAAGATGTTTTCTCATATCATAATCTAAAATAGTTGAAGTTGTTGAGAGTTTTCAAGATATGATTCATATTATTTTCTAACACATCATAATCCTTTTCAATAATTTTAAATTAAATTTCAAATCCTCGACAAATGAACCAATATTTTCTTATGGGATATATTCAAAGGCTTACTCAGACTTCCCTAAGCTCCAACCGGCTAGATTGGCTGCATCCGTCAAAGCGTCTCTGAAGCTTTGCACTTTGTCCATCGTCAAAGGTTTCTTCTTTACAAGTCTAGCAAACACATCTCCAAAGCTTCCCGTTTGATTTCTTACATGAGATGGATCCACCTGGTAGAATACCGGAATAACTATCTGTCCATTATTTTTTCTACATTCCAAAATCTTTGCAAGCTCCTCTAAGCACCATTTGGAAGATGCATATTTTTCAGAAAAAACAACCACAGAAAGCTTGGCCTCTTCAATTGTTCTCAGAAGCGATGCTGAAATCTCCTCTCCTCTCACAAGCTGATAATCTATGAAAGTAAGGATTTGTTTCCGGTTCAAAGCAGCATAGAGGTGGCTGGTAAAACCAGCACGAGTGTCTTCTCCTCTGAAACTAAGGAAGACATCAAATTTTACTTGTGTTTGGGTGTTGGTTAAGGTGGGAGGAGAAGATGACGCCGGAGAAATATTCCAGCTTTGTTTGATAATTCTGCACATATAAATAAACAGAAAGATTGAGAGAAATACGAAAAATATCACCATCGTTTTATGGAGAAACAAGAGTAAGACTCTGGTTGTAAGGTCAGTCTGCAGGGAGAGAATGGAAGTAACTCAAGGAAGGATCTTGAATCTGAAGGGCTCTGGCTCAGGCATATGCATAATTAGGGTTCCAAGTATTTTCCCTGAACTGTACAGATGATGGTCATTGTTGACTTCCTGAAAATTGTCCTTGTACACAAGGCTTCAAATTCTTAGTTGTTATTTGTGATTTGGTGGGAAAAGGCATCAAGCCAGAGGACTTTGCTGACTTCACATTATATTATATTTTTTCATGGATATTCAAATAGAAAATAATATATTTTTTATTTAATTTCCTCACATTCGTTATTTTTTATATTTTCACACAATCACATAAACAGTATTGTGCCATTTTATTTTATTTTATTTTATTAAGCTCAAATACCATTACAAAAGCTTTTTAAGGAAGAAGTGAAATCAAATTTTAGCTACCACTACATTAAAATCTACTTTTCATTTTCTGGAAAGTGTAGTCTTAGTAATGAAAAGGTTGCAAGGGACTCAGCATATGTTAAATTGCAGACTTTAGGGATTAAAAGTAATATTACCATGCTTGACTCGTCAATGTCGAGTGATTTAGGTGCCGGCGGCTGGAGGCCTTACTGGCCAAAATGAAGAAATCGAACAAGAAGAAGAAGAAGAAAAACTCGTACTGATTCTGACGTCAGGATTTTGATAATTGAAGAGTAGGTGGGCATGAATAGAAGAGAAAGAAGGTTCAAATTAGATAATTAATCACAGCAATTTGGGTCAAATTTGATCAGCAATTAGCCAATGCAATGCATGGACATACTGTTCATGTGCACCACCAGCCATGTTCTTGACGAGTAGTTTTTCATCGTGGGGAAAGTCATGCCCGAACCCTAAATTGATCTTTAAACCTAGTACTTAGAAACTGATACCGGGTATCACGATCCCTGGTTTCACTTAATGACAGGATGATTTTTCACACCCCACAGAGTGTGACCACTTGGCATTATATGCTATTATCCAGCATAATTACTCTTATAATAGACTGCATAAACTACTTTTACATTTACTCAATGTTCCCCATGCGAGTGTTCATGACCATATGAACTCTTAAGAATTTCTTGGAAAGGATATGAGAACTCAGATGCTCTTCTTTTAACCTCTCAACATTATTTAAATTTTCTTTCAAATACACCCAGCATCGGTTTTCGTCTTTGAATTGTTTTAATTATAGCCTTAATGTTTTAAGTAAGAAAATCTTTTTTTTTTTTTTTAGTATCATGCTATAACATGCTTCGGCGAAGCAAGAAGCCAATTTGAAGCTCCTTGCGCTGTCAATCACCAGTCTTGCAAAGCACAAATACTTCAGGCCAAGTAGAGCTTGCCTATCAATTTAGAGTTCCAAGCACATGTCCTAGGAAACGTTACACCTCTCTCATAATTAGGTAACAAGAAAAATCCAAAACCTTGAGATTGAGTTTTTGTACAAGAAATGTACTGGATGTGAATGTACGCTCTCCCATTGCACATTTGTACATCTGTAGTGTTTCTTTCTTTCGTTTTTCGGACTCAGCAGAAACTAAAGAACACTTTTGTTGCTTTCGTCAGTATCCATCGAATTTTCTCAAAGAATATCCTGTTCAGGGGATGAAAAGGAATGCCTTGTCCTCATTCCTTCTCTGCAATCACCACGAAAGCATCTTTCAGAGACCACCTACGTCTCTCACTTTTGGCAGGCGGGTTGATAACAGCCCTTTCAGCATTAGCTGCACGGTAACCAATGACGATCTCTCTTCTCTGTCGGGCTCGCAAGAGTACTTCATAGAAACTCAATTCCTCGCCTTCACTGAGGTAAAGATCTGCTTGCCTTATTTGTAGCTCATTTCCCTGATGAAGGCAAAATGTTCGTCAAAGATGAGTTGAACTGATTAAAGAATCCTCAATTCCAACACCATCAATAACAATAATTTCACTACCAACACAAAGAATCACTCTGATCAATGCTAGAGGGTGGTTCTGAGCAGTACAGAGAGAGCACGCTAGCAAACCCTTTGCTGTTGTGGTCCAACATATTAACTAGCTTAATTTATCACAACCATAATAATAATATGATTATTTGGATGCAGGGCTCACGGCATGCTACTTTCTCAATATAAGAAGCAGGGCATCAACGTCATTATAATTTACGATTTAAAGGAGTAGAACGAAGCTAATGATCACCCTATGTGTTTAAGATTGAATCCTTTAGTTTAGCTAGCAAAGTTTCATGAGCTGTATAGTATACATGATGTAGATGGCTTTTTGGGAGGAAAAAACAGGGAGAGATAAATGATTTAACATGATTGTTAAAAGTGCTTTCAATATCTTCCCTCAAGCAAGATTTGGCCAAAAACCATGAGCAATCCTGTTAAAAACATCACATGATAATACTTGTCAAACTATCTCCTACTGAAAACTTTCCAATTTTCTGCTGAATTGAGGAAAACTTTAGTACCTCATTTGTTTTTTTTTAACCTTTCACTTGTGCTCATTCGATATAAACATATAGATAAGGCATTGACAAGTAAACTACGAGAAAAGAAAAAATTGCATGAGATTGTTGGAATTTTCTATTGAAATTTTGTAAGCTTACTTTGCCTTGGTTTTCCATAGAGTGTAATGAGATCTCAGAATTTAACAGAAGAGAGACAGAAGCATACCTCCTCTGCAAAGAGCTCTTCTAGTACATCATTTATTTGTTGATCTTCTGCAACCATGGCCAATGCCATGCTGACAAGCTCATTTGATAAAACGTAATCACTGATCTTCGACGTGCATAATAAATTTTTAGTTCTTGGGTCCAAAATTTCACTTATTATTACAGATTTATCTGAAGCCTGCTGCATCTCCCCAATCCACGAACCTTGAGAGAAGCTTCCTCTGCGAACCTGGTTTACCATTGGGAGACGCTTTGACTGCATGGATCATGAGAATAAGAACAAATGAATAAAAGGATCGAAGAGCACTAAATTGCACCATTGTAGTTAACACTGGATTCTGTACAATTATCTTCTTGGGTTCAGGAGAAAATAAACAAGATCTTTCTGGTTTTTCCTTAAAGTTGAAGAGGAGTCTAAAATTACTGGGCATCTTGGAGGATGGAGCAAAACTTCAAAAAAGGCTGAAAGGTGAAGAGCCCTCTCAAGTCAGATTAAATGTAAACACAACCATCCAAAACCCCCAATAAAAAAGACAAAAAATATGATCTCATTCATTCTGGATTGTTTTTGGAAACCCAAACAGACTGTCTCTTCAAAATACTTCAATAAAGGTTTCAGTTATCTGCGTGAATTGTCTTTTAAGTTGTGAAATTTATACTGGTTAATAGAACTAATGTTGTTTGAGCGAATCATAGCCTATCCACCAGAACTTTAGTTAGATCAAGTACCTGAATATCACGAATCAATAATAATGTGGCAAGAGATCGGGAGTCGGCTTGAATGGCTGAATCTTCCACCGACTCATCAGCCAAAATTAAAATCTAAACACACCAATTATTGTATCAAAATCTTTTTAACTAAGAATAAGGATAGTTACATAAATAAAAACACAAACCCAAATGTCAAATAGTTTGATTCAAAACCCACAACTATTTTAGTATTATCACTTACTGAATCAAAAGAGTGCAAAGGAAGACTTTCTAAATGACGTCTAATGACCGCATTTCCTTCTCGATTGACAAGTTGTATATTTTCCAATCTACTAAAGTCTAGACCACCATCAATTAGCTTCTTTTCCCTCTCATTTTCAGGAACATCATTGAACATCCAGAGCTCTGAACCTGGTGCTAGAAATGCATCCAGCACCTAAACATGCAGAGATGAGTAGCTGAAAATTACTATTGTTATAGAAAATTAAAGTCTAAATGAGAAGAAAAAAAAGAGAGCTCATTATTACACAAAAAAGTAAATGTAGAAACTAGAAAGAATAGTTTCAATAACACACTTGTTTGCAACTACAACTGAAAATCCTGTAATAATAACACAGAAGAGTTATGAAATGTCTACCACCACTTTGCTGCAACAGAGAAGTTATGATTTCATAATCCTCGTAACATTACCATAATCATATCTTCCATGTCTCGTCTCCAACCACAGAATAATATCCTTTCTGCAGACTTTGGAACAATAAAGTCTTTGGGTAGACTTCCTCTCCATACCTGCAGCATCCAGGTGAAGAAAAGAAAAGATTAGGGGCTTCACAAAAGAGCTTACCACAATCATATCATCAATGTCCCTCCTCCATCCACAAAGTAGAATCTTCTGTGGCATTCTTGCAGGTCGGGCAATGTGCATGAATGATGCCTTTTTGACCTGAATGATGAAATTTATTATATTATGTAAGTTCTTCTTTTATGGTGCGCCCTCTTACCTAATATCCACTGAAGGCATCATTCTAATGTTCACAACTGAACTTGTCCTTAACCAATCCGAGCATGATCTGCTATTTTCACTTTCATTTTTTTACCTTTTCAATTTTATTAGCCCCCTTTTCATCATGTATTTTTTGGTAGTCTTACATTATATCAAAAGCTATATCCTTTACTAAATTACACAATTTAGTAATTTGAGAAGAGAACAATCAATAAACAGTCTAGGGTAGACACATCAGATCCAATGTGATTGTTTTCACCAACCACACAACATCATGTACAGCACCAAAGACTACATGCATATCTGTGCAATAACATACTTATCTATAAGTCAACAAAATGCTAAAACTAACTAAAGTGAAATTATAATGCATTGGTGTTATAGCTAGGACCTTGTTTTCTTTTGTATACAGATATTTGCTGCCTTTATCAAGGCCTTTTCATTTTCATTCTGTAATTTATCTCCAATAAAAGAGCATCCTGGAACTGGTAAGAGAAGATGACTTTCGTTTGCAAATGGTTCAGGTGCAGGTCCCATCTTTTATCATGTACATACATCCTAGGATGACAGAACAAAGACACAAGCTAGGGAAAAGAAAGAAGTAAGCAATCTATAAGAAATCTTTATTTCTGAAGGAAAATGAAAGCACCGTAGGTAATGCTGCTGGAGCATAGCTATCGTCATCTTCTGCAATGACAAGGATTTCATCATCTTCTTGAAGAACATACGAGTCTTCAGGATTCAAGATAATTTTACCACCACATGAAGCAACCTTAATCCCACAGGGTATAGCGTCAGGAAAACTGATTAGTATGTCCTCAAATTGCATGCCGTGCAACTGTGGCCATCTTTTGATGTAAAACTCACAATTTTCAAACCCAAGTATGTCTTCCCATATCTGTCATAACCAATCCATGATTTATCACATACACAAACAAGCAGGAAAGCAGTTTCCAGCAGAATAATAATAGCAGTACAAAAATCAGCATGAAATAAACCAGTCAGGCAATAACGCTTGCAATGATGTTGATAGAACATGACAAGAGTTTTAAGAGTACAGAATTAACCTGTGCAAGTCCTGGTTGCCGAGCGCACTGAATCATCAAGCGGCCAATAACATCATGTGCTACAACAGTTTGGACAAGATCTCCACCAACAAGTTTCACAAGAACCTCATTGTCAAGATCACTTAGCTCCACCACAATGTGCCCTTTTAGACCTTCTTTCACTCCTGTAAGACTTAAGACGGTTCTCAATGCACGAGCATCACTCTGTATACAACCACACACATCAATGTGCATCGATATCATACATGAAACACATTACTTATGCACTCAAGTAGCTGACCTGGTCAGCATTTCCATCTTCAGCTAGGACAACTATTGCACGGGCCTTGGAGACAGATACCTGAAACTCAGGCATTTCCGAATCAAGAAAAGCAACAGAAAATAATGGTTTCACCATTCATGACAAAGTAGATACTAACATCATTAAAAGTGCTAGATGCAACAGCTTCACAGAAACCCAGAGACAGGAAAGTTGCACCACAGAATGATTGTGGGAATGAAAATTATATCAAGTCAGTGTACTCGGGAAAACAATAGCCATCAGAAACAGCCCCCACCCCAATGCAAAAGAAAAGAGAAACGAAGCAGAAGGTGGACTCAAAGAGTGTACAAAGAAATAATATATTCATAGCAAAACTCATGACAAGAAATGCTACGTGAAATCTTCAAGAATATGAAGCAACATTGTACAATAAAATGCTTAAAGCAAAATTTAATCATAGATTTTTTTCTTGGAAATGGCATGCTTTAGCAAAATTAGAAAGAACCCTAACAAAAAAAGGGGAGTGAATGTGGCCGGAAACTAAACTAAATTAAACAAACATAAATTTTCAAGAGGATATCTAATTAGGCCATTTAATAAATCACTAATTCATTGTACATTTGAAGAAGATTGAATCCATCCGCTACTACAGCTTTTCAGCAGAGAAGACATCTCTATGTTACGACTTATAAGCAATATCACAGAACTTTGCATACCTTTTTTAGGTCAGCCAAAATTAGGGGGCTCCCACTTCTGCATATGACAGATGTTCCTTTGAAATCAAACTCCATTTTAGCAATATCCATTTCCATCTCTTCTTTGTCTCGTTCAGCCATAACTACTACAATTCCTCCACCCAAACTCTCATTGGCTATTGCAAGTTGATTCAGCAGTGATCCCTAGTTTCAGAACAAATTAAATGGTGACTGAGGAAAAAGTTGCAAAAAGATTCTTCAAGTACCTAAATATATTTGTTTCGTTTTATCCACACCCTTTTAGGAATTTCTTCGGAGATTTTTAAATTAGGATGGGGATTATTGTTCTCAGTTTATATAAAGGTTCTCTTTGAAGTTTGAAATGAGCTGCCTACACTATTCACAACTAAGTCGTGTAATAATGTCAGCACACGTGTACTCATAAACAAGCTTCATCACACTGACAAGCTGTGTAATCAGAATCTTACTAGTTTATCGCTCCAGCCAAGAATTAGAGTATGGTTTTGCTCAACCACTTCGCTTCTTCCTTTCCTTAATGAATCAAGTTTCTCAGAAATAGCATCAGACACAAGTCCAAGCATCATAGCAAAAATAAGCATCCCACCAAAGCTAATAGAAACAGAAACAAGCCTTGGACCAATCCCCTCGGAATTAGCATGATTGCCTGAATCTGCGACAAACGTCCAAGACAACCAAAGACAGTCTGCTAAACTATCATCCGTCACGCCAAACAACGCCAAACCACCAACGCAAATAACCAGCAATGTCGCAACCAACAACGCCAAAGGCTTGGCATATGGATGAACTGATAAAAAAACATCCACCCGATATGCAAGCTGCTTATTCAACAACACCTCTTCCAGAGCACTATCAGATGATCTGGATTTCGATACAAAATCATTGTACTTGAAAGCAAGAACCGGAATAGACAATAGCGTGAGTGAAACAATCAAAGCCAAATTCTTTAACCCATTATCACTCCCATAACCAATATCATCATGTTCCTGCGTAACTGAATCAAAACTATCTACATTGGATAACATATTACACGCTCGTAATCTAACATTTTGTTTCAGTATTTGATCCTGCAAACCGAAAAATAAAAAATCCCAGTTAACTAACAACAAAGTCATGCATTAAGGTCAAAGTCAACTAGTAAATACTTTAAATGATCAATAAAACTATATACAGATTTAAAATCACTAATCTTGATAATAAAAAAACAAAAACTTTTAAGTGAAAAACTCACCTGCAAAACAATTACTTGGTTATGTAAAGTAAAATTCTTGTGCACTAATGAAGTCAAAGCTGTAATCACAATCTGCAATAGCCCACAAAAAAACCAGTTCAAAAAAAGCTTCTTCTTTTACTTTCACACAACCAAGTTGTCAAAGGCATTACTATACAGATACTCACAGCTACTGTAATAGCCAGATTCCATCGGACTCTGACCCGATGGCCCAATGAACCGGAAGAAAGCTTCTCGGTAGACTGCTTCTTCTCATTGGAGACAACAAGTTTGCGGTCCAAAACGAAGTCATTTTGGTGTTGTCTTGAATATTTATCAGGTGTTCGAGGGAACTCCATGCGCCGGCGAAGTCTTCCATATTTAGAAGTGGTGGTGGAAGTGAAAGAGGATAATGAACGAAACGAGGGAGGATTGGAGAGGTTGGAATCTGGAGAATGTTTGGAAGAAGTGGAGAATCTTCGGTAGGGCTTAGGAGGTTTAGGAAGTGATTGGTGGATGAAGGAAGGTGAAGGGAAGAACCAGTCCCTCTTGAAGGAAGGAGAAGGTGAATCTTGGGAGTCAAGAGACATGGTGGGTTTTTTTTTTGAAATGTTTTCTCTTGCCGTGTATGACTAGTGATTAGAGATGCCTTCAGGAAGCCTAACGTTTTTTTTTTTCAATCCAAACTTTTTTAAAAAAATAAATTAAAAAACCAGTTTATTTATTTTTATATATAATAAAAGCATTTTAAAATAAATATTTATTTTATTTGCTTTAAATTAAAAAGAAATTGGTGTTTTTTAATAGTATTTATGAGCCGATTTTTTAATATATATATTCTAAATAAAAAATATTGAAAAATCAAACACAACTACAATAAAAAAATATTTTAGATTTCTTGCTCAATTTTACTTGAATGGAAACATTTTATTTTTGTTTATTTACACTTGTATTTCAAGTAATCTCATTTTATTTATATCTAAATGAATGCCATTATTTTTAAATTAAAAGAATAATAATATAGATCAATCAAAATAATATATTTTATTTTTAAAAATTAAAACAGTCTTGTTTTCTTATAAACAAAAAAAAATCAATTTATTTTTTTATTAGATCTTGACCAAGTCAACTGCTCATAAATTAATCCATTTGGTCAACTTAGTAGCTCTAAACTATTTTTTATTGGACACGTGGACCCAATTAGAGTAAATAGAGTGCTAAACAGCTAATTTTAAAATTGAGTTTAATAAATAGAATTAAATGAATAATAGATATTAGAAGATTCGTCGAATGATTCGTAGCCGTGTATTTAGTAAAATGCTGATAGTGAGAGATTGTCTGTAGTGATTAGTTTTGTCCTTGGCGGAAGATTTTAAAATAATTAATTTGTGGAATTTTGTCCTTGGAAAGTTGTTTCTATGTAGTGGTTGGTTTTTTATTTATAAATATATTAAAATAATATTTTTTTTATTTTTTAAAAATAATTTTTAATATTAATACATGAAAATAATTTAAAAATATCAAAAAAAAATAATTTAAAATAAAAATAATTTTTTTAAAAACATAATATCAAACAGAATCATAAAACGAGTTTTTTTAAAAGTAAAATATGAGCACAAAGAACAAGTTTAAATTTTGGAATTAGATTAATTTTTTTGAATATTTTCCTTTTTGAGCTAGATGTATTTATTAGACTTTCATCCATGGTGGATCCATTTTAGAATCATGTTGGTTAATTTAAATATATCTTAAGTTAGATTTAAAGGAGTTTTTTTTTAAAAAAAAATAATTTAATCTATTTAATTAAAATATTATTATTATTTAAATATAAATTGAATAATATTATTTTAATTAACTCAAGTCAATTTATTTTAATATAATGTAGTTATAAAATTTAGTTTAGCCTATAAATTAATCTAGTAACTGCCGATTTGAAACCAAGACAGCTTAGATTTCATGTCAAAATAAATAATTTTTTTATTAAAATAATTTAGTTTTAATAAAAGAAAATGGTTGATTAGGAAGTCGACCAGCCCATCCATGACCCGTGACTGGTCTATTATTATAGTTTACTCTGACAGATAATTTGGGCTTAGGGCTCATGATTCGATACTCATATACTAGGCCTTGATCCAAAATACGAGGCTTGAGTCAAACAGTCTTGTCAGTGGCTCTTCGTTAAAAACGAAAAAAAAATCGGCTAAAAAATAAGACATCTCCTCCATTCCAGGCCAGGGTTTAGCAGAGGAGAAATCTCTCACCATCATCACCAGGTTCTCACCTCTCCATCTCTCTCTCTAAACTCTGTATTTCAGCGAAAGAAGAACCCTTAGGCTATAGAAAAGATTATTTGCCTTTGTTTTTTTGTTTTGATAAGTTTCGAATCAAATCACACCTAAAAAAACTGGTGGGATTCTTCATATTCTGTTTTGACCTAACTGAGCTGCCTAATTCGGGTGAGCCCTCTTTTCTCTTTTAATTTAAGAAACCCTAAAATGTTAACCTAAAAAAGTGTATGCTCTTCATATTTTGTTACTATCATTTGCTTGTTTTCTTGAATTTTATATTCTAAATAATATTTAGCTTGATTGATAGATATATTATTGTTTCTTCATTTATTTTAGGATGGATTATTGGAGAAAAGTTATTATTTACCTATTGCACACGAGACATTTCAAATCCCACCACCCCCTTCGCAAGTTTTCAGCCCAAAAAGTTATGTAGAAAATAATATAAACTATATCTTGGGATCTCATGATCTCATCTAGCAGTTTACGCTTTTGAGTTTATATATTTCTTGATATGTCGAATGGTGATTGATTATATTTCAAAGATGAAGCTGAAATGTTTCATGTTTTTCAAACACAAAGTGCTTGTTGATTTTATTTTTATTCACACCGCAAAGGAAAAGAGAAACATGAAGAGTCAACTTTTATATATATATATATGGGTCAAGTATGGTTTCCAGTAGTTGTGGTTAGTGTTTAGCCAAAGCTCTTTGAGCTGTTGTTACAGTTTTTGGTCTTGCTTGTCAATTGTAATCTGTGAGATTCCCCTGTGTTTCATTGAGCGGGCTTAGTTTTTAAAAATCTCATGTTGTTTTTTTCTTAAGAATAACACTAATTTAGGCTACTGAAATCTTTATCTAGGAATTAGAAATGGGTTGTAGTGTGGATTTTTTTTTCAGCTGTACGATTCCTTTCTGTTTTGCTATTTCACTTTTTGATTATTAGCTCTAATGCACTAGTTGTTACTTGTTGTAGTCTCTAATTCTGAGGCCTTGACTGGCTTTATTTTTCACTCTCTGGCTCTCTTTGTCTTATGCTAACATCTGACTTCATTAGTTGAACTTCATTATGAGATTACTTGGCTTGTATTTGATACGATATTTATTTCTTTCATTGCACTCATAGGATTTTTTTCAACTTCTGAAACTATGTAACTCTTATTCTTCTTCCCTACCTGGCATGCTATTGCAACAAGATATTCTAAAACAACATGCAAATTGATTTTGTCTTTTTAATGTAAGGCTAGAAAAACAGAAATATGGAAGAGTCTAGTCCATATCCTTACTTTCAATGGGTTAAATGTGGTTTATCATGTTTGGTGAGAAGGTGGTTCTTGCTGGTCACTGACAAGCTATGAGTAATGGTGGTTGTTTTGCTCTGAGCATTACCTGCTTCACCATTTAGGAGTGTAAAGATCACATCCTGCAAATATTTTTGTTATTCTTGCTTTTTTGAAACTTTGTAAGGTACATTGCTCAGTTTTTGGTTGGTAGAGGGGGCTTTTAGCTTGCATCGTGTCATCTTTATGTGAGATTCATGTTCATAATTTAAATCTTTTATTTCTTTCCCACCTTTTAATTAGGTCTGGATGTTTAATGCTTTGAGGCCTTGGTCTCCCCTCCGGAGTCATATTTATATTTTCACTGCTTGATTCTTCTATCATATGCTAACATGCGAATATGCCTGTAGTCAACTTCAGTAGGATATCAGTGTGTTTGCAGTAGATGTGACATGCCTTTTGTTATCCTACATTGGCTCTTATGACCATTTTGGAAACAAGCAAGAAAGGGGGATTTTTCTACTTCTTAGTCTGAAATGTTCGTAAACCTTAGCTGAGAGTCTCCTAGATCAGAGTGTTTAGGCCGGCCTGGCTTGCAATTGCAATAAGATGTTTCTCGTATTTCATATTACTTATTTACTTTGGTACTGGATATTTACTTTATGCTGTATTCCCATTCAGGATTTTAGTTCTTTCATATAGCAGAAGTCAAGATGCAAGTTGTGCCTAGGGAGAATGAAAGTGCTCTGTCTGTCTCTGGTCCAAGGCCAATGGAGTGGTCTACTGTTCCATATACAGGGCCACAAGGACCTGGACAAAATGGAAAACAGCGTAGATCTAGCTTGGAATCACCTATCATGTTGCTTACTGGCCATCAGAGTGCTATATATACTATGAAGTTCAATCCAGCTGGAAATGTCATTGCATCAGGATCTCATGACAAGGAAATTTTTCTGTGGAACATGCATGGGGAATGCAAAAACTTCATGGTTATGAGAGGGCACAAAAATGCAGTTTTGGATCTTCATTGGACTACTGATGGGTCCCAGATAATAACAGCCAGCCCTGACAAAACTGTCAGGGCATGGGATGTCGAGACTGGAAAACAGATAAAGAAAATGGCAGAACACTCCTCCTTTGTGAATTCATGTTGCCCTTCCCGTAGGGGGCCTCCACTTGTTGTAAGTGGATCTGATGATGGAACTTCAAAACTCTGGGACTTGCGCCAGAAGGGTGCCATCCAAACATTTCCAGATAAATACCAAATCACAGCTGTCAGTTTCTCTGATGCATCGGATAAGATATTCACAGGTGGTATAGATAATGATGTTAAGGTATGGGACATCCGCAAGGGTGAAGTGACCATGACACTCGAGGGCCATCAAGATATGATAACAGGTATGCAGTTGAGTCCTGATGGCTCATATCTGCTTACGAATGGCATGGACAACAAGCTTTGCATCTGGGACATGCGCCCCTATGCACCGCAAAATCGTTGTGTAAAGATTTTTGAAGGGCACCAACACAACTTTGAAAAGAACTTGATAAAGTGTAGCTGGTCACCAGATGGGAGCAAGGTCTCTGCTGGTAGTGCAGATCGCATGGTTTACATATGGGACACAACTTCTAGACGCATCTTGTATAAGCTTCCTGGTCACACTGGATCTGTCAATGAGTGTGTCTTCCACCCTACTGAACCTGTCATTGGATCATGCAGTAGTGACAAACAGATTTATCTTGGGGAAATCTGATTACTACTTTGTCCAAAATGAGTTGTTAGTAACAGTGGATATTTTGGGACCTGCTTGTCAGACCCAACTAAACGATTGAACAGGTTGTACTACTTCTGTAGCGTTTGAGCTGAATTCAACTTAAGTGATGTTGATGGACGTTTTACTGATCTTTCTTATATCTTGCTGACTTGTTTGTAGTCCTTGTTACTCCCTGGCTATCTTGTTCTACTGAAGTATCTATGAATGTGCGCACAATGAGTGTTTGTTGGATTTATGGATCACGTTAAAAAAACCCAGCCACATCACACATCTCAATCCCAAACACGTCTTTTATTTTCTCTCTTGCCCTCAGAAAATCACTGGACTATGAGAGCTTTTCATTGTGGATTAGGTTTAAGAAAAGGCGGAGATGTGATAGAGAAGAAGGCACATACAAACTTTTAATTTTGAAAGAAGAAAGAGAATAAACACATGGCTGTAGAGAGAATGATAATGTGCTACAGAGGGAGAAATCTATGGTTTTCTTTTCAAGATTAAAATACTATATATTTACTGTAAAATATTTTAAAAAAAATGTTATGGAAAAGAGATTCATTTGAAGTAAAATATTTCTTGACGATTAGTATTGTCATTAGAAATAAACTGAAAAATATTTTTTAGTATTCGACTATATCATAGAAAATAATTTATTAACTTATTCATTTGTTTCAACTTTATTTAAAAAATAAGTTGAAAAATAGCTTATTAATTGTTTTAGTAACTTATTAATGTTTGACTATGATATGAAAAATAAGCTGAAACCAGGCTAAATTTTTCCTTTAATTGAAAATTATTTAACTTTTCTAATAGTAAATAAAAAAAAAATGAAAACAAGGAATCACTTTTCATAAAATAAATAGGGTTTAAGTCAACAACTCCTTGTCCAAAAGCATCATATTACATTCATACAAGAGAATATATTATTTATATAAAGACATATTGATTTTTTTAACCTACTAGTAATCAAATAAAATTCATGTCAAAATAATTTTTATATAATTTGATTTAAAACTCGAACTAGGAAGATAATCCAACAAATCAATAGCATGATTAATCAATAGCATGATTATACTTGCTAATACCATAATGGTTTTATAATTGAGCTAATTCATTGTTTTAAATTTATGTTTAATTAATATTGCATATATCAACACATATAAATCTCTAATTTCAACCATTCAAATTAATCTTTGCAAAATACATCAAAACCATGAAGAAATAGGTATTCATGTATTGATCAAGACAACTATATCATACTTTAAGAATATATAGAAAAAGAGGGAGGGAAACGAACTAGATCAAAATCAACTTGAGTCTTCTTTTTTTTTTGTAACTAAGGTGTCTATGCCAGCTTGTACACATCACAATTAATCCCTAAACCCACTGAACATCCTGCAAGCCTAATAAACATATAAGGCATTATGAGAACGACAAGCATGCAAAGCAACCTGGATAACTGGCAAGAATAAACGCTGCACTAACCGCAGGCCAAGACCTTGTTTACAAAAAAATCAACTTGAGTCCTTGATAGAGACACAATCCATTATTTCAAGTTAAAATTTTGAGCTTGACATATTAAATTCAAACTTCATCTAGAATAATTTTTCATTCTAAGGTAATGGTTTCTTTATTAAAAAAAGACTTCCACTTTATTAAGCAACCATTCATTCTACACGTACAGGAATATTTTGTGGCCAGACAAAACTTTCTCGTGCAGAACAGCGGGAACCATTTCATGAGCCACGTGACTAGCAACCATAGTAATAATGTACTTGTTTCTCGGAACCTGTAGTGGTATTGGACCTCATCGAGAAAACTCCGTTCCAGATCTCAATGAAAGCTTTGATAATAACCCCATGAATTCATTTGCAAGAAACAATCAAGAAGCTGTCTAAGATCATCTTTCGACTAAATCTGCTTCTCCAAAATCATTTGCAACATTGAGTGTCTAAAATCCAAATAAGGGTCATCAGAATCTTTTTCAACAGCAACACTCCCATCCCCTCTCTTGAACAATAAACACAAGCGGATAGCCTCCTCTGCTTCAGGCTCAATCTGGAATTTTGTATAAAGCCACACCAAGGGCCCTTCTTCCATCTCTGTATTTTACGCAACCAATTTGTCCTTCCTCGTTCAAAAAATATTCCTAGGTATTTGATTCATCCCATCCTATCTTGAGTCCCCACCAAAGAACACCGTTGGCTTTCACTTCAGCCGAAACCACCATCGACAACTTGTGCAGTAACCTTTGGGCCTCTACTCTCTCCTATATAAGGAAGACCTCAGCTTGGTTTCACTGTCAAACAAAACACATTATTAAATCTTATCTTTCTCAACCACAAATTGTGTTGTTCTAGCAAATAGAAAGGGTACAGAAAAATGATTTCAACGAGATCGTTACATCAGAATGCCAAGAACCAGGTCAAGTTAATCTCTCAGGCCAAGAAGCTCTCCTCTCCAACTTCTACTGTGGTTTCGAGTAAACAAAGAGAAAACCAGAAAGCAACGCAGCCAGAGGAGTCCCCGAGGAAAGTCATGTACTTGAGTTGTTGGGGTAACGAGTTCTTCCCTGTCACATAGAATCATAACCCTTATAATACAATATGAAGTCCGCAAAGATTCCTTTTCCCACCAAATCACAAATAAACAAATAAGAATTTGAAGCCTTGTGTACAGGGACAAGGTCCATGATGTCAACAGTCAAAATACACGGAAGCCTAAGCCTCAGATTCAAAATCATTCTTTGAGTTTCTCTCTCCCTGCGGACTGACCATACAACCAGAGTCTTACTCTTGTTTCTCCACGAAACAATGGTGATATTTTTCGTATTTCTCTCTATCTTTCTGTTTATTTATATATGCAGAATTATCAAACAAAGCTGGAATATTTCTCCGGCGTCATCTTCTCCTCCCACCTTAACCAACGCCCAAACACAAGTAAAATTTGATGTCTTCCTTAGTTTCAGAGGAGAAGACACTCGTGCTGGTTTTACCAGCCACCTCTATGCTGCTTTGAACCGGAAACAAATCCTTACTTTCATAGATTATCAGCTTGTGAGAGGAGAGGAGATTTCGGCATCACTTCTGAGAACAATTGAAGAGGCCAAGCTTTCTGTAGTTGTTTTTTCTGAAAAATATGCATCTTCCAAATGGTGCTTAGAGGAGCTTGCGAAGATTTTTGAATGTAGAAAAAATAATGGACAGATAGTTATTCCGGTATTCTACCAGGTGGATCCATCTCATGTAAGAAATCAAACAGGAAGCTTTGGAGATTTGTTTGCTAGACTCGTAAAGAAGAAACCTTTGACGATGGACAAAGTGCAGAGCTTCAGAGACGCTTTGACGGATGCAGCCAATCTAGCCGGATGGAGCTTAGGGAAGTCTGAGTAAGCTCTTGAAATATATCCCATAAGAAAAAATTCGTTCATTTGTCGAGCATTTGAAATTTAATTTAAAATTATTGAAAATGATGAGCTCTATGAATCTATATTTATTTTATATGATTTTGAAAACGTTGTAACGAAACACTAGTACAGATCTAAAGCCTTGGGAGACAGAAAGCAGATACCTGGTAATTCTTGTGTTAAATTTTATCAGGACAATCCATGTTTACTTCTACTGTCTTACTAGAGATTGGGAAATGAAATTCTTGTGTTAAATTTTATCAGGACAATTCTTGAATGTAGAAGTGACCAATGTTTACTTCTACATGTTATAGATAGAATACGGTGCCGTATCTATGGATTGATATCCTTTGCTTCATGTAATTTTGCGTAGTTCTCTGTATTTTGTCACCTTCACGGGCTATTCACTAGATGGTATTTGCATAGTTCTCAAAGATGCTAATACGACGGCAAATGCGCGTGCACTGAAAGGAAAGCAGAAAACCAAATATCTTCTTATCGTGTAAATATTAATTTTATTGCAAGATCATGAAGTCCAAACATTGAAAACACTAAACCACTCACTATTATTTCAGTAACTAGCTAGCAATCACCAAATATCTCATTGCAGATCCTCACTTTGAGAAACCACCAGGACAGTTTTTCTTCTACTGTCTACTTCTACTGCCTTACAATCAGCAGAATTTGATCAAACATTGACAGTAGGATGTTTATCAGGACAATCAAGAACACCCATATACACATTAAAGCACTAGGATGTTTTTTGCTGATACAATCAATGTTTACTTCTACTGTTATTATACTCTGCTTCTACGGAGTGATCAGTATGTTTATATGTTTTGTTGTTTCTTCTAGTTCGGTCCATTTTGACTAACAGATATATGTGTGTACTTGTTTGTTAGGTTGGAGTCTGAATTTATTGAGAAAATCGTTGGAGATGTTTTGAACAAATTGCATGGCATGTCTTCAAGTCACACCTCGGGTCTATTTGGAATTGATGTTCGTGTCAACAAAGTTGAGTCTTTGTTAAATATGGAATCTCAAGATGTTCTCATTGTAGGGATATGGGGAATGGGTGGTATAGGTAAGACAACGATTGCTGAAGCTGTTTGCAACAAGGTTCGTTCTCGATTTGAAGGAATATTTGCTGCAAATTTTAGGCAAGAATTAAAAACCAGTTCCATGGCTGATTTGCAAAGAAGCTTTCTTTCACAATTGCTTGGCCAAGAAATTCTGAACATGGGCTCCTTGAGTTTTCGAGATACTTTTGTGAGGGATAGACTTCATCGTAAAAAGGTTTTTATTGTTCTGGATGATGTGGATGATTTAATGCCTTTGGAAGAATGGAAAGAACTGCTTCATGGACGACACAGATCATTTGGTCCGGGTAGTAAAGTTCTCATTACAAGTAGGGACAAACAAGTGCTTAACAATGTAGTTGATGAAACATACGAGGTTGAGAGGTTGAGCTATGAAGAAGCTCTTCAACTCTTTAGCTCAAAAGCCTTGAAGAATTGCATCTCCACAATTGATCATATAGACTTGATAGAAAAGATTGCAAGTCATGTGCAAGGCAATCCGCTGGCTCTTATAGTTTTGGGTTCTTCTCTCTATGGTAAAAGCACAAACGAATGGTATAGTGCATTGAATAAACTAGCTCAGAACCCTCGAATCAAAAATGCGTTGAGAATTAGTTACAATGGATTGGATGAAGAACAACAGTCCATATTTCTTGATATAGCACATTTCTTCAGAAGATTTGAGCAAAACCAAGCTACAAGAATATTAGATGGCTTTTATCATCGGTCTGTGATTTTCGATATAAGCACTCTTATTGATAAGTGTCTGATAACTACTTCTCATAACATGCTAGAAATACATGACTTGCTACAAGAAATGGCATTTAGCATTGTTCGTGCAGAATCCAAGTTTCCTGGCAAACGAAGCAGGTTGTGTCATCTTCCTGATGTCGTTCATGTGATGGTGGAAAATAAGGTTAAAGCTGAAGTCATTAATTATCTTTATTTTCTCTCGTCTTACATACTAACTAAGAGGTTTTATATTTGCTAAAATTTGATGTTTTAAGCAGATTGCATGATTGTTTATGTATTATTTATTCTTGTTTAACAGGGAACTGAGGAAATTGAGGGCATGTCTTTGGACATATCCAAGTTATCGAGACAGATACACTTGAAACCTGATGCCTTCGCAATGATGGATGGTCTTAGATTTCTCAAATTCTATTTCGGTCATTTCTCCGAAGATAACAAAGATAAAATGCTCCTTCCTCCTACTGGCCTCCAATATCTTTCTAATAAGCTGATATATCTTCACTGGGATGGATTCCCCTCGATATCCTTGCCACAAAATTTTTGTGCTGAACACCTTATCGAGCTTAACTTAAGTAGGAGCAAGGTTGAAAAACTATGGACAGGAGTGCAGGTATGATTTAATTGTTGCGGATGTATGTTCAGAAATATGAAGGAGGATGTGCTTACTCTCTAATTATGCCTTTTTATGTTGACAGGATATTGGAAATTTAAGAAACTTTGTACTGTCTTTCTCTCCATATTTGATAGAATTGCCAGATCTATCAAAGGCCAAAAATTTAGTGCGCTTGTACCTTGTGGACTGTTCAAGTTTAACCGAGGTTCCATCATCTCTTCAACATCTTGACAAGCTCGAAGAACTTGATCTCTATTTTTGCTATAATCTTAGAAGATTTCCTATGCTTGATTCAAAGGTTCTCAGAGTACTTGCTATAAGTCGGTGCCTAGATATGACCAAGTTCCCAACGATTTCACAAGATATGAAAAGATTATATTTAGAGGAAACTTCACTCAAAGAAGTTCCACAATCAGTCACTAGCAAGTTGGAACATCTTGGTCTACATGGTTGCTCAAACATCACCAAGTTTCCAGATATTTCAGGGGATATAAAAACATTATATCTAAGTGAGACTGCTATTACAGAGGTGCCCTCATCAATCCAGTTTCTCAAAAAACTCAGGGTATTGGATATGAGTGGTTGCTCAAACCTTGAGAGCTTCCCAGAAATCACAGTGCCTATGAAATCTTTGGTGGATCTTAACTTGAGTAAAACAGGAATTAAAGAGATACCCTCATCATTTAAGCATATGATATCTTTGAGAAGTCTAGGGTTAGATGGAACGCCTATCAAAGAGCTACCCTTATCAATCAAAGATATGGTATGTCTGAGATACCTGGCTTTGCATGGAACACCTATCAAAGCGTTACCTGAGCTTCCACCTTCGCTAAGGTCTCTAACAACACATGATTGTGCATCACTAGAAACCATGATATCAACCATCACTATCGGCAGTTTATGGGATGTACTGAATTTTACAAATTGCTTAAAATTGGATCAGAAACCACTGATAACAGCAATGCATTTGAAAATTCAGGAACCACTCTTAACCCTCATATTTCTTTTTTCTCTCTTTCTTGTTTGTTTCATCGTATTTTTGAAATGTGACTTTCGTCTTGCAGTCTGGAGAGAAGATACCATATGATAGAATTCAAATGATTCTACCTGGGAGTGAAATTCCAGAATGGTTCGGTGACAAAGGAATTGGATCTTCACTCACCATACAGTTGCCATCAAACTGTCATCAGCTCAAGGGAATTGCTTTCTGCCTTGTCTTTCTACTCCCCCTCCCCTCCTATGACATGCTTTATGGATTCGATGATCATCCTGAAGTTCGCATATATTTTGATTGTCATATTAAGAGTAAAAATGTTGATGATGATGAAGTCTTCGTTTCCAAGAAAAGCTATACTGTATACAATTTCTTGAAGACATGTGAATCGGATCACATGTTTCTACACTACGAGCTCGGATTCATAGATCATTTCCGTAAATATTCTGGCAATGAAGTTACATTCAAATTCTACAATGAAGTGGAAAATGGGAAGACGAAGGTAGGTCATGATATCCGAAAACCTTGCAAGTTGAAAAGCTGTGCGGTATATCTGCACTTTGATGAAAATCTACGGGCCGACACTTTGTTAAGAATATTCCGTAAAAAACAAAAGCTTAGAAGAAATTTGAGGGAAGAAATTGAAAGGGAGAAAGGGAGCGAGAGTTCTGCAATTACTGTAAATTATTCTTCAAATAGTTTTCAACATACCTAGCTTGTTGCTATTGTAATCCTTCTCGGAGACTACCTTACTTTGACCTTACCCTGCAACTTGTAACACACTTAGTTTTCAAGAATGTCTGTTGGATATGAAACGAAGCTTCTGGTCTTGTACTCTTAGATTTATGGATCCCATTAAAAAAAACTCAACCACATCACACCAAATCTCAATCCCAAACACATCATACTACAACCACGTCTTTTATTCTCTCTTGCCCTCAGGAAATCACTTGACTAAGAGAGCTTTTCATTATGGATTAGGTTTAAGAAAAGGCAAAGAGGTGATAGAGAAGAAGGCACATACAAACTTTTAATTTTGAAAGACGAAAGAGAATAAACACAAGGTTGTAGAGAGAATGATAATGTGCTGCAGAGGAAGAAGCAGCACTTTGGGCTTCGAAATCTATTGTTTTCTTTACAAGTTTAAAATACTATATATTTACTATAAAATATTTAAAAAAAAATGTTATGGAAAAGAGATTCATTTGAAGTAAATTATTTCTTAATGCTTAGTATTGTCATCAAAAATAAATTGAAAAATATTTTTTAGTATTTGACTATATCATAGAAAATAATTTATTAATGTTTTCATTTTTTTCAAGTTTATTTAAAAAAATAAGTTGAAAAATAGCTTATTAATTGTTTTAGTACCTTATCAATGTTTGACTATGATATGGAAAATAAGCTGAAATCAAGCTAATTTTTCTTTTAATTGAAAATTATTTAACTTTTCTAATAGTAAATAAACAAAAAGAAATAGAAAACAAGAAATCACTTTTCATAAAATAAATAGGGTTTAAGTCAACAACTCCATGTCCAAAAGCATCATATTAGATTCATACAAGAGAATATAATGTTTATATAAAGACATGTTGATTTTTTTAACTTGGTGATCAAATTAAATTCATGTCAAAATAATTTTTATATAATTTAATTTAAAACATGAGCTAGGAAGATAATCCATCAAATTAATAGTGTGATCATACTTGCTAATACCTTAGTGGTTTTATAATTGAGCTAATTCATTGTTTTAAATGTTTTTTTAATTAATATGCTTAAATCAACATATAAGTCCCTAATATCCACCCTTATTAATCCTTGCAGAATAACATCAAAATCATGAAGAAGGAAGTATTCATGTATTGATCAAGACAACTATATCATGCTTTGAGAATATATGTTAATAGAGGGAGAAAGATGAATTATGATCAAAATCAACTTGAGTCATTGATAAGAGCCACAATCCATTATTACAAGTTCAAGTTTTGAGCTTGACACATTAAATTCAAATTTGGAATCTTCCCATCCCACTTGGTCACTCTAATTACAAAATATGTTGCCTACATTAATACTAACAACATATTCTTATTGTAACTCTTATATGGTTGGTTAAAGTAGAATGAAGATTGTTCAAGACCAATCTTAAAAGATAGAATTTAGTTTCAATCCTTAATTTAATGACTCTTAAAAACCCCAAATAGCATCCTTTATTGGACTTGGTCAAAAGAAAGACTCGTCATTCATTGAACTCAGCCAAAAAATAACCCTTTTTCCATTGAGCACGCCCAAGGAAATCAAATAGCCACGTCCCTTGAAAATGCCTAAGGGATTGACCCTACTCAATTAGGTATGTCCAAGTGAATGATCATCCAACCTACAAGACAAGTCCAACTTAGAAGACAAGTTTAAAGAATTATAGGTTTAACAAACATGTCAAACCCAAAGAGTTTGGACTTAAAAGTTCATCAAGTTTAAGAAAACATGAGTGACAAAGATGTGAGGTCTAAAAATTTTGAATTTGACAGTTACTCAAGTCCAAAAGAACATGAGTCTGAAGAATATATCAAACTCAAAGAACTTAGACATTGCCAAATTCTAACGTTTTATACATGATCCTGGACAATCCTTTACAATACAAATATTAAAGACATGATAAAATATTATACCTTTTCATCTAGAATAATTTTTCATATTAAGGTAATGGTTTCTTTATACTTTTAGATGTATATAAAGTCTCTTAAGGAACCTACATACTTAATATCTCATTAATGATATGTAAGATATTTTTACTTCCCATTAATATCATCCAAAGTATAGGGCTTTTTTTCGACCATTCCCTTTTCTGGAAATGACAATGTTTAGGAGGTATAAATTCCACTTGAAACATCTAGGTAAAAAATCTATAATCATTAATTACTACATATATATTTTGGATCATCTTTCTCTAAAATATCATTACACCTTTTTTTATCTAAAAATACATTTATTGAAGCATAAGAGAGCCCTTACATCCATATAAAAAAATTGATATTTTTTAAGTTTTATCTTTGTCTACTAAAAATCAAGTACAAGATATCAATTATTTTGGATAAAGAGAATAGATAAATTATAATGACCAATTATTTAGCTGATTATTCAACCTTGAAGCCCTATTCATAGGCTTCTTAATTTTTTATGACATCATTATATAGAGCGTTGTTTTTCAAACTCATCAAATTAATTTCTATCTCTATCTAACTAAAATTAGGAATCATCACTATAAACTTCATTTTACATAAGCAAAATATAATTGATAGAAATAACTTATCTTCTGAGTTCTTATCAAGTTAAATAAATTTTCAGAGCAAAATAATTTTTTTTCCATATAATAATAATGTAATTAATGCTACACTGATCACCAACCAAAAATAATTTGTATCAAGTTTCATTGATATGTGAATTATTGTTTATATATAACAACTCACACAATAAAACTATAGTTGTCAGGCCTTGTTTGGTTTGAATTGAAAAATAAATAAATTATTAGATTATTAAATTAACTTGTATGTCACAAATTTAATTTAGATTAATATTTCTATTAATATGAAAATATTTCATTTAAAAAAAATTCCTGGAGTTGTGTGTGTGTGTAACTTAAAACTCAATTCAGTTGACCGTAGGTCATGCTTTTCTTGAATCAAGACTGGGCCATGTTTAACCTTTCTTCAATCCAATTAAAGGCAAATTAATGCTTCGGCCTTCTAATAAACCATCACCAATAAGAGGAGGCCTAATTCAGGCTTAATAAGATTGAGCCGGCCCATATACCATTATAGCAGGCCCAATAATGGCAAGCAGATTAACTTGCCGTGCTAGTCAGTATTCCGCAGTCACCACCTCGTTAGCAATTCTCAAGAACCCAGGAAATCATAAAAAGACAAAGTCACAGTTCTTTGGGTTTTACTAAAGGGTTTTAAGCTTCACAAAAATAACTCCACAATTTCAGGTTCGTTTTTAATTTGCAAGGCTGTAACTTATTGATGTTTGATTTCATTTTCTTGATGGTATTTTGTTTGGTTGCTAGGAAAATGTAGGAAAAGGAAAGGACTTTATCATGCTTGTTTGCTTATTTTTCTACTTTAGTTTGATTTAGCTGTCTAGATTAGTAGAATTTCGTTTTCAGCTGCTGGGAAGTCAAAAGTTAACATGATGTTTAAAACCCAGATTTTGTTTCTTCATTTTTTTTTTCTTGTTTGACGTCTCAAACTGTAGAAAAAGAGTCATTCTACTGTTGGATTGATGAGTTTTTTATTGTTGAATTTATTGAAGATTGGATTCCCTGATTTATATGGCCTGACCGTTTTTTTATATGTTTAAAACATGAGTTTTTTATTGTGATTTTTATATGGATTCCCCGATGAGTTGTTACTTTACAATTGTTGTGAAGAGGAATGTGCGTTTATGTTGCATTTCTGCCAAGGAAAGAAATTGAATTGGGGTTTTGGTTGTCAAATGGTGATTCATATAGATGAATGAAAACTTTAAATTTTGAGAAATCAAATCATGAGAGTCATTGAAAATCCCGAAAACAATTGGAAAGGACTTGTATAGGTGAGTGTGAACAATGTCAAGTGTTGAAAGAACAGACTATTTCTTTACCAAGTAGGGCCTGTCTTTCTTATTTATTCCACAAGCTAGACTGATCAGTCGGGCCCTTTTTTTGGTCAAGTGTCAATATTCAAGGTATTTTTGCATGTTACTTAGCAGGTGCATTTTTGAAGAAAAAAATACTTTTCATGTTGAATTTCAAGGTCCTTTCTTTTTCTTCAATGGACTGATGTTTGATGAAGGAGATTAAGAGAGAGGAGAGCTAGATTAGGTGGAACAGAAAAATATCAGTGCAGATGTAGTGCCAATGATAGTAGTGTACTTGTGAGGGAGAGAAACTATTGAAAACATTTTTGAGTTAATTGCATGAAGTTTCCGGAATAGTGAGATCTGTTTAGTCCATGGGTGCAATTCAATTGGGTAATATTTTCATTAGCAGTAGAGAGTAACTGCTGTAATATTTTCCATTTTTGCCAGTGAAAGAATTTGAATCTCGTGCTATAGTATCTTGGAAGCATTTTTTCCTGGCCACAAGATGTCTTGAAAAACAGATTAATTCATATATTTCCTTTCCTAGTTCTGCAACTTTGTCAGCATAACACATTCTCTGCTACAAGTTTTGGTTACACTATGGCTGGATTCAGTAGCCTTGCACCTAATACCAAGAATCTGGTAGTTGCTGGAGGCTTGTCAGCATTTGTTTTTGGGGTTTATTTCTACACCATGAGAGCTGTTGGAGGGACAGATGAACTTCAGACGGCAATTGATAAGTTTGAACAGCAGAAAAGCAAGCAAGAGTCTGAGGCAACCATCCCATCTAAGGCTTGACCATATGATCCTTGGTGTAATGATGTAATCAGAAACAAGAGAATGTTTAATTTGTGAACGTGCTGTTTCTACTTTTGATTTTGCACTTTTACTGTACTTTTTCGGGTATGGTAATGAAAACATGGGTGAGCAACTTGAATCTGAATTCGCATGTAAGTGGTCATTTGCTTGGAAAATATTTGAGTACATGATACAAATAAGGTCATCAGAATGGTGATTGCTTTTGTTGCTTAACGCTTCAATTTTGCAGTTTTTGCTGTAAAATAATGTATATTTTCCCCTTGAAAATAAGGTATGACAAATTGGTTATATCAGGAAAGGCGGTTCTATAACAAATGGGAGTGGTTAGCAGGTTTAACTCTAGCCTATTCTACGGCCCTTCATTGGACAGAAAATAAATTTGTGCACATTTTTTCCTGTAGTCTATGTCCAATGAATAAATTGTATATGGTACTGCTGTACAGAGCTACAAGTCTATTACTGACTTGCCGATGTCTCTACTTTTATCGTGGTTCTTATTTTGCTTAGCAATCATGGTTATGTGAAAGCAGAGTAACTTTAAAGTCTTAATCTTCAATGAGAATTTTCCTCTATTCAGACTCGAATTTGTTGTTTGCCGCGTATTTGTTTCAGCTGTTCCAAAATGGGACAGCAGAGTAAGAAAAACAAATAGTGATCCCAAGCTTAATAGAATCAGTATAAAGGATTCAATTAATAATTATTCAATATAAAAGCAAGCTGTGCATCAATTAGAGTTAAACAACGAAAATAAGAAAGAAAATCTACTTTCTGGTTAATTAAAAACTCTATATATCAAATATTTTCCATTAAAAGCTTCTCCAATTGTAGGGCACCTTGACCAGCTGCAGACAAGTTTCTTGTTATTAAAATCGCACGTTCCAATTCAGCATTGCACATATCCCAGATCTAAACCCCCACTGTTGCTACTGCAATGACAGTGGATGTGTTTTTGTCCGTGGTGTTTGGCATCGAACGTTTAGTTATCGGCAGACACCATCTTGTGCATATCTCCAACAGCAGCGTGACCAATAGCAGAGTGAGAATTATACCACTGTAGGCAAGCCTCCAAAAGTTTGCGGCGTGCAACATTTCAAACCCTTTGTAAATGTTAAATATGCCTAAGATAAGTGTTGAGCAGCCCGCAAGGAAGTGGAACCAGTTGAAAAAGGGACGATACTTGCTATCTTTGTCAGGTCTCACCAGACCACCAAACACTTGTGCTGTTGCAAGACAGAAGAGGACGATGCCGATGATTTTGTGACAGCTGTGTTCCATACCAGGAGATCTTGTGCCAAGATAAATTCCAGTCCCAAATCCAGATAGACCACCAAGAATATAGGCCAGCACCTGACAACTGACATGCAAGTAGAACCATAAAGGATCTGCAGATTCGAACCTTTTCAAGTATCTTGCAATGACGGCCCCGATAGGCATCAGAATACCCCAGCTGACCGTGTTCAATATTCCGTGGACATTTTTCAGTGTTGTTGAAGAACTTCTTGTCGCTTTGAACCTCCCTGAAAGGAAGTCCAAACTCCCCATGGATTTAACATTGGGACTGGATGGACCAACACTATGCATCATCGGAGTGTTTTCAAACATCGGACCTGCTTGCCAGAGATGATTGACTGTACTGATGTTTCCATGGAGTTCTAAGCTTGCATAGATTATCATCTCGTTGTTCTGATTAGTAGCGGACAGGTCCGAGACAGGAAAACTAAGATTTCCTTGTTCCAATCGCGTTCCATAACTTGTTATGGGCGAGGTATAAACTGCAAGGCTTCCATCCATTCTCTGAAAAGAAACGATTGCTTGCGATCCAATCATTCCTCCTGAAGTAGGGTTGATAGCCCAAGCAATCCATCTGCGATCGGTCACGCCAGTATGCCTGAAGGCAACGTCAACCCTGTTGGATAATGGATGGTAGTTCCAGTGAAGAGAGGAACTCAAAACGGGCAAATCGCTGCAAGAAGAGAAGTGCTTGTTGTTCAGAAATTTGTAGGTGGCGCAAGGTTGTTGTTGGGCAATGCATGAAAACGCACAGTAAGCAAGAAAGATGGCGATAATAAAAATCACAGAACGGGCCATGTTTGAGCAGCAGGATTAGGGGTTGAGAGAAGAGAGATCGGTTATGACCAGAGACTAAGGGAGCACGGGGACGGAATAGTTTTTCGATAGAAAATTGTAAGGCTAGTTGTGTGAATATATAAGACACGGATCTTCTCTTCCGTTTGTGACTCGGAAAAATATTTGGATTCGTTTGGTTTCTTAAGTAGTTTATGTCCGTCTTAGAGTCTGAAAAAGTTTTACTACTCGCTCTATCCTTTATCAAATCGGATTTTGCATGTAAATTATAAATTTAAATATATTTTTTTACTATGTCAAAAAATAATTGAAAAGTCTAAAAATCCTTTGAATGCTAGGGGTTTTTTTTAACCAAAAAAAAAAGTATCAATATAGCTTTATGTGCAATTAATCTTCTTCTTTTTGTAATAATTAGGGCAGAAACGTCTTATTAAATTAATCGGGGAATAATAGACCCAATCAGATCATAATACAATAAATTATATAATCCTGGTGATGGATCCACTAGAACATCTTACTCTCTGTCTAACAGATCTCGAGATAATCTATAATTAGCAAATCAATCAACCACATAATTCATCTCTCTATAAATATGTAAGGATTTAACCTTCCAATCTCTACCCAATATACCCTTCATCAGCATGGTTAGATTATAATTTATATCCATGCTCACTCTATTTCCATTAATAAGCCCAATTACAACACGAGAATTGGTCTCTAAAATCACTTTTCTATATTTTAAAATTATAACCCTGTAAACAAATTAACTAAAATTATATATAGCCCATATATAATTTTTTTTTTCTCATGCTAACAAATTAACTAAAATTTTAAAATTCAATCAAATCAATGATCCAAACCTTATAGATATAGATATTAGAAACGATTACCAAATCATTTAGTATGATTAACAAATTAATTAACGGATTCAGAACATTTATACAGTTGAGACAAGACAAATGGGTTCCAAAAAGTCTTGATTTTGATTTTAGGTTGAACCCATAGCAGACATGACCAAATTTTTGTGAATATAATAGTTTATAAGTAGATAGTTTATTTAAAATTTAATTTAAATACAGAGCTGATAAAAAAATATTATAATTATTTAATTGAAAGACACTAGCTCTAGTTTATTACCAATTGCAGAAATATTAGGTTAATTTCCATATGGTTTGATTTAAGCAAATCCTAAACCCTCCACGTACGATGGATACTAGTTAAGTGATTGTTTGGGAATGTGATTGAAGGTTATTTTTTAAAGTGTTTTTTTGTTCAGAAATATATTAAAATAATTTTTTTTATTTGTTAAAAATTATTTTTGATATCAATACGTGAAAATGACATAAAATACCAAAAATATTTAATTTAAATAAAAAAATAATTAACAGCACTGTATTATCAACACACAAGACACATATTTCAAAGTAATATTTTTACTAATTTAAAAATCGAAAAGGTTTCTAAATCCTGAAAAAACTTGATCTTTAGTTCTTGTTCTATAAGCCAACCCTTTCCTTTTCAACCTTCAAACCCTAATAATTCATTACAAAACACTCATAGTTTATTGAGATTTGCTTCCCATTTCATCATGTAATAAAAAAAAATTCGTCATCTATTTTGAAATGGCCTGTCAGGAAACAACGTAGCTTGTGGATGGTGGTAGGATAGTATGTGTGGGTTCGACTGGTGCCATGACATGGCTAAACCTATGCTATGATTCTTAGACCAGGTGAGATCCTGTTAATGGGAGTGTTTACCCTGGGTTTCAAAATTGTTCGATAATATTTTTGATATTTTTAAACCATTTTAATATAATAATATCAAAAATATTTTTAAAAATAAAAAAATATTTTAATATATTTATACATTAAAAAAAATTAAAAAAAAAAAAAAAACAAATTCAACAACGTGATAAACTGGTTATGAGAAAATGAAAAAAACTAGATGTGCTGTAAATAGATGCAACATTTTATAGCTGCTGCTTTATATGGTGAAAGGATCAGAGAGTTGGAGTTCCAATTATTGTTTTCGAGGGAGTCATGTTCAAGAACTAGGTTCATCCCCCAGAAAGAATGATTTCTGGAACATAGTACTTGTCATAGAGAGACGATGAAAAGGTTTCAAGCAATCCAAAACCTGTCATGTTTTTCTTTAAGCAAATCCTGTTACATTCACATAATCATTTCCTATTTGTCTCTGCATTATTTTTGCATCACTATTTTGTAACTCAATATCACCATGCACTCAATCAAATAACAAGAAAAATATGAAGGAAAAAAAGGTCAAAATTACAGGAAAAAAGATCACACGAATCGGTTAAATGGCTTTCGTGTAGCAGGCATTGAGACGGTTGAATCCACGCTCAAGTCTCCCATGGATTGAAGTGACTGATGCCTATCTAAACCCCTTTGAGAATTTGAATCCTTGCTAGTGAAGGAGGATCCTTTGTTCCCCTTGAAAGATCCAATGCCTGGTGTAAGAGGGAATGACAGTCTCCTCTTTTCACTAGTTGGGGTCCCTGGAAACCTCTCCTTGGGATTGCTATTGGCTCTTTCTTTGGCTCTGGCTGAAACTGTTGGGCTCATGTAGTTTGGCATTGAAAATGGTGGGCAGCTCATGAGGCTATCGTCATCCTTCAATGGCAGGTTAAAAGGAGAATTTGCTGCACTGGCTCTTGATATTGAATATTTTGACAAGCTAGGGCTGTTGGCCTGTGGAGTTCTATGTAGAGGAGTTCTTGCTTGTCTCGTTGGCACAAACGCAGTTGATTTTGAGGATCTTGGCGTTGGAGTATCCATATTATCAAACCCAAGATGCTGTTGCTTTTGGTTCCTTGATGGGGGCCTAGGGCTAGCCTTCATCTCAGAACGTGGCCTTGGTGGTGTCAGTTGAAAATTCCTCAATGCTTGGCTTTCAGGAGGATTAGTTGGAGGAAGTTGACGTTCTAACCAGTTCCACCACCATGGAAACCCATTGGAACGGATATCCATTAGAGCTGACTGATCAGATTTTGGAGTCGCTTTCCACAGCTATAGCAAAATATAAAAACAAATATATTAAGATGTTCCTTTTCTGCTGATCAATAATAGGCTCAAAGTGTTGTCGATCATGATGGTTTCACAGGGTGATGCAGGTAATAAGCTAATACTGCTACATCATGGGGTTCGTGCAATTCGTGCATAGGGTGATAGCTTTGGGTTTTGAAGTTCATATATCATGAACAATTGTGTCTGCAGCTCATTGATTTTGAATTAAAAGTTTCATAGAACATATTGTCCTTTCCAAAATCAAGCTAGCAGCATGGGAAATTTCATCCCTGATAGCTCATCTTCCAGCTGTTCTATGATTGGGTTAAATCTTTTAAAACAACTTCCAATCTACTAACTACATAATTCCAGTGCTTACAATGAGATCTAGCAATCTCAACTCAACCAGGAAATGTCAAATCACCTAAAGAGCATGTTAAAGCAAAAACTCATTTTGCTGCAAAATTGAAATATGATTGTAGCTAAAGACGAAAAGGAAAGAAAGAATTTGAGCTAGAATGTCACTTTTAGGAGGTATAAGGGATAACGCAGTGCAATTACCTGGTGGGAATATGCATAAGCCATGGCTCTTTCTCTCTTGACGACTGCCTCCACCCTTCTCTGCAACCTTGCATCAATTTGCTCCTTTGTCAGCACGCTGTCATCCCAGTCTTCATTATTACCTGCCTCAGACTATACCAATATCCCCAGTAATTATCTCTACTTTGTTCAGAACATCATTAAATGATATGGCAGTAGCAAATATTATGATTTAGACCCATAATAATAATAATAAATAAATAAAAAATCTACTTTCATGTAATCCCAGTGCATATGACAAAAGGATTGGAGTTGTCAAGTTTAGCTTTACTTTTTATCAACCACCTTTTTCTGTGAGCGTTGGCAAGTTAAAGACATACTGTAGCATTAATCTAGATGGACAACCTAGTGACTGAGAATTGGTGTTCCCAATGGACAACCTAGTCTTTATGAGTAAGAAATGGTAAGATGTTCGCTCTAATAGAGTCATGCATTGCTTAAAAGGATAGTTCACAACTTGTTCCATGGAAATACCATGGCCTGAGGGAAAAACAGACTATGTTTTGGTTACCAACAAACTGGCACCAAGATGCATTGCAAAAGAACAAGGCAGAGACCAAAACCACTAACTTGAAATGGGAGGCCAATCATAAATTGCAGAGTTCTTTATTTTTAACCCAGACCAAATTTTACTGTTTAACAGATTGATCTAGGCTCTCAGACATATAGCTATATAATGGAAAGGAGCATAACCACAAGCAAAAAACAGACTTACCATCTGGCCCCATTTACCTAGGGTACTATCCACTTCTTTATCATTTTTGTTTTGAGCCTGACGTCGTGCCTGGTTTTCTAACATCTGGATCCTCCGAGACTGGATCTGAGACTGGACCCGCACCAAGAGCTGCATGTGTTTCATCGCATTCATTGTCTGCCGCTTCACATTCTGTCCTTTTATTACTCCTTGAAGCCTCGCAAGACCCTTCAATGCTCTGAAGCTCCTCCTTGCCTTCATGACAGGTACTGTATTGTATTAGTTTGACAGTAGTCCAAAATTAATGGGGAGCAGAAGAATCCTATGGAATTGCCTAAGTGTTACATTTGGGATACTTAGAAGCAAAGGCATCCACAACCATTGACCAGATAATTGGCAAAAGATATGGCACAAAAGCAGCAAAAAATAATTTTCAGGATTCGGGAAAAAAGATCCCCGCTCTGACCATCTATAACACCACAAATATCAATGATAAACATTCTTGCCTTTGTGGTGCATCCTGATAGCCAAATGTTTTGTTATTTCTCATGCACCAGTTTCCTATATTATGCAAGCTATGAATGAAGAGAATCTTACAACATAGCCTCTATAGGCTGCTTGGATCTTGGTAGCGGAAGCATGGTGGTTTCTTAGAGTTGGTTCAGGTCTGTGATATATCTCCTTATGGCGTTGAATATTACTAGGAGAAGCTGCTCTAAGGGAAGCAACCCTTGGTGTTGCCTCTCTAGGGGAAGCAACTCTTTGAGAAGCAGCTCTTGGAGAGGTGACTCTTTCAGAAGCAGCTTTCGGAGAGGTAACTCTTTCAGAAGCAGCTCTTGGAGAAGCAGCTCTTGGAGAGGTGACTCTTTCAGAAGCGGCTCTCGGAGAAGCGGCTCTTGGAGAGGTGACTCTTTGAGAAGCAATTCTCGGAGAAGCGGCTCTTGGAGGCACATATGGTGGTGTTGTCAGTTCCTCAGGTGGGGTTTGAGGCCTGAAAATTAATTTATTTTCTCTTTCAGCCTCATCCAAAATTTTCTCAATACTGCTTGGTTCTCTAAACAGGGGAATGAATGATGCAGTATCTCCATGTCTTAGTTTTCCAAGACCCTTCTTCTTCTTTTCTTTCGTGCTTCTCTTGTTTGATTCCTGAATGTAATTGACAGTAAAGAATATAAGTCTACAATTCTGCAAGCAGTTTTCAAGTACATATTGTGCACAAAGAAGCAAGGAATGAACCAGAAGAAGAAGGCCATATAAAAACTAATCGAGAAAACGACAAGAAAATCTAAAACACCAAGTATTAACAACAAACATTAAATGTCAGGAAACAGTTTATCTAATTTCTCTCTTCCTATACAATGGAGACAAATAGATGGCCATGAGCAAGCAAAAAATGAAAGCAGCCTGGTAGATGTTCGAACAATGTTCTGCTTCCTCGACTCTGAAGACGCATCTTCAAACAATGGATGATATCACGCACCTGGACAACTTTTATCTTAATTCTTCAATCCTCCCAAACTCCATACAGGTATTTACATTTTTATAAGCATCAAAAACAAAAATCCCAATCTAGCAGAATCACTTGTCTTTTAGGGTAACTTAACAGGCCAGAAAATCAGAAGATTGCTGAATTATGATTAAACTTCTAGCCCCCATCATAACAACCGTAATATATTTTCCTCTAAAGAATGAGAAAAATGGTCTGATTCATCAAACGTAAAGAAACCAACATAGCATATTTGAGGTTGGTAAAACTCATTTTGATAGAAGCTGATTTCAAATGTAGCATCAGGAATAGCAACTTACATTAGCTAGTTTGTCCTTGGAGTGGGATGAAAAGACCCTCTTGATTGCTGAAAACCAGCTCCCTTTCTTTCCCATGTTCCTACATTACTGTCTCCACCTAGACGGGGAAATATATCGCAAAATAAACTGCCTGCAGGTCCGAATAAATCTGTCTTTACCTGTGTAAGCATGTATTGGGTTACAAATCTGAACATATCATATCAGAATCTAAATATTGATTCCAGGCAAACAACTTTAAACAGTAGAAGAATTCAGAGACGAAGCTTATTAGCATGTAGTTAGTTGACTACACGCCGTTGACAGAATACACTGCAAGATATACGAGTTGAAATACTACCAGCTGAACACATGAAGATCGATATTCTCATCTTCCTGACTTACAGATTTTTAACAGGTAGATGGTCTTAACCAAGGAAGAGCATTTGAGACAGAAAATGACAGATGAATACAACAGATGCAGTCAGCTAGTTTGATGAAAAATCCCCACATGTAATTAGCTGAAGATTCACATGCTGACACACACTCAGCCCAGATACAGATAAATAAGAAGCAAAATACAAGAATACAAGATCATTTGTGCCAAAGAACAAAGACATCCTCCATCTTTTCATGTCACAATTAAATAATTGGATTAAGCTCCAACTTGTTTGTCAAATAAGGGATATACTTAGAGGACAAAAGTTGGTGTTAGATACAAACAAACACAAAATTGCCAAAGCAAAAACTATTTCCCAGAACACCCATCAAAGATGCTTAAATATTTTTTTTTAAGAATAAAAAAATCAGAGAAGCAAATCCCAGATGAAACTTGATAAACCCCTCTTGTACAAGGTTGTGTTTCCAAAACCAGGTAAGGAAAACAGTCAAATTGTGGGGGGGGGGGGGGGGCTGGCTTGCAGGGGCTTGTAACTATAGCTATGAGACATACCTTTTCTTAGGTGCTAAATTACCGCACGATTCACCATGATAAGTAATTGTTTATAGCTTCAAAGGTAATCAAAACACTTCAAGAAAACAAAATCTGACACTTGAAAGACCAAGGGAGAGATCCCAAGACAAAAGGAATTTAGTAAGAAAAAACACCTTACGATCACCAACAGTACCAATTCTCTAAAAAGGAGAAAGTTCTCACCTTTTAAACCACAACACAACCCTTTACATCTCCATAGAATAAACACAATTAACATGCAACAAAAAAATTCATATGATCATGAAAAAAACAAATATAATTCACACACACCCCAGCAAAAAAAAGCTTACATGAACAGAAGAATTCACAGAGAAACTAAAAATAACATGTTGAAACATACCTTATAATTAACGAAAACCCAGTTTTGCAAAGACCTTAAAAAAAAAGGCTGTCTAGAAACAGAAGTAGAGAAGATGCAGCAGCAGCCAGAGAAGACTATCTCTTTTTTTCTAGCCACACTCTTCTTTCCTATACAACATCTTGATTCTGCTTTTTTATACAGAAATCTTTTCGCATATATAATATACACATATATTTCTTTAGTATCCCTCTCCCCCTCTCTCTCTCTCTCCCCATCTCTCCCTGCTTATTTGTATCAGGTTATTGGTGCTTGCTTGTGAGAATTTTCAACTTTTCTTGACCACCTTTCACCTTTTGTTGGATTTATAATTCTTTTTCTTTTTGGCTAGATGGTCATGATGATGAAAGAGAGAGAAAGAGGGTACGGGTTGGCCACTTTCTCACTCAATGTGGCCAGCAACTCGAACGAACATGACTTACATGGGAAGACTATTTTAAACAACAAGAATCCCCACACTGATTAAAACAGTCAGGTTTGGTACTCTCTCTAACATTTGTTTGTTTCTTTTTTCAGTACTATGATCATTACAAATTATTATCTTTCATAGCACTATTGGATTTATAGTTAGATAGGTACTTATATAGATAGCTGGTCTTAATTGTTATTTTGCTATTGATGGGAATGTTACAGATAAACGCGTTTCTTAAGATTTTAATTTTTTACAAAATTATTTTTTATTTATATATTTTAAAATTATTTTGGTACGTTAATTTTTAAATTTAATATATATATATGGTACGTTAATTTTTAAATTTAATATATATATATATATATATATATATATATATATTATTTTAATATATTTAGAGGAACAAATATTTTGAAAATAAACCATTATCATACTCTACAACTTAGTAGGTACATAACCTGGTTCGAGAATTAGATTAAACTAGATAAACATGGACCAATCAAAATAAAGTGTTTTTATTTAAAAAAAATATACTATTTTAAAATAAAATAAAAATCAAATTAAGTTGAATTATTTGATTATTCAGGTTTAATTGAATCAACTTTCACCTTTTTTTAATTTTAATTTCAACCCAAATTAACTAGGTTAGGTTTTAGTTATCAAAATAACTCTACATGTAATAATATTTACTAGATTATTGACACACTTTTCGTCGCAAGTCAAATTAAATCTTTTTTAACATACAAAAGAAACATCAAGGCATTGCTAATATTTTTCTAGTAAAAAAATTTTAATTGTGTGGAGGTTAACCCAATATGATATAATTAACTTGATAAATCTAAAAACAACTTAAACAAATAGTAAAAACATGATTTGATTCATAAAAAATCAAGATAATTTATTTTTTAATAATACTGAAACAACATCATATTAAATCAATCAGAACTGATTCAGGTTAACCTGCTAAATCTATAATTCGGATCATGAAACCACGATAGCCCTGAATGAAGCAAATCTAAATAAATTATAAAGTTCAATTCTCAATTAACTCAATATTGAAGAATGAAATTGAAAAAAAAATATTGGAGTTAACTTATCACACTCGTGATTCAAGTCATGAAATCGATATAATCTTATAGAAATTAAACAAAAAACAATAACTTGATTCAATTTGGGATAATATGGAAAACTCGCAGTCAAGATTATGAGATTTGTGATAAGCCCATTAAAAGCAAATCAAGGTAAATTTTGAAGTCCAATTTTCAAAAAACTCATTTTTCAATATTAAAAATGAAGAAAAAAAAATAATATAACAACATGGCACAATAAAATGTATCGAGTTTACCTAGGTTAACCCGTAAAACATGTTATTCGAGTCAAAAGACTAAGATAACCTCATACAAAGCAAACCAAAATAATTTATGACGTATTCTTACTCTGGATACAAAACTACTAGGTCAAACAAAGAATTGGTCGAGTTATAAGGTAACTAGCTTAGTTAGGCTTTTTTTTTTTTTTCATAGCCCCTCCTAACAAGGGCTTGGTAGCGCAGCATTATTAGTGTTCCTCAAAGAGAGCCTCATCTTTTAACTTGTATAGGATATGGCTTCATCATAGTCCTTTATAAAAAAGTTTGGGGGTAGTGAAACATGACAAATATCCTCATAGACTACGTCAATAATGATGCATGTCCACATCCATAAATAGTAAGTCTCCTAAGAGGTATTGTCCCAATTGATATGGGTTTAACCACTAAGTAAGACTTGTATTTGGGAATACATCTCTTATAGAGAGAGGGGGGGAGAAAGCTCATCATCTCCTAGTTGATATGGAATGAGACATCATCATAGGCCTCTGGAAAATGGTTTTGGTAGCGTAGCATGATTGTTATTCCCACAGACAACACCAATAATAATGTGTGTCCATATCCGCACCAAGTATCCTCTAAGAGATATCGTCTTAGTTGACGTGAGCTCAATCACATAGTTGATTTTGTTCTTAAAATGACACCTATCAAGGAGGGGGAGAGAGGGAGAGGGAGAGAGAGAATCACATCTCCTAAATGACATGGGATATGGCATTATCATAGACTCTTAAGGAGTGTATGACTAACGTCCCCACATACGATGTCAATTATGATGTGTTCAAATTCAAAAACACTGTAGGTTTCCCAAAAAAACATTGTCACAACAACCATAGATTCAAGTATATAGTTGATTTTGTACTTGAAAATACAACTCTTAAAAAGAGGGGAGACTATCGTGTTGTACAAGTAACGAAGACCTCATCTTGTGAATCATGCGAGATAGTAACAACATCAATATATCAACATTTCAATATCAGAGACAAAAATTGGACATGAGAATTAAAAATAAATAAATATTTTCCCATCTATTCGAAACCTCCTACTTATAGTCGTATATGTTTTCTAATGCAATGATGCAAAAAAAGGAAAATAAAATTCAAGTTTCCAAAGAGCTCTTCAAAACTTGTATGGTCTTCTTGACATCAAGTTTTTGCTTTGTAACGCCGGAACGCTCATATGTGGAATAGTCAACCTGGTGAATTTTAGCCGAGGTTGACAAATGTCATTCAATAAGTTGATAAGGTATAATTTATTTCTATATTATGGTCTATGCAAAGGTCAGTCGGTCGGCCATGTCTTCACCACTTCGTGTTTCTTATTATAATTATGTTCAATAAGTTTACTTTGACCTTATTACTTGACTTGGTAATTAACATAATAATAAATAAATAAATAACTTAGAATCTCATCCCCAACCCAACGAATATATTTAACTTGTTTTGTGTTAAATTATATATATATAATTAAAAAAAAAATTGATCTCCCTTTGATTTTATTGCTTGACTTGGAAACTAATAAAACCAAACAGAAATTGGGTAGACATAGAATCCTTCACCAAAATTCAAGTTTGGCTTCTCTTTTGTTGTTATCCTTGACCACGACACAATTTTTTTTTTTTTTTAATACGTATATCTAGCTAGTCTAATATCTTGTTGGAATGTATTTGAAAAATATTTTTAAATTAAAATTTTTTATCTTTTATGTTTTTATATCGGTTTAATATAATGATGTTAAGAATATATTTTAAAAAAAATAAATTTTTCCACACATGTGCAACTTTAATCATTTGTGATTAATATTTGGTCTCTATAGATGCAATTGTTTTTTTTTACTTTTTAGAGGGAGTTTGTTATTGTATTATAAAAATATTTTTTTTATTTTTCATTTTCAATTAAATTTTTTTGATGTTCTTAATTTATTTTTATGAATGAATGGATATTAAAAATATATTTTAAAAAATAAAAAATATATATCATTATATCCATCTTTCAAGCACATTTTCAAACTAATGTTATATGTTTTTATAGAAATTTGTGTCTTCTATTTAAATGCGACATTATATCAATCTTCATGAACTAAGTTATCATAAATAATAATTAATAATATCTATTAAATTTAATATGATGATATAACCAAGATTTTTTTAGAGTATTATAGATGTTTTTAAAATATTTTTTTAAAAAAAGAAATCAAAATAATATACTTTTTAGAATTTATTTTTGATATTAATTTATCAAAACAATTAATAAAAAAATAAAAAAAATCAAAATTTTTATGTTCTGACAAAATAATAAATAAAAAGGACAAGAATGAGGAGACTTGACAGAAAAATAATAATATGTATGGACATGCTAGTTTCCTAGAATCCTATCACTTTCCTATATGATAATAACATGACATAATGTGTCATGTCATTGCCATGTATGTTATGACGTTCAGCCATTCAAATCCATCTCATCAAAATAGAAGGTTAAAGGCTTAAAATATTAATATATGGGTTAATTAATTAATTTTATATTAATCAAGAAGCCGGCTCAAGAAAGTTATCGCAAAAATGATAGAAAATTAGCCATAAAAAAATTGAGTTGACTAGTGAGGATATAATTCATGATTTGTTGTTATCTCTTTTAATTTGTAACTTAATAAAATAAAATAAAATAAAATAAATCCCACACAACTTTTCCCATAGTTGTATATTCAAATTGGCCCTAAGAGGTAACTAGGAATTTTATTGATTAAACAAAACAATTTAAAAAAAATAAATTAAATTGATCAAAAATTTAGATTAATTCATTACTTGTATAACACCGTTAAAAGCCATTTGATTATTTTCTATATTTTAAAAAATAATATTGTCTTAATTTTTTAAATAAAAAATAAAAAATTTAAATTTAAATTAATTTTTAATTTTTTTTAAATATTTTAATTTATCTTCAATTAAAAATTATTTTAAAAATTCAATATTATCATGATACCAAAAATTACCTTAATAACTCAGCCTTTTCCACTTGGGTTTGGGGTCAATTATCATTTTGTCACCCAATATTGAATAAAGGTTAAATAGAAATATTAAGGAAAAAATATAGACGCTCCTTAAATAGAGCGTGCAAAACATGTCATGATAGATGAAAAGACTAAAAGAGACCCCTAAACAGAGTACCCTTCAAGAGCGTGTATCTTACCTTCCACGTGTTGCCGTGGGGCTATCCATGATGGGCAACGGCCAAACATGGGCAAAGGCAATGAAAGGTACCATAGATTGAGGCACCCGGCAAGAACCTCTGTGATCAGGATAGTGGACCCATTGACAATGATATAGAATCCATGTGATATTAGCCATTGGATCAGAATATCATATCGGGTTTGAAAAGCTGATATCATACACGATTGAAAATGATCCATGTAACATCAGCCATACGATCAGAATATCTTCGTGGGCCCGCAAAAGTGTGCTGGACGAGATTGCCAAAGGTCAAGCGTGATTGTAACTTTGCAGCCACACGTTATTCGTTTTGTATTTTTAAAAAAATAAAAAAATTAATTTATATCAAATAATCTCGTACTACGTGTGGTGCTCACTCATTGGTGTCCCATTTACATACAATGTCTTTGCACGTGAGAGGAAGAAAATCATGTTATTTTGAGGCCCCGTTTGTTTCCCAGAATTCACTTTTCGGGAAACCACTTTCCAAACTTTCCTGTATTTGTTTATCTTCTGGAAAGTTGGTCAACGGAAAACACTTTCCAGTCAAAGAAGAATTTGGCTTGGTTTTCAGGAAAGTGTTTTCCGGAAAATTTGGGCGGAAAACACTTTCCGGAAGTTGTGAAAAATTTAGAAATGTCATTATTTGCTGATTATATCAAATTTGATCCTCAAACTTTTGATTGCTATATATAATTTGTTTTGAATATTTATTTTTCAATTCCATCTCTTAAAATTTAATTTTTATATTAATTTTGGTTCTTATTTTTATAATTGCTATTTGCTTTTTTCTTATCATTTTTTTATTGAAAATTTTTATCTATCAAATTTGGTCCTCATTTTTTTTATTGTTACTTATTTTATTTGAAATAATTTATGAAATGTTAATTATTATTATTTTAATTTATTCACCTTTTATTTTTTTTAAAAAAAAAATAGATTTGATCTCTATTATTTTGATTATTATTTATTTTATTCGAGATAATTTATGAAATTATATTTTTTTTTAATTTCATTCTCATTCAACTTTTTAATTTGTAAGATTTGTTCCTCATTATTTTAATAAACTTGAAAAAAAAATTAATTTATTAATAAATTATTTTCTAGATCATTTTCCATAACATAAACAAACACTGGAAAGTGTTTTCCAGTTCATTTTCCATAACACTGCCAAACATCGGAATTCACTTTCGAAGAATTCACTTTCCAGGAATTCATTTTCCCCGGAATTCACTTTCCAAAAGGAATTCACTTTTCAACAAACAAACGGGGCCTGAAGATAAATGAGATACAGAACAATAGGCCATGACAAAGGCATTGCTGCTAAGCTCACTCTTGTCTGATAGTTAGATCAGGTCAACTATTGACTCAGAGATTAACCTAAATTAGGTCTTTGTTCGAAATATTTTGGGTTTTGATACGATTGAATTTGGGTTATATAAAAAATCTATCTTTATATTAACATGGATAAATTTGTGTGTGAAATATGTCAAATTTATTTTTCTAAAAAAAAATTATATGAAATCATATTTTATTTTTTGAAAGAAAAAAAACCACCAAAACAACATTGATTTAAAATTGATAAATAATTTCCAAGTTGACTTGACAATTGATACTACATGTAAGACTCTAAACCATGTATAATACCTATAATTATTTATAGTTATTTTAGGCCTTAAAATCTTAAAATTAATAGTCATGTAAATTTTTCATGATCATCATATTAACAATTATAAAATTTAAATTTAAAATTATAAAAAAAAATAAACTCTTTAATCCCAAAATCGAGCCACCTATTAGATAGTTTTGAATCAAGAAACTTGGATTCTTGAGAAGTTGGATTCTCACCAATATTCGCATTATTTAGTCGACATTCTCACTTGTACTTCATCTATCCCTACTCATGGAAGCTTTAATCTAGGTGTTTGTTTGAAAACTTGGCTAAAATTATTTTTTAAAATAATTTTTGTTTATATATATATTAAAATAAAATTATTTTAATATCAACACATCAAAATAATATAAAAATATCAAAAAAATATAATTTTATATTTTTATTTTAAAAAAATTAAAACAAAATATCAAACAAGCTTATATTTCTACAACGCACGGCTTCAACAAATCGACTAGCCTCGTTAATCTTCAACACAGGAGAGCTATATATGGCGCGCTCTTTCAAGGGTACTGGCTGCTTCTAGCCAAACCTCCTGGCTCAAGAGCCTTAATTAGCTGGTGATCCAAGCCGGCTCCTGCTCAATGATAAAATCTTAAAAAAACAATCCTAAGCTGAGGGCCATATCATTTGCACACGAATACCAAGAACGATAAACAAAAGACAGCATTGGATGCCTTGCATATTTTAACTAGGGATGTTTTTTCCATGTCCCTGTTCTCTACTCTATAGTTTTCCATCACATGGATACCGAGAATCCAGGAAAAAGAATTTAAACTTTAAATCTCCTTTTAGATTAATAAAATTAATGCCAAATAAAATGTTATTTAAAAATATAGTTGAGATTGCCCTTCAAAATATTTTTTATTAAAATAGTATTTTATTTAAAAAAATTAATATCAGCACATCAAAATATCTAAAAATACTGTGTTTCCAAAAGCTTGTTATATGCCAAATAGCAGCCATTACATATGATCCACACCCATACATGGATGACCTGCTTAATCATAAAATAAAAATAAAATAAAAAAGCTTAGAGTGCATTTCATCATTGCTTGAAAATGGAATCCCCACTAACTTCTTGTTGACGATGATAGATTCCTATTAAATCAAGTGAAAATGGTCAGAAAATTGATATTGTAGGGTTAATTATTTATTTCAATTTAGTCAAATGCAAATTACCTAACCCCAAATATTCCAAGAGAGGATATTTTCCTGGTAGGAAAACCATGGACGAAAACTATCTACCACACCTCTCTCTCTCTCTCTCTCTCTCTCTCTCTCTCTGGGAATAGTATGTTTATGTTCTGTATGCGTTTCACAGACGTTGTTATTGAAAAAAATTACAAAAAATTATTTTTAATTTTTATATTGAATTAATTTTTTTATATTATTAGATTATTTTTATATGTTGATATCAAAAATAATTTAAAAAATAAAAAACATATATTATTTTAATATAATTTTAAATAAAAATCATTTTAATAAATAATTTCAACTATATTCTCAAACAGGTACTTAGTAGCATTGAGATAATGATTATCTTTAGAAATAAATTTATAAGATAATAAATTTTTATCTGTAAATTTTATTTTTAATATGAATACATTTAAACAATATAAAAATACTAAATATTTAATTTAAAATAAAAAAAATACTTTTTTCGAACACATTCTGATCTACCATGAAGCCTTTTTATATGTTTGTTCAACCATCATAACCCAGCACTAGTTCCGATGGCCATGCTAATGGATTTATTTTATTGAACAAAAAAGAGAGATAATATTTTGTAATATATTGAAATCAAAACATTGTGGCCACGATGACGAATGTTCCAAGGCTGAGTTGGAGAGACAGGTCGCCCATAAAAGCTGAAATTGAGGTGTGAACATTAAAAATTGAAACTAATTAAATATTGGTCTTATTAGTCAACGGCTGCCTTTGTTTAGACATTTTTCAGAGGCCAATTTGAATATTAAATTGAAGCAGCATTTCATCACGACGATTCTCTTGAGGGCACTCATAATTAATAGAGAGAGTGCTTCAGAATCCTACGTCATCAACAATCATTGCTAGCAGGAATATGAAACGAGATTGGAATAAGGAGCAGGGTTCGCAATTTCATTTCGGTTATTATTATTTTATTTATATTGGTTTTAGAGTTTTTTATGTGTTATTTTAGATTCTATTGTCCATATATGTGTATAATTAAATATATTAATTTTAAAAAAATTTAATTTAATTTTAGAAATAAAATTATTTAGAATTGTGCAATTTAATCTAAAAAAAACACAGTAAAATAATTTTTTTAAATAAAATGATGAAGATGTATAATATTATAAGAATATCATCATTAATCTCGTAAGGTCATTACATTATCTGATTGCTCTAAAATTTTAACATAATATATATAAACATGTTAAGAGACTCGTCGTAAAATTTCATTTCAATCTAATTGTCGGATTAAGAGATATAATATTGTAAAATTATTCATTATTTTTAAAAAACACTATTTGACTGAAATGGTACAGACGAAATGATTACGGCGTGTTTCGGCTGAAATTTGACTGAAAAATCCAGAATGAACAGGAATTTAAACCGAAATAAAAATGATGTTATTTTGTCTTGTTTTTTAACTGGTATGAAACGTTTCGGATGAAACGGAACAAGACTGGCATCCCTGATAAAGAGTTCTAGTTTTCATTGAAGGTTTATATAATTGCTTATTTTAGGATTTGTAGGAATAGTCAAAAGCTTATTCAGACATCTAAATTAATAAAAATAAATGAAATGAAACGAGCTTCCCTAATTTTCTTGTATGAGCAATAAAACTATTTCAAGTCAATTTTGGAGGTTGAATCAAGGCCAATGAAGGTCAGATTTCAATTTGAAAAGGCTGAAATTACGTAGTCTTTAATCTACCGAGTCAATTTTATAATTTATTAGCTTGAAATTTGGTTCAAATCGGCAAACCATTTTAAAAACTAGTCTCTAATCAAATTTAAATAATTTAAAGGATCACGAATAAATCCAAATAAAACATAGCAGGATAAACTAAGAAATAATATTTTTTTTATTCAGAATAACTTTATTGTATTATTTTTATTCAAAACAATATTATTTATATTTTTTTTAAATCAAAGTGACGTGTTTAGTTATCTTAGGGTTCTGCTCAGATCTTTTTATTTCAAGGAGTTAAAATCATCGAGGGGTGGCCAAATGTTTTGGGAACTTGAGTTGACGGTTTTTCTTAACATGGACATGGAGGTCAACAAAATAATTAAACAATTTCAAACCCTCAAATAAGTCGTTTTCTTTGCCGATAAATCAATTTTGTTTTAATAAAATTGTTTTTAAAAATATTTTTTTTATTTAAAAGTATATTCAAATATTTTTTATTTTTAAAAAATTATTTTTGATATAAACACATTAAAATGATCTAAAAATATTATTTTTTTTTAATTTAAAATAAAAAATAATTTTTTTTTAATATTTTCAAAAATATTTTCTAAACATATTCCTGAACACTCCCTTATAATTAATAGAATTCTCTCTTCTAGTATGTTCATATAAATATTAATTATATATATTTTTTATTCCCAATCTCTTCATTACTGTTACCATAACCATATATCCTAAGAAGCAGAAAGGCACTTAAATTATTTATATGAATCTCGAATCAACAACTCAACAAGCCTACTCAATATGATGATGAACATTAAACCATGAAAAAAATCAAGGCTATTTATTTACTTTTAGAATTGCGAAGGAGCTATATATATATATATATATATATATATATATATAGCAACAGTGTTTTAAATTTTAACTTTGTTGTTGTTTATTGTTTCAATGCTTTTGTGCTTTGAACCACAAAAGATCTGTTTTGGATGCTATGCTGTCTTGTCTCCCTGTCAAATCTATTCACACTCAAGTGTATAGATCACTATAAATCGGAAACCGTATTTAACCCTTTTAATCCCCAGAAGACATAGTTAGCACTAATTTAGGATATATATATATATATATATATATATATATATATATATATCTGTTTTGATATAATGAAAACAAATCTATTTTAAAATGATTAAATTCAGTTAAAAAATATTTTTTATTTATATCCATATCTTCATCTCTTTAACTTAATACATATGTAGTAGTTCTTCTTTTATATATATATATATATATATATATATATGCGATGATATTTCATTGTGTCTGATTATGAATTTTAACAATAAAATTACTAAAAAAATGAGAGTTGGTCAAGGATATTTTTAGTTTTTTGCCTGGCATTAAACAATTAAATATCGTATTTGCCCTCGTGTGGGACGCAAGGCAGGAGGCTAGAGACGAGGATATTTTCGGGTTTTTATATATTTATGTATAATAAAACTATTTAAATACGCCAATAAAAGATAAAAATAAAGATTTGTTGTTAGGTCATGATAGTAATTTTATAATTGATTTTTTTATGATTATCACTTGCTATAAATATGTTTAGGCAATTCTATATTTTTTAATTATTTTTTTTTTAATTTGTAATTTCGTTGCTAAGAGTAACAACGTAATTCCTATGACCTGGGATGAAGTAGTTTTTTTCCCCAGGCTGTGGTGGGATAAATTCCTGGTAGCGTATGGATATAGTGTAGCCTAATTAAGAGGTAACAAGATTCGCTCCAAGATAACGAAATATTGAAACGTCCAAGTCTTGGAGCTGGAGAGTGGGGTGTCAGTTGGTAGCAGAACACCGGAGGTCTGCTTAGACGGTATTGAAAGCAGATTCAAGCGGTGGTTGACAAGGAAGAGAAAAGGGAAACAATTGTCTGTGTTGAAGCGACATACGTAGCCATCAAAGATAAAACAACCTAGCTAACTATGTTAACTTTGATGTAGATTATATAACCACTAAAGTTCGATCCATACTCTGGCCTTGGAGTGGCGTATAAGCAAAATTTTCAGTCCAAAGATTGAAGTAGCTAGGTTAGCTCCGACAAGGCCGATAAAAGAAGAGAAAACATTTTCTCTACAAGCCTCCTTGAGGGTTACATGATCCTTAAGGGAGATGACATGATTAAATATTAAGTTCGAGTTAAAATATGTATTTTTCATTAGAATGAGTTAGGTTAGCTCCGACAAGACTGATCAAAGAAGAGGAAAATATTTTCTCTATAAGCCTCGTTGAGGTTACATGATCCTCAAGGGAGATGACGTAATTAAATATTAAGTTCGAGTTAGAACATGTATTTTTTGTTAGAGTCTAGGACAATTATAGTTTTACTCGCTCATCTAGATCTATAAACTACATTTTCAAGGGATGAGGTTTTCTTAAATAAAAAAAAAAGTTGCATGGATTAACTCTTAGAGATGCAGCTTAGTAGTCTAATCCTATATTTGTTTTCTAAATATTATCAGTTTGAGTTTCACAACTTTTAAGATCACTAGAAGCTGATAATTTTTTCATTTCAAGTCCGTGGAATTAATAAAGATACTGTTAGAGAATAATATAATCATATTCTGGAGCCTCACCTATTAGCTTAAGCTTTTAGGTGAGATGGTTCCTTAACATGGTATCAGAGCCTTGTTGACCCAGCGGTCACGAGTTCAAATCTCACCACCCCCATTCTATTTGATAAAAATCAAGCACAAGGTAGAGTGGGCCTATGCAAGTTTCAAGCCCAAAGGGCTTTCACTTGAGGGGGTGTGTTAGAGAATAATATAATCATATTCTGGGGCCTCACCTATTAGCTTAAGCTTTTAGGTGAGATGGTTCCTTAACAGATACACGCAAGCTAACATGAATACCCGTGTTACAAAAAAAAAAATGATTGCATGGATTTTCAAATTTTCTAAAGGGATCATGATCAACCTAAAATTAATCAGCCATCTACTTTGATGTTTTCATTTAATAATTGGATTGTGTGTGTGTGTGTGTCACTATTTCAATTAGAATGTTATTTTCTTTTATTTCTTGCCATAAGTTTTCCATGCACCACAACCCAAACATCTAATACAAATGGCAGAAAATTGCTAGTAAAAAGTACAAACCAACTATCCCATTGGAAAAATGGAAAGAAAAAAAAATGGAAATCAAAGGGGAAATTCAGAATTTGACACAGGAAATTTTCTCTCAATTGAATTAAAATTCTTCTACCACAGCCAGTACCATTCTACTAAGAGGACTTGGTCCAAGCTTTTTCCTTCGCAACATGGTCCTTCTTCTAATAACTTCCATTTGATTTCTCCTTTTAGTTTGCATCATGGCTTCTTCCTCCAACACAAATCTCTTCATCAAAACATCATCGGTCAACGATTTTCCTCGAAAAATCACTCTTCTTCCTTCCATGCTAGGTCTTGCACTCGGTATTCTTTCATGCATTGCAGGAAATGGTTTTGACCTGGGATAGCTGTTGCTTCTTCTCGGAGGAACTTCAGCCCGGAAAACCTCGTTGTATGAAGAGATAGGTGCACACAGACAAACACGAGTAAATGTCGTCGCAACCCTAACAGAGCTACATTTCCTTAGCTTTGCTCTATTAGAATTTGTTGATGGGATTTCTGTGGATCTTGAAATAGTTTTCCACAATGTTCCATTTTTGTTAGGGACTTCCTTGGGCTTGGAAATGGCCTTCCATAGTCTAAGGTTTGTCGTCGTGGTCGATATTTCTGAAGACTTGGAAATTGTTCTCCATTGAGTAGCCATCTCTATCGCTTTTTGATACCAAGGCTTCCTGGAGCACAGCAAATATTGCACATCATGCATGAGCTCCCCACGAGTGATGAAATGCTTTTTAACATGCATTTTAAGAGTCAATAAACAAGCTTTCGGTTTGGGTTTGGGAAGACTAGAGAGCTATAACTTTTATAACCAAACCAATTTTCTACCTTATCCATACTGTGAGGTTCTCGTATATATTCCATTCATCAAAATTTCTAACTTTAGATCCTAATTTCAACTGATTTTTTGCTTTTTTTTATGTCAAACTTGATTCTCCGATTGTTACAATCCCTAAATTGTAGGCAACCATATAGTAATTAAGGACAAGGTCAAGTGCTTTACAGCTCAAGTTATTTGACGGGGTCCAATGTACAGCTAATTAGTATAATATATTAAGCACAGGAATTTCCAAGAAGAACCGTAATTCTTATCTACGACTATTTTCTTTCTGATGAATCACGCGTCTTATAATGGACATTTTCCTGCTAAATTCAATGTATTCTAGGGCAGTTGACGCGACAGGGTCACCATAAAAAAGATAGCACTAACATGGGCTCGTAATCTAATGAAAAATAACATGAGCTTGTAAATGGAGTCCATTTCTTCCCCTCCTAAGATCCTTAGTCAAAATGGGCCAGAATGCTCCTCTAAAAAGAGCCTAATTATGCTGGTCCATGTTGAAATTCCTTACATATTTTGAAACGAGGGATCCTAAAGGAAATGGGCACGTTCTTCCATACAACAATGGACAGAAAGTGAGCAAGAGAGTGGTAGCTACTTGGCAGAAAGAGAAATCCAATGAGGTTTAAATGATGATGTGAAGAACATCCCAAATTCGCATAATCTGGTAATGAACTTGCTATATTTCATAGGTTATAACGCTGCATGTATCGACCACTGCCTAGGTTTTGTAGCAAATGAACACGCAGTAATAATAGGGTAGCCAAGATAACAACCAAAATGTTCAGATTCAGCTGGCAATGATACAGGATTTAAAAACTTGAGGAAAGAAATTGCTTGGCTGATCAGATTGCAAAGGGAGGGAGGTTTCATACGTACCTTGTGTGTGAGTTCTTTGGATCTTGCATGAACAAAGCAAATTGAAGTATGTGAAAGAGCTGGAGGAGAAAGAAGTTTCATTTCAGGGGTGGCGAGAGGGAAGAAGAGCCCTTTTTTGCCTTCAATTTTGCGACTGAAAGATGGGTTGGCAGTGTGCTTCTTTTCTTTTTCGCCATTCTTTATTACAACTCCACCTCTTTTGCTTTGGCAGGCATGATTCCTATTGATTTAGAAAGAGAGAGTGAGGTATTCAAATTTCAAAGGCAAAGTAAAATTGCTGCTTTTAATGCAATTACTAGAGTGCCCACCTTGATCACTTTAGAAAAGGAAAACTCTTGTGCAATTCATTACTTTTTAGGGCATAAAGTGTATCAAGACACTTGATAATCATGTTTATCTCCTATCGTGCATGATTGTGAGCAACTCTGCTTAGTTATGGCATTAATTTGCCCTAGACATGCCTACCCTGTCCCTGTATTGTAACCATCATAAAAGTTTAAAAGTGTTACTCTCTTGGTTTTGATTAGTGATCCCGAACTTTAAGTGATGGATACATGAATGACGTAATTAAAGAGACGAAGAGGGGAAAAAATATTTTATATAGTTTTAAATGGAATCATACAACTTTGTTTTCGATTTTATTGTTCTTACCTCGAGATAATAACTAAACAGTATTTAAAATCTTCCCTGTCGCTCTGCCAAGAAAAAAAAAACAGCAGTGTTTTCTATATGATCTTCAATTTGAATCTCTCTGTCCATTAATATTGATGGCTATGAATCATAAGGCATGCCCTATTATTTAAAATCTTGTTTAAAAAGAAGGATCTTAGTATGATATTTGCAAGTTGACTCATAATATATTTAAGAAATATATGTTCTCTGTGATTTTTAGTAATGTTGATGGTCACTGATTACAAAGCATGTTCTTTTATTTAATGTCTTATTTATAAAGAATGAAATGAACTTAATAATCTCAAAAGATGATGAAATGATAAAAGATTTGAGATTTGTACAGTAGATTTTAAATTCTAATAAAGGCATTCATCTCTTACATAAGTCTAGAACAATTGTAGTTTTACTCAGCACATGAAACATATTTTCAGGAATGAGATATTCTCAAATCTAAAAAAAATATGAAATGAACTTAATATGATACATGCAAACTGACTTGCTATATACTTCTTAGAGATATTGAGAGAGAGAGAAGGCTGTGTAATACAAGTGAAAGTTGAACATGAGGAAGATATCAAAATACTGCAAAAAGGAGGAAACCCTGAGCGGAGGGGTGGGCATGGCTAAGATCCAGATGTATATATATTATTATTTGGTAATATGGACGGCATAATGATTCCTTTGTGGCTCATTTTATATCTAGAACTCCAAAAGCTGCTGCAAAGAGGAAAAGACATGATGATTGCTGATGTTGGATCAGATATTTCCTGCGGTACAGTAAAACCCTTTTCCAAATTTTACGAAACAAGTGTTGTATATATAGAAACTAATTACAATTCAAAAATCTAAATTATTATACAATATTTCAGAAATTATTTGATATTACGTCCAAACCGTGATGTTAGTAAAATGTTTTGAAGAAATGATCGATTGGAACACATTGCGTGGATAGAATCACAGCACATGTTTAAATTTCATGAGCTTCTTAGGATCATATCACGAGATCATTACATTAAGTTGATATAGTTAAGAGTCAGGAACTCCAGCTATGTGGACACATGATATAGTTAATGGAGTTGTAGAGAGATTTGCTAATGGAGCAAACGAATAAGAGAAGAGGTGATTGATTCACACATGCTTTTTGAGGTCAAAAAGGCACTGTGGTTTCCAGTCATCTTTTGCTTTTGTACATTGTAGACCAGAGCATCATTTTGTCCACTATGGATTGAAAATGTGACCCCCCACACCAGGAAGAAGAAGAAGAAGGATATTTACAAAGGGACTTGTAGTTTCATGAGGTTCTCGGAACTTTACTGAAATTAAGGTCTTGGGTGAAAATACGTGCATCCAGTGTATGAAATGTGAAGCTATTTTTGAAGTTTTGTCCACCAAAATAAATGGCATAGAAGTTAATGATGCATGCGTTTCCTTTTCCCTTTCTTTATGAGTTCTATCCCTTTTCTTTAAGTTACAGCATTCACATGAAAAGAAGGATGTAGTTGCAGTGCAATAGAGGTACTTGAACGTGCAAAGTTCTGTCACCAATCAATTGCTTAGAACCACCTGAGCCCACACCAAAGCCTGCAATTTCTACCCCCCTCCCCTTTTCTACTGCCCAGATCTCACCATTTACTGCCATTTCAAGGGGAATGCGCACCAGAATATTTCTTGTTTGTTGTAATTTCTTGCTTTTCGGAATATTTCTAACCTTTTTGTTTTTTGTTTTGCTACAGATGTAGCTGTAAGAATGTGAGAAACAGAAGTTGAAGATTGATAAGTTGTGGTAATTCTTGATATTTTAAGCTTTGAGCCACAATTGCACTCGTTTAGAATCTTTAGATCCGTGTCAAATGTTCCATGGAGATGATTTGAGCCATAGGAGAGGTGACCTGCTGATAGTTAAATTCACATCAATAAACTACTCAACGAGCTATATATCAATTACAAAATCTCTCCAGTTTTACTACCCTCATCTTATTGCGCTGTTAAAAAAGAAGCTGCTCATAATCGCATATTTTCCATATCTTCTTAGCCTCCTTTATAGGTTTTTGTGCTGGCAGTTAAGCTCTTTCGATACTGATTTGCAGGCCTTCTTTTTGTTACAAAAGAAGAGATTCTAATTCGACACTTTTTAGGAGGAGGGAAGACACTAGTGTCAGTTGAGCTATAATTCATTGACCTGCGAATAATTTGCAAGCTATTGACCAAATTTTCAGGCATATTATGATTTTCAACATTCTTGGTCCTGGCTCCTGATAGCTCCAAATACAGCAGATTTTCATTATAATACCTATGCATGCATCAGAAATATAAACTTCATCTAGTCATTCAGATTCAATCAGGAGACAAAAATCTCCAGCAATTGTATGGACCGTGACAAGCATCATTTTTTATTATCATTCAATCAACCAGTGCTTGTATAATGACATCTCACTAGAAAGTAGTGGTATAATTGTATAGACTATGAAAATATTAATTATAGTGAAATCTTACATCTTCACTTGAATATCCAATTTGTTGCTGATGGAAGGTAACATCAGCAGCAGACAACAGTCCCACTGTGCTTTCAATACTATCAGGCTAGTGAATAGCCCCACCAAAACAGGACATTGCACTTTCAGGCTTCCCCAGATTTCCAGTATTATATCCAGGAATATTCTGAGTTGCAGGATAAATGGCTCCTGACATCGTATCTTCATTGCCAGCAGAGGTTGCAAGACTAGGAGCAGAGCTAGCCTGTGCATCACATGCTGCAAGAAGCTCAAATTCTCTTGAGGATGAAAACTTGGAGGCATTCTTTGATATGTCATCATGTCAAGCTGATTCTTCAGCTTTCAAACCCGAGAATGCACTATTTTAATTTTCCAAATGACATGCTCCAAGAATTTATCATCATCTCCAAACTCGATATATAATCGGTCAACGCCAGATTAATCATCGCCATCAGCAGGTTGTTCTGTAATTGCTGTTCAAGATAACAAATAGCCAGCAACCAGTATCAATAATGATTACTTAAAGCATTACAATAAAATCTTCTCCAAGGATATATATCGTAAATATGGAATAAGAACACCATGCACCAATCTTCATTGGCAAATGGGGAGGGGAGTACAGAACAAAATGAGAATCCACATGAATATACAAAAGATATGAAGAAACAAAATCAATGTACAGCAAAAAACTTTACCGGTACTGCTAAAATCATCTATCTCAGAAGTGCCCTCTGGATTGGATTTCTTGTTTTCTGCAATTTATCACAAAGTGGAGTCAAAGAGCTTCAAGGGAAGAGAGAGAGAGAGAGAGAGCACAAACAAAATGACCATAGGCTACTCGGGAAAGGAGAAGCTTATACCTAGATAAGAAAAAGGGTTATGATTAATCACGTGTAATGCCGCATCAGTTGTGTGACTTGTGTCTTCAACTCTTGCTTTTCCTCCTCTTAATGGTCTTTCTTCTACAACATTCATTTGAAAATGACAAGGACAAGAACATGGACTTTGAACAAAAACCTTCAAACGATGAAAATGCTCGACTTTGGAACATCGTTGCACAAATCATTCTCTAACACAATTATAGCCTCAAGACAGAAAAGATTGTTCTCCCCAGATAACAAATCCCTTTATGCAGACAACTACGGCTCAAAAGGAACCGCAGCCCTATGATCTTACCTTGTAATTTAAATTGGAAAGCAGTGCTGTAAATGTACTACGTAGATGATGAAAATTAAAACTTAACAGAAAAATATAAAAAATTAACGTTAATTGAATTCCCTCATTTATTGTCCTTGCAAAATAAGCGGCAACTGACCAGGGCAAAAACTACGCTCAAGAACACAAATTTGGTTTTATGTACAAAACTTTCCCAGCTGAAACAATAGCCAAGAAAGAGACAATGAGATTATTAAATTGAGACAAAACACACCTAGTTTGAAAGATGCTATCAAATGCATAATATGGGGGTGCCAAATCACTGTCGCCAAAAAATTGTGAATCCACTTCAGCTTCATTTAATCCAGAACATCTCTCAGTGTCAGAGCTGGTGTCGGCAAATTGCATCAGGGTCTTCATCTTCAGCTTATCTCGTCTCATTAATTTTTGTACAAGGAATATATCAACTTCAACATCCCCAAGGTCTTTTGGAGCTGTAACTTTTTCCATCCAACAGAGTGTCTAGACCATCTGATGTTTCCTGGACATTTTTGTTTTCTCCCTATCAATCAAAGCATTATTAGAAATTTGCAGTTTACAGTCTGGTTTGATATCCATCGCTGGTTGTGCAGGAACCATGGCAAAATCACTTCCACTCATGTGAACTTTAAGAGAAATTGGGACGGAGGAGCAACTCACTGCAGTTGTTACAGACCTGAACCTTCGATGGAAGCATAAGTTCCATGGCATGGACCAGAGGTATAATGAATAGCAACAAACGGGAAAAGAAAATTACTTTCAGCTGTCATTTCAGTTTGCAAAGACTAATTCTAACATACAGTGGGAAATCTCGATTATTGAACCAAAAAAGATATCAAGAGAAATTTGATTCACCAAGAACAACATCATTATAAATGAAATTCAACCAGCGTATCTAAAACTCAAATGCTGAATCCTGTGTCAAAAAAAAAGGGGCTGGGGGTAATTTTCCCCTCAATAACAAGGAGGAGAACTCAATCTTACAAGAGCAAAAGACTTGTTCCTAAAGACCATCGCTTTCAACCGTCCCTTAAGAAATCATAAAATTAAAGTAGTTGCAAACGTTAGAAATCTAAAATTAGTTGCCGTAATGTTTGATTAAATTATGGTTTCATCCCTGTATTTTGTTAAGTTTTTTAGCATGGTCTCGATTGCTTAAAACCTCGTTACTTAGCTCCTTAGCTGGTGTTGTTTTAGTCTATAACCATTTATTTCTCTCTTTTTTTATCATGTTTACTTTGCCAGATAGAATTTTTTCCGAAAAAACAATTAAGTCAAAAAAAAATTAATTTAATAAATTTAAAATGAGTTATAAAAAAATCATGAGGTGAAAATTTGTACTATTAATGTGAAAACAAAAATCAATATACAAAGAGAAGGAAAGTCTTCTATGGTCAAGAAACAATTGAGCGTAAAATTTAGTGTTTTTTTGTCTGTGTTATAAAAATATTTTTGAAAAAAATTTAAAATTTTATTTTATTTTCTATTTTAAATTAAAATTTTAGTATTTTCATATCAATTTTATTGATATTAAAATTGATTTTAAAAAAATAAAAAATATTATTTTAATATATTTTTAAGTAAAAATTATCTTGCGTGGATTGATCTTCAATTATCTTTGAATATTCTATTTTTTTCAGAAGTCTAATTGCTAAAATGAAAAACTTTGAATAGACCCCTCAAGGTTTCGCACGAATCCGTTAATATATAAACGTCGTGTCGTCTCTCTCTCCGCTCTTATCCGAGACGACGCCACATCAAGGTCAAGTCCGAGCCTTCGCTGATCTAAAAGAGTGAAACTTTGCACAAAATAGTTGGTAGGAAGTGAGATATTAGACATGAATATGTATAAAGCTTGTGGAGTGTTGTTGTTTTTTACTTTCCTTTTACCAATTGTGAAATCAAAAGACCAATTGAGTTCAAGAGGATGCGAGGATCTGGGATTCACAGGACTTGCACTCTGTTCAGATTGCAATACTTTAGCTGAGTATGTTAAAGATCAAGGTGAGTTGTAAAGACCCTTTTGATCTTTTTTCCCTGTTTTTGCCTTTTTGGTCATAAAGTTTGTGTCTTTTGGAACTTTTGGGGAATTGGAGTTCGTATTGTGATTATGTGTATGTTTTGTTGTCGTTGTTTGTTTGTTGTTGTTTGGTTTATTGGTTTCTGGGTTTTGAATATTATGGGGTTTGAAGGGTTGATTGGGTAAAAAGTTGGGATTTTGAGTGTTTTATGGAATGCAATTGGTGGTGACCATGTGAGGAAGTTCATGTTTGTTTCTAGTTAATTAGTGATGGTGTTGGATTCTCAAGTAGGTTTGTTTATTTAACTTGAAAGTGTGGAGAATTCAAGATTTTCCGTTTGTTTTTCAAAGTTAGATGATAAAAGAGCCGGCACTTTTTGTTGGGAGGAGATTGCCTTATATGGATAGTGTCGGCCATTTCGATTTTCTTTGATAATGTTGTTATGGATTGGTGAACTAAAACTGTGAGAATTTTCCTTATGAAGTAGGGAGGCATGGTATTTGCATGGTGAATACATGTTGTTGGTTTTGTTTTTGGTGAGGGTGGATTGGCTGTTTAACTAGTGCGGATTACTTGGGAGTGATGTAGTAAGACATGATAAGTCATCTTGAACTCAGGATGCAAACAGTGAATGTTGTTCTAAATGACTAGGCCGTTAAAATATGTTGTATGGGTGTTATGTCCAACAAAAAGTTTTATGTTAGCTTATTGTCTGCTCTGTTTCTTCAACTGAGATGTTGACATTACCATCTGCATTAGGCATTCCTGATGATAAAAGTCTGTGAACTTAAGTTATTGAGCTTTTGGAGTCCTAAGATAAGACAGGATGAAGTATAGTGCGTGTGGTAGCATGCCCACACAATGACATAAGCGAGGAGAATGAGAATTAACAACATAATCTGATTTTAATATGAAACCTGGCCTGGTGGAAAGATGCTTATGTAATGCAATATGCTTAAGCCAAAAACAGATTAAGGCAAAGACCGTAATACCGGAACTGATTATTTAAACCATTGGCCATGCACAATCGATTTCTTCTCCTTCTATTGCATTACACTAGCTTCGAACAATCAGGCTGTCTTTAAGTTGACGGGATACTTGACTATGCTTTTTGGTAGATAAAATGACTAGATTTAAGATAATGTACTTATTTATTGGTCTCAATCTTTTGGATGGGCATGATAATATAAGTCTGTAATATTGCCTGCCTTTTGCCTACAAGAAGTAACGCTAATGTTTTGGTTGCAGAGTTGGTGTCTGACTGTTTGAAGTGTTGCACAGAGGATTCTGATGATTCCATTAGCAAGGTAGGTATTATTTTGAGGGTAAAATAATATTTGAAGCTCAAATAAATGATTTGAATTTCCCTCGGCTACCTTTTTTATATATAATTTCATGATTGTACTATTCTCTCATTTCTAATTCAATTTCAATAGGCCCTTGATTGGAATGGATTGTGGATAAAATATGGTCAATGTATCCTTGGATGAATAAACTGGGTCGTTGTTTCCAGTTTTTTGGGGACATGCAATTGTGAACAACACTAGCTTTGAACGCTAAAGAAGTTTACTGTCTACTTTTGTATGTGCATGCACACATACATGTATATGAAATATCAAAGAGAACACTAAATTTCTCTTTTTATTTAAATTGCTGCAGATTACCTACTCTGGTGCAATAATAGAGGTTTGCATGAGGAAATTGGTTTTCTATCCTGAAATTGTTGGTTTCATTGAAGAAGAGAAGGGTCAATTCCCCACCGTTAAAGTCCAATATCTGTTCAATTCTCCACCAAAGTTGATCATGCTGGATGATGAGGGTCAGCATAAGGAAACCATTAGGTGAGCTGCTTTTATTATGTATAGTTTTGCTCCTGCATGACAGTAGGTGAAATAATACAGAAATTTGCTTTGATATCCATTTGGCCTGGAAAATAACATGAACCTTGTGTAATTATCCTTCATGTTTGCATTTCAAGAAAAATAATGAAGTTCTGTTGGCTTCTGTACTGATGATTTCTTACTGTTATTTTACTTGCAGAATTGACAATTGGAAACGTGAACATGTGCTTCAGTTCTTGAAGGAAAAGGTTAAGCCTACTTCAGCAATCTAAGAGAGTGGCTTTTTTTCCCTTGATAAAAAGTTTCTTTACTCTGTGCTGATGTGCCTATATCTTAAGTATTTGTTTGGATTGGTAAATTAACTTAGAGCAAATATCCCATGTGGGTGGTGGGTACCCAGCTTTGGGAGCATCCACAACTCATCTCCTTGAACACAGATTTTTGTTGTCATGAGAATTCAGTTTCATTATGGAATCCATCATTGCAATTCAGAGCTGAGAACCAAGCCAATGAAGTTATTGTTTGTCACTCAGACAAACTGGAGAGCCTACTTGTCAAGTTTCTAAAATTCCCATATGGAGCCAGGCTCCGTGATTTTTAGTTTTTCAGTTGCAAGCATGCAAGCCACAAGCATGCAAGCCAAAGTCGCAACATTATGGACATGACATGGTTTTCCACAGCTGTTTAATCTTATGCTAGATCAAACTTTCAATCTACGCAGGGAAAATCTAAACCTTAAATGCCCCCCATATATTGATTAATCTTCTGTTAATGTTTATTGTACATCATAGGTTTGTAAATATACATTTTGCTTATCGGGAAATACAGATACCGTTGCCTTGTCATAAGCTTAAAACTACAATGGGGACTTCACATTTTACATCATTGGGAGCTTGACTAATATAATATGCGAAGCTCCATTTCTCCGATGTTAAATTCTGTTACAGCATCTGCCGGACAAAACTTTGCTGCGCATCCCGAATGTTGGTTACCCTTCACACCACCATATCTAGAAACTGAAAACAACCTTCTAGTTGCTGAGCTAAACTGTGTCAATGAAATTGTGAAAAAGAATTTTTAAATTTGGGAGAAGGGCTCTTGATGGGGGCCCAGAGATCTGCACCATTGCTACGAGCAATGCCTGCAGTGTAAGAGATTGGTACAAGACATAAACCTTTGCTCTCTAGACTGTGGTGCCCTAACTCCTGCACAGCAGCACAAGTAATCAAACCCAGCTGTAAATTTCAATTAAGGATGCTTTTCAACGGTGAAATGGGTTCAAAACACGATAGCTTTTTTCAATGGGGCAGTGACATGTTTTCAAGGGGACCACATGCAACTAGTTTTTGGATGCATCAGGAAAATGCACTGCAAAGGACATTGCTCTCTACAAGGAAAGTGTGTAATAGTAAAATGTCATGTAATCTAGATCCAGCTCATGCTCACCTGCATTTGAGCTGTTGATGTGCCTTGGAGGTATGGAGCACTCAACACCTGAAACCAGCACAAAAGGTTAAGAGTTTAAATGTCAAAATAGTCATATTAATGTTCAAACAAAAGTGTAGACATGTAATGATTCCAGAACTACAATGTCCTCTGCAGTTCTAAAACTACAATAATGAGAACTTAACATCCTATCACCACCATTTCTTAAGCTACAAATTGTATTTGCAACCATATAAGAAAAAAATAATCATGTTTTTAGCATTATCAGATACTCAGTCTTAGCCATCAAACTTGCGCAAAGAGGCAGCAATAACAAAAGCTTAACTTTGTGTTCTTTCCCTAAAGAAAGTCAATTAAATTGTAAACCACTCTAATGGCAACCAAGCAACAAGAGCCAATTGTGGAAATTGTGGACTGATAATGTGCTACCAGTCTCAAAGTTGCAACTTAAAAGTTAAAAAGGGTAAGAGTTCTCTGTTATAACCTAAATCAATGGAAGCGAATGTCAGTTCTATTTTGGGGGGTACTATTTTAAGATGACATGTCTTCAAACAGAGATTGGAGCCCGAACCACAATAGGTCACAGGTCAGATACTGAAAACAAATCTGCATATTCAACACAGCATCGCATATGTTTGATATTTCCACAAAAATTGCAATAATTAGAACATTTTGCAAGTCAAGTGTTTCAGGGGGAAAAACTCCCTCATTTTGTAAGCATAAGGTTTCACCTTACTAATTTCCATTTCATTTAAGAGTCCAGCCTGTGAATGAATATCCAGATTACAATATTACTTCCAGAACAGGCAAGCTCACAGAATAGTGTGCAAGGCAAAAAATAAGCAAGAGAAGGCCAAGTCCAAACCTGAACTTGTTCATGAAGGAACCGTATGTATTCCATCACCTCCATAAGGACAGAAGCAGTATCAGTCTGCATTAAATTGGGAAATGTCTTAGAATGACAATAATTCAAGACAGTAGATGAAGTATGTGTGAGGAAAAATAATAGAATAAATTCCCCTGTCAATTCTTCAGAGAGACCATCTACAGAATTATTAAAATGCTCATGCAAGCTATAAAATGGCTTCTTATTAACAGAAACAAGTAGCCATTTGTACCTTTCCATACGGTGAAACAAGCTGCTGCAGAGCTACGATGCGTTCCCCAAGCTTCTCTTTCCGTTCCTATTACCAATTAAAATAAGGCACACATGAGCACTAAACCTTGCACAGTAGATTAACTTGACCAGCAATACAATCCCCATGGGAGGAGATATTAGATTTAACAATGGGACTCTCGATTTGCAGGATGTCAACCAGCACCAAGGTCTGACAATCAGCTTCTTGGTGCATCGACCTACTTTGAGTGAAAATTTAACCACATGACCACCATAGAAAATCACTAAAGCACCAGATGCTTTGCTTTACAAATACCTCTTGACTAAAATTAAACCATCTCGGCTAAGCGATTTCCGTGTATCATAATAGCATTAGTTTGTATAGGTTTGATTAAATAAATTTATCCTAAAGTACTGTCTTCCCTGTTTTGAGTAACCATTCTCCAATTTAGAATTGTCTCGCTGCTGGAAAAAAATGAGGACGTATCTTCAAACTCCACCAACAGTATTAACTAGGCACCTATAGAGTATAGCTTGCCTAAGCAGGATGAAAACTTAGACATGGACTGTGTGACAGACAAGAATATTAAGAAAAGTAACATTTGATGAGGACCAAAAGGAGCACATAGGTCTAGATAGAGAAGGATATAAGTGCAGGAAAAAGATGATTGGGAGGGAAAACCTTGGTAGAGACAGAAAAATCAGCCTTGTGTCTTTTAGTTGCAATAGAAGCGAGAGTGCCATGGTCAACTGAGCAGGGGCTTCTTTTGTTTTGCATCATCTTCAAAGCACTTTTATCCCTTGCTCTCCCTAAATGAAATAGCAAGGAAATTAGTATGTGCAATTTAAGACCAATTAGGATGTTTGCAGTAAATTTGCCGCTGGGATATAACATAATATCTAAAAGAAAAGGATAGATTAATCATCTGAACTCATCCACAAGCCATATATAGTCACAAAAGGGCCAGACCAGAAGAGCACGTCGATCAAATTGACCAGTCTTACTTATCATGCCTGTTCACTAAACTCAGCCAAAGATTATTGCATTCAAAATGTTGAGTATCATTGTATTTATAATTATGGCACCATGTCATTTCATACTTATTCCCACACCAAAATCCTTTTTCATTTGACATTATTTAAAAAAGAAAAATATGCTCCTTTTGCAGACAAGAAACCAGGTGACTGACAGTTTTAGATCTAAATATGTTGTTATACCAAGAGTTGACATTTTACTTCTAAATTCCTTGATCAGAATCTTACATTATGACCTGCAATTAATGACCCATATGAATTTTCCATTATAAGAACTATCTACGTACTGTGTACATTTCTTTCTAAGGAAAAAACAGACAGGCGACAATTGAGACTCCCTAAGAATACAGATTTATCGTTGAAAATCAACGCCTACATCAGGAGGGTGGTTTTCTTTTATCTCCTGTGATGTAGTACTACCAATCAAGGGATCCTTCCCCAATGAACAGGGATCAAGCAACCACTTGGATACTAATAGCAGAACAGCTGCCTAAAGAAACAGAAAATATGGTTGACCAACCAAAAGATCTATTTTTTTATTAAAAGAAGCATCCAAGAAAGAACACAGCCATTATATACCCACCATTGAGCTTAATGTCAGTCTCGGTATGACATAAAATATACACAGCTGTTACACCAGGTGCGCACATCAGGGGAAAATTCAATGCAATGTCAATGTTTTGTTATCATTAAAAAAAAAAAAACACTGTTTAAATAAAAATATATGCATCTGCTTATCTATTAAAACACATCCGCGTATAAAACAAATGTTACTTCCATAATTAAATAAGTGGGTGCACAAACAGACAACAGTTCCATGAATCATGAAACACGCAATCAATTACTTATAGCTAAAATATTAACAACAAATAAGAAGGGCACACAATCAATTAACAAGATCCTTACCATCCACCAATATTTTTTTAAGTGGCAAGAATCTATCATTTTGATCGATCGATCCAAATCAGATAAACTAGTTCAAAGGCTAAAAATTGCACCAAATAAAATCAATCAGCAAAGAACACAGACGTTAATGAATAGTGTTAATATGACTTTGAAAATGTGATAGGGAACAAACTCAACTTTAATAGTAGAGGATTTCTTCGGACCCATCAAATAGCATAGAATTCAAACCATGCATGAATGCAAACATAACTTCCATCCACTTATATTTATAGCGGCGTGGTTGTTTTTTATTTTTAAAAATTAATTTTTATCATTAGCGTATGAAAACATAAAAACAAGGAACCTTCCTGCTATCACCGTTTATAATCACCATTACTATTTATTACTTCTAAATTCCATAGACTCGTACCAAGAATCCCGAGTAATAGAAATCTAAATGACCCCAGTAAAGAAAAAATAGCGATTCGAATACAAAAACAGGAAGAAAAAAAGAAGATGATTTGGTGCACGAAAGGAACAAACTTTTAAGACCACTTATCTCAATAAAAATGAAATATTTGGCACCTCTGCTTGAATATAGTTCATTGACAAGTACAACAAGTTACAGAAAATAGGAAAATAGAAAGAGAGGAATGGATGAGATAGAAACTCACCGAGAAAGCAGAGAGAGCATTGCCAGTGGAGAACAAAATGAAATCTCTAAACCTTAGAGAGGAAACCCTTGAAAACCCACTTCCAAAATCACTCTAAATTAAACAAAAGCTAAGTAAAAGCCAACAAAAATGGCTTTAATCGCAGTTTTTGTCAACAAGCAAATAGCCAAAAATACCTTCTTTATATGGGCGTCTTAAAGCTAAAAACTTTACTTCCAGTAAGCAAACAATCTTCTTTTTATTCTTGACAAAGCAGCACGAAAATCAACAATGAACCACAAAAAAAGAGCGGGACTCTAAGAAATAACAAAATGATGAGTCTATGTGATTTCCAGAGCTACAAGAGGACTAAAACGACAGCTATGAAGAAAGTGGATGGCTTTGTTGAGGAGCTGCTGAAACTACGGAAGAAAGAATGGATGTGTGAAAAGTTTGAGGAGGCAGAGAGAGGTTTTGAAAGTGGTTTTATAAGATTTTTGGAAGTAGTAATAAATGTTTGAAGAAACAAACACTCATTGAAAATACTTTTACGACTTCCCTTTCTTTGTTTTTTTCTATATGTGACAGCTAATATCCAACCATGCTGAGATAGAGATTGAATTCAGTCGTTCAAGTTTTCATTCAAGTTATTCTTTTTAAATAGTTTTATTTAATTATAAATTAGTTTTATTATTTCAATTGTAATAGGAGCTGTTAAATCTAGTTTAATGGTTAACTTTGTGAATTTTCACTCATAATTTATAAACTAGTTTAATTATTTATAATAAAATCAGTATTAAAATTTAGTTTAGCAAGTTAACCCTGTGATAGTTAACCCTGTAATTCATCAACTTATAACTTAATCTAGTTTAAATTATTAGAAATTAATTTGATATAATCTTATTAACATTATAAATCATGTTGTGTTGTCTGCAACTTAATTTGACTTTTGTAGAATAATTAAAATAATATTATTTTTTAAAAATACTTGGAATAAAATGTTTTGAATTGACTTGGATTTTTATTTTATTTTTTCATGTGAATTTCGGTGAAACGAAAATTGAAGGACCTAATTTATCAATCCAGATGACATTTAAAAGATGATGGTGTTTTGTGTCTTCGGGAGTTTTTGGGAGTGTGATTGTGGTTACTTTTTAAAGTGTTTTTTGTTTAGAAATACATTAAAATAATATATTTTTTTATTTTTTTAAAATCATTTTTGATATCAGCACGTCAAAATAATCTAAAGACACCGGAAAAATTTCATTTAAAATGAAAAAAAAATTGAAATTAATTCAAAATGTAGGTTTGACCGCATGCCAAACAGGCACTTAATAATAAGGAGATAATTGTCTCTGTAATGATCTTTAGTAAATTTATAATTTTCCCTCTTTTTTTGTGAGAGAAAAATTCTCTTGGGCCTTTTTAATAAATGATGGGAAAGCAATAAGAATGTTTTTAGTCTAAGTTTTATCAAAAGTAAAAACATATGGAAAAACTAAAAGCAAAATTTAAGAATTTCAGCTACTAATTCTCTGGACAGCTTCGAGGTAACCCGGACCTTCTTGGAACAATTGATTTGTTTTAAAGCAATTTTATTTTGGCTATCCCGATTTATTCCCTCCTCCTTCTCGATATAAGCTTTCAGACTAATTAGTATTGTATTTGTATACAAATTCCTGTGTTTATTATGCTTGCTGGACAGCTGTCACCTCCCTCAAAAAAACAACGTCGTTCTCTTCATTTGCCAAGTGTTGATGCCGAGTTCTTTTTATCCCAGTCGTCCATGCAGGTTGTCCTCTCTTGATCTTGATCGTACACAATGACACTCTCTCTCTTCCTCAGCAAACAAACGTGTTGAATAAGCCATTATGCCAGGTGCCAGTGTCGAGTTCTCTTCATCCCAGTCGTTCACATAAGCTATCCTCCCTTCTTTTTTACTGTAAACGGTAACACTCTCCCTTTCTATGCAGATAAGCATGCTGAAGAAGCCATTATCCATCCATTTAATCTCCTCCCTCTACTTTGAGAGTGTTTAGAGCTTCTGTCCGTTGACAATCTTCCCTCCCTTCCATCTATGAGTTGAGAGCTTCTTTGCTCATGAGGAGGCCTGAGGAGAGGTTGTTCTTCCTTCCCTTGCCAATCAACTGAGATTTTCTATATGAGATTGAATATTTTTTATCAGTTTCAATTTATAATTGATAAAATCTATAGTATTATTATGATTTTTTATCTGAATTGAACATCTTTCTTAATTTATTTTTTATATATATAGTATTATTATGATTTTCTAGTTTTTATTTTATACATGAAAGGTTGTGATAGCCTTGTAAAAATTAAAAATATAAATGAATACAATTAAATATTTTGAGGGTTTTTCCAAAATTATGATACTCTTGGTATTTAAGGGTCTTAACATATAACAAATTTATTCATCCTTCACTTTCATTTGCATTCAGCTCAAAGTCCAAAATTGTTAAATTTGAAACGTTTCATGACTTGGCTCAAGGTCCCAATTATGGGTTGAATGGGTTAAGGAAATGTTTGGATAAATATTTTTTAATTTTTAAAATCTTATTTTTTATATCAACACACTAACATAATAATAATAATAATAATCATAATAATAATAAACATAAAAAAATATTTTCAAACAAAAACTAAAATAAAATTCCACATACTTCTATTCAAGCCACACACCCAAACAGGATCTAAGAGGTTGTTCTTTTGAAAATAAATTAGTTTTTTAATATTTTCAAAATATTTTAATATATTATGTTAAAAGATTTTTTTAAAAATTAAAAAAATATTATTTATATATATATAACAACACCTGCCTAGTGCCTAGGTGTGGAGGGTTTAATCATCGACCCTTGTTCTTGTCATGGTCCGTGCTCCTTTGACGAGACTTCCATAGCTCGACAGCCTTGCATGCATCCTATGAATTCGAGGTTTTTGAGGTTCCCCACCAGGGCACTGGTACTACTCGTGGTACTTGATGTTCTCTCAGCTCGTATCGAAGATAATAAAAAAATAAAAGGTCAATTTAATCATAAAAATTGAACGGGTTTTCAATTGGCTTCTGTTTTTTTTTAAATATATTTTTTGATTTAATTATTTTTTTTATAAAAATCAAACGAAAATATTCATCCCTACTCCCAGCTTGGATCGAAGATAATAAAAAAATAAAGGTCAATTTCTCAGGTGTGTTTTAAAAATATTTTAAAAAAATTGATTTTTTATTTTAATTTTAATTTTAAATTAAAATTGATATCTTTTAAAATCATTTTGATAATTATTTGTAAAAAATAGCATATTAAAAAAAACAGAAAATGGCACGGATAAAAAAGAATATAGAAAAAAGCAATGCAGTTTGGGATAAAACAAAATGTGGTATTTTAATAATTACACGGAAATGAGCTTACACAAAACAACAGAAAGTAAAAAAAATTTAATTCGAATGAAGATATAAAAAATTCAATGATGATATCTCATGTAATAGTAAAAAGATTTTCATAGGGAGAATTCAATGTTTTTTTTGCTTGAGAAAACATTAAAATATTATTATTATTATTTTTTGAAAAATTATTCTTAATACTAACATTAGCAAAAAGATTTTCATAGGGAGAATTCAATGTTTTTTTTCTTTGCTTGAAAAAACGTTAAAATATTATTATTATTTTTTAAAAAATATTCTTAATACTAACATGTAATAGTAAAAAGATTTTCATAAGGAGAATTCAATGTTTTTTTTTGCTTGAAAAAACATTTAAATATTATTATTATTTTTTTAAAAAATTATTCTTAATACTGACATGTAATAATAAAAAGATTTTGATAGGATGAATTCAATGTTTTTTTGCTTTTAAAAAAATTAAAATATTATTACTATTATTTTAAAAATTATTCTTAATACTAACAAATAAAAATGATAAAAAAAAACTAAAAGAATGAATTTAAAACAATAAAAAATACAAATTTTAACAAATTAATAGATTAAAACTCACTCCAAACTTTCCTTTAAAATACCATAGATGGAAACTATGGTTTTTACCAAATTAATTTATTTCTTTTTTTTTACCGGTACTAATGTACTAACAACAACAACAATAAAACACTCGCGCATAGAAAGAAAAAAAAACACCCTACTAATTCTAGATTCCACAAAATCACAATAAAAAAATATCTTTTTTTACATCATATTATTTTCTAATTCATGGGTTTTTATCCATTGTTGATAAATATTGCAAAATCTATAAATACTTTTACTATTTTCCTATAAAAACTCATAAAAAGCAATCAAATCTGATGAGAGCTCTGGTCATGGCGTGGGAGGATTAAACCTGATTTTTATAGGTTAATCATAATAGTATTATTTAAAAAATTAAAAGAAGAAAATTAAATTAAAATTTAAAAAAGTTACATGTTAATTCACCAAGTGAAAGAGATCAATTTTGAATTAGTTTGAACATATAGCGGGGATCAAAACAAATCCATAAATGAAATCAAGTTTAATAACTCTGAGATCAGAAATATATTTCTCGCTCATTATATTATTTATGGAAAATAATATAAAAATCAATAAATAAATAAATAAAGGAGTCTTTTCCCTTTAGAAGAATAAATTTGGCGGGAAATCACTGTCACAGAAATTTCTACATTTTCAGGGGATGGTTTCTGATAGTGGACCCCACATGTCTCCCTAACACGATTCTCTGTATCTTCCCTTCCACCGCCGCTTCCACACCCACGCTTCACTGACCAAATACGTGCCTTGTTACACGTGGCATTTCATTACTTGTTCTAGTTCTGTCAGCATGTCTCTCATGGAAAAGCTACAGTGAAGGCAGCAGATTTTAGGTCGTAGGATGGCCCCACGAAAGACATAGCTAAACTGAACGCAAAAGTCCACGTTTAGTCATGCGTGGGGCCCACACGGCTTTTCTGTTTGTCTGATTACACGTGGATTTTATATATTGTAAGATTCCAGTACGGTCATTATTTGTTTTTTAGTCCCTATAGATTTTTAATATTGGATTCAGCTCCCGTGGATTATTATTTCTTTTCACGTTAGTGCATGGTTTATAAAAAATCTCAAGATGGCTTTTTTGGAATTTTGAAAAAAATATAGGGTTAGAATTGGTAAATTTTAAACTAAAATATTTAAATGAAAATTATAGATCCATGAGATAAAATATAGTTTGCCCAAGCTTGAAAGTTAATACTTTTGATTTTAAGTCACATTTTATTTATTTTTATATAAATAACTCATTAAAAAATAGGTTAAAAATAATTTTAAATCATAATTAGTTTATATTTTATTAAAATCAATATTTTTGAAGAATTAAAATATTACTATAATTAAGAATTCATAAGTTAAAGATTAACAATTTTATAACTTCTCTACAAGCAAAAAGCTAGAAAATAATTTGTTAAATCAATAATTTAATTCGATTTTTTATTTAAATTAAAAGATATTTATAATCAAATATATTTATAACTTTGAATGAATCAAAGGTTGAACAATAACTTGAATTAATTTAATTTAAAAAAAAATCATGCAAGACTTATCATGGATGAATATGACATGCTCCTTGATGAGTCATTGGGCCGAAACTCTCTTGTTTGATTATCGTGTTTCTTTCATTTTCCATGGGTTTTTTTTTTTAAATTAATTATGAAAATGAGAGGTGGAATGATAGTTGGTGGGTCATCATCGTTGACCGAGAGGGCATGACCGTGGGATTGAGTCGTACAGCAGTGAAGCCGACGAAAATCATGGCAGAAATCATGGGTTCCTGTGTCTTGTGAACTCGAATGAAAAGGACAGCAAATCTTGAAATTTGCATGGATCTTGTTCATCGAGTCTGGTGAAAATTCATTACAACGACTTACTTTGTGTGATTTTGCTGATGTTTTTTTTAATTAAAATAATATTTTATTTATTTTTAATATTATTATAAAATCATTGAAAAATATTAATTTAATATGTTTTAAACAAAAAAAACAATTTAGAAAGACGAATTCAACAGCAAAAATAGACACGCCCTTGGCTTAAAACTTGAATGTAAAAGACCCTATCAAGCATGGCAAGTTTCTTGCATCCTCGTTCTAGAAAACTCTATTGCTTTCATGAGTTGGTTCCCATTTGATCGTGGAAAAATGAATTATATACAAATTACACCGAAATTCCATAGAATTTGGAGTCTATATTCTCATATTTTAATTCCCTTATAATGTTTTATGGAGAGATCAAATTAAACATTTTCTTTTTCTTTTTAGCAAAATGGTATTCCGAAAGTTGTTAATATGCTAACTAATAGTATTTTAGTGATACAAATGATGTATTAAGTTATAAAATAATATAAATTATATTTTGAAATCTCATATGATAGCTTGAACTTTTAGATGAGATGATTTATTAACACGATATCAAATCATTGTTGATCCAACGGTAATGAGTTCGAATCTCATCATCTTTATTTTATTTAATACAAATCAATCATAAAATAATGTAGTATTGTTAAAGTTTCAAGCCGAAAGAGTTTTTATTTAAGAAGATGTGTTAAAGAATAATATAAATTATATCATATAGTTTCACCTATTAGTTTAAACCTTATTTTTGACAGACAACATCGTTATAAAAATAGCATATTCTACCAAACCTATATTTTAGAACCTCGTATAATAGTTTGAGATTTTAGGTGAAATAATTTATTAACACGGTATCAGAATATTGTTAATTCAACGATCACGAATTCAAATCTCACAATTCTTATTCTATTCGATACAAGTCAATCATAAAACAATGTAGTTTTGTGGAAGTTTTAAACCAGATAGTTTTATTTAAGAAATCGTGTTAAAGAATAAAATAAATCATATTATATAGTATCATCTACTAATTTGAATTTTTTTTTTGGACAAAAAATATCTATATAAAAATAACATTCACAAGATGACACAATAATTAGTAATAGTAAAATGAAAAAGAAATAGCAACCAAATTTTGGAATGAAATGTCAATTTACATAAAAGATTTAAATTTAATCAACAATAAATTCAGTACACAGTATTATATTTAGTATATAATTTAAGTTTATATATATATGTTCCAAAGATGATTATCGCTTTGAATTATTAATTCCATGCTTTTAGCATCTAGTTTTTGACTAGACAGATCTCGAAGTTAATATTTTTAAGTTCATTTATATTTTATTTTTTCATAAGCATGTTCTACCAAACCTCGATAAATCCATTTTCTTTCACCAACTTTGATTCTAATCACGGTTTTATTCCTCTCGTAAACTTTAATACTTGCTTAAGGATTAAAGAAGAACTCGAAATCAAATCAACCGACTCTATTTTTCCTGAATTTCTAGTTAAATAATGTCAAGCGTAGATGGGGTCAACACCTACCTTTAGAGTTCCAAAAGGTTTCTCGAATGTGCAAAAATCATTCTCAACAAGCAAGATTTTTGCCAAGAAAGCAGCCCACCCCATTATTTATTTATTTATTTATTTTATTTTATTCACTCTCTTGGTGATCATGACAAGATACCTTCATTTTTAACAGCGGTTTATTTTTATAGTGAGGAGGTGTTTTTGAAAGAAAAAAACCTTCAAATTTATTTCTTGTGTGTAGTTTATAATATTTTAATATGTTAATATCTAAAATAAATTAACAAATGTATTATTTGATATATTTTCAAATATTTTTTTTAAATAACCATTTTAATGATATATTTTTAAAAAATAATACTTGAGTAATATCCGTTAAAGAACCATCTCACCTAAAAATTTAAATTTAAAAGTGAGACCTCATAATATGATTTATATTATTCTCTAATATTTTCCTCAACTGTAAAAGCCTTTTGGACTTGAAACTTGCACAGTCCCACGATATCTTGTACTTGATTTTTATCAAATAGAATGGGGCAGTGAGATTCGAACTCGTAATCGCTGAGTCAACAAGACTCTAATACTATGTTAATGAACCAGATCACCTAAAAATTTAAACTTATAAGTAAGGTCTTATAATATGATTTATATTATTCTTTAATAATATCCTCTTATATAAATAATAGTTAATAATTATTTTTAAATAAAAAAATATTTTAAAAAATAATTACTGCTATTATTGATATAGTTTGATTGAGAGAAAAAAATCACGTGATATTTGTTTTTGTACGGCGAACGGCTAAGAATCATAATTTAACGAGGTTTGACAAAATGGCGTCTTCTCTTTCCATTCTATGACAAGATTAGCGGGAAATCGGGATGATGCTTTTATTTTGTCGGTGATAAATGTTTAGAAAATGTTTGTATTATTGTTGGGCAGTATTCGTACATATTTCAATTAAAAATAGGACATAGGAAGAAAATTCAGTCAATCTTAGCTTGCTTTCTTGTCCCTTAATTTTCATCTTATCGTATTATATTACAATCATTTGTTTCATATTGTATTACAATCTTTTGATTGAATGTGAGTATTATATTAGTAATTATATAGCTTGAATTTAAAATTATAAAATAATAATTTTTTTAATTTTAAATTTTTATTACCAGATCATTTACTAAATAGTTCGTTATAGTTAATATTATATTCAAGTTGGCCTAAGCCAGTCTCCATGTGGTTGTGGAATTTATCAATAGCTTGAACTTACAAGTGATTATAGAGTTGTGTTTGATTATTGTTTTGTGTTATAAAAAATAAAAACCATAATAAGATATATTGTTCTATACTTTTTATGTGAAATTTTAAAATTTATATACAAATTATAATATAAATAAATTAACTTCATGCATGTTCTTATCTCTTGATTCTAGGGATGTGACGTGATGATAAATTATTTGAGACGTGTCTTGCAAGTCTCTGGTTAAAAAACAGAGTGCTCAACCTGTAAAAATCTAAAATAATCAGATTTTTATTTATTTGACTCGACCCACAAAGAATGCCTAAAAGAGGATGGTGTTTCCTTGAATAAAAAAAAAAAAATTCTTATCTCTTTAATTTAACATGTTCATGTTCTTTTATATATATATATATATATATATATATATATATATATATATATATATTCAATCTAAGTCTATAGATTTTTTGCTAGTTAAAAAATATAGCAAGTTGGTAACTTTGATTTTCTGTGAGCTAGAAAATAAAAAAAAAATCAAAACCAAACTGTATCCAGTTTAAACAAACCAATTTTGGTATTGATCGATTCATTATTTTATAACTAAAATACCAAAAAATAGTTTTGTTTTCATAGGCTTTTGTTTTCCTCTTACTTTATCCACCCTTCTCCCATTTAACCAAAATAGAAACAAACCAAAAAATTTGAACTAAACCGGAAGAATAACAAAAAAAATTATAGTATATTTTTTTTATCTTGAACCGGTTTAGTTTAGTTTCAGTTTATTGATTTTTTACTTAAAAAACCGAACTAGACCAAAAATTTTAAAAAATTTCTACCCGGTTTAATTGGTTTTTTTCTCAATTAATTTGTTTTTATTTTCTTGATTTAATCAATTTTTTGGTTTTTTTACTCTCCCTTAAAAAAATAAAAATAAATAACATGTTTTTTTCTATTAAAATAAAAACAAATAAGGTGCACGAGCCTGAGTTTTTAGGTCCAGCTGAGATTTGGGCTGTTGAACATACACTGCTAAACCTAGCTTTGGCTCACTTTTGTATTTTAATCAATACCCTTCCTTTTTTTCTTTACCTTGCATTAATTTTTATTTTATTTTAATTAATACCACCCCTTATATCTATTTATTTCACTTTTTTTTTTAAATATTTATGTTTTATCTTTCTTTTTTAAATCACAATGCTTCAAAAAGAATATTGTAATTTATATTTAATTTGTTTTCTTTTATATTTTATGTAAATAAATTATGTTTATATCATGTGTTTGTAAAAATAAAAACAATTAATTCTTAGCAAGGAAAAATAACCACTAAGATAAAATATATAAAATAAAAAGAATAATTAGGGCTAAATATTTACTTGTATATCAATCTTTTGCTTTAAGTTAAAAAAACTACCTTTCATTTTTAGTATTTAATAAGCATTAACTGTTTTTTTTTGTTTTATTAGTTCATATATATTATTTAATTTTTTTTGATTAATTTTAAATAATTTTTTTTATCTAGAAAATTCATAATATTTAAAAACATATTTGAGTTTTTTTTTTTTTTTTTTTTGTGGACAAATAAAATTTCATTTAAAACAAGTCCATTTGTGGACCAACTCCACCATAGAAAATATAAATATATGGGCATGGACAATTTTTTAAGGGCCTCAACGTTACGGGCCTGCAATATTTGTAAGGCCCAATAACCAAGCTGGTGCCCTGGTGCCCAGCACAAACAGATGTAGAGGACCGGTCCTCATTGTATATAGCATTCACTAAAAAGAAGGGTTTTAGCAAATCCTTAAAACCCTAAAAGCATGAAGACGGTGACCGGCAAAATCACAGGTTCAACTCCGGTGACAATCGCCAAAGCCGCTTCTATACTCTCCAAGTTCGTCTTCTCTGAGACCGGCGCTTCCCAGGCCTTAAACGCTTACCTTCGTCGCGCCACCGCCGCTTTCGATGAGCTGTCACGGCTTCACTCAAAATCCGATCGACGGAAACACAAAAAGGACTCAACTTTGATTATGAGCGAGGAGGCGAGTCAATCCGAGCTAGTGAATTATAGTGAGCAGATGTTGAAGAAGGAGGTTAAGGGAGAGGGTAGTGTGGGAGATGAGACAGAGAGAAAGAAAGAAAAGAAGAGGAAGAAGAAGGGTGATTTGGCAGAGGAAACTCAGAAGAGCAATGGGATAAAGAAGAGAAAGGCAGAGGTTGAGGAGAATGGGGGTGAAGTGGTGGACAAAATTGAAATTAGAGAAAATGGGGAAAAGAAGAAGAAAAAGAAGAGGAAGAGTGGAGAGGTAGAGGTAAAGGAGGAGAGGGAGGAGGAAGGGAAGGATGGATCGGAGGAGGAGGGCCAAAGCAAGAAGAAGAAAAGGAAGAGGAAGAGTGGAGAGGTAGAGGTAAAGGAGGAGAGGGAGGAGGAAGGGAAGGATGGATCGGAGGAGGAGGGCCAAAGCAAGAAGAAGAAAAGGAAGAGGAAGAGTGGAGAGGTAGAGGTAAAGGAGGAGAGGGAGGAGGAAGGGAAGGATGGATCGGAGGAGGAGGGCCAAAGGAAGAAGAAGAGGAGGAGAAAACAGGTGGATGATAATTGAGTGACAAAGGAGGTTACTTTCTTCTTGTATTCGGATAATTGGGCATTTGAGTTATTCTCAGGAATGAAATTTACTGCTTTTCAGATATGTTCATGTGCCTTGAAATTTACATATTCAGCCTCGATTGTTTTGTCATTTTGAATTTTATAGATTGCTTGACTTTGCTCGCAGTAGTTGTAATTTTAAAGCAGAAACCAGAATGCTGACTGCTGATCACCATACAGTTTGATAAAAGCACTCTTTATAATTCTAAAACGAGCCAGGTTTGGTGCTGCGGGTCTTCTTGGGGCAGGTTTGGCTTGGCCCTGACAGTAAGGGGGCTAGCACCAGCTTCTGACTTACACCTGGCTTGTCAACTCAGAGAACCAGCCAATGTGCTGTCTTTGCCGGCATGAGCTGCACATGTTTACTGTTTAGTTGAGTGGTGAGTTTTCCTCTTTATTTTGCAAAACAAACCCGTTCTTGTGGCTCTGTTCCTGGGTTTTTATGATTATTAATGCTTGGCTTTTGGATTTTTTTGGCTATCCAACTTAAGACTTTATTCTTTTGTTAAATTTTGAGTTGATTATATTGGAATATCATTATAAGGAAATTGAATAATTTAGCTAACTACTAGATGTATCATCCTTCATTTTTTTTTTTTAAATATATATTTAGTTGCACAGACAAAATAAGGAATAAAAACGAAAGTTCAGTGTTTTCTTGAAAGTAAAGTAAAATTCTGCACTACTTTGTTTAAATGGTGTTTTGCTGGTAATAAGGATAGTGATAGTGAGCGTTCTGCTCAGCAGGATTGCAGCAATGACATTGGTTTGGCAATATGGGGAGAGATCAAGGTTTGAATCGTGGAAGAGACTTGCTTGGGGTATATTATCTCATATGGTTCATGGTTTTTAGACTAAATAAACAATACCAGAGTCAATTTTTAAGTAGCATTAAATATATTGCAAGGAAGGTGTTTATACTATTTGAACAAGATATAATGTTGCAATTACAAAAATAATTATCATATCTGGACAAGAGGTAGAGAGGTAATGCCGTAATGGTTTATTTCATAATAATGCAAACTGGAGATGAGAGAGCAGCATGGTTATGTAATTATCACTTTACTCTCCTTTATACTACAAAAATGAATTTATATATTTTTGAATTAAAGGAAAAGAGGGAAATGAACCTAGTAGAGAAGCGTGTATGGCGTTTCCATCTATGAATGCCTTTTGAAATATATTTATCTTGGAAAAAAATATTAAATTAATATTCTTTTAATAATCTTAATATAAAAAATAACATTTTTTAATAACATATTTCATTGCAACACCAAAACGCACTCAAAATGAATGAACCCAGAAAGCAACCTTTTCAAGATTAATAAAAAAAGGTTGGGTGGACAATCTTGCTTCTGTTTGAGAACAGGGTCTCCCATTATACAAGCATGCAGTCCAACGCGGCGAGAGCACTTGAGTGCTGAACCTCGTCATGAGGGATTCAAATTCAATGCCGATGCTTCCTGGGACCAGGCGTGGAGGATAAGGTTTTGCTCAATGGCCTGGTTAATCATGCCATCCAACTTCCCACTTTTTTTCAGTGAAACCAACCAGGCATTGGATATGATTTTATCGTAATCAATCTCTTCTAGTCATGTAATCATTTCTTGCTCAAAGCACTCCAAGCAGCTAATGAACACATCCCATGATATCCAACAAGATGGTTTATAGAATTGTTGCATAGAAATATAAAAGCTAATGAACTCATTTTTTGCACATTTACATTTTCTTTCGAGCTCTTGGGCTGCTTAGGAAAACCCTAATACTTAAAATGCTTTTCCAATGCTGATCTTCTCAGCCAATTTGGTAGCTGTTACTTTAAATACAACATGGCAAATTGCCATGGGCAAAAGAGCTTGCCAGCCAAAGGCAAGAAGAAGGGCAAAAGCACAAAAACCATGTCTCTGTTAGAGTAGTGAATGTAGGCCTCACATCAACAATGTAATGTCTCTCTTAACCCTGTATTTGAAAATAATGAAGAATAAATTAAACACATCAAGAGGTGAATAGCAAACCAAGTTGAGTAAATGATCAAAGATATACATGTCTCCTCCTTCGGCTTTGTGCAATGTACCAAGAGCGGGCCATCACATAGCATGGCAAAAGAAAACCAGCATATTGAAGAAGCGAAACCTGAAACTGAAAATCTGATTTGAGTTGATACCATGAAACCACCTGATTTTTGAAGGATAGGAAAGTTTGTGTAGTACATAAACATGCATGTTCACAAGTGTATCCAACCTATTTGGGGCACCATCACTTACACTGAAGAATGATGACATTTCTTGCATCATCCCTGACTCTCTTGTAACCATTAGAGCTTGGCGGAGTAGCAAAATTATAAGCAACTGCACATAATGTTGACCGAAATTAGCTTGAAAGCACATAAAGAACATCAATACACAAGAATATTGTTAAAAAACAATTTGCTTACAATGAGAGCCACAGATCGAAGACAAGCAAGACTGCTTGTATTGGCGACAGCATAATCCTCATACTCTGATTGCAGCAATTGATGTTCAAGAGCTAGAAGATGAGAATCATGCAGATCAATATGGTGGCCCCACGCTTGCCTATTTAACAATGTAGAAACACACGCACAAAAAAAAACATTTAGACGAGATTTTACTAAGATACAGAATATCTTCTGAAAAGATGTTAAAAGCAAAATAAACAAAAGGAGAAAAAAATGTGGAAGCTGCATCAGTATATAGAAACTCCATATTCAGCATAAAATCACAATAGAGCTCTATTCCTGATTGCAACAGAGTTGGACCAAGTTATTTCCTATTAAGCAATCACAAACCAGATTTCGCCTAAGAAATTGGTATTTCGGAAGAGAACACCACATGGATTCAGCAATTTTCCATAATTGCAGTATCTAGGTTTTCCTAAAGATATCCTATAATTTTCCCCCTATTTTTCATTCTCTCTATCACATCACGATGGAGAATCCAGTACTCAGTCATTACCTTATATCAATTGCCATAAAATCAGGATTGCTGCGGGGTGGTGGAAGGGAATAATTTGGTGAAAAATCCTGCCAACCAGAAAGCCCATTTTATACAAGTTCACGAATCACAAAAATTACCTTCTAGAAAATTTATCTAGCATACAAAAATGTAGTAATAGCTTGCAGAACCCCTTACTTGATTGCAGATTTCACAGGTAATGTCGCCTTTTTTGTTGCACCATCTCTGAATGCACTTTCTATGAGCAAACTGCAAGTGAAACTGACAAAAATCAGTGGAAATGGCATGCATGGTAGCCAGTAAAGACTGCTACTAACTAAAGCAAACCATTCTTAGACCGAGCATTCATGACATGGAATATCTTGAATGCCAAAGTTGATGATTAGCATATGGGGAACTATACGCACACATTTCAAAGAGCAGCGTTTACTAACAAGCACAAATGGGGATGCAGCCCATTTGCTAAAAAGAAAGAAACAGAATTCCATTCTCTAAACCAGAAGCAAGTTGCAATCTATCTAGAAATACAAGGCAACTCATCTAGCCCAAAACCTCTCTTTTTTTTTCTCCGGCATGCTAGCCAAAATGCAGCTAAAGGACATGAGAAAAGAAAGCATCTTGAATCTAGACTTTGATTACATACCCTTCCAAGCCAAAACCAACCTTCAATTGGAAATCTTGATAAACAAAGATACAAATTATGAGCAACCAACATCTAGAAGCATTTATAGTATCAAAATTCCATCATATCCAAAATGCGTCAACTCTATCAAATTCCATGCATTTATGTTTAATCACAATCAAGTGAAGAGCTTTAAGATCAAATTCCATTTGGTCTTCTTACTGCTGATGAACGTGAACCCCTTTCACTAGGTTGGTTTATTGCATACAAAAAGAAAAACTGTAAAAAGAAACCTTTATGAAATACAGAACTTGTGGCACAAAATAGGAAACTTGTTAGAAAACATATTTTAAAGCAGGTAACCTTTAACAATACAATATATGTGACGGGTGGATAAGATAACTGCCGTACACATTGAAAAGTACCAGCCCCTTGATAGATTCTTTCAAACCAAAAATTACGTCCTTTCTCACAAATCTATTCAAGCTGATAAGGAAATTCAGGTAAATTATAACTTAATATTCACATTTTGTACAGAGAGAATATTCAATATGACCAGCTGAAAATGTTAATAATTCTCAACTATTTGAGCCGGATTACAAAACATGGACTTAGTTTAAAAGCTCTTATCAGTTTGTCACCAGAACATGCCTTCCAAAGTCTTCATTATTAATCAAACAGTGATTATAAAATCAAAATCCAGACAAAAAGAGAAGGTCAACTGGACATTCATTAAATGCATACACCCACCAACACCTAAATGTCCAATACACAATGATACAGCACAAGTAGCTGATAACATGCATAAGAAATCCCAACTTTGAAACGCAAAGCACAACCGGTTCTCAAAGCACCATCATGTTCAAAAAAATGAAGTTGAAATTTTATGTTCAAAAAATTGAAGTTCAAATTTGGAAACTAAAGTTATACACAACTCCCAGACAGGCAAAGACCTTGAGAGTTGTGATAAAAAAACAAAGTGACAGAAAATCTCCTCATACAAGACGAGCGAGAGCACAGAATCTCAGAGCCGAAGAAACCAACATCCCAAAAGCACAGAACAACAGCCTCTCTGCCTCACCATAAAACAGAAAGAACACAACTTTAAGCTTAAAATAGAGAAATTCATTCAAAAAATCAAAATCCAGAAAAATATTAGTAAAAACAATTTAAAACCCACTACCAAAAATCAACAAATAAAAAAATTTCAAAACCCAGAAGAGAAAAGTAAAGACCTTGAGGGTGCCATTACAAGAACAAGGAGCTTCCAAAGCAAGAACCTCATCTTCTTCTTGACATATCCTGCATTCAACCATCTCTACTTTATTCAAAGAACATGAAGAACCCTCTTCGTTTCCTTTCACAGAACCAATACTCTCTTTCACATTACTATCCTTACTTGTTCCTTCAACTCTAACAACATTACTACCATTTCTTTCTCCATTATTAACTGGCTCAAAACAGCTTGAGGCTACTATGATTCTGTCTACACACACCATCAAGTCATCAACCATCTCTCCCCACCACTCTCTATAATGTGAACGCTGTTTTTATACTTTCTCTCTCTAGTTCTTCTTGGCCTGTCGCTCTCTCTCTCTCGAAGTGGAGGAAGATAGTAGGAGAGAGGAGAGGAGTGAGGGAGTGGGGCTCTCAAAAGGTTAAGGTTTGTGGGGGCGGAATTTACGAAATGGACCTCTTCTCTGGCTGTACTTGAGTGGACCTGGTCGTAGAGTTTACTTACATTTCTGCCAGGAAAAACTGGTCAGTGCTTGCCTGACAAGGAAGTACCTCACTGATTTTGACAGAAAATAAAATATAAATAATTTGTTAAACAGAAAATAAAATATAAATAATTTGCTAACAGGTGAAATTAAAATATCTTCAAAAATTAAAGATTTAACAAACACTAAACTTTCATTAAAAAAACAAATTCAGGACAAAAGTTTTAGCCTTTGAAAATTGTTTTTCCTAAGAAAAATGATTTTTAAAATATTTTTTAATGTAGTAATATTGAAAATAAAAAATATTTTATTTTATTTTAATATATTTTCAAATAAAAAAACACTTTAAAAATAATTACTACTATAATGAAAAACGAATTCTTATTTTTATTTTTAATTATGTAGGATTGGAGTTTTGTGTAAGAGATTCCGAATACTTTTAAAAATTATATTATTGATATCTTTCACAAATTTAAAAGATATAGCGGTCAACAAATTAATACATGTCATGCCAATATATTAACTTTTCAACAATTTGACCGATTGAATTATTTAAAAATTAAATGATCGATTTTGACAATATTCTTTTAAAAATTAAAGAAATTAATATATTTTCAAATATAAATTATTTTTAAAAAACAAAAGTATAAAAAAATTATTTAAGTAAATTTAGCATAAGAAATTGCCTTTTGCATTGATCGAATTCCAGTGAATGTTTGACTGATTGCATGTATCAATTGAAATTTGACTGTTTTTTATTTATTTAATTTTTCTCCTTTTAACAACTATTGAATGAATAATGAATTATTGCCTTAATTTGACTCAATAATTAGTTATTAATAGCAATATTTAATCACATTAGACTGACCGTTGCTCAACATTTGATTAAGTGTGATCGAATGTAGTAAAGACAACCACAAACGTTAAGAAAAACACTTCAAATTTACCATTTCCCCCCTAATTGTTGTTGTAAGCTTCTTTAAAGGATGTCTTCTATTTCTGTTTTATAAAGGTATTTTTAATTTAAAAAAATTAAATTAATATTTTTTTATTTTGATATAAAAAAGAAGCTATTTTAATAAATTTTTAAGCAAAAACACATTGTTAATTGCATATGATATTAATATTAGTTCAATTTAAAGGAGTGACAAGCATGTACAAGGAACGTTAATGACATATTTTTAAGAAAATCTTATAATCTAATATATATATTTCTTTCTTTCTAGATAAAAAAAAATGAATATATAGATTTTTTCAACATTATTTTTAATAAAAAGAATTCTCAATCACAAATCAACATTTTTATACACATATCTAATTAAAAAATTGATATTTAATCTAAACATAATTAAGATTAAGATATGTAAGCTTGCAATATTGTTGTGTACTTAATTGTGTTTCATAATTTTATTTTTCAGGTTTTTTTTAAATTAAACTATTTTTTTATCCATACCAATATAATGTAAAAAATATTTCATTAAAATAAAATAAAATAAAAATTATAGAGCGATAAAAATACCCTATATTTGAGTGGTTTTAAAAAGGCAAAATAAAATAAAATAATAATATTGTATACCGTATCCCATACGTTCTGGTATCTCTTATTATTCTTATTATTATTATTATAAAAATATAATAATGGCCCAGCGTAAAGAATGCTACGTTTTTTTCTCTGGGTGCATGTCTCTGTCAAGGCAAATCAGCATCCAGGCAGGCAGCACTGAAATCGTTCGACGAAAAACGAAAAAGAAAAATGATTTTTTAAAATTTATTTATTTTTTAAATTATTTTCATGTAAAAAAATATTATTTTTATATATTTTTAAATAAAAATCATTTTAAAAAATAATTAATTTCAACAACACTTGCAAGCATACAAGATCTTCTCGGGTTCAAATCTCAGACTGAAATAAGTGTCTTCGATGGATAGTCCCCATGAGTTTTCAATTACCTGCCGCTGCTTGCTGTTATTATTGAATATTAATTTCCTACTATTTATTGGGTAATTAAGGTGCTTAAAAGGCCCTTATGATTTCAAGGCTGTTTTATAATTTTGTTTTGGCCATTTATTTTTATTTTTCCCATAAAAATAAAACGTTACACCGATCGAGTTTATATGGATTCATCTCTTCTTTGAGTGGTTGATGTAGTGGGGCAACTAGTTATTATGTGCTTTAATAGTAAAATTGAAGCTTAATAGAGCCAATTATATTTGTAATATATTTGATACACAATTATTGTAATTATTCGAATGATTTGACAAATTTAAGAATAACTCAAATGATTATCAATTAATTTAATATTAAAAAATAATAAAAAATAATCCCATTAAAATAAACCAAAATACATAGATTTTTTTTATATATATATATATATAAAAACCCAGTGAAAACAAAAAATATTATTGAAAGATACATGAGAATGATATTTTTATGAGAACATAATGGGGACAAGAGTCATATTGATAATATGATTTAAAATTAATAGTATAAATATGATGTTTTTATTTATAAGCAATCCAATGATAGAAAGTCATCTCAAAGAGATAATTATATTTTAATATATTTATTATTAATTTAATTCCAGTAAAAACTATTTTCATATATAAAAACACATTAAACAAACTTCTAATACTCTTGACCAATATATAAAAATATTATTTTAGCTATCTGACATAGTTTTGTCTTAAAGCTGTAAAAATAAAAGACAAAAACTGAAGTATTTTGTCCTTTCCTTTTTGGAGATGTATAATTAAATAATTATAATTACAAAAATGATGGGATCTGACTTAATTTAATTATATAATTAAGATGATGAAATGTGACCATGACTAGAATAAAATACCAAGAGTTTTTTGGGTTTTTCGCACTTTGAAAATAGAGTAGAAATATTACTATACCCTTTAAAAAAATAATCAAGGAGCATGTTAAGGATATTTTAGTTCTTTCACTATTTTTAAATGATCATCTAGTTCGTGAAGGGCATAATGGATAATGGCTTGTATAGGAGATGAAAACCATTTGATTTGGTATATTTATTTTTGAAACACATGAGCAATGTTATTAAGGGAAGGTAAAGAAGAGCCTTGGTATATGAAGCTATTTTGACTAGGATCTTCAATGCATTTGATGTGAATATGGGGACGGTAAAGTCATTGAGAGAGATCATATCTATAGTGCAATAAAATTGAGAAAATGAAGAATGGTTTGTATTGATAATGAGTGCATTTACGATTTCTCAACGGGGCTGAGTGCCCTGGAAAGTTGGACGTATAATCATGTTTCACGGTCCATTGATGACCACAACAAAAGGCCAGTAGAATAGGAAAACAACGAGGTAGAAGCATCCAGGCTCTAAACACTGAATCAATGGAAGAACAGGGGATTCCAAGAAATTAAAAACAAAACGTTAAGAGAGGATTCATGCTTACAAACCCAAATTCCTCACAAGTTACATGGTTAGTTAAAAGGCTCGCAGTGAAATTGGATCTCCCTTACTAAAAATCTGGGGAAAGGTCCAACACACATGTAACAAGGAAGAACTACTGACATAAACATCATACATACATGAAGACTCCATAACTATATACACAGCACTGGAGAGCACCGTGCATTACAACTGCCTTTTTATTCAATTGAAGACGAGCATACTGTCCCTGCAATTCAGGTTTAGAACATGGGTGCGTGCTGGTGGCTTCAACCTGACCACCCTCCCCTCTGAGAACCCCCAGATGACTGGACATTCAGCCTATCCAGCACAGCATTAAAATCCACAGGCTCGCCCCTCTCCTCCATCCTCTGAATCACACTGGCAGCATGATCGCCCCGGAAACCCATGCTTACCAATTTCTCGATCAGGTCACTGTAGGGATGGTTACCAAAAAAGGGTGAAGGGCTTGAATGGTGGGGCAGCAATCCTGTGCCTGCAGCTGGCTGAGGAGGGTATCCACCCTGTGGGAAGTGAGACTGTTGAGGTGTATGGTGTGTTCTCCCACCTTCACCATCATAGATCATGTATGCACTTGCTGGAGGCTGGCCTGGGTGAGGTCCAGCAGCGGCATATGCATCATTGTGTTGTCCTCCAAAAGTGCCCTTAATTTGCTGAGGTGAAGGATGCCGTGGTTGCTGTGGAACACCATACCCATAAGGCATGGTGTCAGCACGACTAGCTAAGGGTTGTGGAGCACCTGAATATGAACCTTGCATGGGCAAGCTGATCGGCAGAGTTTCTTGTGGAGAGGGATTTGTTGGCTGACCTGGTGGTTGGTAGGGAGTGTAAGCTGTTGTAGATGTAGGCTTGATCTGGGGCTGCATCTGTTGTGGTGGTTGAACTTGCAAAGGTAACTGCTGGGGCCACTGTTGCTGATACTGAGGAAATTGTTGGCCTTGTGGCGTCTGGTTTACTTGTGGCTGTGCAGGCTGTGGTGCTACTCTAGAGACATCTTGCATTTGGGCTGTTCGGTACTGGGGATCAGAAGGTAGATATTGGTTCTGAGGGTGTTGGGTCGGAGCTGCTGAAGTTGGTAACTGGGCAGGAGGCAAATAATAAGATTGCTGTTGAGTCACATTCTGAGGCGGGGCTTGAGAGGGTGGAGGCACAGGTGGGGCATGTTGCTGTGGTGCTACCTGGTGTGGTAGTGCAAGAGCCAATTGCTGGTTACGCATATCAAATGCATTGTCAGTTGCTCTGGGATCAGAGGCAGCTGGTGTTGCTTTTTCCTCATTAGCTTGGGACTGGCTTGATGAAGAGGGTTCCTTCTGTGCAAGCTGAAGCTTGGCTAATTCTTTCTGAGTCTCAGCAAGCTCTTGCTTATCTCTTAGGATCTGGACAGACCTGTGCACCTGCAGCAAGCATCATAAAACAAGCCATGCTCTAGTATCAAATGGCCAGAAAAACATAAAATACCAGAAAATCATGACATGTGGTCAGCAAAAAGAAGTGATAAATGCATTTGTTGTTGTATTTTAATAGTTGAAAGTTTAAGAGAAAAGTAGAATTGCCTTCCCACAGAAACCCATGATTCTTTTCTGCTAGGGTTCCAGACAGCACAAAAAGAAAACAGATAATACCCTAATATTACGTTAAAACAGATAATACCCTAATATTACGTTAATACTAATATCTCACCTGCCCATTTAGCCTCCCTAATGCTATCTAGGTACTAATATCACTCAAATATGCATTTCACCTCATTTGATAATGTAATGACATCAACTAATCTCAAAACAGTCTCTCGGAAGAGCTGTACTGATCTACACCTGCAAATGTGAAATGGATTGATACACATAAAGTCATGACATTCATATCTCCCCTTCTTCATTTGAAAGCCGCATTAGTTTCATAGGGTTAGTTAAGTCCTAGACTATCCTAGTTTTTTATGACACTTGCACAAATGAAATTTAAAGATGGAAAAGATTATATTACAGCCTGTATATGGTCCAATTACAGTTTTTACTAACTTTTTCCTAAGAATTGTTCCAAAGTTATTATATTATGTATCATGATTTTATTTTTAATGCCAAAACAACTTTTCTAGCCCAAGCACTGGTTGCTTTTCTCTTACTCTTTCAACCATCTTCCAGTGCCTTCCCCCATGTACCTCAAGAACTCTTTCTTGTAAATCTCCAACACTTGGAAAGAAAAAATGGACTAGAAAATTGAGACCTAAAAGACAAATAAACAAGTTTAAAAATGGCATGCCAGTCCAGGATGTGTCATACAACTAAAAGGTTGAAAATCTGGTAACTCCATGCACTTCCAAATGTCATTCAAAGACCAAGGGAAATAACCAAGATTACCATATGCACATACTAATAAGAAAAAGGTTTGAAAAACACACATTTTGTGAATGGAAAATTGAACCAATAGAAAAATGAAACAGTCATGTATCATGAATTCATAATACATTGCTTAATACATGTAAAAGAAGAAGATGAAAGCGGTATGACCCACACTTTTAAGTGTCCCAGTTAAACATATCAATAATCTATAAATCCAAGCTCTAAAAGAAATGCAAGTGCATAAAAACTAAAAACCTTGACCTTTCCAAGTACTAAAGTTTGATGGGAAACAGCTTATTTAAGATCAGGTCATCAGGCATAGCCTTAGAAGTGAGTTCCTAGTTCATAACAAGCATTAAAAAAAAAAATACTGTTGGGGCATTATTATGGATCATAACCTCAACTATCAATTGTGATTTAGCTGTTTTATCTAATTTTTGAAGGTTAAACTTCCTAGCATAGATTTAGCCATCAAACACAACCACTTATTAATACATGATAGTGAAAACACAATCGCAAAGAAAACTCACCTCTTGAATATGCTTCTCAAGAGATTTGAGTTTTACATCTGCCACCTCATTGTCACGAATAGAATCTGATCGCATATCTCCAATTGCTTTATCAAGGTTGTAGCAAGACAATTCTAACTGGGACAGTCGTGAACTGATACCCTCAAGAAAACGCATGATGTTGTCAGTATGTTTTTTCATGCCTTTCTCAATGGTAGAGACTATATCTGGACCGAAATGGAAAGAATCCTCTGGCTGGCTATAGGAACCACCAGGAAACAATGATGACCTTGTCATTTTGCTTTTGTGGAAATCCTGCTTGAAGTAGAAAATAGCAATTCTTCATAAGTTATTGTGATGAAAATTCTGCTTATACTGAATGGATATGAAAATGCATTCTGGTTTGAGCATATAACTTGAGTTGAAAGTAAGAAACCATTGCAAACATCTAAGAAAGCAATCTGATTAGGCTTTCAATTCTCAAACTAGGACCTCTCCCATCACGTACACCAGAAATATCAATCGGGTGCTTGCTTAGCAAACCAAGTACCAAAGAGAAAGAAAATGGAGAAAAAAAACTATCTAGTGGCAAGTGATATTGTGGGTGCGCAAACAAGCTTTGCAGGAAAGTTTTTGAAGTGCAGCCAATTATCATCACTACAAAATTTAAATTTGCAGAAAAGAAAGCAATGTAAGATCCAAACAATTGATAGCACACCAGCTCCAGATAACTCCTCTAAATGCTTTGCTTTACAATGCCGCTAGTGTGTTATCCAAATTAGATACTTTAAAATAATGAATAGCCAAGTAAACACAACCACACCCCTTCCCCTTACTGTCCTCATGAAAATCTTGGCATTTTAAAAGCAGTCAGATTGACTTATTTTGAAACACATTTTTTACTCAAAAGAAACTTCAAGGTGTTTGGTTCTAAAGTAACAAGACCTCTTTGTGCTCAACAAGGATTGCTAGTCAAAGCAAGCATGAGACTATGTGCAGCTAAATATTGAGGCCTAAACCGTCATTCACAATTTGTAATAAAAATTCCAATACATGGCCTAAGGTTAGCATCTTACAAACCATCTTATTTCATCTAAACCTCCACAATCCACCACGCCAACTTCACACACTTATCTTAAGAAATGACAAAAACAACTAAACTTAGCCAAAACTCAATCAAATTCATATTCTAATTTGCAAAGCAAGGAAACCCCAATTCAACCAAAACCCACAAAGCCTGTGATTTTTTCAGCAAAATTTTAAACTATAACATTCATCTTTTGCTTGCCATAAACCAAAAATAGCAAAATTGCTAGAGAAGCTAAAATAAAAAATTCATTTCAAATTCAAGAATCCAACTCACGGTCATACACCCACAAAAATAAGCACTAACCAAACCCAAAAAAAAAAAAACACAGTCGAAACCCTAAATCCCCAGATTCCAAAAAAGGAACACGGAAATTCAACAATTACACCTGACCCAAACCAAAAAAATCAAAGCTTTATCAAACCAAACAGCTACCTTGCTCGAATTGGACACAATCACAGGATCCGAATGAGACTCATCTGTGGAATCTTGATTGTTGGTACCGTAATCTTCATAAGAGCAGAGAATGTCATCGGTCCCAAAATCGAATCCCTTTGAGCCATATGTGGCCGGACCCGATGAACCAGATGCCATTTTGAGAAGTGGAAAATTGAAATTATAGAAATTGAAGAGAAATTCAAAGGTTTTTGGAGAGAGAAATTTGGGGATTTTTGAAGAAAATAATACAGAGAAAATTCAGCTGGGCTTGTTTTTTCTTCTCTCTTGCGTGTTTGAATCATGGTGAAACCTTTTTTTTTTTAAAAAAAAAAATATATATTAAAAAATATTTTTTTGTTATTTTATACTAAAATAATTTAAAACACATATAGAAACAATTTAGAATAAAAGATTTTAAGTACGGACACTGCTCTCGAAGGAAGTTTCTCTTTATTTTAGTACATAAACCACAAATTCTTACAATTGTGTCCCCAATTATTAATTTTGACCACACAATTGTACGAGATGGGTAGATGGTTTGATAAGTATTATGAAATATGTGAAAATAATATTTTTTTAAATTATTTTTAACGTTAACATATAAAACAAATAAAAAATATAAACAAAATTAATTAATTAATTTTTAGATTTTTGTAAAAGTATAATACCACTAAAAAACAAATATTTTTATAGTCATTAAACCTGACTCGCGGTGTAACTTAGATTAAGATTTCAATTAAAAGATTACTAGGTCAAATTCTAAATGATGTTGCTTTAAATAAAAATAATAAATAAATTATTAAAAATGATTTGGTTGAGTCAATTTCATCAATATTCATATTAGTTTAAAATAAAACTAGATGTGACATAGATTTTAGAGATGCATATTATTTGATCAATTCCCAATTTAGTTTAAGATTAATATAATCATGGCACAAACAATTCATGATTAAGTACACAAAAGTTGCAGGAACAATTAGAGATGTTCGTATGTCATTTTTGCGGTGCTTTACTTTTTTATTAGCTTGCAAGATATTTAATGGATCCGGAAATTAATTGTAGTACGTATAAACTAGCCCGGACATTCTAATTATAAAAAAAAACCTTAAAGATACATGGTGATTTGAACATACACGTTAATTAAAGAAAACTTATGGGTAGAATTGAATATTTTTCTTAGCTCTATGCATCTGTTAAACTTTGGGGATGATGAAATCGACAGTGAAATTTTGTGGGATTTCATTTCACAAAGTGATAGTTACCCTAATCATGTAGTGGTTCACTATGGGGAATTTTATGAGCATGACCTCTTTATTTTATAGTTTATAATAGTTACTGGTGTCAAATTCATGGAGTTCATACGATGAACATAGTATTTACATGTAACAGTAGACCTTTGATTTGCTAAGTACATCTTTTGTTAACTGAATTTAACCGATAGATCATTGTAAATAAATTTTCACTGGCCTTTAAAGCTTGCCTGAACCAGATGCTACAATGTAGTTTTAAGTGTTCGGCATTGCATTTTATTTTTTATTTTAAATTATATTTTTTAATATTTTTAAATAATTTTTATATATTGATGTTAAAAATAATTTTAAAAAATAAAAAAATATTATTTTAATATATTTATAAATAAAAATTATTTTTAAATACAATCACAATTTATAATGTGCATGATGCTGAGCTACTAAAATGAGTCTCTTCCAAGCAACCGCATCGATTTTCTTATAAGATTTTAATATTATATTAAATAATTATGTTCCATATTATTTGAATATTTGGGAATAGAAAAATCTATCTTTATCCATAGAATTTTGAACCTTTAAGCTGAGAATTTGACACTAGAAAGAAAGGGCCATGAGATGAAAGTTACAACTGTACTTGGAAGCAATGATAGATGTTGTCTGGATGCTTTTTCATCTGTGGCCCCTCCCTCTAAAATCTATATTCTTCTCAAAAAAAGCTATTACATGATTCATGACTTTGTGATCCCATAACTCATCTTTGCTAGAAAGATTTATGGTCACGCTTTCCAGAATCATACAGAGAGAACACTTTTACAGGTATCGCTATAAAACTTCACTTCAAAGTTTAAGTTATTATATCAACTTTTAAAATATAATTTATATTATTATCTAATATATTTTTTTAATTGAAAGCTTTTTAGATATAAAACTTGTATAAACTCTCTTGTACTTTATTTTTTTTATTAAATAGAATAAGAATTATTAGGTTTGAACTTATGACTGTTGGGTTAATAAAATTCTAATATCATGTCAAGAAACTATTTCGACAACATGTATATTACTGCATATTACTGCAGTAAGACATTGCAATTCCAAGTGCATAGAGGGACAATAGACATTGACATAACACCAGAATCTTCAATGATAGTCAAATTAATGGTACATCAGCATTAATAATTCAAAAATTTCATCTGAATGTCACATAGCTACACGGGTTTTCAGCAAACACAGCAAATGGCTTGTAGAAGCCGAAAGAATCCAATAGCGATCCATGCACGCATAATGCCAAATCGTAGCAGAAAGGTGGAGAGACAATGGTGGAGGAACCATAATTTGATGAAGCAATACTTGGGGACAGGAAGGTGTAATAGTTAGGAGATGAATGGCGATCCACTCTTAACCATCTAGAATAATGGGAGTAACAAAACTATGAGCCCTGCTGTGAACATCAAGAATGAGGATTGAGTAGCTGAAATCTGAATTCCTCCACTTTTCTTGGATTCTTCCAGGTTTTGGCAATCAAGCCCATTCTTATCTTCTCTGCACTCATTGGCAAACAAGCCAGGAGGGTATTTCCCGTAAAGATTTATGTAGCTGAACATGGTTGAGGCACAGTCGGTTTCCAGGTCATTTATGGCATCGCTAAAAGGGCAAGCAAACTCCTTGAAAGCATCACAACATGATTTTGCTGGGTATTGGGGTCCTTTGCATGTATCTGTGATGACACTGTAGTCCAAATTTTCAAAGCTCGTTGCAGGCTGCAGACAGGGAATAGTGGAGGAAAAAATGAAAATTCAGCGTGCCATATCTTATTAGAATAACTAGATTATGCATCAACCCTAATATCTTGTCTGTTGGTTTGTGTTTCTTCAAGAAAATAGTCCAAATGAATAGTATTGGCAAGTGATGTCAATGGCAGGAAATCAGCCTCTAATTGATGTCAATCAGCCTCGTGAAGTCCTATATAACGATGGTTCAGGTGGTGCCGAGACGATATGTCCACCTCTTTGCCGAAGATGGATAGAACAGGCAGTGAAGACTTTCCGCCATTGAAGATTTCCTTCAACAAACTTCTTTCAAACTTTAGTGTCATTTTAACAAGCGATTCTATGTAAATTTATAAATGTATTCATTTCCCTTTGACCACCTTGACCCATTGGATGAACAGTATCATTCTATGTTCAACATTTCCAATCAAGCCATTGAAGAAAATTAGTTCAAGAATCAATGACAAAGAATCAACAGAGGGAATTTGAAATGGAGACATGTTTCCCTTCTGCCAAACCATTCATTTGCTGATCAAAATCAGGCCGAACTTTCTTTTCATTGAGATATTAATTAAGATTGAAGAAAATTAGCAAGAATCAATGAGAAAGAATCAACAGAGGGAATTTAAATGGAGACATGTTTCGTTTTTAATCTCCCGGAGATCTAAATCAATCTCAATCCTCCTTGGACCAGAAATCACCCTCCTTTTCTTATCTTTTCACTGCCAAAAACCAGCCTTCACCTATTTTTCTTCTTTTACTATTTTTAGCCAGAAAGAACATGATTGCATCATCGCAAGAATGGTGAGGGAAAACGTTTAAGCAAAGGAACAGTAACACACGCATATTGCTCATTAACAAATTCAGCATAGAGATTTACTGATCAAGTATTAACAAATTCAACGTCCCCCCGCTACGCTGTTTTTGTTGATTTTGTTGAATTGATTGTTGGATAATTTGTGGCAGATGAGAAAAAGAAGAAATTTAGGCAGAGAGAAAAGAAGGTAAGTCTGCTAACTAGCTAACTGTCGTAAAAACCAAGAGGCAAACTAGCTTTACAATATGACAATTAGGGTGCTAGTTAATTACTTTCTTGGCCTCAGGATCCTTGATTGTCTTTGGTGGGAGAAGATCCCAGTCAGAGTACAACCTTTCAACATGCCTCTGAACCCTCGCAAATTGGGCTAATCTTTCAATTTCTAGTTTCTGAAACTCACTTTTTTCCTTTTGAGCAGATACTGCATCAGCTCTTGCTCTATCAGATAATTTCGTAGCCCTCTTGCATTCTTTTTCAGAACAATTACACCTTTCCTGGACTTCTGAAAACCTCTCAAATTCAGATTGATACCTTTGCTCCAGATGGATCTTCTCTTGTTCCAGAATCCTAACTTCTTTGTCATAAGATTGAGCCTTAGCATTTGCAGTCTCTAGTTTCTCAACCAACACTTTAATTTCAAGCTTCAGAGATGATATTTCAGTGCCATAACTCTGCATTTTTGAGTCAGCAGCCTTTAGCTCCAAATTTAAAGTAGTCAAACACTGCTCGGCATACTCAATTCTTCTGTTCTTCTCCTTTATTTCATCCTCCTTAACAACCAAATGGCTAGAAAATTCTTCCCGCAGTGCATCTTCCCTCAGTTGTGTTTCTTTATTAGTTCTTTCTTGCACATTTGCCGCCTTCTCTAAAGCAGCTTTTGTCTCTCTTACAGCAATGTCATACTTCCGTTTCCACTCAGCTGCATCTTCTTCAGCTGACCTCATTTGTTCATGAGCAGCAGCCAACCTTGCGTCAAAAGCACTTCCCCGTGACTTCAGTATTGCAATCTCTGAAGCTGCCTGCTCTTCATCAGCTGAGTCATTGGTTTTACTTGCAACCTCTCTAATGAGTGCTGCGCCAGCATTTTCCATTGGATCAGGTAGCTCAATAGTATCATCCTCAATTTTAATTGATTCATCCTCACTGGTATGGCATTCCTCACTTCGATTGCATTTACTGCATCTTGCCTTGCCTTTGTATCTACAAATACCGAAATGGTATTTATAACATACTTGACATTGTGGCTTCCCCCCCTCTTCAGCTTTCGTTTTTAATCTCCCGGAGATCTAAATCAATCTCAATCCTCCTTGGACCAGAAATCACCCTCCTTTTCTTACCTTTTCACTGCCAAAAACCAGCCTTCACCTATTTTTCTTCTTTTACTATTTTTAGCCAGAAAGAACATGATTGCATCATCGCAAGAATGGTGAGGGAAACGTTTAAGCAAAGGAACAGTAACACACGCATATTGCTCATCAACAAATTCAGCATAGAGATTTACTGATCAAGTATTAACAAATTCAACGTCCCCTCACTACGCTGTTTTTGGAGAAGTGAAGGGGACATTGTTTGCACTTTCGTCTCTGTAGCATTCATGTTTACAAGGTTCGATCACGAAACTCTATTTATTTATCTTACGTTTCAGTTCCTTGTTGTCGAGAAAGGAAATCTTGAAGTATCAGATAAAAATAGACACACATAATGTTGAATCATTGTGAATGACAATGTAGATACTGAACACACCATTTCGTCTTTTCTTTTTTATTATTAATATAGATGTTCGGATAAACTTGTGCAAATCTCGACTAATTTTACAAGTTCTAAAATTAATGACCCAGTAAATTTACAGGAATTATCATATTAACAATTACAAAGCTTAAACCTGAGATTAAAATTAATGATAATACAAGCTTCTAGCCACTATTATATTAACAATTAAAATACTTATACCCGAAACTTCAAGTTAAGCAACCACCTAATCACCTAGTAAATGGTTAACATTTCCTCATCTTCGGCAATTCCGTGGAGGCACAATGTAGCTGATTCAACACCAAATGCTTGCCTTAACAATTTTCCAGTGCTGTTTGCCGTAGAAAATCCTGCAAAAAGTGGATTGAACATGTGACGGTCATAAAGGGTGTGACAATATTCAGGATAAAGAACTGATGCATGAGATTTTAACCAAAATCTTATTTTTTTTCATATCATCCATTTATTATTATCAAATTAATCTAGATTAAAATTGATTTTTTTTTGACGAATTCATGTTCCGACATTTTATTGGCTAGGGATTGGACTTCATAGTTTTTCAATGCATGAACGTTTTGAGTTTAATAACCCAGACCATAAATTTGAGAAATTGATGTAAATTAATATTTTTTATTTTATTTTATCTTTTTTTTTAAAAAAAAATTGAATTTATGATTTTTATGAAAAGTACAAGTTATGTGGCAAGGAATGCTTTTTTCTTCTTCATGTTTTTGTGCATGTCAGTATTATCTTTCTTGATATTAGATCACAATAAAAGCTTGAATTGGTTCTTAGATTAACTTGATAATCACAAACTCAAAAAATTGAACTAAAATTGAGTTTCATTTTAAATCAATCTTTATATATATATATAACTTAGTGATATTAATCTTGTAACCGACAAATCGACCTAAGCAACCCATCAACTAAAATCATATTGGATTTTGAAACTTTAAAACATAGGTTAGGTGTGTCATAAAACATATATGACCAGAATTTTTTATTAATCAATTTATGAAATTACTCTGATATTACTCTTATATAGATCTTGTTATTTGATTGTTGTGTCTCCAACCCACATGACTACATATCTACCATGTGATCTAGTGGTATAAACTTAAAAATTTAAAGGATTCTTCTCCTTATGGTCTTAGATTCAAGCTATATAGTTGTCAAGTTGAGGATGATTACTGAAGATTTATATGATTTTTAACTTTATGATCCATGAAATTAATTGAGCACACATAAACTAGTTTCAATATTCATATTAATAATAATAAAAAAAGTATATCTTTGTCACCCATCACCAAACACATGAAATCATTGGTGATGATAACTTACTATTATATATATATATATATATATATATATATATCTTTTATTATTGTTTTTTTTGTAGTTTTTCTCTTGTATTGGAAGTTGTTATAGTGTCAGCATCGTTAAACATCAATGTCTATCCATATCCATAGACTTTGATGGGTTTTGTTTACAAATTAGAAGAATATTTCTAATTTTATATCAAGTGGTAAACTACTTCATAACTCATACTATAAAATAATCACTTCATGGTCTATACTTTATACCCATACCCCCAGATTTAATCAAAACCAGCAGTCAAAGCTTGGTGCATAATTACTTTGCCCACCAAAATTGCGAGGCTCGCTTTATAGTAGAGTAAAGCTCGGTATGATATGGGATCTGATTCGAGCCTGATTTTATTGAAAATAATAATTAAGATAATTACACTTGATATGATTTGATTAAAGGTGTCACTATATTTTAAAAATATTTTTTAAAAGAATTAAATATTTTTTTATTTTAGATTTTGTTTTTAATATTTTTAGATATTTTTATGTACTAATATAAAAAAAATTTAAAAAAATAAAAAAAATATTTTTAAAAACAACATTAACATGCTCCTACATATTCTAAATATTGGAGTGGATTTGTGTTTTGGTTAACTATCATTAAAATTAATTTTTTTTATATAAAAATAATATTATTTTAATTTTGAAAAACTAAAATAACAATTCACATCTCAACACATGTTAATTTGATAAAAGGTAAATCTTGTATCCGCCCTATCCTTCTAATCACAAACCAAATGCAAACTTTATTTTTTTTTATTATATTTTGATATTATAGTAATAATAACTCTTTTTTTTTGTAATTTTGAATCTCGTTACCTGTATGAGAGTATTGTTATAATTTTTTTTTAAGTATATTTTTGTTTGGAAATTTATTAAAATAATATATATATTAAAATATTTTTGAATCAGAATATTAAAATAAAATATTAATTTAAAATAAAATATTTTTTTTTCTTTTCAATTTTTTTTTTTTTTTTGCTTTTTTACAATCCACTATTAATATCTATCAATTTCCCAAACACAACACATTTCAAGTAGAAACTGACAGAACTCGTTAATAACAGAGAGAAATCGTCGCTTCTCTGCCCACTTTGAAAGCTTTGTCGTGCTACCACCTCCTCCTCCTCCCCCTTCGTCTTCTCTCCCTCTCTTTCTATACTTCCTCTCCAAACCAAAGACACAGGGCAAACCCAACTGTCAAAGAAAAGCTGTCAAAGTGGACTCATCGATGGCTTTATCTTCTTACACTTCACGCCTAAAATGCTCCCTCCCTAACCCCCCGCCTTTGATGAGGGTACAGTCACCTCAGCTCCCAGGTGTGCTTCCTTTATCCAGACGCCGTTGTGGGATAGCTTCCTTTGCGGAGTTCAGAGGACTGAGGATCCAAATGGGTTCAAAAATGTCAACCTCGTTGGTTTCGATTAGTACGAGGAGAAATCCCAAGGTTTTTTCTCGTATTGTGTCTGAAGCTCAAGAGACTTTTGTTGATAGTAAGTTTTTATTTTTTAATTGGGTTTTGTTATTTGGTCTTGTTTATTTTAGTTCTTGTGCCTTTGTTTGATTCATTGTTTGTGATCTTGTGCTATCTCAGATTTGGATTATTGCACCAAGAGAGTCTTTTTAGTTCAAGATTTTGAGTCTTATTTGGTCGCCCTTGATTAGAAATCACCGATAAACAACATTAAAAACAAGATTAAATCACTGATAAACAACAGTAACTTCTCAAAGATCTAATCTAGTTTGTAAATGGGGTTTACGCAAATTACAGTTTTTCTAGATGCTCAAGATATGATCTTTGATTGGGGAGGAGGACTAATATTACCCAAAGGAGGCTTCCAGTAAGAGTTGCATTTTAGGGTGTTCAGAGGAAATCTCTCTTATCATCTAAACAGGAGTTTGAAACCTTTTTTTTTAGTGTATAAGGGCTTTTCTAGATGCTCTTTATCATCAATATACAAAATTGATCGCAAAGAAGGGATTAGGGACTTATATTAAAAAATTGGGTTTAAGGAATTACGAACTGAAATTGCAATTCTGAAAACAATAATTGCATTGGAGAATGTTAAAGTGACCTTCATGATCATCAAATAGAAGAACGAACCTTATGTACTTTGCAGCTGGGAGAGGAGAGAGCAGCGGTGGTGGAGTTTGCATGATAGAGTGAAGGTGTGGGTTTTGGATTAGAGAAGTTTGTGAGTGTTGAAAATGAGCTGTGTCACTTCCTTTGTCAAAGACTAGGAGGTTGTCTGGATCCTAAAGAGAAGTACTCTGTTGATGGTATAAATTTTCAAGACTCAATGCGATTAGATGGAAGAAATTTATATTAGCTGTTTAACGTGCTTGAAATTGCTTTCTTCTTTTGGAAAAAAAATGTTCAATGATTTTTCCTTGTGTATATTCTGATTTTCTGAGAATCCTGCAACTTTTGTTTTCTTAGTCTTTTTGAAATTGGCGTTTCTGTTGTCTAGGGTTCAGAGGATTCAAAGGCAACAAAACCAACTGTCTTTTTCTCAAGTAAATGAAGAAACATTAACGTGGGTGTCACCTTTTCAGTATTTTTTTCTTATCTCTTAAAAAGACAAGCCTAAAAAAAGTCCTCGCTGAAATTAAGCACTTATAGGCACATATACATCAAAAGCTGCTGGTAGTGAGTTGTTTGCTTTCATTGTTTTGTGGTTTCGTCAAATCCAGGAATGTCTCTGTTTTGGATGATTTTTTGTCTCCAAATGTTTCAAGTTTAGATCCTCAGGAATGCAGGCAACTGCAAATTTCAGACACTTTCCAATAAATTGATATTTCTTATGGTTTTAGAGAAACCAATGTGAGAAGCATAGCAACGAAAGGCAAGAAATTTCTTATTAAATTGTCTTGATTTGCCCTTCATTCATAGTATATGCAACCACCATCAAAACGAAAATTATTTACAATTACATTTCGTTTCAAATGTATTCCTCAAAATTTCGTGGAATCGTCCTTGAAAAGTCTTGTCTTTAAACATGATTTTTAGAGTTCCTGCATTATGTCCAATGAAAGCATATGTCACCTCTTCTTTTCTTGTTATCAATTCAAATCTAGAAACACTGCACTTAGGCCTGATATTTGGAATTTTAACTTTTTTGGTTGATATTTCTTTGAGCCCCATGAACTTGATATTGCTAACTTAGCTACTGCTTTGAAACTATATTTAGCTTGACAAACTCATGCTTTGGTCACTAGCCTAGAAAAACCAATTTTGATCATGGTTACCTGCATGACATATTCTAATGGCAGTATAAAGTGAATATTTGGAACAAGTTCATGCCTGAAATGAAAAAAAACCTCATCAACTGTTCAGTCTTCTTAGGTGTCTTAAAGGCTTAGCTTGGGTTGCGATATCATGCAAAGGTTATGAAATACTGGATTAGGGCCTCCTGTATGGTTATTTATTTTATAATCCCTTGCGTTCTCCTCATTTACTGATGGTTATCCGATGATGAAAAAATATTATTTAACTTGGTTGTATTATTTGTCCACCATGTTCATCCTAGTTATAGTCGTTTGCTCAAAGTAATAAGAATAATTAGGCTTGTTTATCTCCTTATTTGGACTCTTTTTTCTTGGGGATATTTGTGTATCAACTGAGTGAAGCAACAGTATCTGCTTCTCTGAATTTGGTGTTGGTCTGAGAGTCCCTCAAAAAACTGGCCTTTTACTTCTACATTCCATTAACTTCTGACATATTAAAACCTTCTGAATATCCTCCAGTCATCCTGTAAAAATATAATTGCCACTAATTGGTCACATAAGGATCTACACTGATTGAGTCTCTCATCACCTATTCTGCCCTTGCATTCCAGAGCTCTCTTTATCTTTCAAACGATCCAGGGATAGGATGATATATTTTTCTTGTAGAGTGGGAAGAAGCTAAATGGTTTAATTTGGAAATGAAATGAATGAATAAAAACTTTAAACAAGTTCACCGGCTTCACAAAGTCTTTGAGGAAGGAGGAAAGGTGATTGCTGTGAAACTGAATATGTGCTACTGTTTTTAGTTGTATTTTATTTATTCTATTGAGATATCTCTCAAAGCAGTTGACATGTTTATGAAAAATCGTTATGGATCTTTATGCAGGAAAAACTTCCAGGTTATAATTTTAATCACCTTTACATGTTGCTACTTGCCCTTGAAATTAGCTGAATATTTATGCCACTAATCTCTAATTCTATCTACCCCACTCCAATTCTAACCATGTCGTTGCTGTTATTCTTTCTTATAATGCACCCCGAATGAGTTCTCTATATCACAGTTAAAATTGACATCTTTCCTTGATTTTCAAAATCTCAGTTCCCGTAGTGACGGATGAAACATGGCAGTCGCTCATCATCGAGGCTGATGGACCCGTGCTGGTTGAGTTTTGGGCCCCATGGTGCGGACCCTGCCGGATAATCCATCCAGTAATAGCTGAACTATCTACAGAATATGATGGAAAGGTCAAGTGCTTCAAATTGAATACCGATGAAAGTCCTTCTATCACAACCAAGTATGGAATCCGAAGCATCCCGACAATCATGATCTTCAAAAATGGCGAGAAGAAAGATGCAATTATTGGTTCTGTGCCCAAAACCACACTCATTTCCAATATGAAGAAATTCTTATAGAGGAGGGCAACATAAATCCTTTGAAAGGATTAAACTTTTTTATGTTCTCAAGCTGTTTTCTTTTTGTGAATTTTGAATCAAAGTTATCGCCTAGCTGTGTAGTCTTGGTTACTTCATCATATCCAATCCTTTCTATGCAACATTTCTACCACGATTAGTTATTTTGGCCCGGATCTACTCTCTGAAAGCGCTGGTGGAAGATTCGTGAAAGACCAACCATGCAAATTTGTCAATGCATGGTTGAAAATTATAGTTCATTAAACATGGCATGGAACCAGCTCCAGCCTCCTTTTGCTCCATCAAGTAGTGGCTACTCATGTTTTATTCACATCTTGAACATTTGAACTGTGACTCAACTCTTCATAGTACTATTCTTTTCGTGATCACATCAAAAACGGATTTTTTTTTTATATATTATTCATGTACCCCTTTTCTCTCTCTTTTTGAGTAAATCCGAGAGGGGAATGGATAGAGCGAAGAGTGAAACTTATCTCAACTGGTTTTCAGACTATAAGACGGACAAAAAAACCTAGCATTCAAAGGATTTTTAGACTTTTCATTTATTTTTTGGCATAGTAAAAAAATATATTTAAATTAATAATATACATGCAAAATCGGATTTAAAAAAGGATAGAGCGAGTAGTGAAACTTTTCCAGACTATAAGACGTACATAAACTACTTGAAGAAACCAAACCAATCAAAATATTTTTCCGAGTCACAAACGGAAGAGAAGATCCCTGTCTTATATATTCACTCAGTCAGCGTTACAATTTTCTATCCAAAAACAATTCCGTCCCCGTGCTCCTTCTCTGGTCATCACCGATCTCTCTTCTCTCAACCCCTAATCCTGCTGCTCAAACATGGCCCGTTCTGTGATTTTTATTATCGCCATCTTTCTTGCTTTCTGTGCGCTGTCATGCATGGCCCAACAACAACCATGTGCAACCTACAAATTTCTGAGCAACAAGCACTTCTCTTCTTGCAGCGATTTCCCGTTTTGAGTTCCTCTCTTCACTGGAACTACCATCCATTATCCAACAGGGTTGATGTTGCCTTCAGGCATACTGGCGTGACCGATCGCAGATGGATTGCTTGGGCTATCAATCCAACTTCAGGAGGAATGATTGGGTCGCAAGCAATCGTTTCTTTTCAGAGAACGGATGGAAGCCTCGCAGTTTATACCTCGCCCATAACAAGTTATGGAACGCGACTGGAACAAGGAAATCTTAGCTTTCCCGTCTCGGACTTGTCCGCTACTAATCAGAACAATGAGATGATAATCTATGCAAGCTTAGAACTCCATGGAAACATCAGTACAGTCAATCATCTCTGGCAAGCAGGTCCGATGTCTGAAAACACTCCAATGATGCATAGTGTTGGTCCATCCAGTCCCAATGTTAAATCCATGGGGAGTTTGGACTTCCTTTCAGGGAGGGTCAAAGCGATAAGAAGTTCTTCAACAACACTAAAAAATGTCCACGGAATATTGAACACAGTAAGCTGGGGGATTCCAATGCCTATCGGGACCGTCATTGCAAGATACTTGAAAAGGTTCGAATCTGCAGACCCTTTATGGTTCTACTGGCATGTCAGTTGTCAGTTGCTGGCCTATTTTTTTTTTTGTGTGGTCTATCTGGATTTGGGACTGGGATTTATCTTGGCACAAGGTCTCCTGGTATGGAACACAGCTGTCACAACATCATCGGCATCGTCCTCTTCTGTCTTGCAACAACACAGGTTTTTGGTGGTCTGGTGAGACCTGACAAAGATAGCAAGTATCGTCCCTTCTTCAACTGGTTCCACTTTCTTGCGGGCTGCTCAACACTTATCCTAAGCATATTTAACATTTACAAAACTTTTGGAGGCTTGCCTACAGTGGTATAATTCTCACTTTGCTATTGGTCACGCTACTATTGGAGATATGCACAAGATGGTGTCTGCCGTTAACTAAACGTTCGATGCCAAATACCACGGACAAAAACACCTCCACTGTCATTGCAGTAGCAACGATGGAGGTTTAGATCTGGGATTTGTGCAATGCTGAATTGGAACGTGTGATTTTAATAAAGAGAAACTTGTTTGCGGTTGGTCAAGGTGTCCTACAAGTGGAAGAGCTTTCAATGGACTCTCTGGTAAATGAAAAATTGAGGAGGATGCTCAATTTCTGTAATTTTCTTTTTTCTTTTTAAAATAATAATACCTTAATTTGTTTCAAATATTTGACAAGTAAAATTATTGACCTCGTCCACTTTGTGCCTCTATAAATAGCTTAACCTTGACCCTTTCTCCACATCACAAAACAATATCATCCTCTCTTTGCATATCAATATCAAAACTGCCTTCAGGAGTACCGAAAATGAGAAGCAATATTCTACTTACCATTACTTTAGCCATAGTTCTTGCTAGAGCCCTGCCTAAAAATATGGTAGAGGCTCAAAATTGTGGTTGTGCTGCAAACCTTTGTTGCAGCCAATATGGCTACTGTGGCACTGGCAATGCCTATTGTGGTACGGGATGTAAACAAGGGCCCTGTAGTTCATCTCTTACGCCTACCACTCCTAGTGGAAGTGGTTCTGTTGCTGATATTGTTACGCCTGGTTTCTTCAATGGTATAATCAACCAAGCTCCTGCAAGCTGTGCCGGGAAGAGTTTCTATACAAGAAATGCATTTCTCGGCGCTGTCAATTCATATCCCCAGTTTGGTAAACTTGGTTCAGCTGAAGCCTCTAAGCGTGAGATCGCAGCTTTCTTCGCTCATATTACTCATGAGACTGGACGTAAGTTCCTCTTCCATCCCTATTAACATTTCTTGTAGCATTTGAAATCTGTCCGTATATGGATTTTGTCAACAAAGTGATCTGTCTAATTAGTGTGTTTCATGGTGAAAAAGCAAAACTGACAAGAAAAAATGTCTTACTTTGCAGACTTCTGCTACAAAGAAGAGATAAATGGTGCTTCCCGTAACTACTGTAATGCAAGCTACAATGAATACCCATGCGTTCCAGGCAAAAAATACTATGGCCGCGGACCACTCCAACTATCATGGAACTACAACTATGGGCCAGCCGGAAAGAGCAACAACTTTGATGGATTGAGAGATCCTGATATTGTAGCAAGGGATGCTGTTGTATCATTCAAGACAGCCTTATGGTTTTTGATGGGAAGTGTTCGCCCTGTTGTCAGCCAAGGTTTCGGAGCAACTATTCGAGCCATTAATAGTATTGAATGCAATGGTGGAAAGCCAGATTTGGTACAGGCTCGTGTTAACTATTACAGAGATTACTGCAGTCAACTCGGCGTTTCTACTGAGAATAACCTCTATTGTTAGGTTTCTAAATAACCTGAGTTGTTATGCCAAGTTATATGGCTAATCTTATGAAAGCAGATGTACTGCAATGAAATAAATGGAAGAGAAAACATAAATCTTCTTATAATCTCTATGTTTCTTATAGTTTGTCAGTCAACGGGGTGGTGACTAAGAGGTAACCACTCATTTAATCTTCCATTTCCATAATTAATTTTCAAACTTATGTTAATATCCATAGAAGGATCTACTCTAATTACTTCTTGGTTAAAACAAAAACCAAAGAAAAATTTATTTTTTTAAATAACATTTTTTTTCCAGGAATTTGTCCTCATTTGCTTTATAGAGATTATCGATTTAAATTTTATATTATTTAGAATTATTAAAAAATTTAACTTATCGTTAATAATCAAATAACGTGTAAATTGACATTGAAATTCTAAAAAAAAAATATCTTGGACCCAGAAAGCGGCTTCAGTTTTATCTTTTTCTATGCTTTCATTTATGGTGAAAGTTTGTCGTCTCATCTTAAAAATATATACGAAGGGGACGTAAGCCTTTGGGTGAATGACTAGTCAGCGATGGCTTTGCCCTCTGTAATACGCTCGTGTGCCACCACCACTAACTTCGTAGAAGCTACTGTAGACTGCCTTTACTTGTCAAATAGATGTGATGTCACTGTTTTGATTCGAGTTGTTTTTTCAAAGAGATTTTTGTTTTGGTAAGTTGTTAAAGTTATTTTTTAAAGTGATATTTATTAGAAAAAATATAATTTTATTTTTATTTTTTAAAATTATTTTTTATATCAATATATTAAAATAATTTAAAAATATTAAAAAATTTAATTTAAAAAATATTTAAAAAAACACTTTTAAAAACAAGAATCAAACATAGTTGTTACATTAAACTTATAGTCAGTAGATAGGATATTACCTTTTCTTACGTTAAAAGATAGGATTGGACAGGCTTGTAAGTGATTATTTAAGAATGTGAATATGGTTATTTTTTAAAGTGTTTTTTATTTAAAATTATATTAAAATAATATTTTTTTTTATTTTTTAAAAATTATTTTTGATATCGACACATCAAAATGATCTAAAATATAATTTTTTAATTTAAAGTAGAAAATAAATATAAAATATTTTTAATTTATTCATAAATACTTTCCAATCGCAATCCCAAATAGCTCCCAAGTATGTTTAGTATTGCTTTTATTTTTGTTGTTTAGTTTTAAAAAAAAACAGTTTCATGAAAAGTATTTTAATTGTGGTTCAAAATAAGTTTTGAAATGTTTGGTTAAAACTGTGGTTGAGTTTGAGATTGATAAAAAATAGTTATGTGTGTTTGGTTAACATGTTTTTTATATTGCTATCAACTTATGAAATTACTTTAAAGTGTGTGTGTGTATTGTTTTTTAAATATTTAATAATTATAATAATAAAATATAATTAATAATTCAAGTAAATTAGATTTTTTTTATTCTCCTATCACACTACTTGTAATTTCATCAAGAATTAAATCCATACGTGAAGGCCTCTGCGATCTCGGAACAACATGTAATAAAATATCATTTGAAATAAAATTAGAATTGCAAAGCAAAAATTATACTGTGATTTTTTTCTAATATATTTATTAATATTTTAATTAATAATATATTTATTTATATTTTAATTATTTTTTAAATTATTTTAATATTAAAAATATATTTTAAAGCATCTTGCTTTTTATAATAATCAAATACTAAATTAATTTTTTTTTTTTAACCTCCAGTTGCACTACAATCGTAAACACGCTCTAAACTACGAATTGAATCCGTGTCTCCATGTGGACAAGATTTCAACGTTTACTTGAAACGGAAGTGATTGATTATTGTTGTGATATGAATGCCCCGCTTGTCCAAACAATAAAATAAAATTATTTTAGAATTTTTTAGATTTTGTGAGATAAATCTAAAATTATTTAGAAATTCATTAGTTAAAAATCTCCTTCGACACTTCTGATTTATTTAAAATTAATTAATCAATTACTCCTTACTCTAGTATCAAAATCAAGTAATATAGTCCTTGACCAGCTAGCATTAAATATTCTAAGTTTATTAAAGTTTGCAGAAACAATCAATTGAGAAAAACATATTCAATTGATAAGGAAAAATAAAAGACGATCGTTGATTGGTTGGAGAAAGGGAGGAAAATGCAAAGGCAGAAGAAAAGAAAGGGCAATTTCATAGAGAGTGTCGGCTAGACATCCTATTTCGTGGGCCAAGCCGAAGTTTAAAGGGCTCGAATTCCTGGCTGTTCAGAGCTGGAAGTTCGGGCCAGCTTGATATCTGTCCGGCCCATCTCAGATTGTCCAATACCATCTCCTCTTCCTTGAATTCTGGTAAGAATGGCACCAAACGCAGATCTATGAATCTTCATGCGCACAAATTCTATGTGCAAAGCAGAAGCGCTAACTCTCCACCAATTTCTTCACTAATAAAATTCATTAGTAATTAGTATATAGAGAAATCTTGACTTTATCTTAAAAAAATATAGAGAAAAGCTAAAAAAAAAAATCTTTTAAGAAAACATTTAATAAAAAAATAATATTTCTTATTCTTTTTCTTGTTCCTATATTTGTTCTTATATATTAGCTATCACACCATATCTTTCTTTTCCAACACAACATGGCACGTAATGACATTAATGTCATTCTCCAATATATTTTTGATCTGACTTTTATATTTTTGATTAACTTTATAGCCTAATTATAATTAACTCCTAAATATTTGACACGTAAAATTATATACCTCGTCCACTTTGTGCCTCTATAAATAGCTTATCCTCGACCCTTTCTCCACATCACAAAAAATATCATACCAAAAATGAGAAACAATATTCTACTTACCATTACTTTAGCCATAGTTCTTGTTGGAGCCCTGCCTAAAAATGTGGTAGAGGCTCAAAATTGTGGCTGTGCTGCAAACCTTTGTTGCAGTCAATATGGCTACTGCGGCACTACCACTGAATATTGCGGTACGGGATGTAGACAAGGGCCCTGTATTGCATCTCCTAGTGGAAGTGGTTCTGTTGCTGATATTGTTACGCCTGGCTTCTTCAATGGTATAATCAACCAAGCTGCTGCAGGCTGTGCCGGGAAGAGTTTTTATACAAGAAATGCATTTCTCAGTGCTGTTAATTTGTATCCCCAGTTTGGTAAACTTGGTTCAGCGGAAGCTTCTAAGCGTGAGATCGCAGCTTTTTTCGCTCATGTTACTCATGAGACTGGACGTAAGTTCCTCTTCCAACCCTATATATTAACATTTCTTGCAGCATTTGAATAGTAAGTATTAAAGTGCTCTGTCTAAGAAGCGTGTTTCTTGGTGAAAAAGCTAAACTGACAAGAAAAAATGTTGAATTTTTCAGACTTCTGCTACAAAGAAGAGATAAATGGTGCTTCCCGTAACTACTGTGATGCAAAAAACAAGCAATACCCATGTGTTCCAGGCAAGAAATACCATGGCCGCGGACCAATCCAACTATCATGGAACTACAACTACGGGCCAGCCGGAAAGAGCAACAACTTTGATGGATTGAACGATCCTGATATTGTATCAAGGGATGCTGTTGTGTCATTCAAGACAGCCTTATGGTTTTGGATGAGGAGCGTTCGCCCTGTTGTCAGCCAGGGTTTCGGAGCAACTATTCGAGCCATTAATGGTAATGAATGCAATGGTGGAAACTCCGGTGCTGTGCAGGCTCGTGTCAAATATTACAGAGATTACTGCAGTCAACTCGGCGTTTCTACAGAGAATAATCTCTCTTGTTAGGTTTCTAAATAACCTAAGTTGTTATGCCAAGTTATATGGCTAATCTTATGAAAAGCAGATGTGCTGCAATGAATAAAGTGAAGAGAAAATAAAGTTTCATATTATCTTTATATTTCTTATAGTTTTTCAGTAATTTTGGTGTGTTTTTATATTTATTTTTTCCCAATAATTACTGATAAATATGATATAACTTAGAAAAACACCCACTTTACGTGCCCATAAATTTGTGTTGAAAATTCAATTTACGCCTTGTATTTTATTTTCCATCAATTATTCAATTTATTTTCCACATAAATACCAAATTTTGTGAAGACAAAAAATATCAACCATGTTCAAGATTAAACCTCCTTCCATAGAACCACTTTTGATAACATATTAAGGGGTGTTTGGGAAGCCACCCAAAAACGTTTTTGGGTGCTTTTGGTCCATTTTTTTTTTTGAATTTTGAAAACAGACGGTTAGTGTTTTTAGATCATTTTGATGTGCTGATATCAAAAATGATTTTTAAAAAATAAAAAAACATCATTTTAATGTATTTCGGCACGAAACACACTTTGAAAAGTTACAGCAACAGCTCTCCCAAACACCCTCTAAATAATTAAGATCAAACATAAAAAGAAGACTAGAATTTTAAATGATCTCAATATTATGAATATATAGTTTTATTCTAGATACAAATAAAATATATATAGAATAAATTCTACTCTTGAGTAAAAAAAGGGTCACGAGTAAAATGTTTACTTAGACATATCGCTAGCCAAAATATGATATTTATTCCAGAAACAAGATCTGAGATATCCAAGGTGAAGGAAATATGGCTGTGATTTCCTTTTGCTCCATATTATCATGTTCGGCGTTGCTAGGCCACGCGCTTTGCTCACTTGACCGACAGCACTACTGGGCAAAGCAGATATGATTTCCCCCCCTCTCCCATGTTCTCATTAATAACTAATAATTTTAAAATTTATAAAATTAATTAAAAAATATATAATTACATTAATTTAAAAAATGATTTTTCCACAAGAAGTGACCGAACTTTGGCAAGATATCTTGTCAGCTACAAAAACTAGTTGAGAAAAAGAAGGGAGGCCTAGCAGCCGGCTTCAGTTTTATCTTTTTCTATCCTTTCATTAACGGTGAAAGATTGTCTTCTCTGTCTTATAAATATATCGGAAGTGGACGTAGATTTCGGGTGACTGACAAGTCAACGATGGTAATGCCCTTTGTAGACCGTCGTGTGCCACCACCACTAACTTCGTAGATGCTACCGTAGAATGGGGCTGCTATTATTTTTTTAAAAAACTAGAAAATAATTTAAAATAAAATATTTTTTTTAATTTTAATTTATTTTTAAAACACATACATGGTACACTAGAATGAAACGTATAGTCGTGGATAGGATATTACCTTTTCTTTCGTTAAAATATACTATTGGACAGGATTTTTTTTTTTTTATAATAGAAGTGTGGTTGTTTTTTAAAATATTTTTCGTAATGAAATATATTAAAATAATTTTTTTTATTTTTTTTAAATATTTTTGACATCATCATATTAAAATAATCTCAGAACACTAAAAAAATTAAGTTTAAATAAAAAATAAAAATAAATTTATTTTAAATTTTTTCATAAACTACAAATTGAATCCGTGTCTTCATGTGGACAAGATTTCAACGTTCACTTGAAACGGTAGTGATTGATTATTTGTTGTGTTGTGAATGTCCCATTCGTCCAAATATTAAAATAAAATTATTTTAGAGGTTTTAAAATTCTGTATATAAATAAAAAGTTATTTAAAAATTTTATATTTTTTATATTTTAAATAAATTTTTAAATTTCGTTATTAAAATCCTGTATTTTAAAAGTTTTTCTGAAAAAAATTAAAATGTTATTTTATTTTTTACTTTAAATTAAAAATTAATATTTTTAGATTTTTTTTAATTAACTGATATTATAAAAAATATTTTAATATATTTAAAAAAATTATAAAAATAATATCAACCAAACAATTGATTCACGCATCCATGCTTCAAGAAATTTTGAGGTACAAGTTTATCCGGATATTTTTTTTAGCAGCCTTCTATGATAATTATCTATATCTACCTTACAGTCAAGTCAATGAAAAGCCTACAACATTTGACTATGTCGCGCATGGAGCGGAAGAAATTCTAAACGTTTCACTGCGAGTGAACATGCATTTTAAAAGTATTTTTTTTATTTTAAATTAATTTATTTAAATATTAAAATATTAAAATATATTTTTAAATATATATTATTTTAATATTTTTTTAAACAGAAATTAATTTAGAAAACAAGCTAGAATTGCAAAATTATTCCTGTATATCTACGTGTTGTAACAACAAGATACAACTTAAAGCTACATGTTGATAATAATAAAAAAAATAAAAGTTAAGATGGAAAAATCCCCTGAATCCGTACTTCATGAAATCTTAAATATAACATAGGAAAATCCATATCCAAAGTTAAAAGCACGTTATTCAATGAATTGTGATGTAAAATGACATTTGAAATATAATATTTTTTAAAAATATTTTCCAAACATGTTACCAATCACAACATGGCACGTGATGACATTAATGTCATTTTCCAATGTATTTTTGATCTGACTTTTATATTTTTGCTTAACTTTATAGCCGAATTATAACAACCTCATAAATATTTGCCACGTAGAATTATTGACCTCGTCCACTTTGTGCCTCTATAAATAGCTTAACCTCGACCCTTTCTCCACATCACAAAAAGTATCAAAACTGCCTTCAGGAGTACAAAAAATGAGAAGCAATACTTTACTTACCATTACTTTAGCCATTCTTCTTGTGGGAGCCCTGCCTAAAAATGTGGTAGAGGCTCAAAATTGTGGCTGTGCTGCAAACCTTTGCTGCAGTCAATTTGGCTACTGTGGCACTGGCAATGCCTACTGCGGTCCGGGATGTAAACAAGGGCCCTGTAGTTCATCTCCTACGCCTACCACTCCTAGTGGAAGTGGTTCTGTTGCTGATATTGTTACGCCTGGTTTCTTCAATGGTATAATCAACCAAGCTGCTGCAAGCTGTGCCGGGAAGAGTTTCTATACAAGAAATGCATTTCTCAGTGCTGTCAATTCGTATCCCCAGTTTGGTAAACTTGGTTCAGCTGAAGCCTCTAAGCGTGAGATCGCAGCTTTCTTTGCTCATGTTACTCATGAGACTGGACGTAAGTTCCTCTTCCATCCCTATTAACATTTCTTGTAGCATTTGAAATCTGTCCGTATATGGATTTTGTCGACAAAGTGATCTGTCTAATAAGCGTGTTTCATGGTGAAAAAGCAAAACTGACAAGAAAAAATGTCTTATTTTGTAGACTTCTGCTACAAAGAAGAGATAAATGGTGCTTCCCGTAACTACTGTGATGCAACCAACAGGGAATACCCATGTGTTCCAGGCAAGAAATACCATGGCCGCGGACCAATCCAACTATCATGGAACTACAACTACGGGCCAGCCGGAAGGAGCAATGGCTTTGATGGATTGAATGATCCTGATATTGTAGCAAGGGATGCTGTTGTGTCATTCAAGACAGCCTTGTGGTTTTGGATGAGGAGTGTTCGCCCTGTTGTCAGCCAAGGTTTCGGAGCAACTATTCGAGCCATTAACGGTAATGAATGCAATGGTGGAAACTCCGGCGCTGTGCAGGCTCGTGTTAAATATTACAGAGATTACTGCAGTCAACTCGGTGTTTCTACAGAGAATAACCTCTCTTGTTAGGTTTCTAAATAACCTGAGTTGTTATGCCAAGTTATATGGCTAATCTTATGAAAAGCAAATGTGCTGCAATGAATAAAGTGAAGAGAAAATAAAGTTTCATATTATCTTTATATTTCTTATAGTTTTTCAGTAATTTTGGTGTGTTTTTATATTTATTTTTTCCCAATAATTACTGATAAATATGATATAACTTAGAAAAACACCCACTTTACGTGCCCATAAATTTGTGTTGAAAATTCAATTTACGCCTTGTATTTTATTTTCCATCAATTATTCAATTTATTTTCCACATAAATACCAAATTTTGTGAAGACAAAAAATATCAACCATGTTCAAGATTAAACCTCCTTCCATAGAACCACTTTTGATAACATATTAAGGGGGTGTTTGGGAAGCCACCCAAAAACGTTTTTGGGTGCTTTTGGTCCATTTTTTTTTTTTGAATTTTAAAAACAGACGGTTAGTGTTTTTAGATCATTTTGATGTGCTGATATCAAAAATAATTTTTAAAAAATAAAAAAACATCATTTTAATGTATTTCGGCACGAAACACACTTTGAAAAGTTACAACAACAGTTCTCCCAAACACCCTCTAAATAATTAAGATCAAACATAAAAAGAAGACTAGAATTTTAAATGATCTCAATATTATGAATATATAGTTTTATTCTAGATACAAATAAAATATATATAGAATAAATTCTACTCTTGAGTAAAAAAAGGGTCACGAGTAAAATGTTTACTTAGACATATCGCTAGCCAAAATATGATATTTATTCCAGAAACAAGATCTGAGATATCCAAGGTGAAGGAAATATGGCTGTGATTTCCTTTTGCTCCATATTATCATGTTCGGCGTTGCTAGGCCACGCGCTTTGCTCACTTGACCGACAGCACTACTGGGCAAAGCAGATATGATTTCCCCCCCTCTCCCATGTTCTCATTAATAACTAATAATTTTAAAATTTATAAAATTAATTAAAAAATATATAATTACATTAATTTAAAAAATGATTTTTCCACAAGAAGTGACCGAACTTTGGCAAGATATCTTGTCAGCTACAAAAACTAGTTGAGAAAAAGAAGGGAGGCCTAGCAGGCGGCTTCAGTTTTATCTTTTTCTATCCTTTCATTAACGGTGAAAGATTGTCTTCTCTGTCTTATAAATATATCGGAAGTGGACGTAGATTTCGGGTGACTGACAAGTCAACGATGGTAATGCCCTTTGTAGACCGTCGTGTGCCACCACCACTAACTTCGTAGATGCTACCGTAGAATGGGGCTGCTATTATTTTTAATATCAGTACATTGATTTAAAAAACTAGAAAATAATTTAAAATAAAATATTTTTTTTAATTTTAATTTATTTTTAAAACACATACATGGTACACTAGAAGGAAACTTATAGTCGTGGATAGGATATTACCTTTTCTTTCGTTAAAATATACTATTGGACAGGATTTTTTTTTTTTATATAATAGAAGTGTGGTTGTTTTTTAAAATATTTTTCGTAATGAAATATATTAAAATATTTTTTTTTATTTTTTTTAAATATTTTTGACATAATCATATTAAAATAATCTCAGAACACTAAAAAAATTAAGTTTAAATAAAAAATAAAAATAAATTTATTTTAAATTTTTTCATAAACTACAAATTGAATCCGTGTCTTCATGTGGACAAGATTTCAACGTTCACTTGAAACGGTAGTGATTGATTATTTGTTGTGTTGTGAATGTCCCATTCGTCCAAATATTAAAATAAAATTATTTTAGAGGTTTTAAAATTCTGTATATAAATAAAAAGTTATTTAAAAATTTTATATTTTTTATATTTTAAATAAATTTTTAAATTTCGTTATTAAAATCCTGTATTTTAAAAGTTTTTCTGAAAAAAATTAAAATGTTATTTTATTTTTTACTTTAAATTAAAAATTAATATTTTTAGATTTTTTTAATTAACTGATATTATAAAAAAATACTTTAATATATTTAAAAAAACTATAAAAATAATATCAACCAAACAATTGATTCATGCATCCACGCTCCAAGAAATTTTGAGTTACAAGTTTATCAGGATATTTTTTTTTAGCAGCCTTCTATGATAATTATCTATATCGACCTTACAGTCAAGTCAATGAAAAGCCTACAACATTTGACTATGTGGCGCATTGAGCGGAAGAAATTTTAAACGTTTCACTACGAGTGAACATGCATTTTAAAAGTATTTTTTCTATTTTAAATTAATTTATTTTAATATTTTAATATTAAAATAATTTTTTAAAATATATATTATTTTAATATTTTTCAAAACAAAAATTAATTTAAAAAACAAGCTAGAATTGCAAAATTATTCCTATATATCTACGTGTTGTAACAACAAGATACAACTTAAAGCTACATGTTGATAATAATAAAAAAAATAAAAGTTAAGATGGAAAAATCCCCTGAATCCGTACTTCATGAAATCTTAAATATAACATAGGAAAATCCATATTCAAAGTTAAAAGCACATTATTCAATGAACTGCGATGTAAAATGACATTTGAAATATAATATTTTTTAAAAATATTTTCCAAACATGTTACCAATCACAACATGGCACGTGATGACATTAATGTCATTTTCCAAATGTATTTTTTATCTGACTTTTATATTTTGCTTAACTTTATAGCCGAATTATAACAACCTCATAAATATTTGCCACGTAGAATTATTGACCTCGTCCACTTTGTGCCTCTATAAATAGCTTAACCTCGACCCTTTCTCCACATCACAAAAAAATCAAAACTGCCTTCAGGAGTACCCAAAATGAGAAGCAATACTCTACTTACCATTACTTTAGCCATTCTTCTTGTGGGAGCCCTGCCTCAAAATGTGGTAGAGGCTCAAAATTGTGGCTGTGCTGCAAACCTTTGCTGCAGTCAATATGGCTACTGTGGCACTGGCAATGCCTACTGCGGTCCGGGATGTAAACAAGGACCCTGTAGTTCATCTCCTACGCCTACCACTCCTAGTGGAAGTGGTTCTGTTGCTGATATTGTTACGCCTGGTTTCTTCAATGGTATAATCAACCAAGCTGCTGCAAGCTGTGCCGGGAAGAGTTTCTATACAAGAAATGCATTTCTCAGTGCTGTCAATTCGTATCCCCAGTTTGGTAAACTTGGTTCAGCTGAAGCCTCTAAGCGTGAGATCGCAGCTTTCTTCGCTCATGTTACTCATGAGACTGGACGTAAGTTCCTCTTCCATCCCTATTAACATTTCTGGCAGCATTTGAAATCTGTCCGCATATGAATTTTGTAAACAAAGTGATCTGTTTAATAAGCGTGTTTCATGGTGAAAGAGTTAAACTGACAAGAAAAAATGTCTTACTTTGCAGACTTCTGCTACAAAGAAGAGATAAATGGTGCTTCCCTTAACTACTGTGATGCAAACAACAGGGAATACCCATGTGTTCCAGGTAAGAAATACTATGGCCGCGGACCACTCCAACTATCATGGAACTACAACTACGGGCCAGCCGGAAGGAGCAACAATTTTGACGGATTGAACGATCCTGATATTGTAGCAAGGGATGCTGTTGTGTCATTCAAGACAGCCTTATGGTTTTGGATGAGAAGTGTTCGTCCTGTTGTTAGCCAAGGTTTCGGAGCAACTATTCGAGCCATTAATAGTATTGAATGCAATGGTGGAAACTCTGGCGCGGTGCAGGCTCGTATTAAGTATTATAGAGATTATTGCGGTCAACTCGGCGTTTCTATTGAGAATAACCTCTCTTGTTAGGTTTCTAAATAACCTGAGTTGTTATGCCAAGTTATATGGCTAATCTTATGAAAAGCATATGTACTGCAATGAAATAAATGGAAGACAGAATAAAATTTCTTATAATCTTTATGTTTCTTATAGTTTTTCAGTAATTTTGATGTCTGTTTTTATATTTATTTTTTCCCAATAATTACTGATAAATATGATATTACTATGAAAAACACCCACTTTACGTGGCCATAAATTTGTGTTGAAAATTCAATTCACGCCTTGCATTTTATTTTCCATCAATTATTCAATTGTTTTCCCCACATAAATACCAACCACTTCTTAAAGTTAAATTGCAGTAAAAAACTCATCAGCACAAGGTTCTATTAGTTACTATACACTTGTCAGTCAATGGGGTGGTGACTAGGAGGTAACCACTCATTTATTCTTCCATTTTCATAATAAATTTTCATTAATGGCTATGAGAAATTGAGAAGAGAGGCTATGAGAAATTCTTTTTTGAATTATACAAGCATATTGTTAATTATAATGATTTCAATAATGGGAGCTCTACAGCATTTGTTGTTTTAGTTTTTTTTTTTAAATATAAATAAAATTACCCTTTAAAACTTTTGAAGATCACTTACAGTGGCAATTAAAAATTTCATGAATCAATTGACATTTTTTTGTTTTATTTTATTGAAAAGAAGAGGTTATGTTGCCTGCTATGTCGATAATGCATGATCATTTCAATCTTGGTTGATTGATACAGAAATTAACAGAAGTGTTAGTCATTGTGTCCATCTATAATTGCCATCAATTATGAAGTCTAAGAGGGGCTAAATTGTATTCTTTTTAGACATTAAAGGATTGAATTGAAATTTTATATGAGCATTCATACCCTGCAACAACTAGGCTCTTCTCCATCGAATCACTATTGAATTGAATCTTTTAATAGTTCTATACATACTTGTCAATTCCATTTTGTCACGCCCAGAACGTTCCTTTCCGTTAAAAAATCCAAGACAAAACAATGTTATTTTCGTCTCGGTTTTAATTCTGGTCCGTTCCGGGAATTCTGGCCGGAACGTCTCAGTACCATTTCGGATGTGCCATTCCGGCTTTAAAATCCTTTTTATTTTGATTAACTTGTGATTTATTTCTAATTTTGAGATTCTGTTTGTTTGACTTTATGTTTGTATTGTATAATTTAAAGTTAATTTATCTTAAATTTTAATTATGTTTGTTAAATATATGTGTGTGTGTGTGTGTGTGTGTGAATAGTATAACCCCAAAACGGCACGTCAAAATGCTCTGAAAATGAAACATTTCGTACTAATAAAAAAAATTAAAATAGCGACCGGAATGATATTGATAACTTTGGTATTGTGTTAGTTAGAATTATTAAAAGATTTAACTCGTCAACTTTTCTTAAGTTTAATTAAATTACGTGTAAATTAACATTGAAATTCTAAAAAATAATATCTTGGACCTAGAAGGCGGCTTCAATTTTATCTTTTTTCTATCCTTTCATTAATGGTGAAAGTTTGTCTTCTCTATCTTAAAAATATATAGGAAGGGGACGTAGACTTTTGGTGACTGACTAGTCAACGATGGCTATGCCCATTCTATACAGAGTGTGCCACCACCTCTAACTTCGTAGAAGCTATTGTAGAGTGCTTTTTATTGTCAAATAGATGTGTTCTGACTAATTGAGGGTGTGGTTGTGCATGTTGTTTTTAAAAAAAATTATTTGAAAAGTATAAAAACAATTTTATTTATTTTTAAAAAATTATTTTTAATATTAGTATATTAAAATATTTAAAAACACTAAAATATTTAATTTAAAATATTAAAAAAAAACAATTTTAAAATCCGGTCTTCATGGGGGCAAGATTTCAATTTTCTTTGCCTAACTTCAACGTTTACTTGAAACGGTCGTGATTGATTATTTGTTGTGTTATGAATGTCCCACTTGTCCAAACAATAAATAAAATTATTTTAGAGGTTTTAAGATTCTGTCTATAAATCTAAAGTTATTTAAAAAATTGATTTTTTAATAATTAGATTATCGTAAATCACAAGGCATTGTATTTTGTGGTATTCAGCTATAATTTATATGAATTACCACTGGAAAAAATTCCTAAATTTTTATTTAAAAATGAAAGATTAATACTACCTTTTTTATTTATGACATAAAGTTTATTTTTTTATTTTATAAATAATTATTTAATTATTAGTGTCGTGCCGCAATATTATAAATAAGGATGGTAATGTTACGGGGGAAAACTTATTATAATTAGCTTGCCCTACTCTCGAGCCCTAGATGTACTTTAGATGGTAGTGTGGTCAAGGAATTAAAAGATACAACTTAAAGCTCCATGTTAATAATAATAGTAAAATAAAAGTTAAGATGGGAAAATTTACTGTATCCGTACTTCATAAAATATTAAATATAATATGTGAAAATCCATATCCAAAGTTAAAAGCACATTATCCAACGACTATGATGTAAAATGACATTTGAAATATAATGTTTTTTCCCATAAACCTATTTTATAGGGTAGATAAACAAGTAAAATCTTAATTATCTCAATTTTTTTATAAATAATATATATTCTAACTTAAATTTAAGATTTGTTATACAGATCACAAGTTTTTTTACTGTCACACTACTATATTTGAGAATGAAATATGATGATATGTTACACTTATGAAATAAACGAGTAAAATTTTAATTATCTCGATTCTTTTATAAATAATATATTTTAATTTAAAATTAAGATCTGCTATACAGATCACAAGTTTTTTTATTGTTACGCTACTATATTTGAGAATGAAATATGATGATGTGTTACACTCATAAAATGAGATGATAAAAACATCTGATTTAGTGTAAAGTTCTAAGCAAAAAAAATAAAACTAAACATACGATGTATTTCTTAGAATGGGTTTTACAAATAAATAAATACTTGATTTTGCTTGTAATGTATTTGCTGGCTTAATTCGTTGCTGGTATGTTCATTGCAACTTGCAAGTTTTTATTTATTTATCATCTTCTAACGTTTACATTTATTATACAAAGAGCTAAAACAACTCAAGCTTTTACTATAGCATTAGAAAGATATTGTTGGATTTAATAGTATAATTACTATTTTATCCCTCAATGCTTGTGAATTTTAGCCTTGGTATCATGATTATTTTTTATTTTTTATATTTTTGTGCACAAATAAATAACCATAATACCTCCTAATAAAAAAAAATCAAGCTTTGTTGGCTGGGTGTCTCGATAATTATACAATTTCAGTTCACAATGCAATAACCATTTTATCCTTATATAAGACAAAACAGAGAAGTTGCATATGGAGGTGTTTCGGGAACTGCACATTTTTTAAAATATATGTAAATATATATATGCCCCATAAAAGATAAAATATAAGAAATGGTTGAGGTGGTGTTTAAGTAATTCATCTTTTTGTTTAATAATTAATCTTGGGACATTGTTGGCGCGTTGTTTGGCACACCAAATTTTTTATGGTGGCATTAGGTCATCAAAAATGTCAATTCGGCGTCTCGCCTGACGTGCCGCCTTGTCTTCTTTTCCATGGTGGCACGCGTGTCATACGCCGGTTGTCAGAGACATTATGATGGCCAGCTAAAATTTGTTTTCTACTTTTCTCTCTCCGGCAAAGTAAATTACACGTAAATCCTCATGGTTTTTTATTGTTTTGCATTTGCCGCTGATCTTTGAATTGTGTGGTCTGGTCCTTATTACTGTGATATAAGTTTGGTTTGTTGCAATTATGTATTTCAAATGAAATTGATTATATAATTCATTTACAGTTTAGTCCTTATTCTTTTAATTTTCAAATTGGTTTTAAATCTCTGAATATTTTCGATACAAAAGTTTTGATTTACTCAATTTTGTCCTTTGTTTGAAATTGGTTATATATTTTATTTTCATTTCGACCCTTATACTTTAAATTTTTTATTTAATTCCTTTATTGTTTTTTAAATTTACAAAATAGTCTCTATTTTTGTCTATTTTTATATGTATATGCACTTAGTTCTAGCTTTTCATTTATTTCTTTTTCTCTTTTATTTAAGCTGTATTTTTTTATTTAGTCCTTAAATTTTATTTATGTTAGTGATTATTTGAAAGATAATATTGTATTTTTTTCCTTTTTTATTTTATTTTTCTTCAAGTCAAATGTTTTTTTAAGACTAATAATATATTTTTTGTTTTGTCATTTATGTTATTTTTTACTTATTATTTTGTTATAATTTTTATATTTTTATTGTTTGAGGTAATTTTGTTTTTTATTATTTATGCAGTGCTAATAATATATAGTCTTATTATTTAGTCATTAAATTTTAATTTGTGTTAGTGATCATTTGAAAATAATATTTTTTTTATTCTACTAGTCAAATGTGTTTTAGAACTAATAATATTTATTTTTATTTTGTCTTTTTTTTTTGCTTAGTCTTTTGTTATAATTTTGAGATTTTTTATTCTTTGAGGTAAATTATTTTTGTATTGGTCATGCAATAATAGTAATAGTTATTTTATATGATTTTTTCAAAATGATTTTTTATGGCTAATAAAATATATTTTTGTTTTTTCATTTTTTTTTGTGCACTCTTTGGTTATATTTTGTATTTTTTTTTTCTATGAGGTAATTTTTTTCATTATTTATGCATTGATAATAATAATCACTTGAGATTTTCTTTTTCAAATTATTTTGTTAAGACTAATAATATTTATTTTTCTTTTGTCATTTTTTTTACTCTTTTGTTATAATATTTTGTATTTTTTATTATTCAAGGTAATTTTTTTTTGTTATTATATATGCAATAATAATAATAATAATGATTAGAGATGAGTTTTTTCTTGCTTACTCTTTTATCAAAGTTTTTAAGTTTTTTTATTCATCATAGTAAGTTAATAATTTTTATTATTTTAAAAATATAGATAATAATAATTTAAGTTAGTACATTCTTGATGACAAGAATGGCACCAAACACATATCTATGAATCTTCATGCACGCATATTCTATGTGCAGAGCAGAAGCGCTAGCTCTCCACCAGTTTCTTCACTAATAATATTTATTTTTCTCCGTTGATCATGGCGTCACTCACCTAGAATCACATGCAACTTCACATAGCACGAGGTGTCTGTAATTTTTTTTATTCGATAATATTCAAATTAGCTGTACATATCTTATTTAATTTTATAAATTATAAAATTAAAAATTATATAAATTTTTAGTGATTATCATATTAATAATCACATGGTTTAAATTTAAAACCATACAAAAAAAACAAACTTTTTAATTTTAAACAGTTTGACCCATGTACTAAATGATTATATGTAATATCAGTCAATGCTTCATAAGGCTGGCTGACGTGTGTGTGTGTATATGTTTCTATATTGTTTTATTTTTATACATTTACCAATTTAAGTATACAAGAGATTTTTTTTTTCATTTAGCAATAGCAAATATTTTTCATTCCTTTACCTGTCTTTAATTTTTAAAGAGATTATTATAATTCATCTAGAAGCTTTATTCTATTTTTTATATGAATGAACTTTATTCTTAAAAATAAAAAAATATTTATTTTTAGATAGGTTTTTCTTATACGTGTAACCTTGCATAATATTTTTTATTTTATACAATGAATTTTATATGTGTTTATTTCTATTATCATTTGATTAAAAGAAATATTGATTTCATAAACAAAGTCAGTAAACACAATTGAGTAAATAAATCATGTTACAAGGCTAAATATCTTGATTTATATTTATCTTTTCATTTTTTTCCAATTCCTTCTTTAATCATCATTAATAAATTTTTATATTTGTTAACAACATTATTCTTTTTTTATTTAATTAATTCTATACATAAAATCTTGATTTATGTAACTAAAAACTTATGCCACGCTCAACTAAACACGAGTCAAATAGTTAGTAATAGATAAATAGCTCACATTAACATGCGGTAACTGAAAGATGTCGGACGTGCTGTCAGTGCAGTGATCTAGAAAGCAAACAAAACAATCAAGAATTAAACATCTCATGCTTACTTTCACGTAATTAAATTATTTTAATTTAATTAAAAAATAAAACTCCTTTTAAAAAAGCTAGATTCAACAAGTAAAACGAGTCGACCCTTGTGCTTGGGATATCAATCCAACTTCAGGAGGAATGATCGGGGCAATTGAAATTTAGATCTTAGCCTGACTCGGTTGAATAGACCAGGTATTATTTGAACAAGATTTTGAGAGTGAAAAGCAACAAAGTCACCCATGCTTAATGTTCACTGGTTGCCGTTGCCCTCCCGGAAGCAGTACGGTCAACGAGAACATAACACAATATACTGTTTAGATAAATTATGAACAGGACCCATCGCATCTTTAAGCTCACTTCGGCCGTGTTTGTTTTTTGAAATTTACTTTTCGGAAAATTACTTTTCAATTTTTTTATTGTTTATTTGCTTTCTGGAAAGTTAGTCAACGGAAAACACTTTCCAGTCAAAGAAAAATTTGGTTTGATTTTCAGGAAAGTGTTTTCCAGAAAATTTGGACGGAAAACACTTTCCGAAAATTGTGAAAAATTTAGACATGTTATTATTTGCTGATTATATCTTATTTGATCCTCAAACTTTTGATTGCTATATATAATTTGTTTTGAATATTTATTTTTCAATTCCATCTCTTAAAATTTAATTTTTATATTAATTTTGGTCCTTATTTTTATAATTGCTATTTTCTTTTTTCTTATCATTTTTTTATTGAAATTTTTTATCTATCAAATTTGGTCCTTATTTTTTTTATTGTTACTTATTTTATTTGAAATAATTTATGAAATGTTAATTATTATTATTTTAATTTATTCACCTTTCATTTTTTTTTAAATTTTTAGATTTGATCTCTATTATTTTTATTATTATTTATTTTATTTGAGATAATTTATGAAATTATTTTTTTTTTCAATTTCATTCTCATTCAACTTTTTAATTTGTAAGATTTGTTCCTCATTATTTTAATAAACTTGAAAAAAAAATAATTTATTAATAATTTATTTTCCAGTTCATTTTCCATAACACAAACAAACACTGAAAAATATTTTTCAATTTATTTTCCATAACACTACTAAATATCAGAATTTACTTTTCAAGAATTTACTTTTCATAAATTTACCTGTAATTCATTTTTCAAAAAAAAATCATTTTCTAATAAAGAAACGGATCCTTTGTTACAGTCAATGAAGCCAAGGACAAATGCCCTCAAAAGTCTTGGCTTGTGTAAAGCTGTGACTGTGAGGCCTGGCATTGCAAAAACCTGTCATTTCAACTGGTACTCCAGCAAATTATTCTCTCTTTGAAGCTGAAAAATCAAACAACGATGCTTGGCTATCTACTGCTAATATTTTTGTTCCAAATTCCAATCCAAGACTAATTAAGACTGGATTTCGACAGGAGAAGAGGGAGGGCTCTCCATGATACTGTATTAAAATTGGTTTTTCATTCGTTCATTCAAGAAAAGGCCAGTAAGGATTGACGACGACTTAGTGTTGGCCATACACGTGGTGATCAGTCATTGGAGAAACAAGGCATGGCCCATCCACTGTACTCTCTCTCTCTTTCACTCTCTCTCACACACACACAGTCATTGATGATTGCTCACCTAAAACAATTTATGGAACGGATGGAAGCCTTGCAGTTTATACCGTACCTAAAACAACTTATGGAACGCGATTGGAACAAGGAAATCTTAGCTTTCAGGTCTAGGACTTGTCCGGTACTACTCAGAACAATGTGATGATAATGCATGCAAGCTTAGAACTCCATGGAAATATCGGTACAGTCAGTCATATCAGGCAAGCAGGCCCGATGTCTGAAAACACTCCAATGATGCATAGTGTTGGTCCATCCAGTCCCAATGTTAAATCCATGGGGAGTTTGGACTTCCTTTCAGGGAGGGTCAAAGCGACAAGAAGTTCTTCAACAACACTGAAAAATGTCCACGGAATATTGAACACAGTAAGTTGGGGTATTCTAATGCCTATCGGGGCCGTCATTGCAAGATACTTGAAAAGGTTAGAATCTGCAGACCCTTTATGGTTCTACTGGCATGTCAGTTGTCAGTTGCTGGCCTATTTTTTTTTGTGGTCTATCTGGATTTGGGACTGGGATTCATCTTGGCACAAGGTCTCCTGGTATGCACAAGATATGCACAAGATGGTGTCTGCCGATAACTAAACGTTCGTTGCCAAATACCACGGACAAAAACACCTCCACTGTCATTGCAGTAGCAACAATGGAGGATTAGATCTGGGATATGTGCAATGCTGAATTGGAACGTGCGATTTTAATAACGAGAAACTTGTCTGCAGCTGGTCAAGGTGAGCTTTCAATGGACTCTCTGGGTAATGAAAAATTGAGGAGGATGCTGATCACTTTCTTTAATTTTCTTTTTGTTCTTTTTAAAATAATAATACCTTAATTTGTTTCAAATATTAGAGTTGGGCTAACTGTTAACTCATGCTTAGGTCTATGTAAAGACAAAAGGAAAGTCCAATGAGAAATAGGAAAAAAAAATTATCTTATTCTTTTTCTTGTATTTGCTCTTACATTATCACATTATATCTTTCTTTTCATACACAACATGGCACGTGATGACATTAATGTCATTCTCCAGTATATTTTTGCTCTGACTTTTCTATTTTTCTAAACTTTCTAGCCTAATTATAATTAACTCTTAAATATTTGAGAAGTAAAATTATTGACCTGGTCCACTTTGTGCCTCTATAAATAGATTAGCCTCGAACCTTTCTCCACATCACAAAAAATATCAAAACTACCTTCAGGAGTACTGAAAATGAGAAGCAATATTCTACTTTCTATTACTTTAGCCATAGTTCTTGCTGTAGCCCTGCCTAAAAATGCGGTAGAGGCTCAAAATTGTGGCTGTGCTGCAAACCTTTGTTGCAGTCAATTTGGCTACTGTGGCACTACCATTGAATATTGCGGTACGGGATGTAGACAAGGGCCCTGTATTGCATCTCCTAGTGGAGGTGGTTCTGTTGCTGATATTGTTACGCCCGGTTTCTTTAATGGTATAATCAACCAAGCTGTTGCAGGCTGTGCCGGGAAGAGTTTCTATACAAGAAATGCATTTCTCGGCTTTGTCAATTCCTATCCCCAGTTTGGTAAACTTGGTTCAGCTGAAGCCTCTAAGCGTGAGATCGCAGCTTTCTTCGCCCATGTTACTCATGAGACTGGACGTAAGTTCCTCTTCCATCCCTATTAACATTTCTGGAAGCATTTGAAATCTGTCCGCATATGGATTTTGTCAACAAAGTGATCTGTCTAACAAGCGTGTTTCATGGTGAAAAAGCTAAACTGACAAGAAAAATGTCTTATTTTGTAGACTTCTGCTACAAAGAAGAGATAAATGGTGCTTCTCGTAACTACTGTGATGCAACCAACAGGGAATACCCATGTGTTCCAGGCAAGAAATACCATGGCCGCGGACCAATCCAACTATCATGGAACTACAACTACGGGCCAGCCGGAAGGAGCAATGGCTTTGATGGATTGAATGATCCTGATATTGTAGCAAGGGATGCTGTTGTGTCATTCAAGACAGCCTTGTGGTTTTGGATGAGGAGTGTTCGCCCTGTTGTCAGCCAAGGTTTCGGAGCAACTATTCGAGCCATTAACGGTAATGAATGCAATGGTGGAAACTCCGGCGCTGTGCAGGCTCGTGTTAGATATTACAGAGATTACTGCAGTCAACTCGGAGTTTCTACAGAGAATAACCTCTCTTGTTAGGTTTCTAAATAACCTAAGTTGTTATGCCAAGTTATATGGCTAATCTTATGAAAAGCAAATGTGCTGCGATGAATAAAGTGAAGAGAAAATAAAGTTTCATATTATCTTTATATTTCTTATAGTTTTTCAGTAATTTTGGTGTGTTTTTATATTTATTTTTTCCCAATAATTACTGATAAATATGATATTACTTAGAAAAACACCCACTTTACGTGGCCATAAATTTGTGTTGAAAATTCAATTTACGCCTTGTATTTTATTTTCCATCAATTATTCAATTTATTTTCCACATAATTACCAAATTTTGCTAAGACAAAATATCACTTCAGCAACTTAAGTTGGATTTACAATACCATGTTCGAGATTAAACCTCGTTCCATAGAACCACTTTTAATAACATATTAAATAATTAAGATCAAACATAAAAAGAAGATTAGAATTTTAAATGATCTCAATATTATAAATATATAGTTTTATTCTAGATACAAATAAAATATATATAGAATAAATTCTACTCTGAGTAAAAAAAAGGGTCACGAGTGAAATGGTTACTTAGACATATCGCTGGCCAAAATATGATATTTATTCCAGAAACAAGATCTGAGATATCCAAGGTGAAGGAAATATGGCTGTGATTTCCTTTTGCTTCCATATTATCATGTTCGGCGTTGCTAGGCCACGCGCTCTGCTCACTTGACCGACAGCACTACTGGCCGAAGCAAATAATTAATAATTATTATTTTTAAAATTTATAAAATTAATTAAAATACATATAATTACATTAATTAAAAAAATAATATTTTTTTTCCACAAGAAGTGACCGAACTTTGGCAAGATATCTTGTCAGCTACAAACACGAGGTGAGAAAAAGAAGGGAGGCCTAGCAGGCGGCTTCAGTTTTATCTTTTTCTATCCTTTCATTAACGGTGAAAGATTGTCTTCTCTGTCTTATAAATATATCGAAAGTGGACGTAGGTTTTGGGTGACTGACAAGTCAACGATGGCAATGGCCTTTGTAGACCGTCGTCTGCCACCACCACTAACTTCGTAGATGCTACCGTAGAATGGGGCTGCTATTATTTTTAATATCAGTACATTGATTTAAAAAACTAGAAAATAATTTAAAATAAAATATTTTTTTTAATTTTAATTTATTTTTAAAACACATACATGGTACACTAGAAGGAAACTTATAGTCGTGGATAGGATATTACCTTTTCTTTCGTTAAAATATACTATTGGACAGGATTTTTTTTTTATATATATAATAGAAGTGTGGTTGTTTTTTATAATATTTTTTTAATGAAATATATTAAAATAATTTTTTTACTTTTTTACAAAATATTTTTAACATCATCGTATCAAAATAATCTCAGAACACCAAAAAAATTAAGATTAAATAAAAAAAAAATTTATTTTAAATTTTTTCATAAACTACAAATTGAATCCGTGTCTTCATGTGGACAAGATTTCAACGTTCACTGGAAACGGTAGTGATTGATTATTTGTTGTGTTGTGAATGTCCCATTCGTCCAAATATTAAAATAAAATTATTTTAGAGGTTTTAAAATTCTGTATATAAATAAAAAGTTATTTAAAAATTTTATATTTTTTATATTTTAAATAAATTTTTAAATTTCTTTATTAAAATCCTGTATTTTAAAAGTTTTTTTGAAAAAAAAAATGTTATTTTATTTTTTACTTTAAATTAAAAATTAATATTTTTAGATTTTTTTAATTAACTGATATTATAAAAAAATACTTTAATATATTTAAAAAAACTATAAAAATAATATCAACCAAACAATTGATTCATGCATCCACGCTCCAAGAAATTTTGAGTTACAAGTTTATCAGGATATTTTTTTTTAGCAGCCTTCTATGATAATTATCTATATCGACCTTACAGTCAAGTCAATGAAAAGCCTACAACATTTGACTATGTGGCGCATTGAGCGGAAGAAATTTTAAACGTTTCACTACGAGTGAACATGCATTTTAAAAGTATTTTTTCTATTTTAAATTAATTTATTTTAATATTTTAATATTAAAATAATTTTTTAAAATATATATTATTTTAATATTTTTCAAAACAAAAATTAATTTAAAAAACAAGCTAGAATTGCAAAATTATTCCTATATATCTACGTGTTGTAACAACAAGATACAACTTAAAGCTACATGTTGATAATAATAAAAAAAATAAAAGTTAAGATGGAAAAATCCCCTGAATCCGTACTTCATGAAATCTTAAATATAACATAGGAAAATCCATATTCAAAGTTAAAAGCACATTATTCAATGAACTGCGATGTAAAATGACATTTGAAATATAATATTTTTTAAAAATATTTTCCAAACATGTTACCAATCACAACATGGCACGTGATGACATTAATGTCATTTTCCAAATGTATTTTTTATCTGACTTTTATATTTTTGCTTAACTTTATAGCCGAATTATAACAACCTCATAAATATTTGCCACGTAGAATTATTGACCTCGTCCACTTTGTGCCTCTATAAATAGCTTAACCTCGACCCTTTCTCCACATCACAAAAAAATCAAAACTGCCTTCAGGAGTACCCAAAATGAGAAGCAATACTCTACTTACCATTACTTTAGCCATTCTTCTTGTGGGAGCCCTGCCTAAAAATGTGGTAGAGGCTCAAAATTGTGGCTGTGCTGCAAACCTTTGCTGCAGTCAATATGGCTACTGTGGCACTGGCAATGCCTACTGCGGTCCGGGATGTAAACAAGGACCCTGTAGTTCATCTCCTACGCCTACCACTCCTAGTGGAAGTGGTTCTGTTGCTGATATTGTTACGCCTGGTTTCTTCAATGGTATAATCAACCAAGCTGCTGCAAGCTGTGCCGGGAAGAGTTTCTATACAAGAAATGCATTTCTCAGTGCTGTCAATTCGTATCCCCAGTTTGGTAAACTTGGTTCAGCTGAAGCCTCTAAGCGTGAGATCGCAGCTTTCTTCGCTCATGTTACTCATGAGACTGGACGTAAGTTCCTCTTCCATCCCTATTAACATTTCTGGCAGCATTTGAAATCTGTCCGCATATGAATTTTGTAAACAAAGTGATCTGTTTAATAAGCGTGTTTCATGGTGAAAGAGTTAAACTGACAAGAAAAAATGTCTTACTTTGCAGACTTCTGCTACAAAGAAGAGATAAATGGTGCTTCCCTTAACTACTGTGATGCAAACAACAGGGAATACCCATGTGTTCCAGGTAAGAAATACTATGGCCGCGGACCACTCCAACTATCATGGAACTACAACTACGGGCCAGCCGGAAGGAGCAACAATTTTGACGGATTGAACGATCCTGATATTGTAGCAAGGGATGCTGTTGTGTCATTCAAGACAGCCTTATGGTTTTGGATGAGAAGTGTTCGTCCTGTTGTTAGCCAAGGTTTCGGAGCAACTATTCGAGCCATTAATAGTATTGAATGCAATGGTGGAAACTCTGGCGCGGTGCAGGCTCGTATTAAGTATTATAGAGATTATTGCGGTCAACTCGGCGTTTCTATTGAGAATAACCTCTCTTGTTAGGTTTCTAAATAACCTGAGTTGTTATGCCAAGTTATATGGCTAATCTTATGAAAAGCATATGTACTGCAATGAAATAAATGGAAGACAAAATAAAATTTCTTATAATCTTTATGTTTCTTATAGTTTTTCAGTAATTTTGATGTCTGTTTTTATATTTATTTTTTCCCAATAATTACTGATAAATATGATATTACTATGAAAAACACCCACTTTACGTGGCCATAAATTTGTGTTGAAAATTCAATTCACGCCTTGCATTTTATTTTCCATCAATTATTCAATTGTTTTCCCCACATAAATACCAACCACTTCTTAAAGTTAAATTGCAGTAAAAAACTCATCAGCACAAGGTTCTATTAGTTACTATACACTTGTCAGTCAATGGGGTGGTGACTAGGAGGTAACCACTCATTTATTCTTCCATTTTCATAATAAATTTTCATTAATGGCTATGAGAAATTGAGAAGAGAGGCTATGAGAAATTCTTTTTTGAATTATACAAGCATATTGTTAATTATAATGATTTCAATAATGGGAGCTCTACAGCATTTGTTGTTTTAGTTTTTTTTTTTAAATATAAATAAAATTACCCTTTAAAACTTTTGAAGATCACTTACAGTGGCAATTAAAAATTTCATGAATCAATTGACATTTTTTTGTTTTATTTTATTGAAAAGAAGAGGTTATGTTGCCTGCTATGTCGATAATGCATGATCATTTCAATCTTGGTTGATTGATACAGAAATTAACAGAAGTGTTAGTCATTGTGTCCATCTATAATTGCCATCAATTATGAAGTCTAAGAGGGGCTAAATTGTATTCTTTTTAGACATTAAAGGATTGAATTGAAATTTTATATGAGCATTCATACCCTGCAACAACTAGGCTCTTCTCCATCGAATCACTATTGAATTGAATCTTTTAATAGTTCTATACATACTTGTCAATTCCATTTTGTCACGCCCAGAACGTTCCTTTCCGTTAAAAAATCCGAGACAAAACAATGTTATTTTCGTCTCGGTTTTAATTCTGGTCCGTTCCGGGAATTCTGGCCGGAACGTCTCAGTACCATTTCGGATGTGCCATTCCGGCTTTAAAATCCTTTTTATTTTGATTAACTTGTGATTTATTTCTAATTTTGAGATTCTGTTTGTTTGACTTTATGTTTGTATTGTATAATTTAAAGTTAATTTATCTTAAATTTTAATTATGTTTGTTAAATATATGTGTGTGTGTGTGTGTGAGAATAGTATAACCCCAAAACGGCACGTCAAAATGCTCTGAAAATGAAACATTTCGTACTAATAAAAAAATTTAAAATAGCGACCGGAATGATATTGATAACTTTGGTATTGTGTTAGTTAGAATTATTAAAAGATTTAACTCGTCAACTTTTCTTAAGTTTAATTAAATTACGTGTAAATTAACATTGAAATTCTAAAAAATAATATCTTGGACCTAGAAGGCGGCTTCAATTTTATCTTTTTTCTATCCTTTCATTAATGGTGAAAGTTTGTCTTCTCTATCTTAAAAATATATAGGAAGGGGACGTAGACTTTTGGTGACTGACTAGTCAACGATGGCTATGCCCATTCTATACAGAGTGTGCCACCACCTCTAACTTCGTAGAAGCTATTGTAGAGTGCTTTTTATTGTCAAATAGATGTGTTCTGACTAATTGAGTGTGTGGTTGTGCATGTTGTTTTTAAAAAAAATTATTTGAAAAGTATAAAAATAATTTTATTTATTTTTAAAAAATTATTTTTAATATCAGTATATTAAAATATTTAAAAACACTAAAATATTTAATTTAAAATATTAAAAAAAAACAATTTTAAAATCCGGTCTTCATGGGGGCAAGATTTCAATTTTCTTTGCCTAACTTCAACGTTTACTTGAAACGGTCGTGATTGATTATTTGTTGTGTTATGAATGTCCCACTTGTCCAAACAATAAATAAAATTATTTTAGAGGTTTTAAGATTCTGTCTATAAATCTAAAGTTATTTAAAAAATTGATTTTTTAATAATTAGATTATCGTAAATCACAAGGCATTGTATTTTGTGGTATTCAGCAATAATTTATATGAATTACCACTGAAAAAAAATTCCTAAATTTTTATTTAAAAATGAAAGATTAATACTACCTTTTTTATTTATGACATAAAGTTTATTTTTTTTATTTTATAAATAATTATTTAATTATTAGTGTCCTGCCTTAATATTATAAATAAGGATGGTAATGTTACGGGGGAAAACTTATTATAATTAGCTTGCCCTACTCTCGAGCCCTAGATGTACTTTAGATGGTAGTGTGGTCAAGGAATTAAAAGATACAACTTAAAGCTCCATGTTAATAATAATAGTAAAATAAAAGTTAAGATGGGAAAATTTACTGTGTCCGTACTTCATAAAATATTAAATATAATATGTGAAAATCCATATCCAAAGTTAAAAGCACATTATCCAATGAATCTGATGTAAAATGACATTTGAAATATAATGTTTTTTTCCCATAAACCTATTTTATAGGATAGATAAACAAGTAAAATCTTAATTATCTCAATTTTTTTATAAATAATATATATTCTAACTTAAATTTAAGATTTGTTATACAGATCACAAGTTTTTTTACTGTCACACTACTATATTTGAGAATGAAATATGATGATATGTTACACTTATGAAATAAACGAGTAAAATTTTAATTATCTCGATTTTTTTATAAATAATATATTTTAATTTAAAATTAAGATCTGCTATACAGATCACAAGTTTTTTTATTGTTACGCTACTATATTTGAGAATGAAATATGATGATGTGTTACACTCATAAAATGAGATGATAAAAACATCTGATTTAGTGTAAAGTTCTAAGCAAAAAAAATAAAAATAAACATACGATGTATTTCTTAGAATGGGTTTTACAAATAAATAAATACTTGATTTGTTTATAATGTATTTGCTGGCTTAATTCGTTGCTGGTATGTTCATTGCAACTTGCAAGTTTTTATTTATTTATCATCTTCTAACGTTTGCATTTATTATACAAATAGCTAAAACAACTCAAGCTTTTACTATAGCATTAGAAAGATATTGCTGAATTTAATAATGTAATTATTATTTTATCCCTCAATGCTTGTGAAATTTAGCCTTGGTATCATGATTATTTTTTATTTTTTATATTTTTATGCACAAATAAATAACCATAATACCTCCTAATAAAAAAAATCAAGCTTTGTTGGTTGGGTATCTCAGTAATTACACATATTCAGTTCACAATGCAATAACCATTTTATCCTTATATAAGACAAAACAGAGAAGTTGCATATGAAGGTGTTTCGGGAATTGCACATTTTTAAAAAATATATAAATATATATATATGCCCCCGTAAAAGATAAAATATAAGAAATGGTTGTAGTGGTGTTTAAATAATTCATCTTTTTTTAATATTTAATCTTGGGACATTGTTGGCGCGCCGCTTGGCACACCAAATTTTTTATGGTGGCATTAGGTCATCAAAAATGTCAATGTGGCGTCTCGCCTGATGTGCCGCCCTGTCTTCTTTCCCATGGTGGTGCGCGTGTCATACGCCGGTTGTTGGAGACATTATGATGGCCAGCTGAAATTTGTTTTCTACTTTTCTCTCTCCAGCAAAGTAAATTACACGTAAATCCTAATGGTTTTTTATTGTTTCACATTCGCCGTTGATCTTTGAATTGTGTGGTGTAGTCCTTATTGCTGTGATATAAGTTTGGTTTGTTGCAATTGTGTGTTTCAAATGAAATTGATTATATAATTCATTTACAATTTAATCCTTATTCTTTTAATTTTAGAGTTGATTTTAAATCTCTGAATATTTTCGATACAGAAGTTTTGATTTACTCAATTTTGTCCTTTGTTTGAAATTGGTTATATATTTTATTTTCATTTCGATCCTTATACTTTGAATTTTTTATTTAATTCCTTTATTGTTTTTTAGATTTATGAAATAGTCTCTATTTTTGTCTATATTTATATGTCCATGCACTTAGTTTTAGCTTTTCATTTATTTCCTTTTCTCTTTTATTTAAGTTGTATTTTTTTATTTAGTCCTTAAATTTTATTTATGTTAGTGATTATTTGAAAAATAATATTGTATTTTTTCCTTTTTTATTCTATTTTTCTTCAAGTCAAATGTGTTTTTAAGACTAATAATATATTTCTTGTTTTGTCATTTATGTTATTCTTTACTTATTATTTTGTTATAATTTTTATAATTTTATTCTTTGAGGTAATTTTGTTTTTTATTATTTATGCAATGATAATAATATATAGTCTTATTATTTAGTCCTTAAATTTTAATTTGTGTTAGTGATCATTTGAAAATTAATATTTTTTTTATTCTACTAGTCAAATGTGTTTTAGAACTAATAATATTTATTTTTGTTTTGTCATTTATTTTATTTTTTTGCTTAATCTTTTGTTATAATTTTGAGCTTTTTTATTCTTTGAGGTAAATTATTTTTGTATTGGTCATGCAATAATAGTAATAGTTATTTTATATGTTTTTTTCAAAATGATTTTTTACATCTAATAAAATTTATTTTTGTTTTTTCATTTTTTTTGTGCACTCTTTGGTTATATTTTTTTTTCTATGAGGTAATTGTTTTTCATTATTTATGCATTGATAATAATAATCACTTGAGATTTTTTTTTTCAAATTATTTTGTTAAGACTAATAATATTTATTTTTTTTGTCAGTTTTTTTTACTCTTTTGTTATAATATTTTGTATTTTTTATTATTCGAGGTAATTTTATTTTGTTATTATATATGCAATAATAATAATAATAATAATAATAATAATTAGAGATGAGTTTTTTCTTGCTTACTCTTTTATCAAAGTTTTTAAGTTTTTTTATTCCTCATAGTAAGTTAATAATTTTTATTATTTTAAAAATACAGATAATAATAATTTAAGGTAGTACAATCTTGATGACAATAATGATCATATATATTATCATGATAATAGTGATTATAATTTATTGTAATAGTTATGTGCTTATGATATAACTAATTATGACTTTGATAGTAATAATAATAATAACTCATAAAATAATATAAAAATATCAATAATTTCAAACACAATTAGAATAATTATAATAAAAAAATTATAATTGAAATAATATTAATAAAAAAGATGTTGGTTATCATAATGATTATTGTTGAGATAACAATCACGATTTAGAATATTAATTATTTACAATAATTATTCTAACAACAACTATAATAAAGATGACAATTTAAGGATTATGATGATTCAAATGGAATATTTATCTAAATAATTTATTAGTCGATATTGTTTTTGTTCAAAATTAACTTTCAACGATTATAACAATATTGCCAGTCATAATCATAATATTAACTGTTCACAATAATTATTCTGATAACAAATATAATAATTATGATAATTTAAGGATCATAATGATTCAAATGAAATACTTACCAAAATAATTTATTAGTTGATATTGTTTTTGTTCAAAATTAACTTTCAAGGCTTTTTTATATATGGTATTTTATATTTAATATCACGCCACCAAAGCTAGACTTATTCTATTTTTTAATGCAAACTATATTTAATACAGAAATAAATGACAATGAAAATGAAAATTCAAAACTAAGAACAAATACATAACTACAAGAAAAAAAAATTAAAAACTAGCCTAAAAGAACCCAAAAAATCAAAGGATCAAAGTTAAACAAAAAATTAAAAGAATAAAAAATAAAATATAAAACAAAAAATTATACATGTTGAAACGAGACAAAAAAAAAAGATTGTTATCCTAGCTGCTTATAATTTTAAAAATTTAATATTAAAATAACCAATTAAAATATGTATAAAATCAATTAGTTTATTGTAAAAATAACTCAGCACACACGGGTAAATTAAAAGAAAAGGCAATTTCATAGAGAGTGTCGGCTAGACATCCTATTTCGTGGGCCAAGCCGAAGTTTAAAGGGCTAGAATTCCTGGCTGTTCAGAGCAGGAAGTTCGGGCCAGCATGATATCTGACCGGCCCATCTCAGATTGTCCAATACCATCTCCTCTTCCTTGAATTCTGGTAAGAATGGCACCAAACGCGTATCTATGAATCTTCATGCGCACATATTCTATGTGCAGAGCAGAAGAGCTGGCTCTCCACCAGTTTCTTCACTAATAATATTTATTTTTCTCCGTTGATCATGGCGTCACTCACCTAGAATCACATGCAACTTCACATAGCACGAGGTGTATGTAATATTTTTTATTCTATGATATCTTAGCTTGTACGCATCTCATTTAATTTTATAGATTATAAAATCAAAAATCATATAAATTTTTAATGGTTATCATATTAACAATCATAGGGTTTCGAATTCAAAACCATACAAAAAAAACAAACTCTTTAATTTTAAGTTGTTAAGTTTGACCCACCTACTAAATGATTGTATGTAATATCAATCAATGCTTCATAAGGTTGGCTGGTGTGTGTGTGTGTTTATATTGTTTTATTTTTATACATTTACCAATTTAAGTATGCAAGAGATTTTCTTTCATTTAGCCATAGCAAATATTTTTCATTCCTTTACTTGTCTTTAATTTTTAAAGAGATTATTATAATTCATCTAGAAGCTTTAATCTATTTTTTTTTTTATATCAATGAACTTTATTCTTAAAAATAAAAAATATATTTATTTTTAGATAGGTTTTTCTTATACGTGTAACCTTGCATAATATTTTTTATTTTATACAATGAATTTTATATGTGTCTATTTCTATTATCATTTGATTAAAAGAAATATTGATTTCATAAATAAAGTCAGTAAACAAAATCGAGTAAATAAATCATGTTGCAAGGCTAAATATCTTGATTTATATATATCTCTTCATTTTTTCCAATTCCATCTTTAATCATCATTAATAAATTTTTATATTTGTTAACATTATTCTTTTTTTATTTAATTAATTCTATACATAAAATCTTGATTTATTTAACTAAAACCTTATGCCACGCTTAACTAAACACGAGTCAAATAGTTAGTAATAGATAAATAGCTCACATTAACCTGCGGTAACTGAAAGATGTCGGACATGCTGTCAGTGCAGTGATCTAGAAAGCAAACAAAACAATCAAGAATTAAACATCTCATGCTTACTTTCACGTAATTAAATTATTTTAATTTAATTAAAAAATAAAACTCCTTTTAAAAAAGCTAGATTCAACAAGTAAAACGAGTCGACCCTTGTGCTTGGGCTATCAATCCAACTTCAGGAGGAATGATCGGGGCAATTGAAATTTAGATCTTAGCCTGACTTGGTTGAATAGACCAGGTATTATTTGAACAAGATTGTGAGAGTGAAGAGCAACAAAGTCACCCATGCTTGATGTTCACTGGTTGCCGTTGCCGTCCCGGAAGCAGTACGGTCAACGAGAACATAACATCAAATACTGTTTAGATAAATTATGAACAGGATCCATCACATCTTTAAGCTCACTTCGTTACAGTCAATGAAGCCAAGGACACATGCCCTCAAAAGTCTTGGCTTGTGTAAAGCTGTGACTGTGAGGCCTGGCATTGAAAACCCTGTCATTTCAACAGGTATTCCAGCAAATTCTTCTCTCTTTGAAGCTAAAAAATCAAACAACGATGCTTGGCTATCTACAGCTAATATTTTTGTTCAAAATTCCAATCTAAGACTAATTAAAACTGGATTTCGAGACGAGAAGAGGGAGGGCTCTCCATGATACTGTATTAAAATTGGTTTTTCATTCAAGAAAAGGCCAGTAAGATTGACGACGACTAGTGTTGGCCATACACGTGGTGATCAATCATTGGAGAAACAAGGCATGGCCCATCCACTGTACTCTCTCTCTCTTTCACTCTCTCACACACACAGAGTCATTGATGATTGCTCACTTCAAACAACTTATGGAACGGATGGAAGCCTTGCAGTTTATACCTCACCTAAAACAATTTATGGAACGCGATTGGAACAAGGAAATCTTAAATAGCTTTCCGGTCTAGGACTTGTCCGGTACTACTCAGAACAATGAGATGATAATTTATGCAAGCTTAGAACTCCATGGAAATATCAGTACAGTCAATCATAACTGGCATCGTCCTCTTCTGTCTTGCAACAACACAGGTTTTTGGTGGTCTGGTGATACCTGACAAAGATAGCAAGTATTGTCCCTTCTTCAACTGGTTCCACTTCCTTGCGGGCTGCTCAACACTTATCCTAAGCATTACCAAAGAAAACAAACACTTATCCTAAGCATATTTAACATTTACAAAGGGTTTGACCTGCTGCACGCTGCAAACTTTTGGAAGCTTGCCTACAGTGGTATAATTCTCACTCTGCTATTGCTCACGCTACTATTGGAGATATGCACAAGATGGTGTCTGCCGATAACTAAACGTTCGTTGCCAAATACCACGGACAAAAACACCTCCACTGTCATTGCAGTAGCAACAATGGAGGATTAGATCTGGGATATGTGCAATGCTGAATTGGAACGTGCGATTTTAATAACGAGAAACTTGTCTGCAGCTGGTCAAGGTGAGCTTTCAATGGACTCTCTGGGTAATGAAAAATTGAGGAGGATGCTGATCACTTTCTTTAATTTTCTTTTTGTTCTTTTTAAAATAATAATACCTTAATTTGTTTCAAATATTAGAGTTGGGCTAACTTTTAACTCATGCTTAGGTCTATGTAAAGACAAAAGGAAAGTCCAATGAGAAATAGGAAAAAAAAATTATCTTATTCTTTTTCTTGTATTTGCTCTTACATTATCACATTATATCTTTCTTTTCATACACAACATGGCACGTGATGACATTAATGTCATTCTCCAGTATATTTTTGCTCTGACTTTTCTATTTTTCTAAACTTTATAGCCTAATTATAATTAACTCTTAAATATTTGAGAAGTAAAATTATTGACCTGGTCCACTTTGTGCCTCTATAAATAGATTAACCTCGAACCTTTCTCCACATCACAAAAAATATCAAAACTACCTTCAGGAGTACTGAAAATGAGAAGCAATATTCTACTTTCTATTACTTTAGCCATAGTTCTTGCTGTAGCCCTGCCTAAAAATGCGGTAGAGGCTCAAAATTGTGGCTGTGCTGCAAACCTTTGTTGCAGTCAATTTGGCTACTGTGGCACTACCATTGAATATTGCGGTACGGGATGTAGACAAGGGCCCTGTATTGCATCTCCTAGTGGAGGTGGTTCTGTTGCTGATATTGTTACGCCTGGTTTCTTTAATGGTATAATCAACCAAGCTGCTGCAGGCTGTGCCGGGAAGAGTTTCTATACAAGAAATGCATTTCTCAGTGCTGTCAATTCCTATCCCCAGTTTGGTAAACTTGGTTCAGCTGAAGCCTCTAAGCGTGAGATCGCAGCTTTCTTCGCCCATGTTACTCATGAGACTGGACGTAAGTTCCTCTTCCATCCCTATTAACATTTCTGGAAGCATTTGAAATCTGTCCGCATATGGATTTTGTCAACAAAGTGATCTGTCTAACAAGCGTGTTTCATGGTGAAAAAGCTAAACTGACAAGAAAAATGTCTTATTTTGTAGACTTCTGCTACAAAGAAGAGATAAATGGTGCTTCTCGTAACTACTGTGATGCAACCAACAGGGAATACCCATGTGTTCCAGGCAAGAAATACCATGGCCGCGGACCAATCCAACTATCATGGAACTACAACTACGGGCCAGCCGGAAGGAGCAATGGCTTTGATGGATTGAATGATCCTGATATTGTAGCAAGGGATGCTGTTGTGTCATTCAAGACAGCCTTGTGGTTTTGGATGAGGAGTGTTCGCCCTGTTGTCAGCCAAGGTTTCGGAGCAACTATTCGAGCCATTAACGGTAATGAATGCAATGGTGGAAACTCCGGCGCTGTGCAGGCTCGTGTTAGATATTACAGAGATTACTGCAGTCAACTCGGCGTTTCTACAGAGAATAACCTCTCTTGTTAGGTTTCTAAATAACCTAAGTTGTTATGCCAAGTTATATGGCTAATCTTATGAAAAGCAAATGTGCTGCGATGAATAAAGTGAAGAGAAAATAAAGTTTCTTGTTATCTTTATATTTCTTATAGTTTTTCAGTAATTTTGGTTTTTTTTATATTTATTTTTTCCCACCTGCTGATAAATATGATATAACTTTAAAAAACACCCACTTTACGTGCCCATAAATTTGTGTTGAAAATTCAATTTACTCCTTGTATTTTATTTTCCATCAATTATTCAATTTGTTTTCCATATAAATACCAAATTTTGTGAAGAAAAAATATCACTTCAAAAACTTAAATTTTATTCGAGATTAAGCCTCCTTCTATAAAACTAATTCTGATAATATGTTAAAATAATTAAGATCAAACACAAAAAAAAACTAAAATTTTGAGTGATTTCAATATCATGAATGTTTAGTTCTAACCTAAATATAAATAAAATATATATAGATTAAACTGAAAGTATTATACTATTTTTAATATAAAAAAAACTATGGCTAGCCAAAATATGATATTTCTTACAGAAACAAGATCTGAGATGTCCAAGGTGAAGGAAATATGGCTGTGATTTCCTTTTGCTTCCAAATTATCAAGTTTGGCGTTGCTAGGCCACGCTCTTTGCTCACTTGACCGACAGCACTACTGGCCAAAGCAAATAATTATTAATTATTAATTTTAAAATTTATAAAATTAATTAATTAATATATATATATATATATATATATATATATATATATATAATTACATTAATTAAAAAAATAATATTTTTTTTCCACAAGAAGTGACCGAACTTTGGCAAGATATCTTGTCAGCTACAAAAACTAGTTGAGAAAAAGAAGGGAGGCCTAGCAGCCGGCTTCAGTTTTATCTTTTTCTATCCATTCATGGTGAAAGATTGTCTTCTCTATCTTATAAATATATCGGAAGTGGACGTAGATTTCGGGTGCTTGACTAGTCAACGATTGCTATGCCCATTGTATACCGTCGTGTGCCACCACCACTGAGTACATTGATTTAAAAAATTAAAAAATAATTTAAGATAAAAAATAATTTTTCAATTTTAACTTATTTTTAAAATATTTTTTAAACACAATTTTATAGTTATATGTGACATATTACTTTTTATTTTTGATAAAAGATAGGATTGGACAGGATTTTCCCTCCACAGTCCGAACTAGTTAATTGATAATCAGAATATAATTGCGGTTGTTTTTTAAAATATTTTTTAAAAAAAATATATTAAAATAATATTTTTTTATGTTTTAAAAATTATTTTTAATATTAACACATTAAATAATTTATCTTAAAAATACATAGGAAGTGGGCGTAGATTTCGGTTGCTTGACTAGTCAACGATGGCTATGCCCTTTGTAGACCGTCGTGTGCCACCACCACTAACTTCGTAGATGCTACCGTAGAATGGGGCTGATATTATTTTAATATCAGTATATTGATTTAAAAAACTAGAAAATAATTTAATTTTTTTTAATTTTAATTAATTTTTAAAACATAAACATGTTACATTAGATGGAAACTTATATTACTTTTTCTTTCTCTTAAAGATAGGATAGGACAAGATTTTCCCTCCAAAATCTGAACTAGTTAATTGAAGATAAAAATGTTGTTGTAGTTATTTTTTAAAATATTTTTTATTTATAAATATGTTAAAATAATTTTTTTAATTTAAAATAAAAATAAAAATATAATTTTTTTCATAATATTCCCAAACATTCCCTTTTAAACTACAAATTGAATCCGTCCTTCAACGTTTACTTGAAACGGTAGTGATTGATTATTTGTTGTGATATGAATGTCCCACTTGTCCAAACAATAAATAAAATTATTTTAAAGGTTTTAAAATTCTGTATATAAATAAAAAGTTATCTAAAAATTTGATTTTTTTATATATTTTAAATAATTTTTTAATTTTTTTATTAAGATTCTGTATTTTAAAAATGTTTTTGGAAAAAAATAAATTTTTATTTTATTATTTATTTTAAATTAAAAAAAAATATTATTTTAATATACTGATGTTAAAAATAATTTATAAAAAATATAAAATTATATCTTAATATATTTTAAAATAATAAAAAATATTTTTAAAATAATATCAACCAAACAATTGATTCAAGCATCCATGCTTCGAGAAATTTTGAGCTACAAGTTTATCCGGAGATTTTTTTTAGCAGCCTTCTTTGATAATTATCTATATCTACCTTCCAGTCACGTCAATGATAAGCCTACAACATATGACTACGTGGCGCATTGAGCGGAAGAAATTCTAAACGTTTGACTACAAGTATTTTTTTTTATTTTAAATTAATTTATTTAAATATTTTCAAATTATTTTGATATTCTAATTTTAAAATATTTATAAAATATAAAAATATATATTATTTTAATAATTTTATAAATATAAATTAATTTGAAAAACAAGCTAGAATTGCAAAATTTCCACACATACGACATCCTATTAAATTCATTATTATTCCTATATATCTATGTGCTGTGACAACAAGATTCAACTTAAAGTTCCATGTTAATAATAATAAAATAAAATAAAAAGTTCAGATGGGAAAATTCCCTGAGTCCGTACTTCATTAAAGCTTAAATGTAACATAAGAGAATCCATATCCAAAGTTAAAAGCACATTATTCAATGGACTTTAATGTAAATGGACATTTGAAATATAATGTTTTTTCATATTATTTCTGTAAAAACATATTTTTTAAATTCAAAGTGAGCAAGTAAAATTTTGATTGTCTCAGATTTTTACAAGAGTTATACACTCTCATTCAAATTTGAGATCTGTTATGCAAATCACGCTACTGTTACGCTAAGTATCTTGGAGATGAAATATAATGTGTTACACTCATGGAATGGGATGATGGACAAATTCAATTTAGTGCATGTTTGGGAATGTGGTTGATGTTTCTTTTGAAAGTGTTTTTCACTTAAAATATATTAAAATAATTTTTTTTATTTTTAAAAATAATCTTTAATATCGTCACATCAAAATGATTTAAAAACATCAAATTTTTTAATTTAAAATTAAAAAATAAAATAAAATTTAAATTTCTTCTTAAATACTTTCTTATCACAATCTTAAACACCTACTTAGTGTTAAGTTTAAAGCCAAAAGAAGAAGAAGCATACGATGTATTTCATAGAATGGGTTTTACAAATAAACAAATACATATTTGATTTTGCTTATAATGTATTTATTTATTTATAATCTTGTAACGCTTGTGTTTATACTTTCTTTTTAGTTGTCTATGAGGTTATTTCCCCAGGAGTTAAAAATAGCTAATTAGTCCTTATGATTTATTGAAATTAACTTATCAACTACTCCTTGCTCTCGTATCAAAATCAAACGATCGTTGCTTGGTTGGAGAAAGGGAAAAAAAACATGCAATGCAGAAAGAAAAGAAAGGGCAATTTCATAATAGAAAGTGTCGGCTAGACAACCTATTTAGTGGGCCAGGCCCATTGTCTAAAGGGCTAGAGTTCCTGTCCGTTCTGAGCTGGCAGTTCGGCCCAGCATGATATGTGACCGACCCATCTCAGATTGTCCAATACAATGTCCTCTTCCTTAATTCTAAGGAAAATATCTTATGAGAAAATATCTTTTTTGAAATGGTTATTGAGTTTGCTTTTGAAAATATATTTTTATTTATAAATATATTAGAATAATATTTTTTTAAAATTATTTTTTTATATTAGTATATAAATTGATTTAAAAACACTAAAAAATTTAATTTAAAATAAAAATATTTTTGAAACATAGCGTCAAATATTCCCTAATAATGCCACCAAACACAAATCTATTAAAGGGTGTTTGACACTGCATTTCAAAAATATTTTTGAAAAAAAATAAAAAAATTTAAATTTAAATTTAAATTACATTTTTTTGTGTGTTTTTAGATTATTTTCATATGTTAATATCAAAAATAATTTTTAAAAATAAAAACAATATCATTTAGATATATTTATAAATAAAAATATATTTTAAAAAATAATCACAATTAAACTAATAAACAAATCTTAATTTATTTAGATAAAAAATTATTCCGCGCACAACTAAACATGAGTCATATAATTAGTGCTAGATAAATAGCTTGCATTAAGCTATTACATATAGCTAAAAGAGATCGGCGTGTTACTGTTTATACATACTCATTGGCACTGTTTACTGGACATTTGATTTGCTGCTTCGCTCCTACGTGAGCTCGGTTTGTGTTTTTTAAACAGGGCTTCTTTTTATATATTTTTGTGTAGAAATGTTGCAAGAAAGGCTGTAGCCAAGCTGTTATTCACGCGATGACAGATTAGGCGCGCAGGAATTTCGAACCTCAGCCAACAAATCTGATTTTTTTTTTTAAATACCTGTATATGTTTTTAAGAGTTCGAACCTCAGCCAACAAATTTGAATTACAAATCTGCATTTGGGTTTTTATTTTTTAAGTTGTGTTTTTAAAAAAAATGAAGAAGAATTTTTTTTTTAACAACTAAGTTTTTTTTTTCAATAACTTATTGTTTTTTTTTTAAATGAGGAAGTCTTTTTATTCTAATAACTAAGGTGTCCGGATCAATTTACATGCACCGCGACTAATTTCCGGATCCATTTTTTTTTTAAAATTTTTTTTCCTATTTTGTTTTGCCACTTATAGATTTTTTCCTGTATTTTTTTATAACCTAGGTGTCTGGGTTAGGTTACGCGTACCACGATTTTTTCTTCCCAAGTATATATTTTTTTTATGTTCCGGGCCAACTTATCGCGCCATGAATAATCCCTGGACTCACTCTTTTTTAACATTTTTTCCTTTTTTTCACACTTATATGTTTTTTTATAGATAATCAGAGTGTCCAAATCAGTTTACACGCACCACAACTATTATTATTTGATAGAATACCTAGAAGAGATTGCAATTTCAAAAATTAATGAATATCTATCTATCTATCTATCTATCTATCTATCTAGGCGCTAATGTAAAATAAATAGCAAAATATATGATTAGTCTAACATATTTATCAGAGAAAAAATTACAAATAATTATTATCATTATTTTGAAAGCATTAATATGAAATAAATAGCAAAATAGCACCATGACTAATCTTGACATCAACTTTTTTAAAAACATTTTTTTTCCTGTTTTTTCCCACTTATACAGTGTTTTTTCATTACCAGGTTTGTTTACGCGCACCATGAGTTTTTTTTCTCATTACTGTTGAAAATGTGCTTTCCCCTTGCACTTTTTTTTAATAACGGCTTGCTTTTTTTTTTCTTTTAATAAACGGGGATTTTTTTTAACAATTTTTTTCATTCTTTTATAATCGGGGTATCCAAGTCGGGTTTTTTTTTAACCAGGTTTTTTTTTTGTTTTTTTTAATCGGGATATCCGTGACAACAAATTTCTAACAAATCATTTCATCTTCTTAGTAAATTTTCTAACAAATTTTATTAAAATAGTTTTAGCAATAGCAACATTCGATCACTTTTTGGTGGGAAAAAAACCGTTTCTAATAGATTTTATCAATTATAATTTTACTTATTAACTATTAAAATAACAAAATACAATATGCATCAAATCAATTAGTTTTTTATATAAATAAAAAAACCTAGCGCATCGCGCGGGCAAATTCGCTCGTGGTAACTGAAAGAGACCGCATATGTTGTCTAAGTAGTGATCTAGAAAGCCTAGGTAATTAAGAAGCTTGTAAATCCAAGTCAATCTCTTAAACTTGTAATCCGTTAAATTATATACATGTATTAAATTAAGAAGCTTAACACCTGTCAAATTAAATATTGAATGATAGAACTAATAAAATTAATTTAATTTAAAAAATTATTTTAGAGGAGCTAAATTTAACAAAGACCTAAAAAAACAAGGCAGCCCTTGTTATTTTAAAATGAAAGATAAATTCAATAGAAAATGAATGAAAATAATATTGGAGGATGAGATCATAAAAGAACAGCAAAAGCTTAAAAAAAGAAAAGAAATCAAGCAACCTTGAGTGAACCTTGTAAAGTTAGGTTAAACTCTTGAATTAATTTAATTTAAAAATAAAAAACTGAGATCGGAAGTGCTATTTTAATAATAATAAATTCCAAAAAGAGTAATGAGAAAACAACAAAATATTTGAACATGGGAAAAAAATAAGAAAAAATACTTTTTTTTTATCTGGCAAATCATTAAATTGTAAACTCGAACTCAACTAAAAACTAAATACCAAAGATATAATAATAATAATAATAATAATAATAATAGAAGTCAATAAAAAAAAGTATTGCAAGGAAAAAAATAAAAAAAAATAGATTGGATAAAAAAATTAACTGCAAAAACCATCTCAAATATTTTTTTTATTTATAAATTATATTATTGTTGCTAATAACATCTAATAATTAATAAATAGTCAAATTGAAATGACAAATACAACCTCTTCATCAAAAACAAAGTTTTTTATATTCTAAGAGCAGTGACGTAATTTAATTATTTGAAAATTAAATAAAAACTAAAACTTTATACCAAGCCTTAACTTTTGTTTGCTATCAAGCCTCAAGCGTAATAAAATAATTATACCATGCAATAAAATAAAATAAATAAATAAAAAATCTAACCTATGCAATAAAAAAACAAAAAAAATAATTAATGCTATAAATTTATAATAAATTATATTTATTATGTATTGAATGTATATTATTCTTGAGTTTAGTCTCTTGGATTTCCATAACCCTGGAGATCATTTTTTTCTCCTGTAAATAAACCAATTATCTTATATTTTTTACACACTTTAAAATAATAGAAGGATTCATATTAAGTAAGGTATGTCTCTCTTGTCTTTTTTAATTATATTTTAATATTTATATTAATTAATTATTTTTTTTATAACAATTAACTCTTTTTTTCCATGTAATGACGAACAGGTACCATGTAAAAATACTTTTCTACCCCTAAAACAAAACAGCGAGAGGAAATATCAAAGCTCCTCCTCCTTCGTCCCTATCATATCTACTTTACAACTCATTTTCAAGTCCATCTTATCGCTCTTTGCCGGTAGCATAGTCGGCGGGCCAATCGTTACTCTCCAAAATACGCAAGACTGTCATTAAGAACAATTTTTATTTGCAGTCACAAATCTTAATGAAGAAGCATCACTCACCCCATCTTAGAATTCCGCTCCTGCGGCCGTCTCCCTTCCTCTCTCTCTCTCTCACTCACTCTCGTATAAAACCAGATCAGATTTTTCTCAGTGAGTTGCTTACTCTCTCTGCCTTAAATGTAAGGGGAGCTCTGTTTCTTGGAATTTCGTTCCTTAATAAGAGAAAACAGAGCCAATAAGCTTAATTTTGGTATCAGTTTTGGAATTCACCCATGTAAGTGGATTTCAACTTCTGTCACTGTGCATGTTTTGTTAATATTGTGTTTGATGAATTGGGTCCTCTTTTCTTTTCATGTTTAGGTAATTTACATAAAAAAAATATCTGAATTGGGTACTTTTTTCTGTCTCATCGAGACGACAATCTGAATTCTTTTTGTGTTTCTTTTGCTTTTCTGTTTGCTTGAAAAATGAAACATTTCAGTGACCCATGAGTGAAAGACTAAAACTTTTGTTCAATTTAAGTCATTGGTTTGTTTCGCTTTGTTTTCTGATTTTAGTGGGAAAGTGAAAAGAATTCTTGCGTGAATTTCAGGAAGATATGTACTGTGTTAAGCAGTTCCTGGAATTAACATAGAGTGATAGAAGATTGCCTTTCTTTTGCTTTATTCTAGTTAATTGCTTAGAATTTTCTTTATTACTCACTGGTTGATATAGATCAAATTCATTATACTGCAAAATGAAATTTGTTCTGACTTTCTGCTTTTTTTGTTGAGAAAATGCTTCAATGCGAAAGAACTTGAATTCTGGGTATCTTGAATTTAAAACGATGGAATCCCTTTACCATTTAGTAAACCTCGCCTGTGCCATTGTTTTATATTAGCAACCAAATGCTGTGCAGTGAAACTATACACTTACATGACTTAAACCTTTCTATGATCAAATCTTATTGTCACAGGATTTGCATTCGGACTGTAATTTGGGATTCAATAAAGCCCATATTTGCTAGCGTGCAGAACATAGACACAGCTATTGGAAAACTCCAATCATGGACTAACCACCATTGCTTGATGATGGACCGCGGGATTAACTGCTTAAAGACAATAAGACTATTGGACTTGAAAAAAATATTGAGGCATTGCACTTTAATCTCCTTACATCTTAGCGCATACTTTTGTGATTGATTTTGTGATTGATGTTGTGATCAGTAGTCATGAATTTCTTTTGGTTCGTTTGCTTTGTTTTGCATTCTTTGATATGGTAATCCATTCTTAATTATATCATTATCAATGGCAACATTTCTTTCAGGGTAAAGATAACCTTCTTTTCATTAGTGGTAGTTGACATGGCATTACCTTTGCTCTACTTCAATTACCTTGTGATAATCAAGGAATAAAACGAAGTACATAGTTTATTTCTTTTAGTTTTTTGTTTTGCTTAAAGTAAACTTGTTATTTGGTTATTCTCAGTATCATTAACTTCATTGGAGCATTGAAGACGAAAGAGTTTTGTTTTTTCTTGGAGTAGGACTTCTGATTCAAAGTTAAACCTCAGAATACTCACCTGAAGTTCCCAAGCAAATCAAAAGGCAGGAAATATAATGGGAAACACAATGCAAAAACCCCAAGGAACAGTTGTAGAAGGAACAGAACAGTTGCAACAAGAAGAAGATTCAAACTTCACTTGTGAAATTTGCACTGAACCTATGCTATCAATCAGAAATTTCAAAAATGGTATTGTGTGTAAACATCTTATCTGCTTGGATTGCATAACAAGATATATTGAAGTAACAGTTGAGGAAACCACTGGCTGCATTGAATGTCCTGGACTGAACTGCAAGCAACTGTTAGACCCTCTCTCATGCAGGCCTATCATCTCAAAACCAGTATTTGAGAAATGGTGTGATCGTCTATGTGATTTGATGGTTTTTGGGTCTAAAAGTTGCTATTGCCCATACCGAGATTGCTCAGTGTTGGTTTTGAATGAATGTAAGGATAAACTGAGAAAAACAAAATGTCCTAACTGCAAGAAAAACTTTTGTTTCCAATGCAAGATTCCATGGCATACAGGATATCGGTGCAGTGAGAGCAGGCATCTAAGAGATAGGGATGACATTCTGGCTGGTGAATTGATTAAAGAGAAAAGGTGGACTAAATGTTATAATTGCAGTCACTCTGTTGAGCGAGTTAGTGGTTGCAGAGATATAAAATGCAGGTGTGCTCTCTCTCTCTCTGGAATTTTGTTCTTTCACCAACATGTTATACATTGACAAGGGATTGTTATTGTATCGATTATGCAACACGGTTTCCATTATCATATTATATGAGAACATAACATAGAGCAACATTTTACTATCGTTTAATGCTCATCAAAAGATATAATGACTGAAAACAATTATATTTTTCAAAATTAGAAAAACTAATGCTTCAATCTGTTAATCTGGTTAAACTGGATTCATGCAGCACATTATCTCACTTATCTGAGAACTTCTATGCTTGAATGCCAAAGTTCTATTCAGTCTTGGTCTCAGCTCTCAAGTATAGTTGAACTCAAAATGTGTGGTTGAAGGTTTTCTCCATTCAAAGATAGAATCAGAGCTGTGCACAAGGTAGATCGTATGTTTCTGATTTATTTTGATTATTAATGCAGGTGCGGATTTCGGTTTTGCCATCAGTGTGGAGGACCATTCCATTCCGGCCTTTGTAAGCACAAGCGCTGTAGATATGTTTGCAATCTTCTCATTTTTCGATGTCATTAGCTTTCTGCTATCACGTTTATTTCGATATACATTCACCTCCCATGACGAAAAGGTATACTCACAGTGCGGCCATGCCCCCAAAAAATAGGTTGTAAATGATGTCCTTCTCATACAAAATATAATAATAAAATATCAGTTTGTTCCATGGTTGTGTTATTGCTTACCACTGTTATGAAGACCTGTTGATTGTTAGTGTTGAAAAGGCATAGCAGAGAATCAAATATTTTGTTTTTTTAGAATAGTAATGATAATAATATAATAACGCAGCGGATATGAAAACAAAAACTAGGACCCCAGACAAAACAGAGTTGAATCCCCGTAAAAAGATTAGCACCAGCAGAAATGCTTGCCTCTCTGAAGATATGATAAAACCTGATATCAGCCAAAAAGCATTTTCAAGCGTGAATTGAATTCATCACCGGTTTTCCTCAGGTAAACAAGTACTGGTGTCTTCAATGGCGTCAAGAGATGAACAACAATGACATTCCAGATGCCCTTTTCACTTATTTCCATCTACAGTGAAAGCTCTATTTTGTTGATCTGTTACATACAAACATCCAATCATTCTGATTGTTTTGTGCCATGTCCCCAATTATATTTCATTGTTGGTTGAAATTATTGTACACTTTTTACTTGCGAGATTTGCACAGAACCCGGTTTGCCAAATCAATAATTTGTCTACAAAAATTATTTTACACTCTTTTTTGTCGAAAACGCATTGCCAAATACATAGAAGTCCAAAACCTGGACAACAGAACAGCAAATACAAAATGCACTGGATTGAATCGTGGACACCTCTTGGACCCTGTCTCCTGCAAGACTATCATCTCTCCAAATTTCTTTGCGAAATTGCCTAATCTCTTATGCGAGACTTCACGTTTTAAGGTGGGGTAGAAATTATTGTTCTATTAGGGTTTGTTTGGAATTAGTTTATCTTAGGTCATCAGCTTCAACAATCAAATCTTCAAATAACGAATCCAAAATCATCAAGACAATTATTCCGGACTTCTGTTCTTGCTCTGCTGCTCCAAAATGCTGCTAGATAACCCGCTTTGAGGCTAAAGATCCTTTGAAATGGTCAGTATTCATAATCAAGAGGATATTTAAAATTCCAATCCATCAAACTAAGATCCAGGTACCTTCCAATCCCTGAAGTCAAATTTGAAGATAAAGTGCCGGTGAGCTACCTCCCCTGAGAATACTTTACAAGCACCAGGAGCATTCCTTGGCGCTGAAGAAGGAGAAAAAGGGACGGGAAAGGAATTGCTTAGAAGCAAAGCATCTGCAAGGATCTTACAGAGAAGATGCCAGCCATTATCATTCACTTTTACTTCAGCCCGTCCATCTTTAACAAGAAATGACAAAGCAAACAGATTCCCTACTGTCTGTGCAAAGGAGTTTCCATTCAACACCTAATTTTCAGGCTTTTTTCTTTTAGTCTTTAAAACACTGAAAATTGATGCCATGTTTTTGTCGGTCTCTTTCGCACCACTTCTATTGACCTGCACAGATTAACAGGAAAGCCGAGTGCTCGGGATATTTAAAAATAACATTTTTTTAATATTTATTTAATCAAACAATATTTTTATTAATCATTAAGTTTATTTTTTAACATATTAAATCAATAAAGTTATGTTAAATTCTAATTAGTTAAAAATCAAAGATTGTTATAATCATGATTTTGATACAAATCGAAAGTTGTTTCTGAACTCAGATCTTAAAAATGGAATCGTAAAATCGTATTTAAAATTTACCGTACAAAAATTATAAAATTACAACTAAAATCGTGTAGATAGAAAAATTATAAAATTATAAGTAAAATATTTTCGAATACAATATAATATAATTATGACCATAAAATCTTATTAGTTAAGATTTATACATGATTTAAAAAAAATAAAAAATACATAATAATTATATAATTATATTAATATTCAAAAAATACTATTTTTTATTATTTAAAATTAGGGGGGGAGAGAGAAAGAGAGAGAGAGCCTAGCTTGGGGGAAGATAGAGGGGGGTAAGCCTGAGGTGGGAAGAGACAGGGCACAGGGCTAGCCGGCTAGGTGTAAATTATAGAGGATGGCAGAAGGTATGAATTTTAGGTAAAATTAATTAGATCAAAAAATCAGACCAATTCTGTCTGATTTTATAATTTAATTTGATTTTTTTTTATTTTATATTTACGGGGTTTGATTTTTTTATTCAATTTTATGATCTAATTTGATTTTTTTTATTTTATATTTATGGGGTTTGATTTTTTTATTCAATTTGATAAATTTTATTGAATTAGCTAGCTAGCAAAAAATAGATAATTTTATAAGTCATCTTCCAAGTTTAACAACCATGGATAAAATCTCCTAAAAAACATTAACAATATTTAAAAAAAAATATATTTTTTAAAATAATTCAAACCCGCCAAATAGATTTATTTCAAGTGAGGATATCGTACGCCATACACTCAGATATTTCTTTCCCCTACTGGACCACTTCGATTGTCGCCACATATCTTACAAAAAACTTGTGGATAAATGGGACGGTTTGATTTTGTACCTTAAAATTTCTTTTTTTAAGAAAAAAATGTTTTTATTTTTAATTATCTTTTATATTTATCTTCTACTTTGCTATATATATAAAATTAAATTTAAAAATAAAAAATGATATTTATTATATTTCTAAATAAAAAATAATTTAAAAAAATTGCAATTAATGTACTCTGTAGCATAATAACGGATAGTGCCCCTAAGAAAAAAAGAAGAAATAATTATTGCTTAATTATCAAAACAATTAAAGCTTATCTTCAGCTTCCTTCTCTACCTTTTAATAAGTGTTATTAATGTTATTTTTTAAAGTATTTTTTTTGTTTAAAAATATATTAAAATATTATTTTTTAAATATTATTTTTGATATTATCATATAAAAAATATCTAAAAATATTAAAAAATTAATTTTAAATAAAAATAATAAATTTTATTTTTTTAAAGAATATTTTTGACACGTGACAAAGACACTCTAATAACTGATACCCTAAGAAAAAAAAGAAGAAATAATTGTTGCTTAATTATCAAAACAATTTAAACTTATTATAAATTCTTCATCTTCCTTCTCTATATTTTAATGCAGTTAACGAGTTGAAGGCAGCAAAATGGATGCCTCATCGTCCTCCTTCCTCTCTGCAATACAAACTTCAAAGCTCCTCACCGGTACCATGGCGATTCCTAAATCTTCTGTCTCAACACTGCCATCGTTTCCATCTCGTCATCTTCCTTCCCTCAATGTATCATCAGTTAGAATTGAAGAAAACCCCCAGAACACAACTACAAGACCTACCACCAGCAGAACTTCCCGCCCTGCGTCATCGACAACAACCACCTTGCCTGCTGCAACAAAACCAGCACCATCGACAAGGAAGTCTCCTGCAACTGATAGACGAGTTGCAGCGCCAAACCAGCCCACCATGGTGTTTAATGTATTGGAAGACGTCATCAACAACTTTATAGACCCTCCGCTGAGGCAGTCAGTCGATCCCAGATATGTACTCAGTGACAACTTTGCTCCGGTTGATGAACTTCCTCCAACTGAGTGTGAGGTGATCTATGGATCTCTACCATCGTGCCTTGATGGTGCATACATCCGCAATGGCCCTAATCCTCAGTACCTCCCTCGAGGACCTTACCACTTATTTGATGGCGATGGCATGCTTCACTCCATCAGGATCTCCCAAGGGAAAGCCACTCTCTGCAGTCGCTACGTCAAAACTTATAAATATACCATGGAGCGTGATGCCGGGGCTCCGCTTCTTCCGAATGTCTTCTCCGGATTCAATGGACTTGCTGCCTCCGCAGCTCGCGGTGCTCTCTCTGCTGCTCGAATCCTGGCTGGTCAATTTAATCCAGTTAATGGTATTGGTCTGGCAAACACTAGCTTGGCTAATTTTGGCAACCGACTCTACGCCATTGGAGAGTCGGATCTACCTTATGCTGTGCGTTTGACATCAAATGGAGACATAGAGACGCTGGGTCGTCATGATTTTGACGGGAAGCTGATGATGAGCATGACGGCTCACCCCAAGGTAGACTTGGAGACAGGGGAGGCCTTTGCTTTCAGATATGGTCCCGTCCCCCCATTTCTAACATACTTTCACTTCGATGGAAATGGAAATAAACAACCAGATGTGCCCATATTTTCCATGACAAGACCTTCTTTCCTCCACGACTTTGGAATTAGCAGCAAATATGCTATATTTGCTGACATACAGATTGGGATGAACCCCATGGAAATGATATTTGGAGGTGGCTCACCTGTGGGTGCGGACCCCGCAAAAGTACCCAGGCTTGGAATCATCCCGCGATACGCAAAGGATGAGTCTGAGATGAAATGGTTCGACGTGCCAGGGTTCAACCTCATACACGCCATCAACGCGTGGGATGAGGAGGATGCCATAGTCATGTTAGCACCAAACATTTTATCAGTAGAGCACACACTGGAGCGAATGGACCTTATCCATGCCTTGGTTGAGAAAGTGAGAATAGACTTGAAAACAGGCATAGTTACAAGAAACCCAGTTTCAGCCAGAAACCTGGACTTCGGGGTGATCAACCCAGCTTATGTAGGGAAAAAGAACAGATTCGTGTATGCAGCAATTGGTGACCCGATGCCAAAGATATCAGGGGTTGTGAAGCTTGATGTGTCCAGAGGAGAGCGACAGGAATGCACGGTGGCTAGCAGGTTATATGGGCCGAGATGCTACGGCGGTGAGCCTTTCTTTGTAGCAAGGGAGCCTGAGAATCCAGAGGCAGAGGAAGATGATGGGTACGTGGTGTCATATGTTCATGATGAGATAGCAGGAGAGTCCAAGTTCCTGGTGATGGATGCAAAATCACCGGAACTTGATATTGTGGCCGCCGTAAAGTTACCTCGGCGGGTCCCTTATGGCTTCCATGGACTTTTTGTGAAGGAAAGTGATCTGAAAAACCTCTAGCTAAAAACCAGAAGCAGACTGCAGAACACATGGTGTTTTACTTTTACGTGAAAAAAAAAAAAAAAAACCCTAGATGCTTATGGAGTAAAATTACAAACAATTTTCAGTACAGGATTAAACTGTATCCATTAGAAAAGCAGCATGCTTGTCGAGGGGTACCCACATATCACATGTAAAGTTTGATAATATTTATTATTTATCAATTACTCATCTGTGAAGATAATTATATAAGAACTCATTTATCTATCTGGGTCAATTTAAATCATTATATTTTAATAAAATTATCGATTCTAATCACTATTATCAATACTAATTGTGGTGGGTTTTAATATAAATGAAGGGAATTCTGCTCCTCCAACCCCAGAAAAATTATACTGGCTGATTTAAGTGATGTAAAAACAAGCAAAAGAAAGACAATTGGGATTTAATTAGAAGATAAAGATTATAAACATGCTCATAGAAATAATTTTATAAACATGTGAATAAGATAAATATATAAAATTATGATTAAAAGTTTATAAGCGATAATCATATAAACGATAATTTTGTAGATAATAATTTTATGGGCAATAATTAAGTAGACCTGTAATTTTCTTTGTAATAAATAAACTTGTAGTTTTAATTCTATAAACCAAAAATATTGAAAAAATATTTTATTATTCACGAGTTTCAATTTGTGGATAAAATCATAGTAAAAATCATCCTATAAATGTAAATGTTTATTTTATAGATTATTGAGTCTTTTTTTACATTCAGGCTGTTTTAATTTACTTATTCAATTGAATTATTATTTTATGTGAATGAATTTAGTCATATTAATACTTGTGTAAACTCTCTTTGCAACACAAACTTGAAATTATAAAAGTAAATCTAAAATGAATTTCAGAGTTCAAACCATTAGCTTAAAGGGTGTTTGGGAATATATTTATAAGCGTGTTTTTGATGTTTTTAGATCATTTTTATATGCGGATGTCAAAAATATTTTTTTAAAAAAATAAAAAAAAATATCATTTTGATGCATTTCTAAATGAAAAACTATTTTAAAATCAACCTTAATCACACTCCCAAACAGACACTAAAAATCTAATTTTGAATTTTTTTTAATTAAAACAAACATAAAAGAGTCAACATGGAACAATATCCCTTCTTATACATTAATAAAATATAAAATGATCATACTAAATAGCACAACCACACATAAATGAGATGAACTACGCTCTAAATTGGATGGTCTGAAAAGGGAAAATAAATAAATTTTAGAAGTTTATTTCTTTGAATAAAAGAAGAAAAAAAGATTATCATAAAAAATATCGAGCAAATTAAGCACCACCAATTTGGAACGACAAATCATAGCATGAAATCAGTGGGTCTTTATGTCTTTAGATTTCTTGGATGGATCAATTGATGGTGATGTTTGGATATCAATCACTAAATGGGACACGGCAGGCAAATTATGGGGTGCCATTGTCGAGAAATCAATTAATATTTTTTTTGTTTTAAATATTATTTTAAATCATTTTAATACATTCATATTAAAAATAATTTTTAAAAATTAAATTATTATATTATTTTAATATTTTTTTTTAAAAAAAAGAACCATAACTATATTATATTATGACGGATTTTTTTTCCACGTAAGATAGGATGATATGTGTGAAATAATTATATTATAAATTTAATATATATAACCTCAATGAACCGGGTATAGAGTTTGAATCGTGAGGGTAAGCTCTAAATTTAGTGTTAGCGGTTGGTTTTTAGATTTTTTTTTTTTGGAAATATATTAAAATAATATATTTTTTAATTTTTAGAAATTACTTTTTATATTATCAAAAATAATTTAAAAACAGGGAAAATAAATAAAAAGGTTTTTTTTTTAAAAAAAAAACCTTCAAAACTCGCAGATATTTAACATTGTCACATAGACATGTTGAGCAAGAGCCCACCATTATCCCATCAGGTGACATTGATCTCAACAAATTCCTGCACCAGAAATCACTATATTTTGTGGCTATTATATATTTTTGGTATTACGGTGTCGTATAATAGGATTCGATTTTCTTTCCTTCTGTTTTAAGTATTCTTGATTAAAATTGTGAAATCCCAAATTAATTCTCCCATCCACTCATAAATACGTCGCTCTAAAAAAACATGGCTGGAGAAACAAGATATTCATCAGGCCAAGAACCTGTCAATTTATTCGTTAAAAAATCTGGTTATAAAAATATTGTGTGTAAATTCTATGATTATAAATAAGATTGGAAAATAAATTAGAATGGACAAATTGCTTCACACATTTTCAATTATTTAAAAAAAAATGTGGTTGAGAGATTTTTTGTGTTTGGTAGTGTAATTAAAGTTATTTTTAAATATATTAAAATAATATATTTTTAATAATTGATTTTGAATCCATCACATAAAAATAATATAAAAATACCCAAAAAAATAATTTAAAATAAAAAATTTAAACTTCATTTTTTTTAATTAAAAATATTAAAAAAAACAATTTTAAAAGGGATTAGACAGTTAGTTGGCAAGTGGCAAGAAACATGATTGTGGAAACTTAGATTAGAACAGCATGTTATTAATATTTATTCATAAATAAGAAAGTAATTATTTATATTATTATATAACTAGATAAATAAGAAAATATGATAAAAATATTTACAAAAGCTCAATCATCTATTTTGACTTGAGGGTTAAAATATGTAATCTGGGTTTTTTAGTAGTTTAATTATATTATTTTTTTATGATTATAAAACAATTAAAAAATTATTTATTCTATTTTTTTTTAACTAGAATGATTAGACTTTATATCACCATGTTATTTTATATAAGAGATGTTATATTTTTATTCTAATTATATGTTATCTTAATTAAATATAGCACATGAGCATATATTATAAATAAAATAAACTATATAAAAATAATTGATTGGTTAAGAAAGGATCACCATTTGAAGAGAATTATAAGAAATATTTTATTTAATTTTGAATAGTATTAAAAATATTTTTTACAATAATTTTTTTTTTAGTATCATTAGTGAAATAGTATATAAATGATACTGTAAATATTTTATATATAAATGATAGTGTAAATATTTTTTAATTTTTTATCTAAAATAATTTTAATATATAGATAAAAATGAAAATTAAAATCAAATAGTATTTTCTGATAAAATTAGCTTTACTTTATTATTTTTGGAAAATATAAAATAAGTATGTAAATAACCTTTTCTTAACGTTTTTAATTTGAAGAAACCATTTGTAGATTTGTTAGCGATTATGTTTACATTAGGGATATAGATGCTATAATTTTGTTATTTTCGGTATAAAACATAAATATACAAAACTGAGAAGCATTAGTTTTAAAGTGTTTTTTATTTATAAATAATTAAATATATTAAAATAATATTTATTTTTATTTTTTTAAATCATTTTTTAAACAAAAAGTTAGTTAGTGGTAGCTTTGCTGACTCCTTACGCCATGAGATTCCTTATCCTCTGTCTACTGTAATCTCAGTTTGACATCTGTAAATTCAGTTTCAACATTGCTGTCAGCACATTAACGTTGAGTTGACAGATTGATATTGATGCCGTTGAAATAGTTGTTTTTTCTTTATATATATAAAAAAAAACATTATTTTTATTATTAGTAGATAATTGTTTGTTAAAAAAAATTCAAAAATAAATTTTGACCACAATTTTTTTTTTTAAAATTAACACCATTCCAAACACATAAATGTTGTTTAGATCGGCATATTTGATAAATTAATTTATAATCTGAATAACTTGATTAAAATTAAAATAATATAGTCTATTCTTTCTTGTGCATGAACACAATTAATATTTGATATCATTTTTTATAGTCTATGATATTTATTGTTAATGATCAAATTTCATAATATATTTTTTAATTTGTATATTTTTTCTGTGTGGTTTTTTATTTATATTTTTATTTGATTTTAATGGTGACAAGCAATGTACGAGGCTACATTGAAATATAACACAGTTTTCATCTTCGATATCTTGCATCTTTAATGCATTAAAATATATTTTTTATTTTTACTTTCTTCTGACAGCATCTTTGTTTAGTATTAAAATAGGTTTTGTTTACTACGTTATTTGAACAATGCAATAGAAAGGCAAAGTCCAATGATAAAAGTTATTTTAGAGAGTTAAATTTATAAAATGATTATTTAAATAGTATATATATGATTTTTTTTTTGTTGATATATGTTCGAATAATAAAATTTATTTTAGAGAGCTATTTTTTTATATTATTTTAAATATAGTGCAATTATTTTATATGTAGTTTAATTATTCAATTAATTATACAATTAATATGAGTAAATTATATAATTGAATAATTACTTTTAAAAAAACTCTAACACATTATAATTATTAAATTTTTAATTATATTTAAATTTAAAAAATAAATTTAAATATAATTAAAAAAACTCACAATATTTGAAATTTAAGCTATTTATGTATTTTTTTTCAAGTAATTGTATGTTATATAGTTGTTGTATTTAAAGTTAATTAATGTTACTTATTATCTTTGAGTGTTAGAAAAATTTAAGAAAATAAAATGAACATATTAACAAATAACCAATAAGTTCAAACATAATTAATTAAAATATATTCCATTACAAATAATTCAATCAAATTAATTAAAAATTAATACCCTTATTTTTTATGATAACTATTATTATTATAATTAATAATAATAATTTTATAATTAAATATAATAATAATTAATAATTATTATTATAATTAATTATTATTATTATAATATAAAAGAAAAAAATATTTGTGGACAAAGATTTGACACCTTAAATGGAAGCTGACAACCACTAAAAATGTTTATCGTTTTTGTTGATAATCCAAACTAAACCGAATGCTACACTCCCTCCTCTCAAGTTCTTCACCTATCAACCATGTCAATTTTCTCTGTAACTCAAGGATCTCTTACACTTGAAGGTCTTACTGCTGTGGCAGCTGTTGCAGCCGCCCAAGCTACTGCTGGGGTTGTTCAGCTTGCATGTGACTGGTCGGGACCAACCAAGGGAGAGGGACGAGCATTTAGGGGAGAAAAAGTAGAAAAAAAGGGCCGAATGAATAAAATGAATGAAGAAAGATCAACTAGCTTCTTGATTTAGTTCCAACGGTATTTCAATAAATATTTTTACTTTTTTTTACTTTCTAGCTCTTTTTGTTAGAGGTGCTACAAATAACGCCTGAAGCCGTGATGAGCCATTTTGACTATTGAAATGCCTTACACATTGGAGCTGATAAAATTAAGAAGAAAAGTTAAGAGGATAATTTTTTAGGTTTAGTTTCTCATATACCCATTGAACTTGCTCTTAGAATATATTTCAAAGTAGTAACAAAAAACTTTTTCTGTTTAATGCAGTCATAAAACACCAACTCTTAACAAAGGAAGAACTAACTTGGATTATATATGATAATAATTATATGTTTATGTATGTTAAATAAAATAAAATGTAATTAAAAGTAATTTGCTAAGTTGTTAGGTAATTAGGTTCTTGATGTATCTAATAGGATGCAAATCTTTAATATGTAGAGATTAAAAAAAATATTTCTATTTCAATGATAAGCTAAAATAAAAATATTAAATGGCGGGAAATAACATAGGATAATAATATAAAAAAAATATGAATACCAAATGATAATCATTCTAGTTATTTTTATATATAGTCATGATCCCTGTTTTATTTTTATTTTGGCAATTTATCATTAGTGAAAGATTCTAAAAAAAAACATGTTAGTATGCAGATTCATCTACATAACCTTTTTTTAGATGTAATGAAATTTTATTCCTGGAAAATGTATTTTATAGGACCGAGCAAATAAAAACTTAACTATCCCAGATTTTTATAAAAAATATATATCCTAACTTGAACTCTATACTTGTTATACAAATCATAATTTATATCTCATTACAACACATCCCTCGATAACGTGTCCAGGAGATTACAAATTAACTGCCATTAGATTATATCCCTCAAAGACCTGCAAGACTCCAGAGACGAAGTCATAAAGATAGATTTATATATACTTTTATTTAATTATTTATTTATTCCTGATAATTCAACCTGAGTAATTTTATATCATGTAGTCTTTAACACTAACAACAAGCGCTAGAAATCCAGAAACGCCGTGATCAAAAACACATTATAGAGAGGAAAAGCTGTGTATATATATATATATATATATATATGTCCTACCCGATCAGGGCAAAAGATTATACATTTTGAAGCAAAGAGATATCCTCAAAGAAACCCAAAAGAGAAACTCGAAACGCATGAGAGAGAGAGAGGGGATCTGAGTCCCTAAAACCTCTGTTTCAAGGGTTTATTTTCAACTGTCCATCAGTTTAAACCTGGCCATGGGCCGAGCTACCTGATAAACCTGACCAGACCATACTAATAATGAGTGGCCCAGGAATGAAAATTTGCCCTGCAGGCCCAAACCTGACTGCCTGGTCTCGAGCATGGCAATTTTTTTCAATCTATAAGTTGAAGCTGACATAGTTTCCCATGCATGACATATTGTATTATATTATATCAACAAAATCAAAACCACGTGGTTATTTTTGCTATAGCCATTCACAATGAAATCTCATGCTGCCATTCCAAAGTAAAATCGATAAATTTATTATTGGGGTAATTTGATAATCTGATAAAGATTATTTGCCATTGTTCAATTTAAAAGGAAAATTTAGGTATTTTTACTTTTATATTGCACATTAAAAAATGATTATTTATTCTTAGATTACAATTATTTTAAAGTTTAGGTATAAGGGCTTTTTTTTATTATTATTTGAAAACAATAAAATGATTTAAATACTCTTCAAAATAGATTTTTTTTATACACACATACACCAAGTTCAGGGCCGATTAAAGCAATTTCTATTGACATAGATGATCATAATTTATTTAATTAGATACTTACATGATTTTTTTTTATTTCCATTTAAAGCTTTATATATATAAAAAACATGTTCACAAATCTTGCATGCTTATTTTTAAAATAGTTGTTTATATATATATAAACTTAACTATCAAGCTCAATGACTTGGACCCGTCTTTCATACCTTGCTTTCAATTACAATTTTTCAGCGCAAAACATAATCCCGTACTTAATGACTTGGACCCAGATACAAGGTCTTGACTTGGAGCATCTAGTTGTTGGCTAAAGACCATTTGAGTTCTTCAACTGTACTTCAATATTTCAATTTTGATCCTAAACTTTTATAGATAACAATTGGATCCTGATGATGGTCGAATCCTGTCGATTTACTGAATCCCTTTAATATTTATGACAATATATAGACAAATAACAATGACTCGACAATAGGAGATGGTAATGTAACGATCAATTTCTCCACCCTTGTTGTCATCTTGCTTCCCCATCATTTCATTAGGCAATTCGGACTGAAATTTAGATTAGAGTTAAATTTATATAATCACATGGATTTAATTACACATTAGCTCTCAATAATCTTAGCGAATTGACGTTTTCAGTTCACAAATTACATTAAAATTTGATATAGTTTTCTCTTGCCATCCGCAGTGAAGAATCTCATTTTCTTACCATCATTTTATTTTATTCAAGAAAGCCTCCCTTTTTTTTAGGTATTTTTTCCAGGTTCAAATTAAACAAGTAAAATTTTAGTTATTCTAAACTCTCATAAAATAAACATATCTTAACTCGAAGTTAAAATTTACAAACAGATCTCAAACCTACCCTAATAAACTCTTTTGGCAGCTTTTATTACTATCATGCACATGTGATCAACCGGGCAGGACATTAAAGAACTGAAATTGACTTGAAAATTTATAGTGATGCTAGCTAGTTGCATGGTTTACTTTTAACACACAAGTTGAGATGTTTTTCTTAGAAAAAAATAATGAAGAAAGTCTTCGCCTAGATGGTAGACAAATGAGCTGCCGTGTCAGTATGTGTCTTAGTCTATCTGTGCTCCACATGCTCGTGATTCACCTTACAGTGAGATCTCTTGACCTATACAACTTCTTTTTTCCCCAACAAAAAATAAGTTAATTTATGGGATTTAATTTGTTATTATTAGAATAATTACCATTACCTAACCAATTGAATACTGGAACCATTCTAATAAAAAAAGAGGCTAAATTATTAATGCCTTGACAAATTAATCATATTGAATCATATGCAAAACCAAAGAACTGAACGAATGGAGAAATTAATTCCAATGATGAACAAGAAAGTAGACGTACATGGAACCTCCAATTAATTAGCTCAGTATGTGAAATGGAAGAATCACAAAGAAAAAAAAAAGGAATTTCGGAAACACCTCCTCTGATACTTAATTTCTCAAGAAATAATTCCCATGCAAACCAAAACAAGCCCAGCAATCGATCCCAATGCTACATTCCTTCCACCAGCTGAGTTTTTGCCAGGTGATGGTTCTGCAGCCGCCGTCTCTGATGAATTGGACTTGCCTGATGATGTTGCTGGTGCTGGAGGTGAAGCAGATGTTCGGTTAACACCGAACAACTCCTCCGGCAACAACACTTTGTCGATCGGATAAACTGCCAGAGGAAAATCTTGCCTTAAAGCGTTGTTGATTTGAACCACCACAAGCCCTGTCGACACATTAACTTGGTTGCTTTGACCTGTAAAGTTCAGACCCCAGACACCTTCGTGGCCGGAGGCCTGAGTAGAAACAGGGTTACTAACCAGCAAAAGATTGCTCAACGAATAGAATTTCGGCAGCATGTGGTACTGAAGAAGTTGAACTTGTTGCTGTTGGTTGAGGTCATTTAAAGCACCTGCTTTAAGATTGTTAAAGGCATTATCAGTTGGGGCAAAGATCGTCATGCCCTCAGAAGAGCTGTTCAGCTGATTTTCAATCTGGTTAAATGTTTGAGTCTTGTTCAAAAGCCTCATGAATGTGACGAACTGACCACCCTTTTCAAGAACTGCGGTGAAGTTGACCGGCCCGGAAGGTGCCGGAGCAGGTGCTGATGGGGCCTGAGCCTGAGCATGGAGCGAGAGGGAGAGGAAGAGTGACAGGAGAAGGAGAGAGAGGGGAGAGGTGGCCATTGTGGTGTTCTGGTGGTGGTGTGAGCTTGGTGGAGAGGATTGGCATGGCATTTATGGGGTAAAATATGTGGTGTGACTTTGTTGGAATGAGCTGGCAATGGACGTGAACCAAAAAGACAATGCTTACTCACCAATAGGAAACGTGACACCTTTCAAAATAAAAGATAAAAAAAGATAACGAGTATTTATTAAAATCATCAAAAACTAAGAGTAATATAGCTATAAAGAGATATAAAAGAATATTTTAGTTTTTTTATTAATTAAAATTTACTTATCAAAATGCTATTATAATTTTTCTAATAGTACTAAATATGAAAGATAAAAAAAACTATTACCTTTTTTCCTAGGAAAATAATAATAAAAAACTATTATTTTCTAGGAAAATAAAAATAGAACAACTATTTCCTTTAAATAGAAAAACTGGAATACCTTAATAACTAGAAAATGATTTTTTCTCTAAAGCAAAAACTACTTACTGAATTAACTTTTGAATTATTAATAATTTATAATAAATTAACTACTAAATCTACAATTTAGGTTATAAAACTGAGATAATCTTATAAAAAATAAATTTAAATAATTTATTAAATTTAATTCTTAATCAATTCAATATACAAGGTTAAAATAAAAAAATAAACACAAAAAATGATTTAGTGTACTAGAGTTAATTAAAGAAACCACTATCCAAATCATGAGATTGAGATAATCTCGTAAAAATTAAATTTAAATAAATTATTAAATTTAATTTCTAATCAACTTAATGTTAAATAGTAAAATTAAAAAGAATATCAATTAAAAAATTAAAATAAAAATTTAAGTCAAATGAGTTAGCATGCTAAACCTGATACATGTGTTATCAAATTAGAAAATCATATAGAAAAAAGAAACCATAACAAATCATAAAATCTATTTTAATCCAAATTTATTAAAAAAGCAAACAAACTATTATTGCAATGAATAATATATAATATTTTACGAGGTGGAGCATGCAAAATCACCACATGTAGTTAATGAATAAATTCTCAATTCTCAAAATCTCATATAATTAATCACATGGCATTACAAAATGCAGATTATGAGCTGTTATTAAGTATATAAAATGGGATTACAGAAATTTAAGAAAAAATAACTATAAAAATGGATTAAAATATGATCATGTTTACTCATTTTATTTTCTATTTTAAAAATCAAATCAAAACCACAAAGACAACAGCTAGTTTGTGTTAGAACACAAAATCAAACACTCTAAAGATGTATGCTTACCTCATTCTTCGATCAATGGCAATGGGTGAGGTCTTCAAATGAACATGATCCACACCACCCAAAGTCTTACTTGGTGTTGAAGCTAGACTAGGTTGTGTTTTCTTGCAACGTTCTCTTTTAGAGATTCCAATTTCTTGTTGTAAACAATGAAATTCTAAAGATTTTTATTTTATTTTATATTGAAAATATATCCTTTTCTTTTTAGTATAACCAATAGATTTTACACTGCAAAAATAAAATATTTTTGTAATATTTATATAATAAGGTTTAATATGAGTTAGTAACCTATGTGGTTACCCCATACACAAGGTAATTCCTATACTTTATACTTTATGGATATTAATTATTGTCACAATTTCATTTTTTAAAACTTTTATGGCAGCAACTTGTTACAAAACTGTTTTTTAATATTTTTTATTTTTTAATAATTTTTGTCACCGTACAACTATTTGAAAGTATTTTTAAAATTAATTTATGTTAAAAAATATATTAAAATAATATTTTTTATAAAAAAATATTTTTAATATCAACTCATAATCAGAACACAAAAAATGATCTAAAAAATCAAAATTTTAAATTTAGAATAAAAAATAAAAATATTTTTTTTGAAAAATACTTTTAAAACATAGTATCAAATATCCTCTATATATATTCTATATTTTTGAAAACATACAGCAAGGAAAAAAAAAAGTTTAACCTATTGGACCTTGCTGAGTATTTTTTTTTTATCTTTACTTTTTTACTTGGTGATCTGCATTCCTTGCTTAGAAGAAAAATCTATTGGATCCTAAAGATAACCTTGTGTGAGAGAAATGCACTTAAGAACAATATTGTCTGTATATGACTGAGTTTTATTATTTATAATTTTTGAATAATAAAATAAAAAATAATATCATTTTAAAAAAAAATTACAGGTGCCATAAAACTAAAAAATAATGTGGAAAACAAAGCATAATAAATTATAAAATTTAATTTCTAATAAATAAAATATCTTAAAAAAACCCATTATTGCAATGAATAATATATAATATTTTATGAGGTGGAGGACACGCAAAAGCACCACCAGTTAATCATTGAGCAGAGGGTGAGGTTTCCGAAAGAACATGATCCAGACCAACCTAAGCTTTGCCCTCTCCAGTTCAGATTTTTATTATATTTTTAATAAAATTAAGCTGTCTTGAACAAATATATATATAGACACACACACCTTGGTTTGGGCAGCCTGGCATGACATGGCATGTAGGAATACGATGCCCAACAAATACTACTATATACATACCCATGTCATGTCACATCATAGGCTAACAAATCCCAATTAGGTACATGAATCTTTGATTATGTCGACATGCTGTCCTGTCCTAACCAGCATGCAAATTTATTTTTCTTTACTATTTTTTTTATGAGCTCTTGCTCGTATTAAACTAATAAAATTTTAATTATTTTAATTTTTAAAAGATGTTCATACTGTCAAATTTGATATTTAATATTTAGTGTATATATATATAGGCAAGATTGTTGGTAAGTCATGTTCCAAAGCAATTCCTGAACCTGAAAGAGGAGAAAGGCCGGTGCTAATATATTCCACAGCTACCCTACCATATTGTATTGTAATGATGGAAATTTATTTATAAATTAATCTTACATTAAATAAATGACTAGTCGAACTATAAGCGACAAATTTTAGCAACAAAAAAAAAAAACAATTCGGGTTGACTTCTTCTCTTATGAAACTAAAACTATATATAGCGAGTTCTAAGCCTTTTTTTTAGAATGAATTTGATATATATATTTTCAAATTTGTATATAGAAGTTCATTTCTTTAAAAATATTTTAATCTTTTATTATATATATATATATATATATATATATATATAAAAGAAATTAAAAAAATTATCCTTGAAGTTGACTTGTTAGTCGGGTTTTAAGATTATAATTATAATTATTTTTATTCTTACGCTGACTCGAGACAACCTAACTCGTGACTCTAACTTTATTATGAATCGATCTCTAGATTTGATTTTAAAATTCTGATAATAACTATTCTTATATGTTTTAGCTGAATGATTTTATAATTAAATTATTTATAAGAATATCTTATGAATAAAAATAATAAATATTGTCTCTAAAAGACATGTATTTTTTGCACATCTTGTTCTGAAAGTGTAAATATTCATTTCAAAATTGTTTTTTTTAAATTATTTTTACATCAATGTTATTATTTCTTCAATCCAATGTTTATATTATTGACTACATTGTACCTAATGAATGGGGGATTTTAGTGCAAAAGTTCTACTGATTTCAGGGTTGGAGAATGTATGTCTTTAAGGTTATGAAAACAAAAACAATTCACCAAGAAAACTAAATCCTTGAAAATGTATGTTTATTAAAAATATATTACAGTAATTAGGTCCATATGAATTAAAAAAAAAACTATCTTATTTGATTGGTGACGTACTAAAATCTAATATTATTAATGGCTATTGCAATGAACCGATGGATGTTATAGTGTAATTAGTTTGTATACCATGGGCCTCAACAAGTCTTCAAAGCCCTTAAACTATATGGGCTTGTTGTTCATATTAGATTGCAGTGGATTCTTTAGTCACGTCCAATTCATGGCGAGCTTGTAGCCCCAGTTTCCCTTGAATCATTAATATAAAAAATTATTTTAAAAAAATAAAAAATATTATTTTAATATATTTTCATTTAAAAATAATTTTAAAAATAACCACTACTATATTTTCAAACACCCTTTAATTTAAAAAATAACCAGCACTTTATATTTGCCCAAATAAAATGAGTCAAAACCCAATTAAGCATTACCATCCTTTTACGTCCCAAACCGTATCCCAAATCATTGCTTTAGGTATTAATATTCTCTTACAATTAATTAAAAAAAATGCATAATTAACTTAACCCAATTCATGCTTTGCATGACTTAAAATATTGATAGTTACAAGACAAGAGACGGGATAATTGGAGTAGATATAAAATCACAATGGAAGGAAGGGTTCAGATTTATAATTCCTTTTTGATAATCAATCAATTAATTAATTAATTATCAAGGATAAACCTCGATGAGTCCTCTCACTCCCAGCACAGGATTTATCTTGTAGTTGCTGAAACCAGCAGGAAAGAAAAGCTTAGCCCATTCGTCTTCACTTCTCTCTCGACCATTGACGCAAGTCATAATATAGAGGTCGAAGAACAGTTGGGTTTCAATGGAGTTCTCGTCCCAATCTTGGTCCCCCAATATCATCTCCATGATTATCACTTTTCCTCCAATATTCCCGTTTCTTCCAATCGCTTCTTTGCATTGCTTTAGTATCTTCACAAATTATATATGTATCTGGTATAGATTGTTTTTTCATATATTTATATATGTATTCAATTTGCTGTCGCTGTGTGTTTGACATTACTTTTGCTTTTGCGATTGAGATTGAAAAAAAACAGTTTAAAAAAAAGCGCTTTTACTGCGGTTCAAAATAAGCTGTGAAGTGTTTGGTTAAAACTGTGGTTGAGTTGGAGGTTGAAAAAAAAGCAGTTTTGGGTGTTTGGTTACCAAACTTTTTATATTGCTTTTAACTTGTGATTGTAAATTTAATAATTATAATAATATAACATAATTAATAATTAATGAAAAAATAAATATTATTTTTTATTCTCCCATCAAACTATAAATATAATTATCAATTACTAAAATTAACACACTAAATAATATATTTCAAGCAACTAATAAGTTTAAACATAATTAATTAAAATACATTTCATTACAAATAATTCAATCAAATTAATTACAAATTAAAACCTCTATTTTTTTATGCTAACTATTATTATAATAATAATTATTATATAATTTTTATTATAATACAATAATTAATAATAATAATAATAATTAATTATTATAATTAACAATAACAATTAATTATTATTATTATATAATTATTATTATAATAAAAACCCACCCCCCGTCCGTTCCCCATTTAAAGCTAAAAAAACCATTCCCCATTCCATTCTTATCTTCTCCATCTTCCTTTACTTCACAGTAACAGACAGAAAAAAGGTTTCAACTTTTTTAAACGCATACTTTTCTTGCCACTCTCCTCCATCTTCGCCGTTTTCTCTGCCAAAATTCCCTCTCCCTGCAAATAAAACACAAATAAATAAAATATCTTTCTTTCATCCGCTTCCGTAAATCGTAGCAGAGCAACCCACTCTCTCCTGAAAAAAATCCCTCTGAAACGCCATATGGGTGTTTGGCTTTTCACCAATTTCTCACTCTTTCTTTCCCTCCTACTATGTCTAGCCAATTCTCAGCAAAATAACGTCGCAGCAGCCATGATGAAACTGAGATGTGGGTAGTTGAGAGAAGAGAAGAGAGATGTGGGTAGTTGGAGAGAAGAGAAGAGACGGGAGGCGCAAGATCAGTCCGGGGAGCTGGTCGTTTTGTGCAGAGGAGAGGAGAGGGATGAGGCGCAGACGAGATGAGAGGGATGAGAGGCGCAGACGAGAGGAAAGGGATGTAAGGTAGGGTTATTTATGGGTTATTTATGTTTTCAACGGTAATATTAACAATGACAGTTTCATAATTGGCGCAGATGATTGTATCGGACTTTGAAAAGCACCATTTATTGCTCAACATGAAACGCCGATTGAGATGATTTTAAGCGTGGGTCCCATGGTTTGAAACACAGTTTGAACCGTTACTAAACAGCAAATTGTGGTGCGATTTGGCAATCGCAAATCGCACCACAATGCCAAACATGCGCTTTATCGCTATCGATGGGTGCATGGAATTTCTATCTTACAATAAAATAGTAAATAAAATTATTTTATATACAGAAATAAAGTATAATAACAAGAAAAGTTGATATCTTAAAGGTTGATATATATCTCAAATACACAAGGGTAACTCTATATTAATATTATATAGCCTAACGGAAAAATGGAAGAGGAAGGAAATACATGAGTGATCAAACAGCATTCTACACGTAGAATTTTTGATAAATCTTAACGTTTTTCACATATTTTTGATGTGGGAATTCGTAAGTAATATATGGAGTGTAGACGTTGATAAATTAAGTGTTTTAATTTACGCACCTTCAGTAGAATTACATCTGCAGAAGGCACCGACTCGAACATGTCTCCTCCAACGAATTTCAAGTTCTTACTGCCTTGCAATCCCGAAACCACATGTGGAAGATCAAACACAGTGCAGTTCATGCTGGGAAATGTTTCAGCTATGCACTTGGCCATGGCTCCTGTGCCTCCCCCAACATCCACCAATGACTTCAACCCCTCGAACACCCCCTGACATTTTTTCATAACCACCCCACAGGCCAGCGCACCATCGCTAGCCATGGCTTCATTGAAAAGATTATTGAGTCTCGCATTTTCGCCTGCAAGTTCCCAAATGCACTTTCCATGGGCAGTGTCAAATGCGGTGGGATCTTCATTTTGAAACCAAGTGCTCAAACACCGCAATGGTTCCATCGGAACTGGATCAAGCCAGAAAAGTAGCAGTGGTCTCACACTCAAGGGATTCCCCTTGAGAAGGAGACGAGAGGTAGGGGTAAGGGAATAGCCTTCTTTTTTCAGTGAAAAGATACCAGAGTGAACAAGAATGCGCATAAGGCGATAGAGATGTTGAGCTTTTGATGGGTGGATTTTTAGGGAAGAAACAAGCTCAGAGAGTGTTATGGGTTTGCCATGATTTTGGATCGCATCTGGTATGTCTAGTTGAACTGCACATTTCAGGGCCATGGAATTTATGAAGGCGAGGGCATGGTTCCATACACGGACTTGAGCTTGAAGGAGCTCATTAGCGCCTTCCTCATTAATCAACTCCATGGATTTTTCTAGCATTAGTTGCTGATTTTGAACCATGCTTGAATCTCTATATATAACTCTATAAGCAGTGAGAACTGAAAGACCTTCATGCCTTTTATGTTTGAAGTTTAAAACCTCTATATTTAGCAATGGCCAGTGCAAGTTTATTCCAATATCTTATTTTATTTTATTATCAGATTAATCATAATTTAACTCAGTCATCATTTTTTTAAAGTATAATCATCTTCTAAGATTTTTTCTAGGGTACTAATCTGGCCCATGGCATCATGTAAGCCACCAATCTAGTATCCACTAAAATTAAAAATTAAGTCTTATAAAAAGAGGATTAAAAATGTTTTTTTTTTTAAATATTTTTGGCTGATTTGATGAAGAAAAATATCTTTTATAAGGTTTGTAAAATCTTATCTTAGACTTGGGAGTTTGCGATTCATCCCATCAACCTCATCCCCCCTGCCCTATCAAAATTATTTTTTCACTAATGATTCTCTCTCGACAGGCAGCTTGGCCTTGGGGTAGCTGAGACTTGAACAATCTTCAATTAATTATAATATATCAAAAATATATATTAATTAATAAAATTTTTTTAAAGATGATGTTTCATATGGCAAGTGAACAATAAAATGTAAACTCTCCATTTTTCAACCGAAAATCAACTCAGCAACCCACCACTACTGTTCACATAATCCATGAATAATACAATGTTCACTTGTCTTTTTTTTTTTTTTGGGGGGGGGGGGGGCAACCTGGTCCAGTCCAAACTTAGCATTTGGGTTGAACCCAACATAGCCGGAAAAAAACAAAAACAAATAAAACTCCAAACAATCCAGATTCTTTTTCCACTAATGGTTGTTCCACTAATCATTTTTGTTTCATCGTATGTTCTTCCACCGATCATTGTTCCAAATTGGTCTGTAGATCTATGTTAAAGTCTATATAGAGTTGGTATAAACAAAACTGATTTTTCTTTGATATTTTTTTAAATTCCTTATTTGAAAAATATATAAAAAAACATGTTTTCTTTTCATGCATATTGTCGTGACGGAGATTTATCGAGCGTCGCGCACCGCCATTCCCTAATTAGGGAGATAATAGCACGAAGTGAAAATGGATGTGTGTTTTATAATCGTAAAAATTACAACTATAAATATAAGGAGTTATCACCTAGTATTAAGGTTACTAAGAAACCTATTGGTCTGCAAGAGTCTAGGTAAGAGAACTTGTTGTGCAATGAGAAGACGCATCACCTCCAGTGTACCTTACCTAAGGTGAGCTGCATTGTTGCTTGATTGTTTTTCTAAGTTAAAATTGTTACACTGCATTTTCAAAAACTATTTTTTGTATGTGGGTGTACTTTACAATATAATTTTACACTATAGTTAAGAGCTTTTTTTGTTATCTATGGATGTACTTTATAATGTAATTTTACATCGTAGTTAAAAACTTTTTTTTTTATTTATTGATGTACTTTACAATGTAATTTTACACCCCAATAGATAAAACAAAATAATCATGATTTTTTTTATATTATGGCCAAATTCCAAAGGATAATCATAAACCGGCTATGATATCCAATTTTCATTTTAAAATATAAGAAAGATGCAACATATTTTTTATGAAAAATATGATGGGAAAAACCTTGGAATTTGGCCATATGCACGAAAACAATACATTTTTATATTTTTGGAAATGTTGTATTTTTATATGTTTTTGCTATTTTTTTAAAATAAAAAAAATAAAAAAAAGGTTTGTGGGCTGGGAGAAGCTCCTAAAGTGGTTGACTTGTGCTGTTGTCGTTTCTGCTGTTCATCGCCGGAGCTTGAGAAGAAAGTTGGGTGGTGGTTGGCTACTAATTGGTTCGACTATGGTGAGAAACTAGGTGGTGTTAGGTGGTCTTTTAATTTAGAATTGTTCTAATTGCACTTTCAATTGATTTTAAATTCTTAATTTTCTTCAATTTTGCCACTGACTTCGCATAATTGGCTTGGAAAAATTCAATATAGTCTCTGAATATTCTAATCTTCTCAATTGAACCCTAATTAAGCTCAAGAACTTTATTTTTAATCAATTAAGTTCTTAATAAAATTAATTTGTCAAATTTAAAGTATAATTAAGTCATTGTACTTAATTAAATTATTTGATTGGACTCTAAATTAATTTCCAAACATAATTATACTTTAAATTGACGTATGATTAAATTAAATTGGCCTATAAAAAAAATATAAATATGCCTTTCGGCTTAATTTTTATACAAATTTTATTCAATAACAAATTATTTTATCCTTAAGTCTATATTTTTCTTCATTTTGGGGGCACAAAAGAGGTACGATTTGACTCTCGAAAACATCCAGAATTTTCAAATTGATTTTTCTACCAACACCAACCCCTTTTATTTTATTTTTGTTATTTTGGGTATATTTTGGGGAATAACCCATAAATTGGGTTATGACACATACGGCCGAATCCTAAAATATTTTTGAGCATATTTTCATAAAAAACAAAAAAAATGCATTTTTTCCTCCTGCTTGAAAATGCAAAATGGACATTGTAACCAATTTATAATTATTTATTACAGTAAGGCCAAAATATCAAAAATCTCTCGACAACCATTTTTTTCATTTTATTTAGGTGTAGATTTTAATACATGGGGGTGTGAAGCTACATTGTAAAATACAACCTTAAATATTAAAAATACAACAATGCAGTGCTAAAATTCATACCTTAAAACGATTAGGTTTTTGATCCAAAAAGATTGAAACTCCCTCACGAAGAGAGATCTATATTGAACTTTAAAAAAACCAACAAGTACACATTTGACCTAAATAAACAATTAAACAATAATGTAGCTTAATTTAGATAAGGTACATTAGGGTGTTTTGTCTTCTTCTTGCATAATAAGTTTTCTTACCTGTATTTTCATAGACCATGAGGTTTTCTAATTACTTTAATATTAAATGATGATTTCTATAAAAAACATTTTCCCACACCCTCCATCTCCAAGGATAGCGCATGAAAAACAATCATCGTGACAAGACCAATAAAGTTGAGTAATGCATTTTAGTATATCATATGATCTTAGCAAGGTAGGCTAGTAAAATTAAATTTAAATTGGACTAAACGTCCCTTTGTTCTCGTAGAAATAGTAGTAGCGTAAATTGTATGCCGACACCAATTTAAAGGGAAGGCATGAGATTCAATTAAGTTGGGTATGTCTTCTGGGCATCGAAACTCAATAAATATTTAGATTATCAACATCAATTATTGATTTATCTATAAAGATTGATGAACAAATGCTTGAAATATCATTTGTAGCCAGAATTTCCTGTGAGCTCATGCATTGAGCCATTTTGAATTCATTCTTCTTATCACTTATCAGTTCCTATTACCATTAAAGAATTCTCAAATCAAACCTCAAGCAATATCCAATTACTTCCCATTTTATTAATTTAATAGGAGATGAAGGAAAAAAATCATACGGTTGTCAAGCTCAAGGCGGTGAATGACACGTAAAGCCAGGATAAAGTGGAAACAAAAAAGGTAGAGAAAGGTCGGGGGGGAAACAAATATCTAGTTAGTCTTCTGATATGAAACTTAAAATTTGACACTGAAATCCCATTATAAAAAACCTTTGCTTCATTCCTTGAAATTGCTGAGAAATGAAGGCCGTATTCTCTACTTTCTCGGCAATTTCAAGGAATGAAGCATGGCTAGCAAGAATGGTGTTAAACTATGGCAAGTGATGCTCGAATTGTTTCGAGTGTGATGATAAATGAGTGCAAGGGAGTTTTCGAAGGGTTAAATTCGCTGGTTGATGTTGGGGGTGGCACTGGAACTCTGGCCAAGGCAATAGCTAAAGAATTCCAGCATTTGGACTTTGATCTCCCACATGTTGTGGCTGATTTGGAGGGAAGTCAAAACTTGAAATATCTTGGTGGAGACATGTTCGAGGCAGAGGAGGAGGAAAGCTGATCATTAAAATAAAATTTTTTGTTTTATAAGATTTATTACTCATATTATTATATTAAAAATATTTCAGAGCAATTATATATATAAAAGAAAATAAAACTAACAAATAATCATTATTATTATTTTGAATATCTTATCTATAATCATTAGAAAATTCAAGACTTAACAATATTGTGATTAGAAAATTCAAGACAAAATAAAAATAAATATTATTATATTTTAAGAAATTATATGAATTGAAGGAAAAAAAACAGAGAAATGATAATAATTATTAATTTTTAAATGATCACTAGCACATATTAAAATTTGAACATGAAATAAAAGAACTTAATAACATTGGAAATAAAAAAAAATTGGAAACAAAAACTAAGAGCATGTACATATAAACATGGACAGAAATAGAAACCATGTAAAAAATATATATAAAAATTAAAATAAAATCCAAGATTAAAAGTATAAGGGATAAAATGAAAAAAAAACATATATAATAAATTTAATTTGAAGGACAAAATTTTAATAAACCTAAACATTGATATCGATAAATTACATAATTTAAAACAGAACCGGAAATTAAAAGAATTAAGACCAAAATGAGACTGAAACCTATAATTAAATTGCATGGAAGGATAAAATTGATAAAAATCAAACTTTGATACCGAAAATATTAAGTTTTTATAATAAATTTGCATGGAAGGATAAAATTGAATTAAATCAAAACTTTGATATCGAAAATATTAAGGATTCCAAACCAATTTGAAAATTCCTAGTGTGAGGACCTAAATGAAAGTACAATATATAATCAATTTCAATTAAAGGATGAAATTGAAATAAATCAAAACCTATATAATAGCAGTAAAAACCATAACAAACAATTGAATGTTCAGGAACTAAAATGAAATATCACAAAAAACAGTTCAGCTGACGTCAGATTCCACAAGCAGGAGAGAGAAAAGGGGAGAAAAATTCAAATGACCATTGACACGTCTCCAACCACCTTATACTCACATGCGCCACACCATGGGGAGAGAACATGGATTAAAATAATTCTAGATGCCGGCTGGGTATTTTGGACACAGGAATACGCTGCACGCGCCATCTGAAACACACGTGAGTGGGGAAACAAGAAGAAAAAAAATGATAAATTACTGGGACACCCCTCCTAGTTAGACCCTGGTTTTATCTTTTTTCGAGGGACAAAATGGTTATTGCATTGTGTAAAGAAATATTAAAAAATAAATAAACCAGTTCACCGAACCAAAATTGTGCAATTACCGTCAAATCCCTAAGTTTAATGGCCTTATTTTGTCTTTTTTCAGGGGACAAATTCGTTATTTGACATTAAAAAAGAGAGCAGCAGACCAGTGAACTGAACCGAACCAAACCAAACCGGAAAATGAGTTTTAATGTTACCATCCACAGTATTTTGTGTCACGGTGAATAGGAACTGAATCGTGATATGTTTTAGCTTTTAGATAATAATCGTATTTACTAGAATGCCAACAACCTATGTTAAGTATACATTGATTATAAAAAAAACATTTCACATAGAAATTATGTTTTTCATGACTGGTTGATGACTAATGGTTGTTTGATTTGCCTAATTAAACAACTTTTTAAAATATCAAAGGGTTCTGGCCTACATTTTAAAAATACCATAACAATTCTATGAAGGAAATTTCACCGATTCAAAAATGGTGTCAGTTGAGGCGAGAATTGATGTAGACATAGATATATATTGAGTGTTGAACTTTAATTGCTTGTTTGATTTGATTTGCAGGTTTGTTTGTTTGTTTGTGTTGAGAAGGAGATGAAGAGTAACTAGAGAGATGAAGAAGTAGAGAGAAAAAGTAATTGCAGAAAGTTGCAGAAGAGTGTAAGTGGTCTACATTGCTTGTATCTTGTTTGATTTTATGCCTCTTATGTATACTTGAGGCAGAACATGAGAGTTGCATGTATTACAACTATCTCTAACTACCTTGCTTACAAGACGAGATGTCAATTTAGTTTTCTCTTCTTTAGTTTTACATTTAGTTTTAATCAAAGGGTACCAGCCAAGTGGAGGGTGAAGCAGTAGGCTACTGTTGTAGTCTACTGAGTTAACTGTCTTAAACTCACGTAGGCATGGAAGCTGACCTGTCATTTCTCTGTGGGACCCTCCCCTCCCCTGGCTACAACGCAACCAGAAGACGAGAAGCATCTCTGCCTGTGTCTCATTGTTAAGGACACTCCAATTTACTCCCTCTTGGCCCATCCTAGCTGCAATTTGATACAGTAGATGTGCTGTATGCTATGGTAGGGGTCCCCGACCTTGGTTCGTATCCACATTTTCATGTGAATCACAACCTCATCAAGTTGTGTGGTGGTATCTGGAGTTCACAGGGGCTTGAGAAACAAGCTGGAAAGAGCCGGGTTTATCAATGCATTTTGACAATGCATTTAATTAAATACATACAGAGTTATTTATATAACAAAGAAATTAATAGAATTTAATTTATACTTGTCATAACCCAATTTTGGGTTATTCCCCAAATCTATCAAAAAATAACAGAAACTAAAATAAAAGGGGTTGACGTCGGCAGAAAAATCAAGGTGAAAATTTTAGACGTTTTCGGGAGCTCAATCATACATCTTTTGTGCCTAGAAATGAAAAAAAAATACAGATTCAAGGCTAAAGTAATTTATTATCGGTTAAATCTGCATAAAAATTAAGTCGAAAGATATAATTATATTTTTATGGGCCAATTTGATTTAATCGTTGGCTATTTTAAAAGTGTAATTATGCTTGAGAATTAATTTATGGTCCAATTGAAGGATTTAATTGTGCGCGATGACTTAATTATACTTTAAATTGGTCAAATTAATTTTATTAAGGTCTCACTCAAAGAGAAATCAAGTTCTTGAATTTAATTTGGGCGCAATTGATGAGATTGGAATTTTTGGAGACCGATTTGATTGTTTTTTTCAAACTAATTATGCGAAATCGAGGGTCGAATTGAACAAATTGAGAGTTTAATGGTTGATTGAGGGCTAAATCGTGTAAATTAGAAATCAAGGACCAGAATAAATAGGTCGTGCAAAGTTAAGGTTGATATTTGAAATTCTGATGGGGTTTAATTGCACAAAATCACAAGTTTAGATCCAATTGGAGGTGCATTTAGAACAGTTATAAATTGAGGGACCAAAATGCACTTTGACCTCCCAAAACAACATGCCATTGCCTGAACTTGCCGATAAGCCGCCTGCGCCCACCGTCGACAGCCCCCTGCGCGCCGCTAGCAAGCTTGCTACCGCAGGAGGGTGCATACTATTGCTTGCAACGATAACCTCTGCAAATAGCTATAAAGACTGACGAGCAGAGGTGCACAAGGAAAAGGAAAGAAAAAGAGAAAAAAGATGAGAGAATACAAGTCATACGAGATCCTTGATAATAACGCTGGATTCAAGTCATATGTGGCCACCATTAAAGTTTTTCCAATCAATGATGGAGATATTCATGTGTGGCCACCATGAAACGGTCGCCGATATTCATGTGGTCATTCAGTGTTGGTCCAATCGAAGGAGTGTCGAAACAAAAACTTTTTACCAATTAAAACTTATTATTTGTTATTTTTACATTAATAAAATAAATCAAAATAAATAATATAGAAAGTATTTTTATCTTAAATATAATTTCATAAAATAAAAATTAACCAATAAAACAATATCATGTGATATTAGCAAAATAACTTATTTTTTTTTTTATAAATAAAGGAATATATATTTTTTCGAAATAAACACGCTTTTCAAAAGCTCATGCATCAACTTGCTGTGCAACATATGTAGATGAACAACTGCCCTTGAAAACGCACATCCTCGCTCATCATAATTAAAAAAATCACATACTAGAAAATACTTTAGCGACTCCAACATATTATTTGATAAAAAAACATTTAAAAGAACAAATTATTCTAGTGGAGCATACTTTATTGCTGTGTATAGAGAAAGCAAACTCAACGTAGAGACTTCACTTCATATAATTTTGCAACAAGACAATTCTTAGTTGCAGACCACTTGGGTGATCAAGAGCTAGCTTAACAAGGATAAATTTAGAAGACAGATCTTAAACCCAGTAATGAAAGTCATAATCAATTTTTGATTATCTGTTAGAATTTGATCAAAATATCAAATATCTTTCGACAATTATTTTGTTCATCTTATTTAAGTTTAGAATTTAATATGTGAAGGTGTAAAACTACATTTTAAAATACAACCTTAGATATTAAAAATACAACAATGCAATGCTACAATTCAAACCTTACAATGATTAGGTTTTTAACCCAATAAAATAAACACTTCTCTCTGGAAGAGAGACCTGCATCAAACCTTAAAAATATCAACGAATACAAATATAATCTAACAATCAAACAACATTGCAGCTTAGAAAAGATAAGGTCCACTGAGGATGATACGTCTTTCCCTGCTTAACAAATCTTCTTATCCGGACTCTTGCATACCATTAGGTTTACTACATAACAATGTAGAGACTTCATATAATTTTGCAACAAGACAATTCTTAGTTGGAGACCTCTTGTGCTTCATAGATTATGATACATGGGTGATCAAGCTAGCTTATCAAGGATAAACTTCAATAAGAGATCTTAAACCCAGAACTGGGGTGATCTTAAAGTTAGTGAAACCAGCATCAAAGAATAGCTTAGACCATTCGTTCTTGTTTCTCTCTTTTCCAGTGAACAATACCATCATCAGCATATCAAAGCAGAGCTGTGTCTCAGTTGATCCTGCTTCCACTTTATTGTTCTCCACCACCATATCTATGATGATCACCTTTCCTCCTTCTCTGCCCTTAATTGCCTCTTTGCATTGCTTGAGTATTTTCACACACTCCTCGTCATTCCAGTCATGAAGAATCCACTGATTGTCGTCAACAATGAAATAAAGACATGTTAGAAGTCTAGACTGAAATACACAAATAAATTTAGTTTTGATGTTATATATATATGCTTAGCAATACTGTTTTAATCAGTAAAAGAAAAGTGATTTCACCTTCAGCAGAATTGCATCTGCTTGAGGAATTTTCTCCAACATGTCTCCACCAAGATATTTCAAGTTTCCACTTCCCTCCAAATCAGCCACAACATGTGGGAGATCAAAGACAGTGCAATCCATATGCTGGAACTCTTTAGCTATTGCCTTGGCCACAGTTCCAGTGCCACCCCCAACATCAACCAACGAATTTAACCCTTCGAAAACTCCCTTGCACTCATTTGTCATCACACTCGAAACAAGTCGAGCATCACTTGCCATAGCTTCATTAAAGAAATGATTGACCTTTGGTTCACGGCTCGCATACTCCCAAAACGTCCTTTCGTGGACCGCATGGAACGGGGAAAGGACATCATTTTGGAACCAAGCGCTTACATGATGCCATGGCTGTATTAAAGTTGGATCAAGACTGGCTAGCAAGAATGGTGTGACACTGAAAGGGCTATCCTTAACAAGCAATTGAGAAGCGTTGGTGAGAACGTAGCCGTCTCCTTCAGTGTTTTCACTACCAATTTGTTGCGCAAAGAAACCAGAATGGACCAATATGCGCATGAGTCGATACACAAAATGGGTTTTGGTTGGGTGAATAGGCAAGACAGCGACAAGCTGAGCAAGGGTCATGGGTTTTCCATGATTGTGGATTAAATCCGGAATCCCTAGTTCAACAGCACATTTTAGAGACATTGAGTTTATGAAGTTGAAGATGTGATTCCAAACATGAGCCTGAGCTTGAAGTAGCTCAGCACCATGAAGGTTTCCTTCAGCCAAACTCATTTTTATCAGACTGTCTCGAGATTTTTAAGGTCTGATATAGACTATGAACTTGTATGATCGACCATGGGATTCTTAGCCTATATATAGAAGAGGATGTGACACTATTGAACTAAATTATGAGGGGGGAGGGGCGGGAACAGAAACGGTTTCAACGAGGTCTGCTTAAAAAGTTGTTCATTAAGATAATCTTGGGTGACATAATCAAAAGCTTTATAGAAGTTAAATTTGAAAATCATACGTTTCCCTCGAAGGTATACAAATCATGAACCGCCATAAGACTATTATACCCAACTTGTTTGGCCGTGATGACCTCACCATCTAGTATTATAACTAATACAAACCCTAAGTGGTTTTTAAGAGATTTTAGGCAAACTACAAAAGAAAAGTATTAATACTTTTAATACGCATTGTTGCTACCCAAATTTTGACCCTTTATTTTTTATGTTTTGGAAAAAAGACAAAAAAAATATATGAAAAAGACAAAAAAATATAAAAAGGCAAAAAATATAAAAAAGGACAAAATCTAAAAAATATTGTGGTACGGGGGCAAAATTGAACAAATTGAGAATTTAACAATCAATGCAGGGTCAAATCGCACAAATTGGAAATCAAGGACCAAATTGAAAGAAGCGCGCGAGCTGAGAGATGATTCTCAATTTTGCTTATAGAAAACTCTATAAATAGAGTACACCTTCAACAAGAAAAGGGGACAAAAAAAAAAAAAACACTCTCCAAAACCCTAAACCTACAAAAAACCCTAGCCCAAAATTTTCTTTCAAATTTTTAAGGGGCTGCAGCCGCCACCCTCATCTTGGCAGCCGCAGCCGCACCCCACTTCTTCCTTCAGCCCCTGCTCCGGCAACCAGCCACCAGCCCCGTTTTCTTTTTCACTTTCCCTCTCTTTCTCCCCGGCCAGCTGCCCACTCTCCCTGGTCCACGCTCTCACTCGCCATTTCCCTTCCTTTCTCTCCGACCAGACCCCCCCAACCTTTTCCCCTCACTTCCCCTTTGATTTTTCCCATCTCTCTTCCTTTTCCCTCGGTCAACTCTCAGCCTCAGCGGCAACCCCTCACTCTCTCCTTTTCTCCCTACTCAACCAGCCTTCGACTAGCCTTTACCTCCAGACCCTCACGTTTCCCTTTCCCCACGCGGCCCGTCCTCACCAAGCCTCATCCGCAGCCTCCATTTCCGTCAACCCTTTTGCCTTAGTCCCTCCGGTGACCCACGATCCCCTTCCCCTTCACTTGCCTCTGCAACTCCGGCCACCGCACGAAGGAAGCCCCACTCTGTGAGTAGTCAGAACAGACTGAGATGAGGAAGAACAGACCCGAAGAGAAAACCTAGTTGCTTTTGTGTGTTGTTTGTGCGTTTTTTTTCGTGTTTTGCTGTTTCTTTTTCAGGTCATCGCTGGAGGAACCGCCGGCGAGAAGGAGAGGAAAGTCGAAGAACAACCGGAGAAGAAGAAGACCGGATCTGTTGATTTTGGGAAGAAGCCGAGAATAGATCTAAAAATTTGAAATTGACTTTGAGTTGTTTGTGCTGCCTTAGTGCGTTTGTTTGTGTTTTTCTTTGGTTCTGCAGGTCACGGAAGGCCATATCCGGCAAGAGGGAGGAGAGTTAAGTAGATCTGTTGCCCGTCACTGTTCACCGGCGACGCGTGGTTCCACGCGCCGCTAGTGGTGGTGGCGCGTGAAACCACGCGCCACACCCTTCCAACCACTGCCACTGTTGTTCCAGAACTCCCCTAAGGCCTTTTATGTAATTTTTCTTTATGTTTATGTGTTTATTTAAATTTGTATTGTATTTTTAATTATTATTTGTAAAATATAATAAAAAAGGATAATGTGTGTGTGAGTTGTATTTTAATTATGAAAAGGATGAAAAAGAAATGAAAAAGAAAGTGTGTGTGTGTGTTTTGTGTTGTGTTTTATTTATTGAATTATTTATGTTGTCTTATAAAAAAAAACAATACAAATTAAAATAAAAAAAATGTGTTTTCTTCATATACGGCCAAAGCGTTTTCCAAAATATATCCTAGATTTAATAATAAGTTTATTAAATCTTTCAAATTGGCTTAATATTAAATAAATCGTCAAATTAATTCATGGGAATATGCGATTAATTTTAGGTAGTAATTGCCGGATTTACGCGTAGGCTAACATTTACATATTCGGGAATAACCACTAAAATTGTTAGAATTATTCTGAGCGGTGGTCGATTTCTTTTATGGATCGATCAACCATGAAATTAATTCATGAGGATTAATGGTTAATTTCAGGTGGTAAATGAAGAAACTACAAGTAGGCTAGCATTTGCATATCTGGAAATAATCAATAAAATTCGCTGGATTATTTGGAGCGGTAACAGATTTCTTTTGCAAATCAGAACATTTTTTCATTTGAATAAATATGACCCGTCGAAACATTTAAAATCACGTCAAAAATAGTCAATGCAGCTTACCTCAGGTAAACCTTCCCTATACGCAACCAGTCCCTTACCCTCGAATCTCTGACCAGACCAGTGCAAATCGGGTGATCCTTGCGACCCTCAATAGCAAGGTGGCGACTCCTCAACAACTCCATTGTGAGACACCAAAAAGAACCCCCCTCGACGGGGGATGCCGCTCACCATTTTTTTTGGGGTGCGACACGCATTACTTGAGTTAAGTTGTATTCTTTTTTATTGTTTTCTTTGGTTTGATGATGTCTATTTCAATCATCCTACTATGGTGAATTTGCTACAATGAACAAATCCTAGTTTTCTAGATTAGGAATTTGGTCTGGAGTTATACAAAGTAGGGTGAAATATGTAGAAATGCAAAAATTATAGAGAGAGAAGAGAGGATTCTACTTGAGAGAGAAGAAGATAATTTTGAATTGAATTCGTGCCTTCTGTTATTTTGTTATTTCACACACTGCATGTGCTGTTTATAACTATTTATACACACTTCTATGCCATGTATGTATGTATGCATTGCGATGTATGCATACTCATTGTATGCATACATTTCCGTTTCATACACTATCATCCCCTCTCAATCCCAGGCTTACATGATCCTAGCCTGAGATTATGACAATGATTAAGAAATAAGGGAGAGCTAAGGCCTTTTATAAGAATGTCAGCAAGCTGCTCTTGTAATGAAACAAATTGAACCTCCAACTGGTTGTTGGCTACTCTCTATCGAACAAAATGCACATCAATTTCAATGTTCTTGGTGCGTTGATGCTGCACAGGGTTAAATGACAAGGTAATTGTAGACAAATTATCGCAGAAGAGAACAGGGGGTTGAGGAAGTGGAATACATAAAAATTGCAGCAATTGCTTGATCCAATCAAGCTCAGCAGATGCAGTAGACAAGGCCCTGTACTCAACTTCCATGGATGATCTAGACATGGTCTGTTGCTTCTTAGAGGTCCAAGAAATGGGATTGGAACCAAGAAACATAACCAGGCTAGTTGTTGATCTATGATCATTGGGATCTCCAGCCCAATCAGCATCACTAAATATAATGAGGTCTAAGGACCCTTTCTGATAAGTAATCCCAACAGGAAGAGTACCCTTGAGATACCTCAGAATTCATTTAACATCCACAAAATGATCCACCATAGGATGTTGCATAAATTGGCACACCTGATGGATTGCAAACACAATGTTAGGCTTGGTAAATGTGAGGTATTGTAGAGCACTTACAATGCTGCGATACAAGGAAGGATTATCAAAAGGCTCTCCACCATCCTTGAGTAGCTGTTGATATGGAAGACAAGGGGTAGCACACGACTTGGCAGTATGCATATCATTCTTAAGAAGAAGATCATGGACATAGTTGGATTGAGAGAGAAACAGACTAGCTGAGGTATGAATAATTTGAACTCCCAAGAAGAAATGAAGATCCCTCATATCTGTTATATGAAATTCTACAGTGAGAGCTGCGATGACTTGATTAATGACATTATAATCACTTCCCGTTATTATAATGTCATCAACATATACAAGCAAGATGATGACTCCAACATCCAGATATTTAACAAAGAGTGAAGAATCTGAATACGTGTGATGAAATCCCAAGGTTGGCAGAAAAGAAGTGAACCTGTCATTCCACGCACGGGGAGCCTGCTTCAGACCATAAACAGATTTATGCAATATGCATACAAGCTGAGGTTGTGATCAATCAACAAAACCAGGGGGTTGCGACATAAACACATCCTCATGAAGAATGCCATGTAGAAACGCATTTTTAACATCAAGTTCCTTAAACCCAAACCAAATTAAGCAGCAAGTGCCAACACTATCCTTACCGTGGTTGGCTTCACCACAAAACTGAATGTTTCATCATAATCCAATCCAGGTTCTTAACTAAAACCTTGAGCAACCAACCTAGCCTTGTACTGTGCAATGGTCCCATCAGCATGTCTCTTTATTTTAAAAATCCATTTACAACCAACTAGATTTTTATCAGATGGCAGAGACATTAAGCTCCAGGTATGCTGAGACTGAAGAGAATCAATTTCATCCTCTATGGCCTTCAACCAAACAGGAATGGTCAAGCAATTTTGTAGCTGGTTGGCTCAACCAAATTCAAATCAGCAGTGGTTGAGACAATGGATGTGGCAAGGCAAACCTTCTCCTTAAGAACCCCACTCTTACTTCTTGTTTGCATAGGATGCAAGTTCATATCTGGAATATGAAGGATCACTGAAATACACTCAGGTTTGAAGGAATCAATGGAGGATCAATTGCCCTATGATAAATGTCCAAAATTAGAGACAGGGTTAGCAGGAGTGGATGATAATGGCAAAGGGACAACAGGAATGGACTTTGACGAGGAGGCAGAGGAGGAAGCAGGAATGGACTTTGAAGATGACAATGAAGATGAATTGAAAGATGTGTGAGATATAGTAGAAGGAAAAACAACAATATTTTCATTGTTAACAATGGGAAAAGGCACATGTGAGGACTGTGAAGGAGATGAAGTAGTGCACTTAACACTAGTAGCTAAATCAACATATGGAAAGACATGCTCATTAAAAATTACATGTCTAGAGATATATGTTCTTTTACCAACAGGCTTATAACAAAGATAGCCTTTATATTGAGAGGCATATCCCAAGAATACATACATGGTGGTTTTAGGTTGTAGCTTATGAAGTCGATAGGGTTGTAATAGTGGAAAATAAGCACAACAAAAAATACATAAGTGAGACAGAGATGGAATAGTTTGGAATAAAATCTCGTAAGGAGATTTATTCTATAAAATGATAGAAGGCATTATGTTGATAGGATATACAGATGTATGAACTGCATAAGTCCAAAATGAAGCTGACAATTTAGCATGTTGGAGTAAAGTGATTGTAGTTTCAATTAAATGTCGATGTTTGCATTCACCAAGACCATTCTGTTCAAGAGTATAAGGGTAGAACTTTTGATGAACAATTCCTTTTAAAATGAAGAATGATTGGATTTGTTTACTGACATACTCACCACCCCCATCACTTTACAGAGTTTTAATGGAACAAGCAAGTTGAGTTTAAACATAGCAATAAAATTTGACAAAGACAGAACAAAGATCACTTTTATTCATAAATGGAAACAACCAGTAATATCATGAAAACTCATCAATAAAAATCACATAGTACCTGTATCTATCAATTGAAACACAAGGAGACAGGCCCCAAAGATCACTATGTATAGTGTGAAATGAAATTACAGATTTATGAACACTAGATGGAAAGGGAAGTTTTGAAAACTTACCCTGAAGACAACTATGACATACAAAAGTATTGGAATCAATTGAACATTTAATATGTGCTTTGTCTAACATCATCGTAGCCATTTTATTAGTAGGATGACCTAATTGATGATGCCAAGTAGATGAGAGAACTAACTGACCAAGATATGACTGAGATGACTGACTAGAGTCCATTACTACATTGCCCTTTGTATATTATCCTCCCTGTTGCCGTGTCTTGAGTCCAAAAATAGAAAGCATCAAAGATTAGCTGATATTGATTATCCAAGCATAGATGATGTATTGACATTAAATTTTGTGTCAAATGAGGTACATGTAGAATTGAATTTAGCTTAATGAGTGTAGTACTTGTGGGAATAATTGAATTCCCAACATGTGATACTAGTAAACCTTCACCATTAGCCGTTTGAATTGTATCATTCATGAGATACGTAGTGGATGGTGACAAATTATTCAAGTCTGCCGTCATATGATTCGTTGCACCCGAATCAGCTATCCAAACTGGAGTAGAATGCTGAGAATACTGCAGACCAACATGCTGAGATTGCTGCAGATCAGAGTGCTGAGATGGTTGCAGAACAGTGTTCATTACTTGTATGACATTTTCTGAGCATGATAATCCTGAGTTGAAGGATAACTAGCATAATAATCCTGAGTTGAAGGATAACTGGTATTGCCCATGAAGTTTGGACCATTGTCATTGTAAAAACAATACAATGTGTTATGATTTGTCCTTCCACATATATGGCACTTGAGCCTCTCACTGCGGTTAGGTCCATATACTAGAGCCGTATGGCCTTCAATATTGTACAACTGACATATGGAATTACTGGACATTGATTAAGAAGGCTGATATGTACCAATACCAGCAGAATTCATGACTGACATATCATGCATCTTAGCATCAAATTGATTTTTTTGATGAAAGTTCCTCTACTGTGAGTTAAATCTTCCCCTTCCCCTACTTCTTTGAAATGGTTTATAGCCACCATTTCCATATGAATTATAACCATACATTCCATGAGCCTGTTGAAAACTCATTGGTGGTGCAAATACAGTTGATTTGGAGATAGTGTGCATAGCACTAAGGTATGCAAAGGTGTTAGGAATCAAATTTTCCACAATTCTTTCTTCAACCAATAATTGTGATCTAAATTCCTTCAATGTAATGACACTTTCTCTTCCTCTTATCACACATCTGAAGGTTTTGTACTTAGGAGGTAGTCCATTCAATGCCAAGATCACAATGTCTTCGTCTGCAAAATATACTCCAGCAGCACTTAAGTAATCTCTCGCTTCTTTTATCTTGAGAAGGTACTGGCTTACTGAATCAGCTCCTTTCTTAATGTTTTGCAGCTTGGACTTCAACTGAAAAATGCTAGTTTTGGAGATAGTGGAAAATTGTTCCTTCAATCTATTCCAAAGATCTCTTGAGCTGCTACTACCGATGACACATGACATAACTATGGGTGATAATGTAGCAGTGATGAGTTGCATGACGGCTCTATCATGCATCTTCCATATCATCACATTCTCACATTCCATAGCAGAAGATGAATTTGAAATGTTCGTATCACACTCATCTACTAAATTGGAGAGAGGACAAAGATGAGAGCCATTAACAAAGCCGATGATTCCATTACTCTCTAATAACACTTGCATCTGAAAATACCAATTAAGATAATTTGAATTGTCCAATTCCACATTCACAGATGTGGATATTGTTGAAATCAGACCTACGATTGGAGACTAAAGGATTTGAAGTTACGATATATTAACCATTGATGATGGATGATCAGAAATTCACAGAGGCATTTTTATCACACATTTTTAGACAATTTAGTGAGTATTCAGTAGTTTTTCAAGAAACTATGAAATTTGCAGTAGCAATCTGTAGAATTTTTACAGCAATTTGACAGATTTACTGAATTAGAGGTTTGGGAAATTTTTTGATTCAAAGTGTTTGCGTGAGCATTTCAATCTCTAATACCATGTAGAAATGCAAAAATTATAGAGAGAGAAGAGAGGATTCCGCTTGAGAGAGAAGAAGATAATTTTGAATTGAATTCGTGCCTTCTATTATTCTATTATTTCACACACACTGCATGTGTTGTTTACAACTATTTATACACACTTCTATGCCATGTATGTATGTATGCATACATTTCCGTTTCATACACTATCAAAATATCCTCCATTATCATTGCAAAACTCGAATTTTTGCTACCGCATCATTCCGAATAATATTTTAGATGAAATTCCTTGTTGATTTTATCATTATATTAAAAGTGGATGGTTTTATTATTCACAATAATATTTTTGATATTAACATCATATAAGTTTTTTTTATCTCTATATTTAAGTGAGTAATAAAATTATTATACCTATTAATATTTTGGATATTAACCCATTTTAGATTTTTTATCATTATATGAAAATTAAATAATATTTTCTTTCCAAATATAATCTTTAAATATTTTTAAATATAAATCAATTTTTTTAGAATCTTACAAACTTGTTGTAAAATCAATGCAATACATTTCAACTAAATAGCATGGTATTGGTTTAACAAATTTATATGAACAATAAACAAAAATAATATAGTCTTTCAATAATTTCATGATAGCTTATCATATAATTAAACCAAAAAATAGTTAAAAAAAAGATAAAAACAACCCTTTTATTTTCTTTATATATTTTATCATTCAATATTTGTTTTTTGATTAACTGGTTTGTTGATTACTTTCCAGTAGCATTCTTTAACATTTGATCTAATTTGGATTGATATTTATGGTATGTTTTGGTATGGTTATGTAGAATCATCGTGATCTCGGATGAATGTCCTGACATTTCATTAGTGATTGGATTTATGAGTGCCTAGCTTTTGTTATCAACATATTTTTGGTGCTCAATTATTTTTTAATATTTTTTATAGGGTTATAATGATTTTATGATCTAAATCAAAGTTTGACATATTAACTTTTATCTATTCAATATATTTTTATCTTAATTTTTAAAAAAATATTGTTGTCTTGATTTTTTTTTATAAAAGGGAAACCATATTATTATCAGTCATTCAAGTTACTTTGGACTTATACACTTGAGCTTTTTTTTCATCTTGTTTTTTTTGCACTTTAAATTATTTTGGGCATTCAATCCCATGACTATTCTTAATTTCTTTTTGTTCTCAATTATATCATTTAATGTTAAATTTGTATTGAATTTCATCATTCAATATTGAGATTTTAACTTTGTAAGTTTATAGCTCAAGTAGTGAATTTGGTTGGTTCACTAAGGTTAACAAGGTTTATTTATATATTTATTTTCCTTTGATTCTCACCCCATAAAATATATTTAGATAGAATAAGTGTTTTTTTCAGTGTAAAAGTTGTGTTTTAGTCTATACTAGTTAAAATGCCCGCACTACGTTGCGGGCTGAGCATACAATTTTTATAACTATTGGGATTGAAACAACTAATAGATTTTGTTGGTTTAAAAATAAAATATAATATTTATACATGCAATGTTTGATATAATAAAAACATCAACACATCATATTATAACAATAGCAACATCGAAGGTTTAATATCTAAAAATATCACTACTACTATTGCTAAAACAATAAAAAAATTTAAATTATCCTGAGGAAAAAAACTCAAAAATATTAACAAAAGAGGAAGCAAGAAAATATTATTATTGTGTTAATAATGGGAAAATAAATTCAATAAAAGAATAAAAAAAATCCCAAAAATTTTAATAAAAGAGCAAACAAAAAAATTTAAAAATCTATTAGCTAAGAAAAATCATTTGACATGAAAATAATTGCAAAAAACTAATAAAAAAAGAAAGAAAGAACAAAGGAAAAAAATATCAATTTTCCAATTATCATATATGATCAAATAAAATGAGTCAAGACCCAATTAACCGTCAGCATCCTTTTACGTCCCATAACCACATGTCAAAAGGTAGAATTGTTCTCTATTATAAGACCTAGATCGCAGATCATTGCTTCAGGTTTAATATTCTTTAACAATTAATAACAAATGCATAATTAGCTTTATTATCATTGCAAATAAACATGAAGCAACTAACTATTTTGAAGTAGGATGTTTTTGGAGTACGGTATGAATTGCAGTGGAACGAGCGACAGAAGACTTGCAAGTGAAATTCCAATTTATTTCGTATGATACATGATCTTGGAACAATTAATGCTTGCTAGACTTAAAATACTAATAATTGCAGGACATGAGACCGGAATATTGGAGTGGATATAAAATCACAATGGAAGGAAGGGTTCAGACTTATAATTCCTTTTTGATAATAAATTATTTATCAAGGATAAACCTCAATGAGTCCTCTCACTCCCAGCACAGGATTTATCTTGTAGTTGCTGAAACCAGCAGCAAAGAAAAGATTAGCCAATTCTTTTTCACTTCTCTCTCGACCAGAGACGCAAGCCATGATAAATAGGTCGAAGAACAGTTGCGTTTCAGCTGACTTCTCATCCCAATTTTGGTTCCCCAATATCATATCTATGATTATCACTTTTCCTCCAATCTTGCCGTTTCTTCCAAGTGCTTCTTTGCATTGCTGAAGTATCTTCACACATTCTTCATCACTCCAATCATGTAATATCCACTGTTCAAAAATAAACAGTAGAGTTTAACAACAAATCACATAATCATTGATGTAGAATTCGTAAGTAATATATGAAAAGAGCAACAAATCAAAACACAGCACATCACGGATCAAGGGCAATGGAGTGTAGACGTTGATAAATTAAGTGTTTTAATCTACGTACCTTCAGTAGAATTGCATCTGCAGAAGGCACAGACTCGAACATGTCTCCTCCAACGAATTTCAAGTTGTTACTGCCTTGCAATCCCGAAACCACATGTGGAAGATAAAAAACAGTGCAGTTCGTGGTGGGAAATGTTTCAGCTATGCACTTAGCCATGACTCCAGTACCTCCCCCAACATCCACCAATGACTTCAACCCCTCAAAAACCCCCTTACATTTTTTCATAACCACCCCAGAGGCCAGTGCACTATCGCTAGCCATGGCTTCGTTAAAAAGATTATCGAGTCTTGCAGTTTTGTTGGTGATCATCGCCAACTTTTTTCAGTGAAAAGATATCAGAGTGAACAAGAATGCGCATAAGGCGATAGAGATATTGAGCTTTTGATGGGTGGATTGGTAGGGAAGAAACAAGCTCAGAGAGTGTCATGGGTTTACCATGATTTTGGATCGCATCTGGTATGTCTAGTTGAACTGCACATTTCAGGGCCATGGAATTTATGAAGGCGAGGGCATGGTTCCATACACGGGTTTGAGCTTGAAGGAGCTCATTAGCGCCTTCCTCATCAATCAACTCCATGGATTTTTCTAGCATTAGTTGCTGATTTTGAACGATGCTTGAATCTCTATATATAACTCTACAAGCAGGGAGAACTGAAAGACCTTTATGCCTTCTACGTCCAGGATAGTTTTTTTTTTTTTTCCCAATATTTTATTTTATTTTATTATCAGATTAATAAGAGTTTAACTCAGTCATCATTTTTTTTTTAAATACAATTATCTTCTAAGATTTTTTTCTGGTGTAAAAAATAATAATCTGGCCCATGACATCATGGAAGCCACCAATCTAGTATCCACTAAAATTAAAAATTAAGTCTAATAAAAAGAGGATGAAAAATGTTTTTTTTTTTTTTGTTTTTTTTACAGTTAAAAAAAATGAAAAATATTGTTAATAAAAAAACAATAATTAAAATGGTACAAGGCCCACTACTCCTCGTTATTGTTTTATATATAGAAAATAATATTTTAAATATGTAACAATATTAAAAAAAAATAAGAAATTACACATATTAGGATATGTAATTATATAACATATAAAAATGTATTAACCTGATATCTTAATTTACCGTAAAATTGTTTTATTTTATACAATATTACTCTACAATATATTATAGCATGGAAACGTCACAGTTGTTCCATTTTGCTTCATGCTTCGTTATATATAAACCATAGTTATCAATACTGTTCCGGTCGCCGTTCCGGTTTTTCGATTGGAACGGAACGTTCTGGTTTTGGAGCTTTCCGGTGTGCCGTTTCGGTGTCGTACTGTTCATATATAATTAATTATATATATATGGAAAAAAATAAAATATTAATTTAACAAGCATAATTAAAATTTGAATTTCTTTTTATTTAAAATATTTTGGTGTTTTTAAATTATTTTGATGTATAGATGTCAAAAATAATTTTTTTTAAAAAAAAATAGATTTTGAACCCGGAACGGCACGCCCGGAACGGAACCGAGGCGTTCCGGCCGGAATTTGGCCGGAATTTCCGGATCGGACCGGAATTAAAACCGGGACGAAAACGACGCCGTTTTGTCCCGGTTTGTTGAACGGAACGGAACGTTCCGGCCATTCCTGCCGAAACGAAACGGAATTAATAACTATGATATAAACTATCACCTGACCTTGAGGCAATGATTATCTGCCTATGGTTATTTATTTTCCTATTGAGTTATTAACTCAAAATGTTGTGTATATTTTTTTTTTACAGGAATATTTGTATTAGAGAATAATATAAATTATATTTTAGGACTTTACTTATCAACTTAAGTTCTTAGATTAGATATTTCTTTGACATGATATCAAAGCCTTATTGACCCAATTGTTATGAGTTCAAATCTCAATATCCCCATTCTATTTGATAAAAAAATCAAGCACAAGATAGTGTGGGTATGTGCAAGTTATAAGGCCAAAAAACTTTTACTTGAGAGGATGTGTTAAATAATAATATAAATCATATTCTAGAACTTTATCTATCTACCTAAACTTTTAGGTAAGATGGTTCATTGACAATGTCACGATGATATTTTTTACCTCTTCGCACCCTGCCATCCCTTGATTGGGGAGACAATGCAGCTGTATTTTTGTCATATTTTATTTTTGTCCCTGAACGTTCGAATTTGTTTTTCTGGTCCTTATTACTATTATATAGATTTTGATTTATTTTAATTTCAACTTTAAATTGAAATTGATTATATATTACAGTTTCATTTAGGTCCTCATTCTTTTATTTTTCTAATTGATCTAGAATCCTTAATATTTTTTGTATCAAAGTTTTGATTTATTTCAATTTTATCCTTCCATGCAAATTTATTATAAATATTTAATATTTTCGGTATTAAAGTTTGATTTTTTTTAATTTTATCCTTTCATGCAAATTAATTATAGATTTCAGTTGGTCCTAATTCTTTTAATTTCTGGTTTTGTTTTAAATTATTTAATTTCATTAGTATCAATGTTTGGATTTATTTCAATTTTTTCCTTCAAATTAAATTTATTACATATCTTTTTTTTTTTTATCCCTTATACTTTTAATTTTGGATTTTATTTTAGTTCCTTTTTTTTTATACATATTTCTTATATAATTTCTTTTTATATCCATGTTTATATATACATGCTCTATGTTTTTGTTTCCAATTTTTATTTATTTCCAATGCTATTAAGTTTTTCTATTTAATATCTAAATTTTAATATATGCTGGTCATCATTTGAAAATTAATAATTAGTCTAATTTCTCTTTTTTTTTCTTCTTCAGGTCAAATAATTTCTTAAAATCCAATAATATTTATTTTTATTTTTTCATTTATTTTTTCATTGCTTTTTTGTTAATATTGTTAGGTATTGAATTTTCTAATTATTATAGATAAGACATTCAAAATAATGATAATGATTATTTGTTACTTTTGTTTTCTTTTAAATATGTTAGACTAATTATATTTTTTGATATTTATTTAATATTAGCACCTTTATATATATATATATATATATATATATATATATATATATATATATATATATATATATATAACCTCGGGTTTTTGGGAAAAAATATTAGCTCTGAAATAAATTTTAAAATAATAATATGAGTAATAAATCTTATAAAATAAAAAAAAATATATGATCATCAATATTTTTTTTCTAACAATAATTGGGAATATTTTTTTTCTAACAATAATTATTGGCTCATCAATTTTTATTATTTTCACTGCTATGAAGGTTTTTTTAATATTTAGATTTTAATTTATGTTGATGATGATTTTAAAATTGATATTTATTTTTTTTTCTCTTTGTTGTTTTTTAAATTCTTTTATTTATCTTTCAAGTCAATATTTTTAAAAAATATACCTATATTTATTTTTTTCATTTATTTAGGTTTTTTTCTTATAAATATGTGAGACTAATTATATATTTTAATATTTATTTAATATTAGCACCTATATATATATAGACAAAAAAAAATGACCTAAGATTTCTTAAAGAAAAAAAATGTAATATTAATATTCTTAAATATTTTTAATATAATAATATGAGGAATAAATCTTATAAAATAAAATAAAAAATGATTTTGCCTTTTAACTTTAATCTTGTCCTCTTTTGTTTAAGCTTATTTCTTAGAAAATTTTGATTCTTGAATTTTAGATTGTTTTTGTATAAAAAATTATAATATTTTAGATGTGATATTACTGGGAAAAAACACAACTTACAAATATAAGGGGTAGACAAATTCACCCAAGTAATCTACACTTAAAAAATATACGAATCACTTCCCCTACGTTTCAATTACACTATTTCTTTTATACAGAAAAAAAAAACTCATTTTTAACAGATTTGATCTATTATAATTTTATTAACTAAATATTAAAATAATTAATTACAACATATAAAAAATTATTTTAATTTTCTACGTATGGCAAATGATATCGTTTCAACTATAATAACAGCTCACAATTACAAGAAAGAATGGATAACGAAAGACCTCACCCCTTACCTCTATTTTCTTAGTAGATCGGCCTAACGAAGGAGGAAGGTCAGCCGACGTGATCCAATCAAATTGCAAATGTCTATGTACATTAGGATATAATATGAATAAGAAAAAAGAAGAAGGAAGACACAGATTTTGGAATCAGGATAGAATTCTAATTTATAGCTTTACTACTTTATAATTACTATACCTTAAAATATGAATCACAGCTTTTTAAATAGATTTTTACTGATATTTGTAAAATAATAATAGTCAGAATTCTAATTTAAATAATTTAAAGAATTTAAATTTAACTAAAAAAGTAAAATGTGAATCATATTTTAAGGTGTTAAAATATTACCAGGGTTAAATGTGACTGCCACCAGACTATACAACCAGGGTCGGAAAATTCTTGGAAAATTTTTTTGAGCATGATCTAAATGTTGAATTTTAGGTTATGAAAGTTTGTTAAACTAGATTGTCTAGTATAGTAATCCTATCAATAATTAGGCTTATGATGAGCCTATATAAGAGTATGATTAAAGTTATTTTTTATAGTGTTTTTATTCAGAAATATATTAAAATAATATTTTTTTATTATTTATAAAAATTATTTTTGATATCAGTATATCAAAATAATCTAAGAACACATAAAAATTAATTAGATTTGCCAGAAATTGAAATTCCTCAGGAAAACTAAAAATTAAAAGCTCCAAACACGTGTTTAATTCTGAAAGCTCATTGGATCGTAAATGACCAAAGCATGAAACTACTATTAGATTAATGTCTTATAAAAAATGCTGAAACTATAAGCTTCCGGCATAATTTGAAAAAGTTTTGCCCTGAGATAAAATTTGAAGATAATGGCCTTTGATGGGGTTTTATGATAGTTGTTGGGATTTGTTTTCTTAGATAATGACTAGCTTGCTTGTACTTCAAATTAATCCCATGAGCCCTATAAATCATGATGATGTAAAATTACAGTGATCATATTAATAAGTGTATGGCTCAAACCTGAGATTATAAAGGAACAAATCTTTTAGTCTCTATCTCTTATGACTGGGTTACTGCTAGATGATTGTTGGTGGGATTTGTTGCTATTTGACTTGTAGGCATAGCTGTGAATTGTTGGTGGGATTTGTTGCTATTTGACTTGTAGGCATAGTTGTGATTTGGCTTGTTTTCCTAATGACAGGTGTAATTTGTTTTTGGAGAATTAACTGTATCATTCATGGAGAAATTGGCACTCATGCTGGTTGCTTGTTGGTTAATTTGTCATGCTATGGCTGTTGTATCGTATGTATTATTGGTTAAATTGTTAGTGATAGGTGGTGATGAAGTCCCCAAGAATTCAAGAAAAAAACTTTTATAAGATTTGTAAAATCTTATTTAGACTTGGGAGTTTGCGGTCCATCCCATCAACCTAATCCCCCCCTGCCCTATCAAAATAATTTTTTCTGTAGTGATTATCTCTCGCATAGGCAGCTTGGCCCCGGGGTAGCTGAGACTTGAACAATCTTCAATTAATTGTCACCACATATCTTCGACCAACTTTTAGCTACAAGACGGTGTTTCATATAAGATAGATTGCTCGCATTGAATTCCTTTGATGTATAGCCACCAAATCTTCCTTCTCTTTTCTGCCATACTTGTATGGTTTCAAATCTCTTTAAGTCATTATTGTAGTATTCAAACCATACTCCGAATCCTAAACAAAATAGATATCATAATCAATTTATTATTATCATTTAGAATTTGGTTAAATATCAAAAATCTTTTAATAGATATTTTATTCATTTTATTTAGCTGTAAATTTTTTAAATTTTAATATGTGGGTGTGAAATTACATCGTAAAATACTGATTTAGAGATTAAAAATACAACAATGCATTGTTAAAATTTAGTCTCTCGAATAGGCAGCTTGGCCCTGGGATAGCTGAGACTTGAACAATCTTCAATTAATTGTCACCCCATATCTTCGAGCAACTTTTAGCTACAAGACGGTGTTTCATATGGCAATCCATGGTGAAATATCCATTTTGCCTATACAAAATAAAACTTTATTATTACAGCAGCTAAAACAGATCAAGGCCTGATCTTCTGTTCACCCTCTCACAAATCACTATTCACGGTTATTGTCACGCTCAATTTTTGGTTCAGTTCGACTCAGTACGGTTCGTTCGGTCTGCTGAGTTTTTCCCTCTTTGTACAGTGAAATAACGCATTTAACCCTCGAAAAAGACAAAATAAGGCTACTGGACTAAGGGGTTTGAATGTAATTGCACACTTTTGGTCCGGTCCGATCCGGTCCAGCTACCTGGTTCATTTATTTCTTTATATTTTTTTGTACAGTGCAATAACTATTTTAGCCCTCGATAACGACAAAATCATGTTTTGTCTGTGAGGGGTGCATCGGTAATTTACCATTTTTTAATTAATTTCCCGCCGATTTACTATTGACGCGTCACCGAACACGCCGTCTGTTTTCGACGCTCACGCGTTGTTCATTCGGCGCGTGCAGCCTATTCTGGCGTTGAAAAATACACAACCGGTGTCTAGAATGATTTTCATCAATGTTCTCTTCCCAATGGAGCGGCGCGTGTAAGCACAAGATGACCAAAGACGTTTCAATAGTCGTTTGAAAATTTCCCCCCTTTTCTCTCTCCTGCTTGCGCATGCTAACGTCAGCGCAACTGTTTTTTCTCAATATTCACTTTAGTCCCTACACTTGGAATTGTTTCCGTCAGGTCCTTATTGTTAGTATATAAGTTTTGATTTGTTTCAATTGCGTCCTTTAATTGAAATTAATTATATATTGTACTTTCATTGAGGTTCTCAAACTTTGAATTTTTGAAATTGGTTTGGAATCCATAAGATTTCTGGTATCAAAGTTTTAATTTATATCAATTTTATCCTTCCATGCAAATTAAGTATAAATTTCAGTTTCATTTTGGTCCTAATTCTTTTAATTTTCGATTTTGTTTCAAATTATTTAACTGCATTGATATCCATGTTTGGATTTATTTCAATTTTGTCCTTCAAATTATATTTATTATATATGTTTATTTTTCCTCTTATACTTTTAATTCCTATATATATATATATATATATATATATATATATATATATATATATATCCATATTTATATATACATGCTATTAATTTTTGTTCTCAATTTTTCTTCATTTCTAATATTATTAAATTTTTTATTTAATGTTTAAATTTTAATATGTGCTGATAATCATTTAAAAATTAATAATTATTATGATTTATCTTTTTATTCCCTTCAAGTCACATATTGATAAGACATTCAAACTAATGATAATGATTATTTGTTAATTTTATGTTATTTTAAATATGTTAGACTAATTATATTCTTTGATATTTATTTAATTCTATTATCATTGTTCTGAAATATTTTTAATATAATAATATGAGTAATAAATCTTATAAAATAAAAAAATTATGGATTTTTTTAACAATAATTATGGTCTCATCAATTTTTATTATTTTCACCGTTATTAATTTTTTTAAGATTGAAATATATATATATATATATATATATATATATATATATATATATATATATATATATATATAACCTAGATTTTTATAACCTAGATTTTATATCATTGCTCTGAAATAATTTTAATATAATAATATGAGTAATAAATCTTTAAAAAAAATTATTTTTTTCTAACAATAATTATGGTCTCATGAGTTTTTATTATTTTCACTGTTATTCAGATTTTTTTTAATATTTACATTTTAATTTGTGTTGATGATTATTTTTAAATTAATTTTTATTATTTTCTCTCTTTGTTGTTTTTAAAATTCTTTTTATTAATCTTTCAGGTCAATTTTCTTTTTAAGTCTACCTATTTATTTTTTGTCATGTATTTAGGTTTTTCTTCTTATTAATATGTGAGACTAATTATATATTTTAATATTTATTTAATCTTAGCACCTGAATATATATATATATAGAAAAAAATTACCTAGGATTTTTTAAAGAACAAAAACATAATATTAGTGTTCTTAAATAATTTTAATTTAATAATTACTACATATGATAAAATAAAAAAATAATAATTTTGCCTTTTAATTATAATTTTGACCTCTTTTGTTTAAGCTTATTTCTTAGAAAAAATTATATTCTTGGATTTTAGATTGTTTTTACAAATACACACACACACACCCACACACACACACACACACACACACACATACATACATACATACATACAAATATATATATAATATATTTCATATATGATATTAAGACAAATTTACCCTAGTAATCTACAATTAAAAAAATATATGAATTACTTCCCCTGCATTTCAATTACACCATTCATTTTAGGATGAAAAAAAAAAACTAACAGATTTAATCTATTACAATTTCATTATTTAAATATTAAAATAACTAATTACAGCATGTAAAAAATAAATTAATTTTCTACATAGAAAAAAATTTAGAGCAGCGCGCGGGCAAATAACCTAGTAACTAGCTATAAGGGATAATTAGATAATTTTACAGGTTTCATTTAAAGGGATTGATTCAATATTTTTTACATTTATAATGCACAATGAAATTACTATTTTACTTTTTATTATCAAATCCTTCTTTTATTATAAATAAACTTTGAATTATTTAGTATTAAAAAGTATTCAAATCAATTTGTGATAATTTACAAGATCGTGCTATTATTTCTACAATATAAGATAGATGGCCCGCATTGAATTCCTTTAATGTACAGCCTCCAAATCTTCCTTCTCTTTTCTGCCATACTGGACTCGTCTGATTTCTAATCTCTTAAGTCATTATTGTCATATTCAAACCATGCTCCCAAACCTAAGCCTTTGCATTGAATGTTTTTAAAAATTATGAGCTAATTTGAACTAAACTTAAAAATTAGTAAAATCGGACTTGTCTCATGCAAAATCAGTAAAATCAATCTGATTTTAAGAGTTTACTAATTTTGTTATACGAAGAACCAAATTAGTTTTGAATTTGGCCTTGTAATGTTTGTTGAAAATTTTGTAAGATCAAACATATCTTTCAAACTTTAAATTGGATCTAGTTAATATTTTATAGGGAAATATTAGATATATGAAATTTTTTTGTGTTAAATTATTAGTTTAAACAAAGTTCAAAAACATATTATTTCTGAGAGTCAAATTACTCGATAAATCTTATCAAATCAGTAAAACTAGATATTCATGTATTATTTTGAACACATCTGGAGTTATAAATAAAATACAGTTGCTATTCTAAGTAGTGGAGAAACTAGACATCTTAATATTTTCAAATATATATGATAAACTCAATAATCTATTCATACAAGAGAGAACTATATGTTCAAACTCTACTAGGAATTTATGAAAATTAGAGATTTAGACTACAAGGAAAAATTGTAGAATGAAGACTTTGTTTTTATTATTGTCGCACGTCGCCGCGCGGCCTGCCTCGCCTAGAGGGGTTCTTTTTGGTGTCTCGCAATGGAGTTATTGAGGAGTCGCCACCTGGCTATTGAGGGTCGCTAGGAACACCCATTTGTACTGGTTTGATCAGAAATTCAAGGGTACGGGACTTGTTGTGTAAAGAGAAGGTATTAGCACCCCTAATACGCCCTACCTGAGGTAAACTGCATTGACTACCTTGATGTGATTTTGAATGCTTCAACGGGTCGTATTTATTCAAATGAAAAAATGTTCCGATTTGCAAAAGAAATCGGTTGCCGCTCAAAATAATCCAGTGAATTTTATTGATTATTTTCAGATATGCAAATGCTAGCCTACTTGTAGTATCTTTATTTACCACCTGAAATTAACCACTAATCCCCATGCATTAACTTCACGATTGATTGATTCATAAAAAAATCGACCACCGCTCAGAATAATACTGACAATTTTGATGGTTATTCCCGAATATGTAAATATTAGCCTACGCGTAAATCCGACAATTACTACCTAAAATTAATCGCATATTCCCATGAATTAATTTGATGATTTATTTAATATTAGGCCTATTTGAAAGATTTAATAAACTTGTTATTAAATCTAAATTTAATTTTTGAAAAAAAACATTTTTGGCCATTTGCGAAGAAAACACACATTTTTTATTTTTATATTCTTTTTCTTACCATAACAACATAAATAATTGCATGAATAAAACACAACACAACACACTCACACATTCTCTTTTTCTCTTTTTCATTATATTTTACAAATACAACTCACACGTCTTTTCTTTTTCCATAATACATTTTACAAATAATAATTCAAAATACAATAAAAATTCAAATGAACACATAAATATAAAGAAAATTACAAAAAGCAACTCAGGAACAGTCTCGGGAACAGTGGCAGAGGCAGAGGGCACTGGTGGTGCGTCTGTTCACGCGCCACCGTCACTGGCGGCTCGTGGTTCCATGCGCCGCCGATGGTGAACAGTAGAGACAGGGGTTGGCCGGATCTGCCCCTTCTCTTCTTCCTCTTGTCGGCGGTGGCCTCCACGGCGACCTGCAACACAAGAAAAAAAATAGAAAACAACACAATCACAGCAGCAGGGTTCTCTCCTATCGGTCCGTTCTTCTTCTTCTTCTTCTTCTCCTCGCCGGCGAGGGTGTCTCGAAGACCTGCAAAACAAAGCAAAAATCCACAAACAAAACACACAAAATCAAATGAAATTTCAGATCTATCCTTTTCGGCGTGTTCTTCTCGGTTTGTGCTCCCTCTGCTTCTTCTTCTCCAAGGCTGGTGGGTTGCTCATGCCGTGGAAGGGGTTGTGCTTGTTTGGGGTGGTCTGTGTGGGTCTGATGGTGAGAAGAAGAGAGGGAGGCAGGGGAAGTTTGCAGAGGCTGGAGATCGGAAGAATAAGGAGAGAGTGAGGCTGTAGGGGCTGGAGATCGTGGCTGAGGCTTGGTTAAGGAGGGAGACGACGAGGTGCTGGGGGCAACGGTGATCGGCTGGGTAGAGGAAGGTGAAGGTTGTCGGTGGTGGCTGCAAGCTTAAGGGAAGGGAAGCTGGTGTGGCTGATGGCAAGGAGGAGAGGAGGGTGGGGGTCTGGCCGAAGAAGAGGAGGGACGGTTGTGCTGAGATGAGAGGAATAACAGCGAGGGGAAGGCTAGTCTGTGGGTGAGACGGAAAGGAGGAAGAAAATAGGGGTGCGGCTGCAGCCCCCCAAATTTTGAAAGAAAATTAGGGTTAGGGTTTTGGGGGGGTTTTTGGGTGAGTGTCATTTTTTTGTTTTGTTGAAGATGCGCTCTATTTATAGAGTTTTTCATTGGCGAAATTCACAATCAGCCCTCAGCTTGCGCGCCTTTTCAATTTGGTCCTTGATTTCCAATTTGTGCGATTTGACCCTGCATTGACTGTTAAATTCCCAATTTATTCAATTTTGCCCCCGTACCAAGATATTTTTTGGATTTTGTCTTTTTTTATATTTTTTGCCTTTTTATATTTTTGTCTTTTTTTATTTTTTTTTTGACTTTTTTCCAAAACATAAAAATAAGTGGTCAAAATTTGGGTAGCAACAATTATCATATTTTATTTATTTATTTAATGTTAAAAAAATATTTCTAATTTAAATTTTTTCTAGCAAATTAAACATTGTTTAGTAGACTATTTTAATTATTAGACTTATGCTAATCAATTACTAATTTAGACTCACATTACCTTGCAACCTAAAAAAAATCATTATGATTTGCTATGATGAGAACAACCAAGTTGTTACAGGGTTCTTGTGTATATACTATCATTTAGTAATTTGCACATATTGAAAATTTTGATTTTGAGTTTTTTTTTTCATGTCATTGACTTGTTGATTTATACTATTTATCTTTCTTATTTATTTAGATCACTAATTGATTATAATATTGTTGGCTCTTTTTATGAGATTTTAATTTAATTTAATTTATTGATCAAAATTTTCAATATATAATTAAAAAATACTTGCTATTTGTGAATTTGATTTTACATTAAGTTTTTTGTGTCGTGTCAACGATTTTAACAACCTTGATTTCGAGACCACTAACGATTTGACACCGGTTGATGAAATCTTTGTCTTTCAATATATTTATATAAATTAGTATGGTTGCATTTTATCAATGCATTTTGACATTAAATCTCAGGCTTTATCAATGCATTTAATTAAATAAATAAGTAATTATATATATAACTAAAAAAATTATAGCTTTACTACTTTATTATTAGTATAGCTTAAAATATGAATCACATGTTTTTAAATAGATTTTGAACTGATATATGTAAATTAATAATAATCAGAATTCTAATTTAAATAATTAATAAAATTTAAAATTAACTAAAAAAGTTGCAAAACTATCCAATTTATAGCCCTTCATGATTTTCTGTTGGATATGATTGCCGCCAGATAATAGAACCAAGGTCGGAAAATTTCTTGGAAAAAACTTTTGAGCATGATCTAGATTGTCTAGCACAGTTTTCCTATCGATAGTTAGGTTTATAACGAATATTTTGAGAGTGAAATTGAAGTTATTTTTTAAAGTATTTTTTATTTATAAATATATTAAAATAATATATAATTTTTAATTTTAAAAAATATTTTTGGTATCAATATTTTAAAATAATTTAAAATAAAAATAAAATATTTACTAGTTTTTTTTTAAATATTTTTAAAACACAATATCATACACGTAATGGTTGAAATTCAGTAGGAAAACTAAAAATCAAGAGCTCCAAACACGTGTTTAAACTCTGAAACCTCATTGGATTGTAAACGACCAATTGGACTGAAACTATAAGCTTCCTGCATAATTTGATCGAGATTGCCCTTAGATAAAATTTAATCTATGGAAGCTTATCATATGATTTCGGCAAGGTAACCCAAGAGTAATATTATAATAAAAATTGGAGTGAATCTGCACGTCACTGTATTTAAAATTGCATTATTTAGAAGATGATTATCATCGGGGATTAAGTGGTAATTATATTTTTTATTCGTATTTATATATTTGTACTCTTATTTTTAACTTTTAATTTTTATTGTTATTTATCTTTGTATTAAATACAACTTGCATTGTAAAAAAGAGTAAGTTTGCTTCAAATAAGAGTGAAACTCTCTTTTATGCATGTATAGTAAATCTTCCTTTATTAGTGATTTGTTATTTTTGTGTTTTTTTATTTGTTTTGTCAACTTGTGACTTGTATTTTTTTATTTAAAATAATTTTTATTAAAAAAATTGTTTTTTTTTAAGATTTATTCCTGATATTATCATATTTAAAGTATTTTGAAACACTAAGATTAAATTAAATTAATTTTCTTAAAAAAAACTTAGTTCATATATATATATATATATATATATATATTTATATATATTAATGTGTTAATATTAAACAAATATTTAAATATATAATATACTTGTGTGATTTCAGTATAATCAATAACATAGAATTTTTCAAAAGTAAAACGTTTTCTTTTTCAAAAGTGACAATGCAAAGCATAAACATTTTTTGTTCAACTTGTTTTTTCATATGTATATATTATTATTTGTTTAGGTCAGGGCCATTTCGTTGGGTCAGGCCCAACCTGATTTTTTATTTAAAAAATAAAAAAAATATGTAGATAGATAAAGATCAGCCTGATAAAATGAAAATGTTTAAACCGAGACATGAAATGTGGACATAACCAAACAAAGAGCAATTATGGAAGTAGGCTTCATTTTCCAACTTTGATGCATTTCTTTCTCAAAGACTCTTGAAGAGATCATTTCAGTGCTCGCTCGAGAATGCCAGCAAGATGAGTAATGCTAGGTTTCAGACAGATTAGTTTTCTTGGAAGTGGACATGGCGGTGAGCACGTTCTTATCTGTCCCTATTTCTTTGACAAAGTTGAGTGTTATGGACAAAAGCTCTTTAAGGACCTATGTTTCTGCCTGCCAATGATATGATATGATGGATGTATGTGGATGCAAATATATGTACATACACAATGAGTGAATTATTGGGTAGTTTGTACCCAAAGACAAGTTCTAGGTCATTACATGAAGGGTAAGCTTTCTACATAGTCTCAAATGGTCTATAAACTGCCCAGTGACAGCCTCACGTGAAGGTGGTGTGGGAGTTTACAAGAAATGATTGGGCCATAGTGTGACCGCCATCATCGAGCAAAAACTCAGTTTATAGTTGGATGTTTCACGAATCTGAAACCCAACTGAAAGTCACGAGACAGACCACTAATCCCCACCTAACTTAGAATTTGGTTTTATTTAGGAAATTAAAATGCATGATGACATTAATTCAAATCTAATAATATGCATGAATTCAAAGTAAAATGCAATGTAAAAGCAATAGGAATACATGAAAAAAAAGTAAGAATGCATGCTAAAGCAGTAAAAATACGTGTAAAAACAACTAGAGTAATAAACAATCAAACAAATAAAGCTCAGTCCAACAATGTCCCCAGTGAAGTCGCCATCCGTCGCGACATAAACAAATCAGATTTTTCTCTGAATTTTTTTTAAAAACCTAATTTGAAAAATATATAAAAAAAACATGTTTTCTTTTCATGCATACTGTCACGACTGAGATTTTTTGAGCTTCATGCATCGTCATCCCCTGCATTAGCAGACAACGACGCACAGTGAAAATGGAGGTGTCTTTTATAGTCGTAAAAATTACAACTATAAATATCAGGAGTCGTCACCTAGTATTATGGTTACTAAGAATGATAGGTAAGGAGACTTGTTGTGCAAGGCGAAGACGCATCACCCCCAATGTACCCTACCTAAGGTACTCTACATTGTTGCTTGATTGTTTTTTCTAAGTTAAAAGTGTTACACTGCATTTTCAAAAACTATTTTTTTCTATGAGTGTACTTTACAATATAATTTTGCACCATAGTTAAAAACCTTTTTTGTTATCTATGGATGTACTTTACAATGTAATTTTACATCGCAGTTAAAAATCTTTTTTTTTTTATCTATAGATGTACTTTACAATGTAATTTTACACCCTAATAGATAAAACAAAATAATTATCATTTTTTTTGATATTTTGGCCAAATTCCAACGTATAATCGTAAACCAGCTACGATATCAAATTTTCATTTTAAAATATGAGAAAGATGCAACATAATTTTTTATGAAAAATATGACAGGAAAAACATTGGAATTTTATCGTATGCATGAAAACAACATATTTTTATATTTTTGAAAATTTTATATTTTGAAATTTCTACATGTTTTTACTATTTTTTTAAAATAAAAAATAAAAAAAATCTATGGACTGGCTGTCCAGCCCTGATGTGCTGGGATGAGCTCCTGAAGTGGTTGACTTTTGCCACCGCCGCTCTTCATCACCGAAACGGGAGAAGAAGGTTGGGTGGTGGCTGGCTGCTGCTTTGTTCGACTGTGGCAAGAAACCAGGTGGTGTTAGGTGGTCGGCCGACGGCTATTGGTAGATAGAGAGAGCTGTCAATCGACTGGTTTTAGAGAGAGATGGCTATTAAACCGAGAGAGAGTTGCCCGGTGCTGAGGAAGATGAAGGGTGATGCTGTGATTTTTATGTGATGTCTTCTTCTTCTTCACATGTTTTGCCTGTTTTTTTCCTTCAAAATTCCACTGTAAATTCTCCTCTCTCTGCGTAATTTTTCTCCTCATTCTGTCCCTTTTTTCCCTCCCATTTTTATCTCTGTGTTCTTTCAGTATTCGTTTCATCTGTTTGTAGATTTTTTGCCTTTCTAATTTGATCATTGTCCCCCTCTCCCACCTTTTGCATGGTTTCTTTCTTGCTATTTATAGACAAAGAAAGTAACCATTGCGTGCTGTAGTGGATTAACTTCGACAACAACAGTGTGAGTGCAGTTGCGGTTATTGGCGGCCGCATGCCTGCAATGGAGGCCTGTCGGCAGCGGCATGCTTGCAGTGATGGTTTGTCGGTAGCGCGATGTTGAAAGTGCAAATACATTTTGGTCTCATAATTTGTAATTGTTCTAATTGCATTTCAATTGACTTTAAACTCTTAACTTTCTTCAATTTTGCCCCTAACTTCGCACAATTGGCTTGGAAAAATTCAATTTGGTCTCTGAAAATTCCAATCTTCTCAATTGAACTTGAATTAAACTCAAGAACTTGATTTTTCATCAATTATGACCTTAATAAAATTAATTTGACCAATTTAAAGTATAATTAAGTCCTTGCATTTAATTAAATCTTTCTATTGGACCCTAAATTAATTCTCAAATATAATTATACTTAAATTGGCCAATGATTAAATCAAATTGGCCTATAAAAAATATAATTATGCGTTTCGATTTAATTTTTATACAGATTATCCAATAATAAATATTTTAGCCTTGAATCTATATTTTCTTTCATTTTGGGGGCACAAAAGAGGTACGATTTGGCTCCTGAAAACATCCAAAGTTTCTAAATTGATTTTTCTACCAGCACCAACCCTTTTTCTTTTTTAGGTATATTATGGGGAATAACCTAGAAATTGGATTGGGTTATAACACATATGGCCGAATTCTAAAATATTTTTGAGCATATTTTCATAGAAAACGAAAAAATTGCATTTTTTTCTCCTGCTTGCAAATGCAAAATGGACATCATAACTAATTTATGTTTATTTGTTGCAGCATGGCCAAAATATCAGAATCTTTTGACAACCATTTTTTTCATTTTATTTAGGTGTAGATTTTAATACATGGGGTGTAAAACTACATTGTAAAATACAACCTTAAATATTAAAAATACAACAATGCAGTGCTAAAATTTAGACCTTAAAACGATCAGGTTTTTGAACCAAAAAGGTTAAAACTCCCTCAAGAAGAGAGATCTATATCGAACCTTAAAAAAACTAACAAATACAAATTTGACCTAAATAAACAATCAAACAACAATGCAGCTCAACTTAGGTAAGGTGCATTGGGGGTGTTTCGTCTTCCCTTTACATAATAAATCTTCTTACCTGTATTTTCACAGACCATGAGATTTTCTAATTACCTTAATATTAAATGATGACTTTTATACAAATGTTTTTCCACACCCTCCATCTCCAAGGATAGCGCATGAAAAACAATCATCGTGACAAGACCAATAAAGTTGACTAATGTATTTTAGTATATCATATGATCTTAGCAAGGTAAGCTAGTAAAATTAAATTTAAATTGGACTAAACACCCCTTCATTCTCGTAGACATAATAGTAGCGGCAAATTGTATGCCGACACCAATTTAAAGGGAAGGCATGAGATTCAATTAAGTTGGGCATGTCTTTTGGGAATCGAAACTCAATAAATATTTAGATTATCAACATCAATTATTGATTTATCTATAAAGATTGATGAACAAATGCTTGAAATATCATTTGTAGCCAGAATTTCCTGTGAGCTCATGCATTGAGCCATTTTTAATTCATTCTTCTTATCACTTATCAGTTCCTATTACCATTAAAGAATTCTCAAGTCAAACCTCAAGCAATATCCAATTACTTCCCATTTTATTAACTTAATAGGAGATGAAAGAAAAAAATCATACGGTTGTCAAGCTCAAGGCGGTGAATGACACGTAAAGCTAGAATAAAGTGGAAACAAAAAAGGTAGAGAAAGGTTGGGGGGGAAACAAAGATCTAGTTAGTCTTCACTGAAATCCCATTATAAAAAACCTTTGCTTCATTCCTTGAAATTGCCGAGAAATGAAGGTCGTATTCTCTCATTTCTCGACAATTTCAAGGAATGAAGCATGGCTAGCAGGAATGGTGTTAAACTATGGCAAGTGATGCTCGAATTGTTTCGAGTGTGATGATAAATGAGTGCAAGGGAGTTTTCAAAGGGTTAAACTCGCTGGTTGATGTTGGGGGTGGCACTGGAACTATGGCCAAGGGAATAGCTAAAGAATTCCAGCATTTGGACTTTGATCTCCCACATGTTGTGGCTGATTTGGAGGGAAGTCAAAACTTTAAATATTCTAGATTTCAGTGTCAAATTTTAAGTTTCATATCAGAAGACTAACTAGACATTGAGTTTATGAAGTTGAAGATGTGATTCCAAACATGAGCTTGAGTTTGAAGTAGCTTAGCACCATGAAGGTTTCCTTTAGACAAATTCATTTTCATCAGTCTGCCTCAAGATTTTCAAGGTCTGATATAGACTATGAACTTGAATGATCTACCATGGATTCTTAGCCTATATATATAAGAGGATTTGACACCATTGAACTAAATAATGTGGGGGCAAAAAATAAATTGAAAGTTTTGAATGCCACCAAACTATGGAACCATGGTCGAAAAATTTCTTGGAAAAAACTTTTGAGCATGATCTAGATGAATTTTGGATTATGAAAGTTTGTTAAACTAGATTGTCTAGTATAGTAATCCAATCCATACTTAGGCTAATGGCGAACCTATTTGGGAATGTAGTTGAAGTTGTTGGATCATTAATCCAACATTAGGCTTATATGAGAATAATTATGTATTTGTGGACTGTCAAATTAAGTGAAGCCTCATTAAAAAATGATCTGCTAAGTATTTTAGGCAATCGAGTTTTTGGTGTATCTTATAGGGTGTGGATCTTTAATGTGTAAAGATTAAATGATTATTTCTATTTTAATGATGAGCTAAAATAGAAAAGGTAGAAATACCAAAGGATGAAAATGCTAAAAGATATAAATATTAAAAAATACGTTGCTACCTATATATACGGTTATGGTCCCTAGATTACACGTCCTGCTTCATTCTCATTCTAACATCCCATTAGAGAGAAAATAAGGTTAAAATAGAGAGAATCAAAGGACTTAAAAAAAAATATTAATCTGAAAGGTCATCCGTATGACTCCAGAGAGCGACTTTTGAATATCGATTCAAGTACGCTTCCATTTTATTATTTATGTGTTCTTGATAATTTGACATGAATATTGCTATATGTTATGAAATCTAGTTCTAACAAAAGTTATTTTTTAAAGTATTTTTCGTTTAGAATTATATCAAAATAATATTTTTTATTTTTTAAAAATATTTTTGACATTAGCACATTAAATGATCTAAACTTTTGAGCATGATCTAGATGCTGAATTTTAGGTTATGAAAGTTTGTTAAACTAGATTGTCTAGTATAGTAATCTTATAGATAATTAGGTTTATAATAAGCCTGTTTGAAAGTATGATTCATATTGATTTTTAAAATGTATTTTGTTGTTAAATATATCAAAATGATAACCATCACCCTAGAGAATCTAGGATTACTGTACTAGACAATCTAGTTTAACAAACTTTCTTTCCTCTAATAGTCATAATAGTCGTAGTTACTAGAATGCCAATAGCCTATGTTAAGTATACATTGATTATGAAAAACATTTCACATAGAAATTATGTTTTTTCATGAGTAGTTGATGGACTTGATTAATGGTTGTTTGATTTTATTAATTAAATGACTTTTTAAATTTCGAAAGGATTTTGGTCATTTTAAAAATACCAAAAAGGGAAATTGTTTTCATATGTGGTATTACAAGCTTATATATAAGATATACGAGGATATATGCCCGCGCGCTGCGCTGGGCTTTTTTCTATGTAGAAAATTAATTGATTTTTTACATGTTGTAATCAGTTATTATAATATTTAATTAATGAAATTATAATAGATTAAATTTGTTAGTATTTTTTTCATTCTGGAATGAATAGTGTAATTAAAACACAGGAGAAGTAGTTTATATATTTTTAATTGCTGATAACATGGGTAAATTTGTTTTCTCATTCTTTTTGTAATTTGTTCTCATATTATTATATTAAAACTATTTAAGAACACTAATCTTATTTTTTTGTTCTTTAAAAAATCCTAGGTAATTTTTTTCTATCTATCTATCTATCTATATTTTAAGGTGCTCATATTAAATAAATATTAAAATATATAATTAGTCTCACATATTAATAAGAAGAAAAACCTAAATAAATGACACAAAATAAATAGGTAGACTTAAAAAGAAAATTGACTTGAAAGATTAATAAAAATAATTTTAAAAACAACAAAGAGAGAAAATAATAAAATGTAAATATTACAAAAAACTTGAATAACAGTGGAAGTAATAAAAATTCATGAGACCATAATTATTGTTAGAAAAAATAATTTTTTTATAAGACTTATTACTCATGTTATTATATTAAAATTATTTCAGAGCAATGATATTATTTTGTTTTCTAAAAAATCTAGGTTATATATATATAATAACGGTGAAAATAATCATCAACACAAATTAAAATGTAAAAAAAAAATAATATTGGTGAAAATAATAAAAATTGATTAGACCATAATTATTGTTAAAAAAAAATCCATAAGTTTTTTTATTTTATAAGATTTATTACTCATATTATATAGTAAAAATATTTGAGAACAATGATAATAAAATTAAATGAATATAAAAAAATGTTATTAGGTAGACTTACTTAAAATTAAAAAAACTAACAAATAATCATTATCATTATTTTGAATGTTTTATCAATATGTGACTTGAAGGGAATAAAAAGATAAATCATAATAATTATTAATTTTAAAATAATTATCAGCACATATTAAAATTTGAACATTAAATAAAAGCTTAATAATATTATAAATGAAGAAAAATTGAGAACAGAAACTAATAGCATGTATATATAAATATGGACAAAAATATATGTAAAAAAAATATAGGAATTAAAAGTATAAGAGAGAAAAAAAACATATCTAATAAATATAATTTGAAGGACAAAATTGAAATAAATCCAAACATGGATACCAATGCAATTAACTAATTTGAAACAAAACCGAAAATTAAAAGAATTAGGATCAAAATGAAACTGAATTTATACTTAATTTGTATGGAAGGATAAAATTGAAATAAATCAAAACTTTGATACCGAAATTATTATGGATTCCAGACCATTTTAAAAATTGAAAGTGTGAGGAACTAAATGAAAGTACAATATATAATTAATTTCAATTAAAGGATGCAATTGAAACAAATCAAAACCTATGTAATAACAATAAGGACCTGATCGAAACAATTCCAAATGTAGGGACTATAGTGAAAATTAGGAAAAACAGTGGCGTTGATGTCAGCATGTGCAAGCAGGAGAGAGAAAAGGGCGGAAATTTTTCAACGACCACTGACACGTCTCCGACCATCTTATGCTTACACGCGCCACTCCATTGGGAAGGGAACTTTGCTGAAAGTCATTCTAGACACCGGTTGGGTACTTTTCGACTCCAGAATAGGCCGTACGCGCCGAACGAACAACGCGTGAGCATTGAAGATGGACGGCGCGTCCGGCGACGCATCAATAGTAAATCAGCGGGAAATTAATAAAAAAAAAGATAAATTACTGGCGCACTCTTCACGGACAGAACATGATTTTGTCGTTTTTTAGGGCTAAAATAGTTATTGCACTGTGCAAAAAATATAAAGAAATAAATGAACCGGGTAACTAGACTGGACCGAAAGTGTGTAATTACATTCGAAACCCTTGATCAGATGACCTTATTTTGTCTTTTTCGAGGGCTAAATGCGTTATTTCACTGTACAAAAAGAAAAAAAATCAAAAGATCGAATGAACCGAACGAACCGAACCGAGCCAAACCGAGCCAAACTGAACTGAAAATTGGGTGTAACAGTAACCGTAAATAGTGATTTGTGAGAGGATGAACAGTAGATCAGGCCTTGATCTGTTTTAACTGTAGTAATAATCCCTGATATTAAAATAAAAAACACTAAAAAAATATTTTATTTTATATAAGTATTGACGTTTTAATTTCTAATTATATTTTTTCCTTGAAGTCCAAAAACAGGTCAACAACACCAGTATAATCATCATTTTGTGCTAGAAAAAAGATATATCCAACCAGCTATGAAACGAGTTTGATAAACATATTAATATTTTTTATATATTTATTGACACAAATGATTTGTGAGTTATTTAATTAAATAAATGTAAAAACATCTGATTTATAATTAAATTTTTTTTCTAAAGAATATTGTAAAGATTATACTCTATGAAGCAGGGGTAAAATAATTAATATTAAATATTACAAGAACAGACCATATTAATTAACATATCACGAGTCGGTCCGCATCATGTTGACTGTCTCAAAAGTTTATGGGTAAAGCTCCTTAAGAAAATAATTCACCAAATCTTCTCTCATAAATTGGATAAATGCAAATTAGTTAAGCCCACAACGAGCCAAATCAATGTTAGTTATGGAATCAGATTTTTCGTTAATAGAAAATGGGCAAAGGGATTCATTTCCTACCCACTTTCCTCTTTCCTCTTAACGAGATATTGGCTGGCGCTTCCTTACAACGACATTTCTTTTTATCTTGTTTCAATATATGTAATATTTTTGGTTTTTATTTTATAATTTTTTTATCCTTTTATATTTTTGATCTTAATGGGATAACTCTTAAATTTTTGTTCGTATTTATGTATCTATATTATTAGTTTTGATTTCTATTTTTTATTGCTATTTATCTTTGTATTAAATATAGTTTGCATTAAAAAACAAAGTAAGTTTAACTTTGATGGGGTGAAATGAAAGTAAAACTCTCTTTTATATATGTATAGTGAATCTTCTTTTGTCAGTGATTTTACTTGATTTTGATGAAAATTATTTACATGAGTTCGAAAAAACTTTAATAGTGTGATGTTTTGATTTGATGTAGAACAAAGCTTAGATCTTTTGTTTTTTTAATTGATTTGACGAAGGAAAAAAATCTTTTATATAGTTTGTAAAATCTTATCTTAAACTTGGGAGTTTGCGGTCCATCTCATCAACCTAATACCCACTTGCCCTATAGTTTTTTTTTCTCTAGTGATTATCTCTCGACAGGCAGCTTGGCCTTGGGGTAGCTGAGACTTGAACAATCTTCAATTAATTGTCACCAAGTATCTTCGAGCAACTTTTAGCTACATCCATTTGAAAAGTTTTGGTATCACTGAAAAATACCAAGCTACTACATCATTACGCTTATATATATTCTGCAAAGTTTGAATAAAGTTTGAAAAAAATAAAAAGAAATCAAAACTCCAAAAATTTAAATTTAAATTTCAAAGTTTTTGTTTCATCAAATGTTTTTCTATCATTTTTTATTTAATACTGGTATGCAGATCTATCTTGAAGTATATAGACTTGGTATAAACAAATACGACTTTTCTCTGAAATTAAAAAAAATCCTAATTTGATTTTTTTTAAATGTATTTTCTTTTCATGCATATGGCCGAATTCTAAAATGTTTCTAGCATATTTTCACAAAAACATGAATTTTTTTCTCGTGTTTGAAAATGAAAAATGGATATCGTAACTAATTTTGATTACTTGTTAAAGTTTGACCAATATATCAAAAATCTTTTTGACAACAATTTTGTTCATTTTATTTAGGTGTAGATTTTAATATGTGGGCGTGTAAAATTAGATTGTAAAATACAATCTTAGATATTTAAAATACAACAATGCAATTCTAAAGTTGAGATCTTAGAACAATTAGGTTTTTGATCCAATAAGGTAGAGAATCTCTTATGAAAAGAGATCTACATCGAACCTTAAAATCTAACGAATACAAATTGACATAAAAAATAATTAAATAATGATGTAGCTTAACTTAGATAAGATGCATTAGAGGTGACGCATCTTCTCTTTACACAACAAATTTTTTTACCTGAATTATCATAAACCATTAAATTTTCTAATATCCTTAATGGATCTTGAATTTTATAAAAAAAAACTTTTTTCCACACCCTCCATTTACAGAGATGGCAAAGAAAAAACAATCATCGCGACAAGACCAATAAAATTTACTAATCTATTCTAACGTATCATATGATCTTAGCAAGGTAACCTATGAGTAAAATTAAATTTAAATTGGACTAAACGCCACTCTGTTCTCGAGGCATAATAGTAGCGGTAAATTGTATTCCGACACCATTTTTAAAGGGAAATCATGGGATCCATTTGATCTTTAATGCATTAAATTTTATATATTTATTTTGAACCATTTTTAAAATTAATTAAGTAAAATTATATATTTTGCTTGTTGAATGGATTAATGCATCTACGCTCTTGATGTTTAGGAAACTTGTTTTCTTGACAACAAGCATGAAAATAAGATCCATAAGATGAAGCTAAATAATAGCTAAGAGTAAGAATTTTTTATCCTCACATGTCACGATTATCAGCCATGGGGAAGCAGCAGCAGCTGTTGCTACTGTAAAATATTAATAATTCATCGCGCATGGTTTCATGACCAACCACATTGGGACCCCATTAGTAAAAATTGACACTACTCTAATTCTTGTACACCCAAAATATCTGTTCCAATAACAAAAGGAAAAGGACAACACTCTTTAGTGGTGATCTTTGGTGTTGCTGCTATTGTATGAATCTTTGATTTTAGAACATGGGCAAAATAAATGCTTAATTAGGAAGGGCATTTGCTATGCTCGGATTTGAAGTCTAGTTGCTGTCATGCATATGCATGCACTGGGAGTCAAGGTTTTGAAGATAAGAGATTTTAAGCTTCGATATTTTTTTATTCATTACAAATGAAAATATATTAATTTGGAAGCAGATTTAGGATTTGTTTGGGATGGTGTTGTAACTTTACCAAGAACACGATGATTTCCATGCTTGTGGTTATGACTTGTTGTCGCCATGACACAGTTTTGATCTCTATGTGGACAGTCTTGAAGGGTACGATTCTTGGGTTCCAATCTAGAAACAAGTTGAAAGGGATTTTCGAGACTGAGAAAGCTCTCCTTCAGCTCTCACAAAGCAATACAAAAGTATGCTTCTTCTTTTTTACGCGGTAATTTTTGTTAAGGAACCATCTCACCTAAAAACTTAAGCTTGTAAGTGAGGCCCCATAATATGATTTATATTATTCTCTAATACACCCCCTCAAGTGAAAGCCCTTTGGGCTTGAAACTTGCACAGGCTCACATTACCTTGTGCTTAATTTTTAAATAGAATGGGGGTGGTGAGATTTGAACTCGTGACCGCTGGGTCAACAAGGCTCTGATACCATGTTAAGGAACCAACTCACCTAAAAGCTTAAGCTTGTAAGTGAGGCCCATAATATGATTTATATTATTCTCTAACAATTTTCTTAAGAATAAGATTACAGAACGAGAGTTGATTAATCTTCTCTATGTTAAGTATACATTGATTGTGAAAAACATTTCACATAGAAACTATATGTTTTTTCATGACTGGTTGATGGTCTTGACTAATGGCTGTTTGATTTGCCTAATTAAATAACTTATTAAGAATTTGATGCTTAAATCAATATAAGTATGAGGTTTTGACTTGACTTGATAACTACCTATTAGGGATAATTACATAATTTTACAGGTTTTATTTAAAGGGATTGAGTCAATATTTTTTACATTTATAATAAACAATGAAATGACTATTTTACTTTTATCATCTAATCCTTCTCTTATTTTACATAAACTTTGAATTATTTAGTATTAAAAAGTAAAGTATTCAAATCAATATGTGATAATTTACAAGATCATGCTATCATTTCTACAATATAAGATAGGTGGCTCTCATTAAATTCCTTTTATGTATAGCCACCAAATCTTCCTTCTCTTTTCTGTCATACTGGACTCGTCTGATTTCTAATCTCTTAAGTCATTATTGTAATATTCAAACCATACTCCCAAACCTAAGCCTTTGCATTGAATGTTTCTAAATCATAAATAAAAATTGAAGAGACCTATCATACTCTTTTCTGGGTTGTTTTCAAAATTTACTAAAAATAAAAAATGAAAAAGGCTAACATGGTTGAAAAATCGAATTGAAAATTTTGGATGGATTCTAGAGCCCAATCGTATTTCTATTATACCATAAAATGAAGAAAAATACAGATTCAAGGCTAAAATAAATTATTATTAGAAAAAATCCGTATAAAAATTAAGTCGAAAAACATAATTATATTGTTAATAGGACAATTTGATTTAATTATGGGCAAATTCAAAGTTTAATTATGTTTAGAAATTAATTTACGGTCAAATTGAAGGAGATTAATTAAGTGTATATTAAATTGGTCAAATTAATTTTATGAAGAGCTTCATTGGTGAAAAATTATGTTTCGAATCCTAAGTCAGGTTTAATTAAGAAGATTGGAAGTTTTGGAGACCAAATATAAGTTTTACCAAGTCAATTAATTGAAATGAGGGGTAAATCAATGTTTTGGGGTCAATTAGGAGCAATATTGAAGAAATTCAAGTCCAAGGATCATAGTGAAAATGCACGTAAATTTAGGGGTTCTATTGAAGTTTAACAGGGGTTTAATTGCACAAAACTAATAGTTTTGGACCAATTAGGGATAAAATCAGAGCAACCACAAGATAGAGGATCAAATTGAATTTCGGAAGAGAGAAAAAGAGAGAGGACCAGATGACATGTCATTTGGTCTATTATTGTGTCCAGACAATACTCTCTGGTCACTATTCATTTTCTTCCCTAACATTTCCCTGAAAATCTTGCTTTGGTACCAACTATGCAAGTGCATTTAATCCCTTTATCCTTCATTTTGAAGCTCAAAGTGGATTGCATATTGATCGTATTTAATATTTAGTAATTAACCATATATATATATATATATATATATATAATCGTGAAGATGATCAATCTATTAGAGAATAATATAAATAATATTTTGGGATTTCACCTGACAGCTTAAACTTTTAGGCAAGATGGTTCCTTAACATGGTATCAAAACCTTGTTAACCTAGTGGTCACGAGTTCAAATCTCACCACTTTCATTCTATTTGATAACAATCAAGCACAAGGTAGTGTGGGCTTATGCAAGTTTCAAACACAAAGGGTTTTCACTTAAGGGGGTGTGTTAGAGAATAATATACATTATATTCTGGGACTTCACCTCACCTAACAGCTTAAGCTTTTAGGTGAGATGGTTTCTTGAAACAATCAACAACTAGGCAATGAACCGATGGATCTTATAGTGCAATTAGTTTATATAACATGGTCTTAACAAGTCTTTAAAGCTCTTAAACTATATTCTCTAGGCTTGTGGTTCATATTAGATTGCAATGGTTTCTTTATTAGTCGTTAGGTAATGCGGTGCAAACTGCATTTTAAGTAAAAAACAGTTTGCAATCGTTTGGTAACAAATGCACAACAATTTTAATCTCCATGTGACCCACCAAAAACACGGTCAAACCACCGTTTAACTAAAGCAATATTTTGAAGCTTTTGTTGTGTTTCTTTTGCCTGCATTTCATTTGTGTGCGCAGAGGATGATTTGCAAAAACAATACATTAACACATATAAAGAGGAAGAAGACGATGGTTGTGCGTAAAAACAATACAACTCTCTCGGTTGCAGGTTTCTCTCACTAGAAACAGCCATGGATGCACCTTTCTCTCTCCTCAATAGTCATCGGCAAGCATCACTAGCTACTCCTTCGGCACCGGCAAACTCTCCTCTTCACCAGCAGCACCTACACCGTCCATTCTTCCCCTATAGCTCCAGCATCAGCAGCAATAGCGATATAGTGCAACAACCTTTTGATGCTAATCCCGACTACCACAGGCCACCATTTATGACGCCGCCATCATAAAAAGAACCACCTCGACCTTCTCTACCCGTAGGTATCAATAGGTGAGCCTCTCGTTACAATGAACCATGTTACTGTGCACGTGTTACGTGAATAGTAACTGCTTGAATTAATTCACGGTGAAAAGTGCAGTGCAGCGCACCGTTTTGTGTTTTTTTGGAACTCTTGAGCCGGGCTGGACCTCCTCTCGGCCCGACCCAAATCCAACAGAGTTGGGCCCTTTTCGCCAACTTGGTTAGGCCGGCACATTTAGTTTAGGACAAGCCCAATCTATTTTTTTGTAAGAAAAAATAAAAATCATATTTTAAAAAAATAAAAAATTATGTAGATAGAGATCAACCCTGATGAAAGGGAAAGATGTGTAACTTCATTTCAGTCCACAACCCCGTTGCTTTCCGATTAATTATGGATCAAAAAATTACAACTGGATTTGACCTTAGAATTATATCTCCACAACATGTAGATAGAGATCCTGAAACAACACTATTTATGGATCGCAAATGTTATTCCTGATGATATTTTACCATATGTTATTCATCAATCAAATAGCAAGAAATCGCGGAGGCCTTGATTTATAAATATAGTTCGTGATGGAATTGCAAGTAGTTTGATGGAAGAATAAAAACGAGTGTCTAATTTACTTGAACTATTAATTACATTTATTATGATGATAATTATATCTACAATATTTTAAAAAATATATATGTGTGTCCTTCAAAGTAATTTCACAAGTTGACAATAATCTGAAAGCATGATAACCAAACACACGAAACTGCTCTTCATTAAACCTCAAACTTAACCACATTTTGAATCAAATACTTAAATTTCAGTTACAAACCATAGCTAAAAACGTTTTCAAGAAACCATTTTTTTTTAACTTCAACCACAACAACAACCACAACACCAAATACACCTTTAGTCACGTTCAAGTCATGACAAGCTTTTAGCCCTAGTTTCCCTTTGAATCATTAATATTAAAAATAATTTAAAAAATAACCACTACTATATTTTTAAACAACCTTTAATTTTAAAAAATAAGGGATAGAAACTGATCAGCCATCCTTGATGGATAATCAAAACACTGCTTAATTAAAAAAAATCTTTAGTTACGAGCATATATGTTGGGAGAAACTGCTCTGTTTTGGCCGTTTCCACCCTTTTGGAAACTAACAAATACATTTAAACACTTCTCGTTTCTGTTCACTTGTCTTCTTATGATTTGATTTTTGGATAATCTTAAAATCAAATCATAAGAAGACAAGTTAATATGACATGGGTCAAAGGGTGAGTGATGAACCTTGAGCCCATTTTTGACATGATTTTATTTTCTATAAACAAATATATATATAAGCATGCGTTTGGAGTACGGTATGACTTGCAGTGGAACGAGCTACAGAAGACTTGCAAGTGAAATTCCAATTTATTTTGTGTGATACATGATCTTGGAACAATTCATGCTTGCTAGACTTAAAATACTAATAATTGCAGGACATGAGACCGGAATATTGGAGTGGATATAAAATTACAATGGAAGGAAGGGTTCAGACTTGTAATTCCTTTTTGATAATTAACTATTTATCAAGTATAAACCTCAATGAGTCCTCTAACTCCCAGCACAGGATTTATCTTGTAGTTGCTGAAACCAGCAGCAAAGAAAAGCTTAGCCCATTCGTCTTCACTTCTCTCTCGACCAGTGACGCAAGCCATCATATACATGTCCAAGAACAGTTGCGTCTCAATTGAGTTCTCATCCCAATTTCGGTTCCCCAAAATCATCTCCATGATTATCACTTTTCCTCCAATGTTCCCGTTTCTTCCAATCGCTTCTTTGCATTGCTTCAGTATCTTCACACATTCTTCATCACTCCAATCATGTAATATCCACTGCTCATTGTTTGCCACGACAAAAATATATAAACAGTAGAGTTTAGCAACAAATCACAAAATCATTGATATGAAACAGCATTCTACACGTAGAATTTTTACAAATCTGAACGTTTTCACATATTTTTGAAGTGGGAATGCGTAAGTAATATATGAAAAGAACAAAAATCCAAAACACAGCACATCACGGATCAAGGGCTATGGAGTGGAGACGCATATAATTTAAGTGGTTTAATCTACGTACCTTCAGTAGAATTGCATCTGCAGAAGGCACCGACTCGAACATGTCTCCTCCAACGAATTTCATGTTCTTACTGCCTTGCAATCCCGAAATCACATGTGGAAGATCAAACACGGTGCAGTTCATGCTGGGAAATGTTTCAGCTATGCACTTGGCCATGGTTCCTGTGCCTCCCCCAACATCCACTAATGACTTCAACCCCACGAAAACCCCCTTACATTTTTTCATAACCACCCCACAGGCCAGTACACCATCGCTAGCCATGGCTTCGTTAAAAAGATTATTGAGTCTCGCATTTTCGCCGGCAAGTTCCCAGATGCACTTTCCATGGGCAGTGTTAAATGCGGTGAGATCTTCATTTTGAAACCAAGTGCTCAAACACTGAAATGCTTCCATGGGAACTGGATCAACCCAGAAAAGAAGCAGTGGTCTAACACTCAAGGGATTGCCCTTGAGAAGGAAACGAGAGGCAGGGGTAAGGGAATAGCCTTCTTGTTGGGGATCATCACCAACCTTTTTCAGTGAAAAGATATCAGAGTGAACAAGAATGCGCATGAGGCGATAGAGATATTGAGCTTTTGATGGGTGGATTGGTAGGGAAGAAACAAGCTCAGAGAGTGTTATGGGTTTGCCATGATTTTGGATCGCATCTGGGATGTCTAGTTGAACTGCATATTTCAGGGCCATGGAATTTATGAAGGCGAGGGCATGGTTCCATACACGGGTTTGAGCTTGAAGGAGCTCATCAGCGCCTTCCTCATTAATCAACTCCATGGATTTTCCTAGCATTAGTTGTTGATTTTGAACTACGCTTGAATCTCTATATATAACTCTACAACCAGGGAGAACTGAAAGAACTTTATGCTTCTACGTCAAGGATAGTTTTTTTCCCAGTATTTTATTTTATTATCAGATTAATCAGAGTTTAAGACAGTCGTCATTTTTTTTTTTAAAATACAATCATCTTCTAAGATTTTTTCTGGTGTAAAAAGTAATATTCTGGCCCATGACATCATGGAAGCCACCAATCAAGTATCCACTAAATTAAAAATTAAGTCTAATAAAAAGAGGATGAAAAATGTTCTTTTTTTCTTAAAGATTTTTACAGTTAAAAAAATGAAAAATATTGTTGATAAAAAAACAATAATTAAAATGGTACAAGGCCCACTACTCCTCGTTATTGTTTTATATATAGAAAATAATATTTAAAATATGTAATAATATTAAAAAAATAATAAATTACACATATTAGGATATGTAATTATATAACATATAAAAATGTATTCACCTGATATCTTAATTTACCGTAAAATTGTTTTATTTTATACAATATTACTCTACAATACATTATAACAAGGAAACGTCACAGTTGTTCCATTTTGCTTCATGCTTCGTTATATATAAACTATCACCTGACCTTGACGCAATGATTATCTGCCTATGGTTATTTATTTTCTGTTAAATGTGACTGCCACCAGACTATATTACCAGGGTCGGAAAATTGTTGGAAAAAACTTTTGAGCATGATCTAAATGTTGAATTTTAGGTTATGAAAGTTTGTTAAACTAGATTGTCTAGTATAGTAATCCTATCAATAATGAGGCTTATGATGAGGCTATCTAGGAGTGTGATTAAAGTTATTTTTTAAAATGTTTTTATTTAGAAATATATTAAAATAATATTTTTATTATAATTTATAAAAATTATTTTTGATATTAGTATATCAAAATGATCTAATAACACATGAAAATTAATTAGATTTGCCAGAAGTTGAAATTCCTCAGGAAAACTAAAATTTAAGAGCTCCAAACACGTGTTTAATTATGAAAGCTCATTGGATCACAAATGACCAAAGCTCATTGGATCATTAGAGAAGATGTACATGTATTAGATTAATGTCTTATAAAAAATGCTGATACTATAAGCTTCCGGCATAATTTGAAAAAGTATTACCATGAGATAAAATTTGAAGATAATGGCCTTTGATGGGGTTTTATGATAGTTGTTGGGATTTGTTTTCTTAGATAATGACTAGCTTGCTTGTATTTCAAATTATTCCCACAAGCCGTATAGATCATGACCACGTAAACTTATAATTATCATCATATTAATAATTATAAGGTTCAAATTTTACAGAGAAACAAATTTTTTAGTCTCATTTCTTTTATGACAGGGTTACCTACTAGATTTGGTGGGGTTTGTTGCTATTTGACTTGTAGGCATAGTTGTGATGTGGCTTGTTTTCCTAATGACAGGTGTAATTTGATTTTGGAGAATTAACTGTATCATTCATGGAGAAATTGGCACTCATGCTGGTTGCTTGTTGGTTAATTTGTCATGCTATGGCTGTTGTATCGTATGTATTATTGGTTAAATTGTTAGTGATAGGTGGTGATGATGTCCCCAAGAATTCAAGAAAAAAACTTTTATAAGATTTGTAAAATCTTATTTAGACTTGGGAGTTAGCGGTCCATCCCATCAACCTAATCCCCCCCTGCCCTATCAAAATAATTTTTTCTGTAGTGATTATCTCTCGAATAGGCAGCTTGGCCCCGGGGTAGCTGAGACTTGAACAATCTTCAATTAATTGTCACCACATATCTTCGACCAACTTTTAGCTACAAGACGGTGTTTCATATAAGATAGATTGCTCGCATTGAATTCCTTTGATGTATAGCCACCAAATCTTCCTTCTCTTTTCTGCCATACTTGTATGGTTTCAAATCTCTTTAAGTCATTATTGTAGTATTCAAACCATACTCCGAATCCTAAACAAAATAGATATCATAATCAATTTATTATTATCATTTAGAATTTGGTTAAATATCAAAAATCTTTTAATAGATATTTTAGTCATTTTATTTAGCTGTAAATTTTTTAAATTTTAATATGTGGGTGTGAAATTACATCGTAAAATACTGATTTAGAGATTAAAAATACAACAATGCATTGTTAAAATTTAGTCTTTAGAACGACTTGGTTTTTGACCTGATAAGGTAAAGACTTCTTTACGAAGAGAGATATACATTGAATCGTAAAAAAAAAAAAAAACAATGAATAGAAATTTGATCTAAAAAAACAAATCAAACAATATTATAGCTTAACTTAGATAAAATGCACTGGGGTGATTTGTTTTTCCCTTAAATAACAAGTCCTACTACTCAAATTCTCGTAGATTACTAAATTTACTAATGACCTTAATACTAGATAACTTCTAATAATCATGATTATAATTTTATAACTATAAAAAAAATATTTCTTCACGGCTCTGTCTGCATGGATAATAGTAAAATGTTCAAGGATGACGCGAAAAACATCCATCGCGACAAGACCAAAAAAGTTAACTAATCTATTCGAGCTTATCATATCATTTCAGCAAGGTAACTCAACAGCAAAATTAAATAAACTAAACGGCCCTTTGCTCTCGTAGGCATAATACTAAGTGTGATCTCGCTGGTAAATAGTGTCGCGACGGCGATTTTTTCGCGCTTCGCGCCCCGCCGTCCCCCGCGGGTTTGGGAGACAATGGTGCGCGGTGAAAAATGGAGGGTTGTTTTTTATAGCCGTAAAATTTACAACTATAATTATAAGGAGTCGCCACCTAGTATTAAGGTCACTAGGAACCTATTGGTCTGCAAGAGTCTTGGGTAAGGGGACTTGTTGTGCAAGGGGAAGACGCGTCACCCCCAGTGCACCCTACCTAAGGTAAGCTGCATTGTTGTTTGATTGTTTTTTTTTTTTTTTTCTAAGCTTGATTCTTACTAGTCTTCCTAAAATTCAACGTAGATTTCTCTCCGTGAGAATCTCTACCTCATTGCGGGTTTGAAAGACTAAAAAAAATAATAATAATAATTTTTACACCATATTTTGAAAGGCACATTTTAACTATCTACGAGTGTACTTTACAATGTAAATTTACACTGCAGTTAAAAACCTCTTTTTTATCTACGGATGCTTTACAATATAAATTTACATCATAGTTAAAAAAATTCTTTTTATCTGCGAGTGTATTTTACAATGTAAATTTACACCACAAAAGTTAAAACAAAATAATTGTTAAATTATTTTTGACATTTTGGCCGAATGCCAACGGATAATCGTGAACTGGTTACAATACCCAATTTTGTTTTAAAATATGAAAAAGATGCAATATTTTTTTTTACGAAAAATATGCTTGAAAAGTCTTGGAATTCGGCCGTATGCACGAAAACAAAATATTTTATATTTTTCCTTTTTTTTTTAAATGTATTTTTTTTAGTAATAATAGTAGTTTTTTTTAAAAAAAATAGATTTATGTATTTTTTTTGTCAATTTGTATTTTTTTAATTAATTATTTTATTTATGGGCTGGGCTGCCAGCCATAGTGGGCTGACAGCCCGCCCTAAGTGGCCTGGGCTTCCAACCCTCATAGGCTGGAAGCCCACAGCATTGGACTGGGTCGGTTCGGCCCAGCCCAACCCAAATAAAAAAAAATTAAACAAACAAAAAAAAAGAAAACGAAACCGAGAAGAACGTGAACAGTGTAGTTTTAAACACTGTCCACGTTCATGAACAGTAATTCGTCGAATTTGATGAGAGGGTTACCTGATGATGCAGCCGTGTAGAGGGGATTGAGGGCGTCCTTCCTGTCGTGGTGGCGTCGGAAACGGAGGCTGTGGTGGCCGGAATGAGGGCCGGAAGCTTGCTGGTGGTCGCCTCTGCACTTCGCCGTTGCTGCTGTTTCTTTGCCGGAGACCACTTATGGGTGGCTTACGAGGTGGAGGAACTTGTGGCAGAGAGGATAGTGGTGCTAGGTGTGTGGTCGGTTGCCGTGGGGATGAGGGAAAGCCGCCGTGGGTGGTGCTGTTTTTAGAGAGAGAATCGTCGCTGGAGGAGAGAGAGAGAGAGATAGATAGAGAAGAGAGGGTGGCTGTGACGGAAAAAGAAGTGAGCTGGTGAGGTAGCCTTGCCGACGACCAGAAAAGGAGAAGGTGATTGTTGCACCGGTTGACTGTGATTTTACTGCAATTTCCGTTTGTTCAGCGTTTTTCCCCCCCGGTTTTTTTTTTTTCTTCTACAATCTTCCTCTATTTATAGGCTAATCTTTGCAACTTGCAGTATGGGATTGATGTCCACAGCATGGCATTTTCAGGGAGTGGTTTGCAGGGCATGGCTGCCATGGCTGCCGGCATGCCACAGGTATGGCAGCCGGCAATGCCATTGTCCAGTCAGCTCAGAACTGATTCGCCCCCTTTTTTTTTTAATTTAAAATATACTGAATAAAATAAAACGGGTTATCAGAAAGAGTTTTTTTTGACAGGAAGAATGATATTTTTACTTTCAATTTTAGTTTCTGATTTCATCCAAAAAGTTTCGTCGTCGAAAATTTTGATTTTCTCAATTTAAACCAGATTTGGCTTCCGAATTTAATTTCTCAGCAATCAAATCCTCAATTAGATTAATTTGACCCATTTTAAGTGTAATTAAGCCCTTGCGCTTAATTAAATCCTTCAATCGGGTTCTCAATTAATCCTGAAGTGTTTCGTCACCGAAAATCTTAATTTTCTCAATTTAACCCAAATTAAGCTTTCAAATTTAATTTCTCAGCAATCAAACCCTCAATTAGATTAGCTTGACCCATTTTAAGTGTAATTAAGCCCTTGCGCTTAATTAAGTCCTTGAATTGGGCTCTCAATTAATTCCGGAGAGTTTCGTCACCGAAAATGCCGATTTTCTCAATTGAACCCAGATTCGGCTTTGAAACTTAATTTCTCTCTAATTAGGCCCTTAATAAAATTAACTTGACCCATTTAAAGTATAATTAATCCCTTGCGCTAAATTAAATCCTTCAATTGGGCTCTCAATTAATTTCGAAGCATAATTACACTTTACATCGGCCGATGATTAAATCAAATTGACCCATAAAAATATAACTATGTCTTACGACCTAACTTTTATACAGATTTATCCAATAATAAATTATCTTCGCCTCGAATCTGCATTTTCTTCATTTCTGGGTAAAAAGGAAGTACGATCGGGCTTCCGAAAACGTTCAAAATTTCCACATTGATTTTTCTGCCGACACCAGCCCCTTTTAATTAATTAATTTATTTATTATTATTTTTTTTGATATATTTTAGGGAATCACCCAGAAGTTGGGTGATGACAGTTGCCCCCCTCTTTATAATGCTTACGACTAAAGTCTTGTAAAAGACTTTAAATAGTAAGCGTTGTAAAGAAAAAGAAAATGGATTTATCAAACCAAGAATTGGTTAATCCGACCAGGAATGAGAATGAGGGCTATAAAAAGCACTAAGAAGGGAAGGTCTAGAAAGTGTACTACCCTAATGGATGACTGAGGGTTGGAAAACTTGCTCAGGAGAGGGAAGGAACGACTGCGAAACGCACTATCCTAATGGATGGCTGAGGGTTGGAAAACTCGCTCAGGAGAGGAAAGGAACGGCTGAGAAGCGCACTATCCTAATCGATGGCTGAGGGTTGGAAAACGCATTATTCTAGTTAATGACGAGGGTTGAAAAACACACTCGAATGTGAAGGGAAAATAAGACTGGAAAGCACACTACCTTAATTTGTCGATGGCTAGAAAGAACACTAAAAAGGTAAAAGAGATAGTGTTGAAAAACGCTCTATCTATGCTAATGAAAGGCTCACTGGGCACTTAGGGAAGTGAAAGTGGTAAAGACCCAAAGGTGCACACAAAACAATGAGTGGAGGTTTGCAAATTACAATCCCTCCAAAACATTTCTTGGATTATTAGTGGAAAGATGCCATGCGTGATGGCAACCAAATTTAGCGCGTCAAAGAGGTAAGAGCCTGGAGGCGTATACAAAATGATGAATGAAGGTTCGTAAATTACGATTCCTCCAAAACATTTCCTAGATTCTCAACAGGGATGGAATACATGATGATACCCAAAATCAAGGAGATAAAGTTGAAAAACATGCTCAAGGACATGGAAAAGGTGGGAGCGTGAAAGCGCACAAAAAATGATGAATGAAAGTTCATAAATTACGATCCTTCCAAAATGTTTCCTAGATTTTTAATGGGGATGCAATGCATGATGAATGCATGTATACTTACCTGAAAGATATAGGTCCCCTTTCTTCTTCCCAACCTTCTTTCCTTAGGTTGGATCTCTGGCTTTGACGGCTTCTACTTCTGCTTACTCGAACCGCAACTTAAGATTCTGACCACTGGAGATGACAAATTTTCTATATCAACATGCCCCCTGAATTTGATCCAGGTTCTTTGAAAAGGAATGATGGAGCTGGCTTCAATTGTATTTGTAGATTGCCCCTCAGTCTGGTCATGCCTCACAAGTGTTTTGGGCTTGAAGAGTAGTGTTTGCATGAAAAGGCTTGGTTATTTGCAAAAATTGTGTTGTCATGTGGGATTTTTGGAATTTTAGAGTCATTCCAAATACAAAAATCATTTTGATTGCCCCATTCAGGTCATGCCACAGCAGTGCTTTGGGCTTCAAGTGTTTGTAGAAAAATGATGGTTATTTGGAAAAATTGTTTTCATCTTAGATTTTTGAAATTTCAAAGTCATTCCAAACATAAAAACCATTTTGATGTTTGTTTAAACAAATTTGTTCTCGAAAAAATTCAAGTGATCCCACTGTCAGGTTTTATGTTGATTTTAACAAGAACATGAAATGGTGCTTGTTTGCATGTATTGTATTTCAAAAGGCTTCAATGAAGCATTTGTAAGGATTATCTCGAATGGAAAAGCATTGCCTATCGATCCAGATTACTTGTATTTGATCAGAAAGGGCTTTATCAGACTTGTAGCGTAGGCTCAGGCTGATGGCTACGAAGAAAAGATATTTGCAGGCTCAAAAAGTGTTTAAGGGTTTTCTAGACTAAGGATCACTTAGTGCTCACTCTTAGAACTCTTTTTAGTCCTCATGATTGATTTTCATGACATGCCCCCCAACATTTTGTTTAAGGTTTTACTTAGACATGCCCCCCCAGTATTTGTTTGGGCTTTTTATCATGGGTTTTTAGTACTATCATGTTGACTCGGCTTGTCGTAATGTACTAAAACACCTTTTATGTTTATGGCCCACAATTTTATTTGGGGTCTCTTAACATGCCACCCGGTATTTGTTTGAGCTTTTGAGAATGAGTTGTTAACAATGCCATCATGTCAACTTGACATGCCCCCAAGAATTTTATTTGGGCTTTTATTGTGACATGCCCCCCAGAATTTTTGGCTTTTCATGTTGGGTCGTTAGTACTACTAAAATGTTGAATTGATTTGCTAGTGTATTGAAAAAACCTTTTTATGTTTATGCCCCCCAGCTTTCTTTGGGCATCTTTTGTCATTAATTGAGAGTTCTTCTCTTTTCACACTTGCCCCCCAGTGTAGGGTGTGATCCTAATCAGGATTAATTATTAGAAAAAATAATTATTCAGCTCAAATAGGACTGCAATGGATATTTAAGACTTTGTGAAGGCACGCCAAAGATGGCCTCTCCTCATTTCAAAACATGCAATCTAAACCGATAGGCTTTGCTTTTCCGTGCGAAATACTTTTTTGAATTTTTGGATTATTTGTTTAGCTAAAGGCTTAGCTTTATTATACGGGTTTTTGGGGTATGAGATCACCTTCCAATGATATCCTTTGAATTCCCAGAACATATTTGTTAAACAAACATTAATTGGCATTTTCGTACTAGACTTTGATCTGCCAAAATTTTTAATGAAACTATAAGATCATACAGGAATAGAAAGGAGAGGATACACTAAAAATTCATGGCCAAATTTCAATTTCATTAGATGTGATGAGTGATACACTAAGCATAATATTTTTTCACAACATCGGAGTTAACAGGCCTAGGCAGATTTTCTCCATCCATGCTAGTTAGAATTAAAGCTCCTCCAGAAAAAGCCTTCTTTACCACATATGGTCCCTCATAGTTTGGCGCCCATTTACTCTGGTCTTCTCCTACTGACATCTTCTTCAATACCAGATCTCCCTCTTTGAATACCCTCGACCTGACCTTTTTGTTGTAAGCTCTTGCTATCCTGCCCTGATATAATTGGTGATGGCAAATAGCTGCTAATCTCTTTTCATCAATTAAGTTTAACTGTTCGAGCCTCACCTTTGCCCACTCGATTCATCTAACTCTGCATTTTTCAAGACCCTTAGTGATGGAATCTCCATTTCTAAAGGTGCGATTGCCTCCATTCCATATACTAAGGCATATGGGGTTGCCCCTACAGAAGTTCGAACAGTAGTGCGATATGCGTGCAAAGCGCATGGGAGCATTTCATGCCAATCTTTGTAAGTAACAACCATCTTTTGGATGATTTTCTTAAGATTCTTATTAGCTGCTTCAACGGCCCCATTCATCTTTGGTCTATAAGGAGAGGAGTTGAGATGCTTAATCTTCCATTTGGTGCAAAGTTCGGCAATCAACTTTCCATTAAAATTCTGAGCATTATCAGTTACCAGTCTTGCAGGTAGGCCATAGCGATAGACCAAGTCCCTTTCAATGAACTTCTTGACAACCTTTTGTGTTACATGGGCATAGGAATTAGCCTCAACCCATTTGGTAAAGTAATCAATTGCCACTAGAATGAATCTATGCCCGTTGCTTGCCTTCGGGTTGATTGGCCCTATGACATCCAATCCCCACATGTTGAACGGCCATGGTGAAGTCATGTTGAATAAAGGTTTTGGAGGTGCGTTTATTTTATCACCATAAATTTGGCATTTATGACATTTCTTAACATATGCCACGCAATCCCTCTCCATCGTCAACCAAAAATATCCAAATCTTTGCATTTGCCTTGCCATCGTATGACCATTGGCATGGGTGGCACAAATTCCTTCGTGAACTTCTTTCAAAGCTTGCCCAATTTCTTTCTCATCCAAACATCTGAGTAGAGTTCCATCAAATGACCTCCTGTATAGGATTTCACCGTCCAAGAAAAAATTTGCAGCCAACCTTCTCAAGGTCTCTTTGTCTGTCTCAGAAGCTTCTTGGGGTATTCTCGGTGTTTGATGAATCTCTTAATATCATTATACCATGGTTCTCCATCTGGTGACTCCTCAAGTGTGCAACAATGGGCTTGATGATTTCGAATCTTGATGTCAATTGGGTGGATCTTTTCTCTAGCGACAATTTGTACCATTGAGGCTAAAGTTGCCAAAGCATCGGCAAACTGATTTTTATCCCTACTCATATGAGTGAACTTGATCTCTTCGAATTTACTAGCTAATTTTACAAGGTAGTTTTGGTAGGGTTTCAATTTTTCATCCTTTGTTTGCCATTCTCCTTTTACTTGGCAGATGATCAACATGGAATCCCCAAAGACTTCAAGCTTCTTAACTTTGAGTTCTAAAGCAGCCTCTAAACCAAGGATACATGCCTCATATTCGGCCGTGTTATTAGTGCACTCAAACTGTAACCTTACTGAAAAGGGGTATTGCTTCCCATCTGGGGAAATTATTACTGCCCCAACCCCATTTCCTGATACATTTACTGCTCCGTCAAAATAAAGTGTCCACCACTCACTCGTTCTCATATCATCCCTGATCGCCAACACATCTTCATCAGGGAGATCAAAATCTAGAGGCTCATATTCTTCCATGGCATGATCTGCAAGATGGTCAGCGATTATACTACCTTTTACGGCTTTCCTTGTCATAAAAGCAATGTCATACTCTACTAACAACACTTGTCATCTTGCTATTCTACTCAATAGATAGGGCTTCTCACAGATGTACTTAAGTGGATCTAGTTTGGAAATTAGTCATGTTGTGTAGTACAACATATATTGTCTGAGTCTTCTTGCAATCCATGCCAAAGAACAACATAACTTCTCAATCATGGTGTATCGAGACTCAAAATCATTAAATTTTTTACTCAGTTAGTATATAGCTTGCTCTTTTCTTCCAAATTCATCATGTTGTCCCAACACACAACAAATGGTTGATTCTGTGACTGTTAAGTACAAGATCAATGGTTTTCCTAGTACTGGAGGTACCAATAATGGAGGATTTTATAAGTATCTCTTTATCTTGTCAAAGGCCTCCTGGCAATCATCATCCCACATTCCAGGATTTTTCTTTCTGAGTAAGCGAAAAATTGGTTCACACGTTACTGTTAGCTAGGATATGAAACGGGATATGTAATTTAAGCGCCCGAGAAAACTTCTTTCTTCCTTTTCAGTTTTTGGCGTCGGCATTTCTTGTATGGCCTTGGCTTTATCCGGATCGACTTCTATTCCTCGACTGCTCACAATAAAACCCAGTAATTTTCCCGTCTTTACTCCAAAAGAGCATTTGGCAGGGTTTAACTTTAGCTGGTACTTTCGTAATCTCTCAAATAATTTCCTTAATATTTGCACGTGGTCTTCCTCAACTTTGGATTTAGCCAAAATATCATCCACGTAGACCTCAACTTCTTGGTGCATCATATCATGGAATAAAGCGACCATTGCTCGTTGATACGTAGCCCCAGCATTCTTCAAACCAAATGGCATCACTTTATAGCAAAAAGTCCCCCACGGTGTGACAAAGGTGGTTTTCTCTTTGTCTTCTTCTGCCATCCTAATTTGGTTATAACCAGAAAACCCATCCATGAATGAATATGTGGCGTTTTTAGCAGCGTTATCCACTAAGATATCTATATGAGGCAATGGAAAATCATCTTTAGGGCTTGCCTTGTTCAAATCTCTATAATCCACACAAACTCGGATCTTTCCATCTTTCTTGGGGACCACAACCATATTGGCTACCCACTGAGGATAATGAACGACCTCTAAAAATCCAGCATCCCATTGCTTTTGAATTTCAGTTTTTACCTTTAGGAGCATATCCGGCCGCATTCTCCTGGTTTTTTGTTTTACTGGTATGCTTCCTTCTATCAAAGGGATTTTATGCACAACTATATCAGTATCTAAACCAGGCATTTCTGAATAAGTCCAGGCAAAAACATCCATATACTCATGTAAAAGAGAAATCAAATTTCCTCTTTCTTCAGTTGCAATAAGGGTACCGATTTTTAATTCTTTTCTTTCTTGTTCCGTTCCTAAATTGATGATTTCAAGCTCTTCACTCAAAGGTTTCCAAGCTTTTTCAGAATTTTCCACCAACTTAGTGAACTCTTTTATGTCTTCCTCTGCCCATTCTTCATCATCCAGTGCAGTGATATTATTGAAATTTGGCCAATTATTCTTAGCGTGGTAGTTTCGTTTGGAAATTTCAAAATCCCTGAAAGTGTAAGGTGTGTTTGTGTAAGGTGCTATTTGCAAATGGAAATGGATATGATGACAAAATGCATGATCTTATTGAAAAGAGTGCTCATTTAACAAAGCAAAATATTGCGGCATCATGAGCTAGATTACCGCCGTGATCAAAATAAAACACATGTTCATGACTAAACAGAAGCAATTACTTTTTGAACACAACATGAACTAACTCCATCTTCCAGTTCTGGAACACTTCTCCTTCAGCTAATTTCCTCACAAAGGACCTTGTAGAGGGAGCGTCGATGTTATATATGGAGAGTTGCGGAAAATCTGTCTCTGCCTCTTGGTATTCCAGAGTACTGATGTGCAGATCTCTTATGCTTGTTTTGACTATCTCCGTTGAGCTGCGAAAGGATTCTTGAAGTGATGGGATGGCAAGGTCTTCATCTTTCGATTCTCTTCCTTCGATTTTTGCCATTCTGGCCTCCCTTCTAATCCGAGCAACCCGTTTGAAATCCTCTTTCTTCGGCTTATATCCAAGCCCAAACCTTCGATCTGCGCATTTCAATTTTATTATGTTGACTCGCTCTGGCATTCCACTGACAGGGTCCAGCTGAAAAGGGATTCCATTTCGCAAGAAACATTTGGCGGCCATCTTTGCAGCTTCGGGGATCCTCGGTTTCTTCACTGTTGTGCCTTCAAAGACCCATTCTGCATTTACTACTTCAAAGGCATGGATGTTCCCATCTTTGCAAGCCTCTGTTTCTATGAATGGTATAGCCGTATTTTTTATCATTGATATGGTCTCTTCAGCTTTTATAGTGATCAACATCCCGTTTGCAATATACTTTAAGCATTGATGTAACGAAGAAGCCACCGCTCCGGCTGCATGAATCCATGGCCTTCCCAGTAATATACTATAGGATGGATGAATATCCATCACTTGCAGCGTTACCAAGAATACCTGTGGTCCTATACACAACTCTACCTCAATAGTCCCCACTATCTGTCTTGGTGACCCATCATATGCTCTTGCCATCATGGTACTAGGCTTGATGTGTGACTCGTCGATGGGCATTTCTTTCAGCATATGCATTGGTAACACATTCAGAGCAGAGCCATTATCAATTAATACTTTTCCAATTAAAACATCTTTACATCGTATCGTGATGTATAATGGCTTATTGTGCCCTGTACCGTCAGGACCCACTTCATCATCAGAAAAGTACACATAATTTGAAGCCTGTATTCTCCCCACTAAATGCTCCATGGCTTCTTGATTGATGTCTTGAGGTACATAGGCCTCATTCAGCACTTTTTGTAAAGTCTTTCGATGAGATTCAGAACTTAAAATCAAGGAAAGTAATGATATCTTAGCAGGGGTTCTTCTAAGTTGCTCCACAATACTATACTCGCTGTGCTTCATCAACTTTAAGAATTCATTGGCTTCCTCTTCCGTCATAGGTTTATTTATCACTTCAGGCTCATCAACCACCTCTTTCCCTTTAATCTTCTTGAGCTCCTTTGGAGTAAAACATCTGCCACTTCGGGTCAGACCTCCAATTTCAGGTAGAAAGATTTGTGGTTGTCTTTCATTCTGAGGGAATGAATGCCCATAGTTATACGACATGGCATTATAATCTTTTTTATATGTAGTGGGGGGCTTAGTTAAAACTAACTTGGGTGGTGCTCCTGGAGTAAACTGAACTCGGCACACCTCTTTATCTGACAGCTCTGTCATAGACACTTTATCATCTGCTATTGTCCCTACCTGAAGCAGACCTCTATTTATCATTTGCATCACCATTTTATAGAAGCCTTGGCAATGACTGATAGAATGACCTTTCTGATTGTAGTGCTGGCAACATCTCATGTCATCATATTTTGCTTTTACCAACATCTGATAAATTTTTCCCATCGGCACCTTTAAGTTTTTTGGACACTCCACCTCCAACATATTCACTGATCCACTACCCGAAGCATGATTAGGTAGAGGATTGGTGCTTACATTTGGGGGTTCTTCAAATGTTACCCATCCAGCTTTTATTAATTGGAGGAGCTTTCTTTTGAAAGCGTTGCATGTATGGATACTGTGTCCTGCAATTCCTGCATGGTATTCACAAGTGAGATCCGGCTTATACCAAGTAGGATAAGGTGGCTGTAAAGGTACCAAAGGTACAGGGACTACTTGTCCAATACTTAATAGCTTCTGGTATATTTCATTCAAAGGTAATGGTAATGGGGGTAACTGTTCCTGAGGCTTTTGGTGATTCTTTTTGGGAAAATTTCCGATTTGGTTTTTTGGTAAATCTCCAATTTGGTTTTCGGGTCTTTTGGCAGAGAATGGAGAGTTGAAGTTAATGTTGGCGACTTGGGACGATGAGGGGTTGTATTTTGGAAATGGGGTATTCCTGCCTTTATACCCACCTTCAATATGATCAATTTCTTTTCTCTTTCCGCTGAAACCCTTCTTTTCCATAGGTGCAGAGATTCTCCCACTTTTTATGCCTTGCTCTATGCGTTCTGCCACGGCCACAGCATCTGTAAATTGTTGTGCCGAACTTCCCATTACATGCTCATAATATGGTGCCCTAAGTGTGTTAGCAAATAGAGTAACCATCTCTCTATCTAAAAGGGGAGGGTGAACCTGCGCAGCTAGGTCTCTCCATCTTTGAGCATATTGTCTTATGCTCTCTTTCTCCCCTTTTTCCAGGTTGGACAGACTAGTTCTATCAGGGGCAATATCCATATTATACTTGTATTGCTTGACAAAAGCATCTACTAAGTCCTTCCAATTACGAACTCTAGTGTTATCAAGCCTCATGTACCAACTTAAAGCTGCCCCACTCAAACTATCTTGAAAGAAATGCATTAGTAATTTCTCATCACGTACTACTTCTGCCATTTTGTTACAATATGATTTCAGATGTGTGACAGGGCATTGTGTTCCAGTATATTTGATGAACTCAGGAACACGGAACTTTTTGGGTACTATGACATTTGGTACTAAACACATTTCAGCAGCCTTTACTGGATCATACAACTCTGCCCCTTCAATGATCCTTATCCTAGCTTCCAATGCTGCCATTTTGTCTTGATCTACATCATTAGATGATTGTATCTTATGAGATTCATTCATTGATGCTCCCACAATAGGTGTTGGTAAGGGTATCGCCGCGGTTGCCTGTACCAAAACAGGATTTTGCTGAGGATCTTGAACCCCCTCTCTAATTAACTCATCAGGGTGGTTTACCGCTTGTGTTTGAGTAGTTGTTGTGGGTCTAGTTGAAGGACCCTCACCGGAGGAATTTCTTAGTGTCTGTTCAAGTAAGCTGGCGATGCGAGCTACACTATCTTTTAAAGCATTCAACTCTTCTTGAAAGTGAGCATTTTGATGTGCACGTTCTTCATCCTCCATATTTCTTTGCCGGAGACGAGTGTTGTAAATTCTAGAGGGTGAAGTTCTTCGGGGACCTATATTTTAACCTGTTGATGATATGTGTGTTATTTATGATGAATGCATGAATGTATGCATGATGATTTTTATTTTTGAAAAAAAACCAATCCATGACTTCTGTGCCGAGTAAGATCTGTAGATATTTTTTGGGAAATTTTTGCCCAAGTATTCAAATCAATTGAATCGTACACATTTGACGAAAAGCAAAAGGTGGACCTTGTCCATTTCATTCATAGAGATATACAAAATATTTACTCAAATGCTACTCCTCTATTAGCTACAAGCTTAACAAAAGAGGAGAGTTCATCCAAGTACATTTCATATTTGCGAGCACTACCACCAATTCTAGTAGCTTTTACACATAGTTCATTTGCCTTCCTAGCCACTATATTGATCAGTTCATCAGTTTGTTCTATCTTGTGATGGAATACAAGATTATCCTGTCGTAGTGCTTCATTGCTATCAACCAATGAATCATTATTTTTCTCTAGTATGTGAACCATCTTTTCAAGCTGTCGGGTTTGATCCTTAGCCCTTTGTAGCTCTGTACCAAGCCCTGTTATCTCAGAGTTCAACTGAGCTTTGATTTCGACGGTGCCTTCTTTCCATTTACTGCGTTGCTCTTGCACTATCTTTAGTTCCTCTCCTTGAGATTCTAATTCATCTTGTAGAGTGGAAATACAATCTCTTAAGTCATTGATTTGGGTCAAGTATCTTTTTATATTAGACTCTGCTACCCTTCTTGCCTCCAATTCATTTTCCGCTTGGACTTTGTATCGGGCTTTCAAATCTTTTTCCTCTTCCAGTACAAGACTAGCCACCCTTCCTTTCTCTTTCTCAGCTTCCCATTTCATCTTGTAGTGGTCTCTTTCCTTTTTTATCGAGGCTACCAATTCTTGGTTTGCGTGCTCTCTACTTTCAAATGTTTTCTTCAAGGCAACTGATTCTTTTTCCATCATTTCATACTTACTCATCAGGTCATCATACTGGGAACTCATTTCTTCTAGCTGACTTTGTCCTCGGATCAACCTGTTAATTTGCTCTTCTTTTTCTTGCAATTGATGATCCAAAGAAGCCCTCATTTGTTCTTCTTCTAATAGTTGCTTCTCGAGGAATTTTTGATTGTTTTTGCTAGTGCTGAGCTCAATCCTTAGCTTATCCAATTCCTCTTGCAGGTCCCCTTCTTCAACCCTCTTTCTTTTGGTTCCAACAAAAACGGGTGCCTTGCCTTGTACCAAGTTCTGTCTTACAATGTTCTGAGGTACCTCATAGCTCCTCCATGCTAGGTAACCGGGGCTAACAGAAGGCTTTTTTGGGTGGGGCTCTCTGCCAACTAAAACAAGTTGCCCCCAATCACTTTTAATAACTTCAAGTTCAGCCAATGAATTAACTTCTTTGAAAGAACCAGTGTACTCGGTCAACCCTCTAGTTCTTGGTACATATTGTGTTCCCCCAAACTGTCTGGTTACAAGAGAGGGAGAATAGCTGACATAACCGGTTAAGCCAATTAGTGGGACCCACGCCTTATTACCACAACTCATTAGATAAGTTGGATTATTCACCCAAGGAGCCTTCCATCTGAAATTGCTTTTGGGAAGCACCCGGTATTTCTCTACCCAAGCCTTTTCATCCAAGTCTTTCCATTCTTCACTTAGAACCAAACCGAGAGGCCTCAGGTTAAACCACCAAAAATTATTGAAGACTTCTCTAGGAGTTTCCAGGTGACTAACAATCCACATGAACAATAAAGGGATGCAACATCTCATTGCTCCTTTCCCATGTAACCGGCAATGGTTTAAAGACAGGATTGTTTCAGCCAATATAGCTGGAACGGGGTTATTCTTTCCCTGCTCATATTCGACAAAAGCGTTGGCTGCTTCTATGCTAATAATCCCAGCGGCTTCCGAAGGGAACAATACTAAACCAAAGATGGCAAAGGCCACTGATCGAAGCACTTCTTCTCCAAACCTCCCTTTATCCTTACTTGTTTTCAGCTTATTCTCAATCGCCTTCCACTTGAAATCTCCAGAAGATGTCATGTACTGGCCTACTTGATCTAGGCATAGTAGCTTAGCAACTTCTTGGACTGTATTCTCAATTTTCTGTCTGAAATAAACCTTGTGAGGATTGTGGGGGAAACTCAGGATTTGACCATACTCCTCTAGAGTTGGGGTCATATCAATATCTCCAAAGGTAAAGCACCTGTAATTGGGATCCCAAAAATGAACAAGGGCTTTGACTGCTGATATCTGAACCGGGATTTTTATTAGGTGAGCTATTCTTCCATATCTTACTTCAAACAATGCCTCATCTACATACCCCATGATAGGCACAAGTCTTTTCACATTTTCTATGGAACAATGGATTTTGGTCACATGCGGCAATTCATTGATTTTAGCCCTTGGGCAATCTCCCTCAGTTAATTGTGTCATTTCAGATCTTTCCCCGTATTCCAAAAGGGTCATGGAAGTCATGGTCTTGGTTTGGTAATTTCTGCAAAAAAAATTTTAAAAAAAAGAAATGAATTATTGTAGAGAATACATCCTAGGTTCTAAGTTGTCACATGCAGGGTGAGTCTTCTATCTGGTCTCAAAAGGGTCTATGAACTGCCCAGTGACCGCCTCACGTGAAGGTGGTGTGGGGGTTTACAAGAAATGGTTGGGGCACTTTGTGACCGCCATTATCAAGTAAACACTCAGTTCATAGTTGGATGTTTCACGAATCTGAACCCCGACTGAAAGTCATGAGGCAGACCGCTAATCCCCACCTATCCTAGAATTCAGGCTTATTTACAGAATTAAAATGCATGATAACATTAATTTGAATCTAATGATATGCATGAATTGAAAATAAAATGCAAGCTAAAGTAGTAAAAATACATGGTAAAATATAAACTAAAGAATAACCATCAAACAACAAAGCTCAGTCCCTAAGTCCCCAGTGGAGTCGCCATCTGTCGCGACGGCGATTTTTTCGCGCTTCGCGCCCCGCCGTCCCCCGCGGGTTTGGGAGACAATGGTGCGCGGTGAAAAATGGAGGGTTGTTTTTTATAGCCGTAAAATTTACAACTATAATTATAAGGAGTCGCCACCTAGTATTAAGGTCACTAGGAACCTATTGGTCTGCAAGAGTCTTGGGTAAGGGGACTTGTTGTGCAAGGGGAAGACGCGTCACCCCCAGTGCACCCTACCTAAGGTAAGCTGCATTGTTGTTTGATTGTTTTTTTTTTCTAAGCTTGATTCTTACTAGTCTTCCTAAAATTCGACGTAGATTTCTCTCCGTGAGAATCTCTACCTCATTGCGGGTTTGAAAGACTAAAAAAAAATAATAATAATTTTTACACCATATTTTGAAAGGCACATTTTAACTATCTACGAGTGTACTTTACAATGTAAATTTACACTGCAGTTAAAAACCTCTTTTTTATCTACGGATGCTTTACAATGTAAATTTACATCATAGTTAAAAAAATTCTTTTTATCTGCGAGTGTATTTTACAATGTAAATTTACACCACAAAAGTTAAAACAAAATAATTGTTAAATTATTTTTGACATTTTGGCCGAATGCCAACGGATAATCGTGAACTGGTTACGATACCCAATTTTGTTTTAAAATATGAAAAAGATGCAATATTTTTTTTTACGAAAAATATGCTTGAAAAGTCTTGGAATTCGGCCGTATGCACGAAAACAAAATATTTTATATTTTTCCTTTTTTTTTAAATGTATTTTTTTTAGTAATAATAGTAGTTTTTTTTTAAAAAAATAGATTTATATATTTTTTTTGTCAATTTGTATTTTTTTTATTTTTTATTTATTTATTATTTTTATTTATTTTTTATTTATTTTTTATTTTTATTTTTTTATTTTTTTATGTTTTTATTTTATTTATGGGCTGGGCTTCCAGCCCTTAGAGGCTGGAAGCCCACAGTATTGGGCTGGGTCGGTTCAGCCCAGCCCAACCCAAATTTAAGAAAAAAAAATTGAACAGAAAGAAAAAAAAAACGAAACCGAGAAGAACGTGAACAATGTTATTTTAAACACTGTTCACGTTCATGAACAGTAAATTGTCGAATGTGATGAGATGGTTACCTGATGATGCAGCCGTGTAGAGGAGATCGAGGTCGTCCTTCCTGTCGTGGTGGCGTCGGAAACGGAGATCTGTGGTGGCCGGAATGAGGGCTAGAAGCTTGCTGGTGGTCGCCTCTACACTTCGCCGTTGCTGCTGTTTCTTTGCCGGAGGCCACTTATGGGTGGCTTACGAGGTGGAGGAACTTGTGGCAGAGAGGATGGTGGTGCTAGGTGTGTGGTCGGTTGCCGTGGGGATGAGGGAAAGCCGCCGTGGGTGGTGCTGTTTTTAGAGAGAGAATCGTCGCTGGAGGAGAGAGAGAGAGAGATAGATAGAGAAGAGAGGGTGGCTGTGACGGAAAAAGAAGTGAGCTGGTGAGGTAGCCTTGCCGACGACCAGAAAAGGAGAAGGTGATTGTTGCACCGGTTGACTGTGATTTTACTGCAATTTCCGTTTGTTCAGCGTTTTTCCCCCCCGGTTTTTTTTTTTTTCTTCTACAATCTTCCTCTATTTATAGGCTAATCTTTGCAACTTGCAGTATGGGATTGATGTCCACAGCATGGCATTTTCAGGGAGTGGTTTGCAGGGCATGGTTGCCATGGCTGACGGCATGCCACAGGTATGGCTGCCGGCAATGCCATTGTCCAGTCAGCTCAGAACTGATTTTTTTTAATTTAAAATATACTGAATAAAATAAAACGGGTTATCAGAAAGAGTTTTTTTGACAGGAAGAATGATATTTTTACTTTCAATTTTAGTTTCTGATTTCATCCAAAAAGTTTCGTCGTCGAAAATTTTGATTTTCTCAATTTAAACCAGATTTGGCTTCCGAATTTAATTTCTCAGCAATCAAATCCTCAATTAGATTAATTTGACCCATTTTAAGTGTAATTAAGCCCTTGCGCTTAATTAAATCCTTCAATCGGGTTCTCAATTAATCCTGAAGTGTTTCGTCACCGAAAATCTTAATTTTCTCAATTTAACCCAAATTAAGCTTTCAAATTTAATTTCTCAGCAATCAAACCCTCAATTAGATTAGCTTGACCCATTTTAAGTGTAATTAAGCCCTTGCGCTTAATTAAGTCCTTGAATTGGGCTCTCAATTAATTCCAGAGAGTTTCGTCACCGAAAATGCCGATTTTCTCAATTGAACCCAGATTCGGCTTTGAAACTTAATTTCTCTCTAATTAGGCCCTTAATAAAATTAACTTGACCCATTTAAAGTATAATTAATCCCTTGCGCTAAATTAAATCCTTCAATTGGGCTCTCAATTAATTTCGAAGCATAATTACACTTTACATCGGCCGATGATTAAATCAAATTGACCCATAAAAATATAACTATGTCTTACGACCTAACTTTTATACAGATTTATCCAATAATAAATTATCTTCGCCTCGAATCTGCATTTTCTTCATTTCTGGGTAAAAAGGAAGTACGATCGGGCTTCCGAAAACGTTCAAAATTTCCACATTGATTTTTCTGCCGACACCAGCCCCTTTTAATTAATTAATTTATTTATTATTATTTTTTTTGATATATTTTAGGGAATCACCCAGAAGTTGGGTGATGACAAATAGTATGCCGATACCATTTATTAAGTGATTGATTAGTGATAAGCAAAAGATTTAACTTTGTGGACGAGAGGCATGGGATGCAATTAATCTTTAATGCATATAATTTTATAAATTTATATCAAGTCTCCTATATCGATCGTTTGGTTATCTTTTAACTCTATCTCCGTTATTTTAAAAAATACATTATTTTACTTCTTGTAGTTTATATATTGAATAATATTTTACATCTATAAAATAAATGAGTACATAGTCGCAATTATTTATAAAAATTACTGTTTTATTTTTATAATAAGTAACAAACTCTAATAAAATTATCACTTCCTCTTTATTTACCAAACATAAAAGTCCAATCACCAGCCTCCACCATGCCTGTTGGGCATCGAAACTCAAAAAAAAAAAAAAAGATTATCAACATCAATTATTGATTTATCTATAAAGATTGATGAACAAATGCTTGAAATATCATTTGTAGCCAGAATTTCCTGTGAGGTCATGCATCATTGAGCCATCTTTAATTCGTGCCTCTTATCATCTATCAGTTCCTATTACCATTAAAGAGTTCTCATATAAAACCTCAAGCAATATCCCATTACTTCCCATTTTATTAACTTGCTAACAGATGAAAAATAATAATCCTATGGTTGTCAAGCTCAAGGCTGTGAATGACACGTGTAGCCAGGATAAGGTGGAAACAAGAAAGGTAGAGAAAGGTCGGGGGGGAAACAAAGATCCAATTAGTCTTCTGATATGAAACTTAAAATTTGACACTGGAATCCCATTATAAAAAACCCTTGCGTCACGCCTTGAAATTGCCGCTTAAGCAGAGAACACGGCCTTCCACCTGGAGAATTGTTAGCCTAAGGTTTCCAAGGTAGCAAATTTGGGACAAAACTCCCACGTTTTGCCTCTGGTGTCGTATGCATGAAAAAGTGTGGATTGAACTATTTTGTGGGCCTATAAAAAATATCGTGAAACGTGAGCACGGTTGTAAAATCACGAGTTGAATTTTAAAATTTTATAGTTTTACGAGTCAATATGTATTTACAAGCTAATTCAAACTAAACTCAAAAATCAGATATGACTCATGCAAAATCAGTAAAATCGATCCGATTTTAAGAGTTTACTAATTTTGTTATATGAAGAACCAAGTTAGTTTTGAATTTGGCCTTATAATGATTGCTGACAATTTTATAAGATCAAACATATCTTTCAAACTTTAAATTGGATCTAGTTGATATTTTATAGGGAAATATTAGATACATGAAATATTGTTTTGTTAAATTTTTAGATTAAATAAAGTTCAGAAAAATATTATTTCAGAGAGTCAAAGTTACTCGATAAATCTTATCAAATCAGTAAAACTAGATATTCATGTTTTGTTTTGAGCACATCTAGAGTTATAAATAAAATGTAGTTGCTATTCTAAGTAAGAGAGAAACTAGACATCTTAATATTTTCAAATATATATGATAAACTCAATAATCTATTCATACAAAAGAGAACTATATGTTTAAAATCTACTAGGAATTTATGAAAATTAGAGATTTAGACTACATGGAAAAATTGTAGAATGAAAACTTTGTTTTTATTATCATATTTTATTTATTTATTTAATGTTAAAAAATTATTTCTAATTTAATTTTTTTTTCTAGCAAATTAAACATTGTTTAGTAGGCTATTTTAATTATTAGACTTATGCTAATTAATTACTAATTTAGACTCACATTACTTTGCAACCTAAAAAAGATTCATTATGATTTGCTATGATGAGAACAACCATGTTGTCATAGGGTTCTTGTGTATTTACTATCATTTAGTAATTTGCACGTATTGAAAATTTTGATTTTGAGTTTTTTTTTCATGTCACTGACTTCTTGATTTATACTATCTATCTTTCTTATTTATTTAGATCACTAATTGATTATAATATTGTTGGCTCTCTTTATGAGATTTTGCTGTAATTTAATCTATTGGTCAAAATTGTCAATATCTAATTAAAAAAATACATGTTATTTGTGGATTCGATTTTATATTAAGTTTTTTGTGTCGTGTCAACGATTTTAACAATCTTGATTTAGAGATCACTACCTATTTGATACCGGTTGATGAAATCTTTGTCTTTCAATATATTTATATAAATTAGTATGGTTGCATTTTATCAATGCATTTTGACATAAAAACTCAGGCTTTATCAATGCATTTAATTAAATAAATAAAGAATTATATATATAACTAAAAAAATTATAGCCTTACTACTTTATAATTAGTATAGCTTAAAATATGAATCACATTTTTTTAAATAGATTTTGAACTGATATTTGTAAAATAATAATAATCAGAATTCTAATTTAAATAATTAATAAAATTTAAAATTAACTAAAAAAGTTGCAAAACTATCCAATTTATAGCCCTTCATGATTTTCTGTTGGATATAATTGCCACCAGACTATAGAACCAAGGTCGGAAAATTTCTTGGAAAAAACTTTTGAGCATGATCTAGATTGTCTGGCACAGCTTTCCTATCGATACTTTGGTTTATAACGAAACATTTTCAGAGTGAAATTGAGGTTATTTTTTAAAGTATTTTTTTTTTATAAATATATTAAAATAATATATAATTTTAATTTTAAAAAAATATTTTTGATATCAACATTTTAAAATAATTTAAAATAAAAATAAAATATTTATAAGTTTTTTCAAAAATATTTTTAAAACACAATATCACACTCGTGGTGGTTGAAATTCATTGGGAAAACTAAAAATCAAGAGCTCCATACACGTGTTTAAACTCTGAAACCTCATTGGATTGTAAATGACCAATTGGACTGAAACTATAAGCTTCCTGCATAATTTGATCGAGATTGCCCTTAGATCGGCAAGGTAACCCAACAGTAATATTATAATAAAAATTGGACTCAATCTGCGCATCACTGTATTTAAAATTGCATTATTTGGAAGATGATTATCATCGGGGATTAAGTGGTAATTATATTTTTTATTTATATTTATATATTTATACTCTTAGTTTTGACTTTAAATTTTTATTCTTATTTATCTTTGTATTAAATACAACTTGCATTATAAAAAAGAGTAAGTTTGCTTGAAATAAAAGGGAAACTCTCTTTTATGCATGTATAGTAAATCTTCCGTTATTAGTGATTTGTTATTTTTGTGTTTTTTTATTTGTTTTGTCAACTTGTGACTTGTATTTTTTTTATTTTAAAATAAATTTTATTAAAAGAAATTGTTTTTTTTTAAGATTTAGTCTTGATATTATCATATTTAAAGTATTTTGAAACACTAATATTAAATTAAATTAATTTTCTTAAAATAAACTTAGTTCATTCATATATATATATATATATATATATATATATTAATGCGTTAATATTACACAAATATCAAAATATATAATTTACTTGTGTGATTTCAGTATAATCAATAACATAGAATTTTTCAAAAGTAAAATGTTTTCTTTTTCAAAAGTGACAAATGCAAAGCATTAACATTTTTTGTTCAACTTGTTTTTTTTATATGTATATATTATTATTTGTTTGGGTCAGGCCCATTTGGTTGGGTCAGGTCCAACCTGATTTTTTATTTTTAAAAAAAATGTGTAGATAGATAAAGATCAACTTGATAAAATAGGAAGACGTGTGACTTCGTTTCACTCCACAACCTTGTTACTTTTCAATTGATTATGAATAAAAAACTTGCAACTAGATTTAGCTTTGAAATTATATCTCTACAACATGTAGATTGAGATCCTGAAAATCAGTATGGATCACAGATGTTGTTTATGATGATATATTTTTTCAGATATTGTTCCTAGATCAAATAGCAAGGGATCGTAGAGGTCTTCACGTAAAAATTTAGTTCGTGATGAAATTGCAAGTAGTTTGATGGGAGAATAAAAAGAAGTGTCTAATATACTTGAATTATTAATTACATTTTATTATTATGATTATTAAATTTATAATATTTAAAAAAATATGTGTGTGTCCTTTAAAGTAATTTTATATACTGACAGCAATATGAAAAGCATGGTAACCAAAAACACGAAATTACTTTTAAAAAACCTCAAACTCAACCACAATTTTAACTAAATACTTCAATTTCAATTATGAAATGCTACTAAAAGCATTTTTTCATGAAATTATTTTTTTTCAACCTCAACAACAATCACCAAGCCAAACAGGCTCTAAAAGTGACAAATGCAAAGCATAAACATTTTTTGTTCAACTTGTTTTTATTTTTTATATGTATATATTATTATAGACCACACCAGCAAATACACTTTTGTTTGTTGGATTCAATTAAACCTTTCTTTTTTAGGCACTTTTTACGTGTTTGGGTTAAGTGAGTAAAACCTCGGTAATTTTAAAATCTTACAAGGTAAACACGTCCTGACTCGAACCCGAAATCTACAAGACAAATATCAAATTCTTTGCTATCACGACACGTCCCCTAAAGATAGACCAACAAATACACGCATACTGTCAAATTTGGATCATTTAATCACACACACAAAGTTTTCCAATTGCATTGCCAAACTAGCATAAACAAATAGAAAACAAAATTTTGAAGATAAAAGTGGATTGCACATCGATTATATTTAATATTTAGTAATTAACCATATATATAAAAGTGGATTGCACATCGATCATATTTAATATTTAGTAATTAACCATATATATAAAAGTGGATTGCACATCGATCGTATTTCCAACAACTAGGCAAGATTGTTGGGTTGCTAATATATTCCACAACTACCCTACCATATTGTATTGTAATAATGGAACTTTATTTATAAATTAATCTTACATTAAATAAATGATTGGTCGAACTATAAATGACAAGATTCAAATTTTAGCAAGAAAAAAAAATAATTCGAGTTGACTTCATTTCTTATGAAACTAAAACTATATATAGCGAGTTCTAAGCCTTTTACGAATTTAATTATTTCAAGAAAGAAAATTTTCATAAAAATACATCACACAAAAGCCTAAAACATCCCAAATTAATTAAATAAACAAGAGAGCAAGTAGATGATCATGCATAGCAATGGCCTAAGCCTTGCTTCGAGTTTTAAAATCATGATAATAGCTATTTTTATTTTTATACGGATTCGGGTCAACTTAACTTTTGACACTAGCTTTGCTGTGAATTGAGCTCTGGGTTGGATTTTAAAACTCAGATGATAACTATTTATGACCTTGCATGTTTTAGTTGAATGATTTTAGAATTAAACTTTTTTTTAAGAATATCTTATGAATAAAAAATAAAAAATATTATCTCTAAAGACATGTATTTTTTGCACATCTTGTTCTAAAAGTATCAAATTCATTTCATTTTTTTTGAAAATTATTTTTTCATATATATTATTATTTCTTCAATCAAATTTTTATATTATTAACAGAATAATATGAATTAAAAGAAGAAGAAGTTGTCTTATTTGATTGGTGGCGTACTAAAACATAATATTATTATTGGCTATTATAATAAGTGTTGTTAATCTTATACTGTTTTGGCCGAAACGGTCGAAACATTTTGATAACATTTTAAAAAATGAGATAAAATGAAGCAATTTTTATCTTACTTAAAATTTTAGTTTGTTTTGTAATTTTTTCCCAAATTTTGGCCGGAATGTTCCGGTTTCGTTCCACCCATTCTGTTTTGGCCAAATATTGTTTTTTTTTTAAATAATGTGTCGCGACGGCGATTTTTAAGCGCTTCGCGTCCCGCCAAACGGCGCGCGGTGAAAATGGGGTGCTTGTTTTATAGCCGTAAAATTTACAACTATAATTATGAGGGAGTCGCCACCTAATATTAAGGTTACTAGGAACCTATTGGTCTGCGTGAGTCTGGGTAAGGGGACTTGTTGTGCAAGGGGAAGACGCATCACCCCCAGTGCACCCTACCTAAGGCAAGCTGCATTGTCATTTGATTGTCTTTTCTAAGTAAAAAAAAATTTTACAATGCATAAATTTTTTTTTTTCGCTGGTGTAATTTACGATGTAATTTTACACCGCAGTTAGAAATTTTTTTTTTTTTTTGGTTTTTATCTACGGATGTAATTTATGCTTTTAAATTTACATCGTAGTAAAAACACATTTTTTTTTATCCATGGATGTATTTTACAATGTAAATTTACATCCTGATAGATAAAACAAAAATGATTTTGATTATTTTTGATATTTTGGCCGAATCCCAATGGATAATCATAAACCGGTTACGATATCCGATTTTGTTTTAAAACATGAGAAAGATGCAATATTTTTTTACAAAATAAATGCTTGGAAAATATTGGAATTCGGCCGTATGCACGAAAATAACACATTTAATTTTTTTTTGAAAATCCTTTTTTTTTGTAATAAAAAAGGTAGGAAGGAAAATAAAGATAAAAATAAAAATATTTTTTATTTTTTTTATTTTTATTTTTTTTATTTATTTTTATTTTTTAATGGATAAAACAAAAATGGTTTTAATTATTTTTGATATTTTGGCCTACTCCCAGTCCTCAGGGGCTGGAAGCCCATTCGGGTGTGGGCTGGGCTTCCATCCTCACAGCCGAAAGCCCAAACAGGTTGGGGCTGAGCACGATAGGCTAAGCCCAATCAAATGGTCTGGTCTTGGGCTGGGCTTCCAGTCCTCACGGGCTGGAAGCCCACCGGGTCTTGGGCTGGGCTTCCAATCCTCACGGGCTGGAAGCCTAGATATTATTGTTCTGGGCTGGGCTTAAAAACCCGACCCAAACTTCCTTAACTTCGGGCCGGACCTGGGGTCCGGCCCAACTCCACTGTTCATGCACGTGAACAGTGGGACGCAAATCACGTCCCACTATTCACATGCAATGAACAATGGGAAACGGGGGGGAAGACGATGAACAGTGATGGTTTTCGAGTGTGATGAAATGCTTACTTGTTGGCACCGTTGGGTAGAGGGGATCGAGGTGGTTGTTCTGGTGGTTGTGGCGTCGTCAAAGGTGGCCTGTGGTGGCCGGTGGAAGCCTCCAAAGTCGCCGGTCGTGCGTTGCTGCTACTGTCACCTGGGCTGTTGCCTCGCCGGAGAGTGGGGCTAAGTTTCTGGCGTCGAGGGGAAGATTTATGTGATGATAAGGGCGAAGTTAAGTGGACTGGACTGGTGGCTGGAGTGGAGAGAGAGAGAGGGCGGTGAGTCTGCAACAAGAAAGAGGGAGCAGCTGTGAAACCGAGAGAGAGAAGAGAAAAATGACGCCGATGAAGATGAAGATGATGGTGTTCGTTTTTGCTTGTTTTTGATGTTATAAATTCCTATAAATATCCTAGAATTTCCTCCTCGTTTCTCCTCTTTTTTTTTTTTTCAGTTTTCCTCAGTATTTTTCTGCCTTTTCTTCCCTGCCTCAGGCCGTCGTGCATGGCTATTTATGTGATGATAAGGGCGAAGTTAAGTGGACTGGACTGGTGGCTGGAGTGGAGAGAGAGAGAGGGCGGTGAGTCTGCAACAAGAAAGAGGGAGCAGCTGTGAAACTGAGAGAGAGAAGAGAAAAATGACGCCGATGAAGATGAAGATGATGGTGTTCGTTTTTGCTTGTTTTTGATGTTATAAATTCCTATAAATATCCTAGAATTTCCTCCTCGTTTCTCCTCTTTTTTTTTTTCAGTTTTCCTCAGTATTTTTCTGCCTTTTCTTCCCTGCCTCAGGCCGTCGTGAATGGCTATTTATAGGGGAGTTGGTGGACTGGCTGGTGGCTGGCGTGGCGTGAGAGGGAGGGCGGTGAGTCTGAGGTGGCTGGTCGGCAGGCATGCCTGGGACGGCAGCGGGGTGCAGCAGCTTTGGGGAGGCCAAACTTTGTTTTGGTCCCTCAATTTATGATTGTTCCAATTGCACCCTCACTTAAATTTATATTTGTAATTTTATGCAATTGTGCCCTTGTTCGAATTTCAGCATTACCCTTGACGTTGCGCGCCTTTTCCATTTTGGTCCCTGACCTTTGATTTATGCAATTTGGCCCTTAATTGATAATTAAACTCTCAATTGTCTTCAATTTAGCCCCTAATCATGCCGAATTAGCTTGGAAAAATTCAATTGGGCCTCCAAAAATTCTGATTTTCTCAATTAGGCCCGAATTAAATTCAAGAATTAAATTTTTCATCAATTAAGCCCTTAATAAAATTAATTTAACCAATTTAAAGCATAATTAAGTCCTTGCACTTAATTAAATTCTTCAATTGGACCCTAAATTAATTCTCAAACATAATAATATTTTGAATTAGCCCATGATTAAATCAAATTGGCTTATAAAAAATATAATTATGATTTTTGACTTAATTTTTACCTTGAATTTGTATTTTCTCTTATTTTTTGGCATAAAAGAGATTCAATTCGCCTCATAAAATTTCCAAAATTTCCACCATGATTTTTCTATCGACGCCAAACCCCTTTTATTTTATTTTTGTTATTTTTTATTTATTTTGGGGAATCACCCAAAAATCGGGTGATGACAGTTGCCCCCCTCTTTACAATGCTTACGACTAAAGTCTTGTAAAAGACTTTAGATAGTAAGCGTTGTAAAGAAAAAGAAAGTGGATTTATCAAACCAAGAAATGGTCAATCCATCCAAAATGGGAATGAGGGCTATAAAGCGCACTCAGAAAGGAATGGTAAGATAGGGCTAGAAAGCGCACTACCTAAGAATTGGGACCTAAGGAGGACACTAAAAAAGGATGGAAAATGATGATGTTTGTGAATGATTGGAAAATGATCTTATTGTAATGGGTGACCTACCCAGGCAAGAAATGTGAGGACTACAAGAAACACAAAGATGGTCTTGTAATAATGGGCGACCTGCCCAGATGGGAGTGGTAAAATTGGTAAAAGAAAAGAGATGGTCTTGTTGTGATGGGCGACCTGCCCAGATGGGAGTGGTAAAATTGGTAAAAGAAAAGAGATGGTCTTGTTGTGATGGGCGACCTGCCCAAGTGAGGATGGTAAAAGCAAAGAGGTGGTCTTGTTGTAATGGGCGACCTGCCCAGGTAAGGATGGTAAAGATTTCATGGAATGGAAGATAGGGCTACAAAGCTTCGCTATCTAGGATATATAATTGAGGGTTAGAAAACGCACTCGAAGATGATGGAGAAATTAGGCTGGAAATCACACTATTTTGATTGATGGCGAGGGTTGGAAAACACACTCGAATATGAAAGGAAAATAGGGCTGGAAAGCACATTATTTTAATTGATGGCGAGGGTTGGAAGACGCACTCGAATATGAAAGCACACTATTTTAATTGATGACGAGGGTTGGAAAACGCACTCGAATATGAAAGGGAAATAGCACACTATATGGATTGATGGTAGCTATAAAAGCCACTTATGTTCAAGAAAGAGACATGATTAAAAAAACATGCTATCTGAATTGCCTAACGACTGAAAGCACACTCAAATAAAAAAAACAGATAGGGTTGAAAAACGCTCTATCTGTGTTTGTTGAAAGGCTCGCAAGCGCACACAAAGATGTGAAAGTGATAGAGGCTCAAAGGCGCACACAAAACAATGAGTGGAGGTTTGTAAATTACAATACCTCCAAAACATTTCTTAGATTTTTAATGGGAAGATGCCATGCATGATGACAACAAAATTCAGGAAAGAAGATGAGGCTAAGAAGCGCGACACAGAGGTAAGAGCCTGGAGGCGTACACGAAAATGATGAATGAAGGTTCGTAAATTACGGTCCCTCCAAAACATTTCCTAAATTCTCAATGGGATGGAATGCATGATAACACCCAAAATTAGGAAAGAGATAAAGTTGAAAAGCATGCTCAAAAAGATGGAAAAGGTGGGAGCTTGAAAGCATGCACAAAAATGATGAATGAGGGTTCGTAAATTACGATCCCTCCAAAATATTTCCTATATTCTCAATGGGGATGCAATGCGTGATAATGCATGTATACTTACCTGAGAAATATAGGTCCCCTTTTCTTCTGAATTTCCTATCCTGGGGTTTGGATCATTAACTTCGACGGCTTCTCGCTTCTACTTACTCGAGCCGCAACTTAAGATTTTGACCACTGGAGATGATAGATTTTCATATCAACAAGCCCTCCTGAGTTTGATCCAGATTATTTGAAGAGGATTGATGGAGCCAAGCTTCAATTGCATTTGTAGATTGCCCCCCAGTCTAGTCATGCCCCTCAAGTGTTTTGGGTTTCAAGAGAAGTGTTTGCATGAAAAGGGTTGCAAAGATTATGTTTCATGTGGGAGTTTTTGGAATTTTAAAGTCATTCCAAACAAAAAAAATTTTGATTGCCACAGTCAGGTCCCGCCACACCAGCGTTTTAGGCTTCAAGTGTTCCCAGGAAAGGGATGGTTATTTGCAAAGATTTTTCATGCAAGATTTTTGGGGATTTCAAAGCCATTCCAAGCACAAAAACCAATTTGATATTTGTTTAACAAACTTGTTCTCGAAAAAATTCAAGTGATCTCATTGTCAGGTTTTATGTCGATTTTGACAAGAACGTGAAATGGTGCTTGCTTGCATGTCTTGTATTTCAAAAAGGCTTCGATCAGGTTTGGTGAAGCATTCGTAAGAATCATTTCAAATGGAAAAGCATTGCCTATCGATCCAGATTACTTGTATTTCATCAGAAAGGGCTTTATCAGGCTTGTAGCGTAGGCTCAGGCTGTTGGCTACGAAGAAAAGATATTTGCAGGCTCAAAAAGTGTTTAAGGGTTTTCTAGACTAAGGATCACTTAGTGCTCACTCTTAGAACTCTTTTAGTCCTCATGATTGATTTTCATGACATGCCCCCCAGCATTTTGTTTGGGCTTTTACCTAGACATGCCCCCCAGTATTTGTTTGGGCTTTTTATCATGGGTTTTGAGTACTATCATGTTGACTCGATTTGTCGTAATGTACTAAAGCTCCTTTTATGTTTATGGCTCACAATTTTATTTGGGTATCTCTTGACATGCCCGTTGGTATTTGTTTGGGCTCTTTAAAATGAGTTTTTAGCAGTGCCGTCATTTTGACTTGAAATGCCCCCAAGTATTTTGTTTGGGCTTTTATTGTGACACCCCAGAATCTTGTTGGGTTTCTATGTTGGATTTTTAGTACCACTAAATTGTTGAATTGATGTACTAAAAACCTTTTTATGATTATGCCCCCCAGCTTTCTTTGGGCATCTTTTGTCATTGAAGATCATTTTGTAATTGAGAGTTCTTCTCTCTTCGCACTTGCCCCCCAGTGTTGGGTGTGATCTTTGTCAGGGTTAATTATCAGAAAATAATTGTTCGGCTCAAATGGGGACTGCAATGGATATTTAAGACTTTGTAAAGGCATATCAAAGATGGCCTCTCCTCATTTCAAAACATGCAATCTAAACCAATAAGCTTTGCTTTTCCATGCGAAATGTTATTTTTGATTTGTTCTGGGGTTATTTGTTTAGCTAAGAGATTAGCTTATTATGTGGGATTTTTGGGATATGAGATCACCCTTCAATGAAATCCTTTGAATTCCCAGAACACATTTGTTAAACAAACAACAAATTGACATTTCTTTTAGTACTAGACTTTGATTTGCCCAAATATCTTGATGAAATTATGGGGTCATGCAAGAAATAGAAAGGAGAGGATACACCAAAAATTTCATGGCCAAATTTCAACTTCATTAGATGTCATGTGCGGTACATTAAGCATAATATTTCTTCACAACATCGGAGTTTACAGGCCTAGGCAAATTTTCTCCATCCATGTTAGTTAGAATTAAAGCTCCTCCTGAAAAAGCCTTCTTCACCACATATGGTCCCTCATAGTTTGGCGCCCATTTACTCTGGTCTTCTCCTACTGAAATCCTCTTTAACACCAGATCACCCTCTTTGAATACCCTCGGCTTGACCTTCTTGTTGTAAGCTCTTGCTATCCGACCCTGGTATAATTGGTGATGACAAATAGCTGCTAGTCTTTTTTCATCGACTAAGTTTAATTGTTCGAACCTCACCCTTGCCCAGTCCGATTCATCTAACTCTGCATTTTTCAAGATCCTTAGTGATGGAATCTCCATTTCTAAAGGTGCCACTGCCTCCATTCCATATACTAGGGCATATGGGGTTGCCCCTACAGAAGTTCGGACAGTAGTGCGATATGTGTGCATAGCGCATGGGAGCATTTCATGCCAATCCTTGTAAGTAACAACCATCTTTTAGATGATTTTCTTAAGATTTTTATTAGCTGCTTTAACGGCCCCATTCATCTTTGGTCTATAAGGAGAGGAGTTAAGATGCTTAATCTTCCATTTGGTACAAAGTTCGGCAATCAACTTTCCATTAACATTCTGGGCATTATCAGTCACCAGCCTTGCAGGTAGGCCATAACGACAGACCAAGTTCCTTTCAATAAACTTCTTGACAACCTTTTGTGTTACATGGGCATAGGAATTAGCTTCGATCCATTTGGTAAAGTAATCAATTGCCACTAGAATGAACTTATGCCCATTGCTTGCCTTTGGGTTAATTGGTCCTATGACATCCAATCCCCACATGTCAAACGGCCAGGGTGAGGTGATGTTGAACAAAGGTTTCGGAGGCGCGTTCATTTTATCACCATAAATTTGGCATTTATGGCATTTTCTAACATATGCCACGCAATCTCTTTCCATTGTCAACCAAAAATACCCAAATCTTTGCATTTGTCTTGCCATTACATGTCCGTTGGCATGGGTGGCACCAATTCCTTCGTGAACTTCTTTCAAAGCCTGCCCAATTTCTTTCTCATCCAAACATCTGAGTAAAGTTCCATCAAATGATCTCCTGTATAGGATTTCACCATCCAAGAAAAAATTTGTAGCCAACCTTCTTAAGGTCCCTTTGTCTGTTTCAGAAGCTTTTTGGGGGTATTCTCGGTGTTTGATGAACCTTTTAATATCATTATACCACGGTTCTCCATCTGGCGATTCTTCAAGTGCGCAACAATGGGCTTGATGATTTCAAATCTTGATGTCAATTGGGTGGATCTTTTCTTTAGCAACAAGTTGTACCATTGAAGCCAAGGTTGCCAAAGCATCGGCAAACTGATTTTTATCCCTGCTCATATGAGTGAACTTGACCTCCTCAAATTCACTGGCTAACTTTACAAGGTAGTTTTGGTAGGGTTTCAACTTTTCATCCTTTGTTTGCCATTCTCCCTTTACTTGGCAAATGATTAACATGGAATCCCCAAAGACTTCAAGTTTTTTAACTTTAAGTTCTAAAGCTGCCTCTAAACCAAGGATACATGCTTCATATTCGGCTGTGTTATTGGTGCACTCAAACTGTAACCGCACTGAAAAAGGGTATTGCTTTTCATCTGGGGAAATTATTACTGCTCCAACCTCATTTCCTGATATATTTACTGCTCCATCAAAATAAAGTATCCACCACTCACTTATTCCCATATCATCTTTGATTACCACCACATCTTCATCAGGGAAATCAAAATCCAGAGGTTCATAATCTTCCATGGCATGATCTGCAAGATGGTCAACGATTACACTGCCTTTTACAGCTTTCCTTGTCATAAAAATAATATCGTATTCGGCTAGCAACACTTGCCATCTTGCTATTCGGCTCGATAGATAGGGCTTCTCACAGATGTACTTAAGTGGATCTAGTTTGGAAATCAGCCACGTTGTGTAGTACAACATATATTGTCTGAGTCTCTTTGCTGTCCATACCAGAGTGCAACATAACTTCTCAATCATGGTGTATCGAGACTCACAATCATTAAATTTTTTACTCAGGTAGTATATAGCTTGCTCTCTTCTTCCAGATTTATCATGTTGTCCCAACACACAACCCATGGCTGTTTCTGTGACCGTTAAGTACAAGATCAATGGTTTCCCTGGTATTGGAGGTACCAATAATGGAGGATTTTGTAAGTATCTCTTTATCTTATCGAAGGCCTCCTAACAATCATCATTCCACACTCCCGGATTTTTCTTTCTAAGTAAGCGAAAAATTGGTTCACACATTACCGTTAGCTGGGATATGAAACGGGCTATGTAGTTTAAGCGTCCGAGAAAACTTCTCACTTCTTTTTCAGTTTTAGGCGTTGGCATTTCTTGTATGGCCTTGGCTTTATCTGGATCGACTTCTATTCCCTGGCTGCTCACAATAAAACCTAGTAATTTTCCCGTCTTTACTCCAAAGGAGCATTTGGCAGGGTTTAGCTTTAACTGGTACTTTCACATTCTTTCAAATAATTTTCTCAATATCTGCACGTGGTCTTCCTCAATCTTGGATTTAGCCAAAATATCATCCACATATACCTCAACTTCTTGGTGTATTATATCATGGAACAAAGCGACCATCGCCCGCTGATCGTAGCCCCAACATTCTTCAAACCAAATGGCATTACTTTATAACAAAAGGTTCCCCAAGGTGTGACAAAGGTAGTTTTCTCTTTGTCTTCTTCTGCCATCCTGATTTGGTTATAGTCAGAAAATCCATCCATGAAGGAATACGTGGCATTTTTAGCAGCGTTATCCACTAGGATATCTATATGAGGCAATGGAAAATCATCTTTTGGGCTTGCCTTGTTCAAATCTCTGTAATCCACACAAACACGAATCTTTCCATCTTTCTTGGGGACCACAACCATATTGGCTACCCACTGAGGGTAGTGAACGACATCCAGAAACCCTGCCTCCCACTGCTTTTGTATTTCTGCTTTTACCTTTAGAAGCATATCTGGCCGCATTCTCCTGGTTTTTTGCTTGACCGGTACACTTCCTTCTTTTAAAGGAATCTTGTGCACCACTACATTAGTATCTAAACCAGGCATTTCTGCATATGTCCAAGCAAAAACATCCATATATTCATGCAAAAGAGAAACCAATTCTTCTCTTTCCCCAGCCATTATAAGGGTACCAATTTTTAACTCCTTTTTATCTTGCTCGGTTCCTAGATTAATGGTCTCAAGCTTTTTGCTAGAAGGTTTCCAAGCCTTTTCAGAATTTTCCATCAATCTAGTGAATTCTTTTATGTCTTCTGCCCATTCCTCATTATCGAGTGTAGTGACGTTATTGAAATTTGGCCATTTATTCTTAGTGTAGTGGTTTTGTGAAAGGTTGGAATTTTCAAAGCTCCTGAAAGTGTAAAGTGTGTTCGTGTAAGAGTGCTTATTTGCAGATGACATGTCATAGATAAAATGCACGATCTCATAAAAAGGAAGAACAAGGGTGCTCATTTAACAAAGCAAAATATAGCGGCATCGTGAGCTAGACTACCGCCATGATCAAAATAAAACACATGTTCATAACCAAACAAAAGCAATTACTTTTTGGACACAATATGAACAAGCTCCATCCTCCAATTCTGGAACACTTCTCCCTTAGTCAACTTCCACACGAAGGTCCTTGCAGGAGGGGCATCGGCGTTGTGGATGGAGAGTTGCGGAAAATCTGTTTCTTCTTCCTGATATTCAAGAGTATCGACATGCAGATCCTTAATGCCTGCTCTGATTGTCTCTGATGAGCTGTGGAAGGATTCTTGAAGCGGGGGTATGGCGAGGTCTTCATCTTTTGTTTCTCTTTCTTCGATTTTGGCCATTCTGGCCTCTCTTTTAATCCGAGAAACCCGTTTGAAATCCTCTTTCTTTGGCTTATATCCAAGCCCAAACCTTTGATCCGCACACTTTAATTTTATTATGTTGACCCGTTCTGGCATTCCACTAATAGGGTCAAGCTGAAAAGGGATTCCGTTCCGCAAGAAACATTTGGCGGCCATTTTTGCAGCTTCTGGGATTCGCGGCTTCTTCAATGTGGTACCTTCAAGGATCCACTCTGCATTTACTACTTCAAATGCATGGATATTCCCATCTTTACAAGCTTCTGTTTCTATGAAAGGTGTATCCACATTTTTTATCATTGATATGGTTTCTTCAGCTTTTACTGTGATCAACATCCCGTTTGCAATGTACTTTAAGCATTGGTGTAATGAGGAGGCCACCGCTCTTGCTGTATGAATCCATGGCCTTCCTAATAACATGCTATAGGATGGATGGATATCCATTACTTGCATCGTTACCAGGAACATTTGTGGTCCTATACATAGTTCCACCTCAATGGTTCCCACTATCTGTCTTGGGGACCCGTCATATGCTCTCGCCATCATAACGCTTGGCTTCATATGTGACTCATCGATAGGCATTTCTTTCAGCATATGCCTTGGTAACACATTCAACGCAGAACCATTATCAATTAACACCTTTCCAATCAAAACATCCTTACATTGTACCGTGATGTATAATGGCTTATTATGTCCTATGCCGTCAGGGTCTATTTCATCATCAGAAAAATATACATAATTTGAGGCCTGTATTCTTCCGACTAAATGCTCCATGGCTTCTAGGTTGATGTCTTGAGGTACATAGGCTTCATTCAAGACTTTTTGTAAAGTCTTCCGATGAGATTCAGAACTCAATATCAAGGAAAACAATGATATCTTGGCAGGGGTTCTCTTAAGCTGTTCCACAATGCTATATTCGCTGTGCTTCATTAACTTTAGGAATTCATTGGTCTCCTCTTCTGTCACAGGTTTGCTTATCTCTTCAGACGTATCAACCACTTCTTTTCCTTTGATCTTCTTTAATTCCTCTGGGGTAAAACATCTTCCGCTTCGGGTCAGGCCTCCTATTAGAGGGATATGAGGATGTCCATAATTGTAAGGCATGGCATTATAATCTTCTTTTCGTGTCACAGAGGGTCTAGACAAAATCAATCTAGGTGGCCCTCCCGAAATGAACTGGACCCTACATACCTCTTTGTTTGACATTTCTGTCATAGCTACATTCTCTTCTGTTACTACTTCCACCCGAAGCAGGCCCCTGTTTATCATTTGCATCACATTTTTACGAAAGTCTGGACATTGACTAATGAAATGACCTTCCTGATTCTGATATTGGCAACATCTTATGTCAACATACTCTGCCCTTATCAACATCTGATAAACTTTTTCCATTGGCACTTTTAAATTTTCCGAATACCCGGCATCGAGCGTATTCACCGATCCACTTCCTGCAGCATGACTAGGTAGTGGATTGGTGCTTACATTTGGGGGTTCTTCAAACGTTACCCACCTGGCTTTTATCAATTGTAGGAGTTTTCTTTTGAATGCATTGCATGTGTGGATGCTATGTCCTGCAATTCCTGCATGATATTCACAAGTGAGATCCGGTTTATACCAATCAGGATAAGGTGGTTGCAAAGGTACGAGAGGTACGGGGGCTATTTGCCCAATGCTCAAAATCTTTTGGTACATTTCGTTCAAAGGTAAAGGTAATGGGGGTAGTTGTTCTTGTGTTCTTGGGCGATTTCTTGGAAAACCCTCAATCTAGTTCTTTGGCAGACTCTCGACCTGATTCCCAGGTCTTTTGGTAGGGTATGGAGATTTGAAATTTATGTTGGCAATTTGGGATGAAGAGGTGTTATATTTCTGGAATTGAGTGTTTCTACCCCTATAACCAGTCTCAACATAATCTATCTCTTTCTTTTTTCCCGAAAAGCCTCTTTTCTCTATCGGCGCAGAGATTCTCCCACTCTTAATCCCTTGTTCTATTCGTTCTGCCACAGCCACTGCATCAGTGAACTGCTGAGCTGAGCTGCCCATCACATGTTCATAAAAAGGTGCTTTCAGTGTATTGGCAAATAGAGTGACCATTTCCCTATCCAAGAGAGGAGGGTGCACTTGAGCAGCTAAGTCTCTCCATCTTTGAGCATACTCCCTCATGCTCTCTTTTTCTGCTTTCTCCATGTTGGATAGGCTAGTCCTGTTAGGAGCGATATCCATATTATACTTATATTGCTTAACAAAAGCATCCACTAAATCTTTCCAACTACGAATCTTAGTATTATCGAGCCTCATATACCAACTCAAAGCCGGACCACTCAAACTATCCTGGAAAAAATGCATTAGAAGCTTCTCATCATGCACCACTTCAGCCATTTTATTACAATACGACTTCAAATGAGTAACAGGGCATTGTGTCCCCGTATACTTGATAAAATCCGGGACACGAAATTGTTTTGGAACTACCACATTTGGTACTAAACACATCTCTATTGCTTTCACCGGGTCATATAAATCTGCCCTTTCAATGGCCCTTATCCTTGCTTCCAAGACCGCCATTTTATCTTGATCAGCATTGTCAGACAATTGCGTCCTTTGAGATTCGTTTGCGAATGTTTCTACTAGTGGTACCGGAACGGGTGTTGGGGCTGCTGATTGTACAAAAGCAGGGTGTTGTAGAGGTTCCTGAACTCTTTCTCCTATCACCTCGCAGGGACATTTGCTTGTGCAGGCCTAGTTGAAGGACCTTCTCCTGAAGCATTTCTTAATGCTTGCTCGAGTAAACTAGTAAGGCGGGCTACACTTTCTTTCAAGGCATTCAACTCTCCTTGGAAATGGGCGTCCTGGTGTGCACGCTCTTCGTTCTCTATATTTCTTTGTCGGAGCCGAGTATTGTAGATTCTAGGAGGTGATGTTCTTCGGGGACCTATATTTTGACCTGTTGATGATATGCATGTTACTGATGCCCAATGAATGTATGAATAATGGTTTATTTTTATTTTATTTTATTTTTTGAAAAAAATGATCCAATTCATGACTTCCTTGCTGGGTAGGATCCATAGCCTGATATCAATTGAATCGTACACACTTGACAAAAGCAAAAGGTGGATCTTGTCCATTTCATTCATCAAAATAGAGTCATACAAAAGCAGCTACTCGAATGCTACCCCTCTATTAGCCAAAAACCTAACAAAAGAGGAGAGTTCATCCAAGTATGCTTCATATTTGCGGGCACTTCCACCAATTCTAGTAGCTTTTACACGTAACTCATCTGCCTTTCTAGCTACTATGCTAATTAATTTATCAGTCTGCTCTATTTTGTGATGGAACACAACGTTATCCTGACGTAGTGCTTCATTGCTGGCCACCAAGGAGTCATTATTTTTTTCTAACATTAAGATCAATTTCTCAAGCTGTTGAGTCTGATCTTTAGCCTTTTGTAGTTCTGCCTCAAACCTTGTTATTTCAGAGTTCAACTGAGCTTCAATTTTGGTGGTGCATTCTTGCCATTCACCGCGTTGCTTATGTACTATCTTCAATTCTTCTTCTTGATTTTCTAATTCAGTTTGTAGGGTGGAAACACGATCTCTCAGGTCGTTGATTAGGGTTAAGTATCTTTTCATGCTAGATTCTGCTACCCTTCTTGCATCCAACTCAGTTTCCGCTTGAACTTTGTACCGGGCTTTCAACTCTTTTTCTTCTTCAAGGACCAGACTGGCCACTCTTCCTTTCTCCTTCTCAGCCTCCCATTTCATCTTATAGTGATCTCCTTCCCTCTTTAACAATGCTATCATTTCTTGGCATTCATGCTCTCTACTTTCTGAAGTTTTCTTCAAAGCAACCAATTCTTTTTCTACAAGCTCATGCTTACTTATCAGGTCATCATGTCGGGGACCCATTTCTTCTAGCTGACTTTTTTCTTGCATTAACCTGTTGATCTGCTCTTCTTTTTCTTGCAATTGTCGATCTAAAAAAACCCTCATCTATTCTTCTTCCAAGAGTTACTCTTCGAGGAATTTTTGACGACTTTTGCTATTGTTAAGCTCAATCCTTAGCTTATCCAACTCTTCTTGCATGTCCTCTTTGTCAACCCTCTTTCTTTTAGCCCCCGTAGACTCAAGTGTCTTGTCTTGCTTCATGCTCTGTCTTGCCATGTTCTGGGGTACCTCGGAGTTCCTCCAAGCTGAGTAATTGGGACTGACAGAAAACTCTTTTGGGAGGGGCTCTTTGCCAACTAAAACAAGTTGTCCCCAATCACTTTTAATCACCTCGAGTTCAGTCATTGAATTAACTTCCTTGAAAGAGCCCATGTATCTGGTCAGCCCTTTAGTTCTCGGCACATATTGCGTCCCCCCAAATTGTCTAGTTACTAGAGAGGGACAATACCCAATATATCCAGTTACACCAATTAGTGGGACCCATGCTTTGCTACCACAACTCATTAAAAAAGTTGAACTACCTACCCAAGGGGCTTTCCATCTGAATTTGCTTCTGGGAAGTGCCTGATATTTCTCAACCCAAGCTCTTTCATCTAAGTCTTTCCAGTCTTCGCTTAGAATTAAACCGAGAGGCCTCATGTTAAACCACCAAAAATTATTAAAAACTTCCCTGGGGGTTTCCAAATGGCTGACAATCCACATGAACAATAAAGGGATACAGCACCGCATTGCTCCTTTCCCATGTAATCTGCAATGATTTAAGGACAGGAAAGTTTCGGCTAATATAGCTGCAGTGGGATTATTATCTCTTTGCTCATATTCAACAAAAACACTGGCTGCTTCCATGCTAATAATCCCAATGGCTTCTGAAGGGAATAATACTAAGCCGAAAATAGCAAAGGCCACTGACCGATACACCTCTTCTCCAAGCTTCCCTTTATCTTTATTCGTTCTTAACTTATTCTCAATTGCCTTCCACTTGAAGCCACCGGACGATGTCATATACTGGGTCACTTGATCCAAACCTAGAAGCTTAGCAAGTATGTTCAATTTTCTGTCTGAAATAAACCCTGTGAGGGTTATGTGGAAAACTCAGAATTTGGGCATACTCTTCTATTGTAGGGGTCAAGTCGACATTCCCAAAAGTAAAGCATCGGTAATTAGGATCCCAAAAGTGCATCAGGGCTTTGACTGCTGATATCTGGATCGGAATTTTTATTAGATGAGCAATTCTTCCATATCTGGCTTCAAATACTGATTCATCTATATATCCCAGAATAGGTATAAGCCTCTTCATATTTTCCGTGGAGCAGTTGATTTTGGTCATGTGTGGCAATTCATTGGTTCTAGCTCTTGGGCAATCTTCTTCAGTTAATTGCTCCATCTCAAATCTTTCCCTGAATTCCGAAAAAGTCAAGGAAGTCATGGTCTTGGTCTGAAAATTTCTATATATAAAAAAGAAATGAAATGAATAATTGGAGAGTTTGTATTCTAGGTTCTAGGTTATCATATGAAGGGCATGCTTTCTACCTGGTCTCAAAAGGTCTATGAACTGCCCAGTGACTACCTTACGTGAAGGTAGTATGGGGGCTTACAAGAAATGGTTGGGGCACGATGTGACCGCCATTATCAAGTAAACACTCAATTCATAGTTGGATGTTTCACGAATCTGAACCTCGACTGAAAGTCATGAGGCAGACCGCTAATCCCCACTTAACCTAAAATTGGGTTTATTCAAGAAATAAAATGCATGAGGATATTAATTCAAACTCAATGATATGCATGACTTGAAATTAAAATGCATGTTAAAGCAGTAAAAATGCGAGTAAAAAAAAATGATAAATCAATGAATAAATAAATAAATAAACTTAAAAATAACAATCAAATAAACAATGCTCAGTCCAGTGATGTCCCCAGCGGAGTCGCCATCTGTCGCGATGGCGATTTTTACGCGCTTCGCGCCCCGCCAAACGGCTCGCGGTGAAAATGGAGTGCTTGTTTTATAGCCGTAAAATTTACAACTATAATTATGAGGGAGTCACCACCTAATATTAAGGTTACTAGGAACCTATTGGTCTGCGTGAGTCTGGGTAAGGGGACTTGTTGTGCAAGGGGAAGATGCATCACCCCCAGTGCACCCTACCTAAGGCAAGCTGCATTGTCATTTGATTGTCTTCTCTAAGTAAAAAAAAATTTTACACTGCATAAAAATTTTTTTTTTCGCGGGTGTAATTTACGATGTAATTTTACACCGCAGTTAGAAACTTTTTTTTTTTTTGGTTTTTATCTACGGATGTAATTTATGCTTTTAAATTTACATCGTAGTAAAAACATATTTTTTTTTATCCATGGATGTATTTTACAATGTAAATTTACATCCTGATAGATAAAACAAAAATGATTTTGATTATTTTTGATATTTTGGCCGAATCCCAATGGATAATCATAAACCGGTTACGATATCCGATTTTGTTTTAAAACATGAGAAAGATGCAATATTTTTTTACAAAATAAATGCTTGGAAAATATTGGAATTCGGCCGTATGCACGAAAATAACACATTTAAATTCTTTTTGAAAATCCTTTTTTTTGTAATAAAAAAAGTAGTAAGGAAAATAAAGATAAAAATAAAAATATTTTTTATTTTTTTTATTTTTTATTTTTTATTTTTTTTATTTTTATTTTTTTTAATGGGCTGGGCTGTCAGTACAGTGGGCTGATAGCCAAGCTTATTTGGGCTGGGCTTCCAGCCTTCATGGGCTAGAAGCCCATTTTATTCCGGGCTGCGCTTCCAGTCCTCACAGGCTGGAAGGCCAGAAGTAAGTGGGTTGGGCTTCAGTCCCCACGGGCTGGAAGCCCAATGGGTCATGGGCTGGGCTTCCAGTCCTCACGGGCTGGAAGCCCAAAATGTCTTGGGCTGGGCTTCCAGTCCTCACGGGCTGGAAGCCCAGATATTATTGTTCTGGGCCGGGCTTAAAAACCCGACCCAAACTTCCTTAACTTCGGGCCGGACCTGGGGTCCGGCCACGTCCCACTATTCACATGCAATGAACAATGGGAAACGGGGGGGAAGACGATGAACAGTGATGGTTTTCGAGTGTGATGAAATGCTTACTTGTTGGCACCGTTGGGTAGAGGGGATCGAGGTGGTTGTCCTGGTGGTTGTGGCGTCGTCAAAGGTGGCCTGTGGTGGCCGGTGGAAGCCTCCAAAGTCGCTGGTCGTGCGTTGCTGCTACTGTCACCTGGGCTGTTGCCTCGCCGGAGAGTGGGGCTAAGTTTCTGGCGTCGAGGGGAAGATTTATGTGATGATAAGGGCGAAGTTAAGTGGACTGGACTGGTGGCTGGAGTGGAGAGAGAGAGAGGGCGGTGAGTCTGCAACAAGAAAGAGGGAGCAGCTGTGAAACCGAGAGAGAGAAGAGAAAAATGACGCCGATGAAGATGAAGATGATGGTGTTCGTTTTTGCTGGTTTTTGATGTTATAAATTCCTATAAATATCCTAGAATTTCCTCCTCGTTTCTCCTCTTTTTTTTTTTCAGTTTTCCTCAGTATTTTTCTGCCTTTTCTTCCCTGCCTCAGGCCGTCGTGCATGGCTATTTATAGGGGAGTTTGGCCTGACACGGCGGCTGGTTGGTCGGTGGCGTGGCGGCTGGCGTGCCTGCAACGGTGGCTGGTCGGCGGGCGCTCAGGTGGCTGGTCGGCAGGCATGCCTGGGACGGCAGCGGGGTGCAGCAGCTTTGGGGAGGCCAAACTTCGTTTTGGTCCCTCAATTTATGATTGTTCCAATTGCACCCTCACTTAAATTTATATTTGTAATTTTATGCAATTGTGCCCTTGTTCGAATTTCAGCATTACCCTTGACGTTGCGCGCCTTTTCCATTTTGGTCCCTGACCTTTGATTTATGCAATTTGGCCCTCAATTGATAATTAAACTCTCATTTGTCTTCAATTTAGCCCCTAATCATGCCAAATTAGCTTGGAAAAATTCAATTGGGCCTCCAAAAATTCTGATTTTCTCAATTAGGCCCGAATTAAATTCAAGAATTAAATTTTTCATCAATTAAGCCCTTAATAAAATTAATTTAACCAATTTAAAGCATAATTAAGTCCTTGCACTTAATTAAATTCTTCAATTGGACCCTAAATTAATTCTCAAACATAATAATATTTTGAATTAGCCCATGATTAAATCAAATTGGCTTATAAAAAATATAATTATGATTTTTGACTTAATTTTTACCTTGAATTTGTATTTTCTCTTATTTTTTTGGCATAAAAGAGATTCAATTCGCCTCATAAAATTTCCAAAATTTCCACCATGATTTTTCTATCGATGCCAAACCCCTTTTATTTTATTTTTGTTATTTTTTTTATTTATTTTGGGGAATCACCCAAAAATCGGGTGATGACATAATGAATAATTTTATAATATCAATTATATCTCTTAATCTAACCGTTAGATTGAGATGATATTTTACAAGGACTCTTGACACTTTTATATATATTATGTTAAAATTTTAGAGAAATTAGAGAATGTAATGACTATGCGGGATTGATGACGATATTCTTGTAATATTATACATGTTTATAATTTTGTTCAGAAAAATTATTTTATTGTGTCTTTATTTAGATTAAATTGCACAATTCAAAATTTTATTTTTAGATTTGAACCTTTTTTTTTCAAATTAATTTATCTCATTATACGCGCGCGCACACACATACACACATAAACAATACAACTCCGAAATGAAGCGCCAAAGTACTTATATATATATATAACCACATGTCAAAATGTAGAATTGTTCTCTATTATAAGACCTAGATTGCAGATCATTGCTTTAGGTTTAATATTCTTTTTAAAATTAATGTCAAATGCATGATTAGTTTTATTATCATTGCAAATAAACATGAAGCAACTAAATATTTTGAGGTACGATGTTTTATGGTCATATAAATATGTGTGTGTGTGTGTGCAAGTTTTTGGAGTACGGTATGACTTGCAGTGGAACGAGCTACAGAAGACTTGAAAGTGAAATGGGTACCTGGTTGCTGTTGTTGTCCTTGTTTTGTTTCAATGTTGTTTTTTTCACAGGAGCAGATGGACAAGGCTTTGAAGTTGAAGCAAGAAGACCAATCTCGCATCACAGCTCTCTCCTCTTTGATGTCAAGAGATTTGGTGCTCGAGCTGATGGCAGAACTGATGACAGGAAAATCTGTTTTCTTTATATGATCTCTCTGTTAAGCAACCATCTCACCTAAAAGCTCAAGCTTGTAAGTAAGGTCCCATAATATAATTTATATTGTTCTCTAATACACCCCCTCAAGTGAAAGCCCTTTGGGCTTGAAACTTGCACAGGCCCATATTATCTTGTGCTTGATTTTTATAAAATAGAATAGGGGTGGTGAGATTCGAACTCATGACCACTGGGTCAACAAGGCTCTGATACCATGTTAAGGAACCATCTCACCTAAAAGCTGAAGCTTATAGGTGACGCCCCAGAATATGATTTATATTATTCTCTAACACACCCCCTCAAGTAAAAGCCCTTTAGGTGAGATAATATAAATCATATTCTGGGGCCTCACTATAAGCTTGAGCTTTTAGGTGAGATGGTTCCTTAACATGGTATCAGAGCCTTGTTGACCCAGCGGTCACGAGTTCGAATCTCACCACCCCCATTCTATTTGATAAAAATCAAGCACAAGGTAATGTGGGTCTATGCAAGTTTCAAGCCCAAAGAGCTTGCACTTGAGGGGGGGGTGTTAAAGAGTAATATAAATCATATTCTAGGGCCTCACTTACAAGCTTGAGCTTTTAGGTGAGATGGTTCCTTAATACTCTCAAGTTACAAAAATCTAAACTCTTTCTCCTCACCTGCCTTAGTTTTCATTCCTGAGCTAGCAGGCTTAACTCAATTTTACCTGCTTAAGCTTGTGGGAGTAGTGCAGGATAAAGAATGAGCTTTTTATCTCCTGTTAGAATGAATTATACAAATTAATTTTTTGGTTTCAGGCCTTCATAGCAGCATGGCGGGTGAAGGCTTGTCGAGCAACAGGCAAGGTCAAACTTCTGATACCAAAAGGAGTGTACCTGATTGGCCTGTTATATTTAAAAAATAATATAAATTATATTCTAGAGAATCAATTAATAGTTTATTTTTAGATGAGATAATTTCTATATATATATATATATGCATGCTTTTGTAGTATGCAGTGGAACGAGCTACAAAAGACTTGCAAGTGAAATTCCAATTTATTTCGTATTATACATGATCTTGGAACAATTCATGCTTGCTAGACTTAAAATTCTAATAATTGCAAGACAAGAGACCGGAATATTGGAGTGGATATAAAATCACAATGGAAGGAAGGGTTCAGACTTATAATTCCTTTTTGATAATTAATTATTTATATATCAAGGATAAACTTCAATGAGTCCTCTCACTCCCAGCACAGGATTTATCTTGTAGTTTCTGAAACCAGCAACAAAGAAAAGCTTAGCCCATTCGTCTTCACTTCTCTCTCGACCAGTGACGCAGGCCATAATATACAGGTCGAAGAACAGTTGAGTCTCGCATTTTCACCCTTAAGTTCCCAAATGCACTTTCCATGGGTAGTGTCAAATGCTGTGGGATCTTCATTTTGAAACCAAGTACTCAAACACCGCAATGGTTCCTGTTAGAATTGTGTAATTGATGAAGAATAATAAGAGAGAACAGAGGAGAGGAGAGAGAACAGAAGAGAGGGAAGAAACAAAATTTGAATTTAATTATATTTGTCACACACCTTGTGTGTTACAACAACCCCTATTTATACACTTTGTATACTCTCTATTTTATACTCTAACATCTCCCCTCAATCTCATGCTTTGATAAACTAAGCATGAGATTGCAACAGTGAAAATGAAATACATGAGTACTTTATTGTTTTGACACAGTATGTAAAAGAGAGAAGAGAAGGAATTTCATTGATCTATTTCTTGATTTGAATATCATTTGTCTCTATAAGACTTTGAGAAGAGAGGCATGAGAAGAAAGAAATGAGAGGGTAGAGAGGTGATAGAATGGGTTTGAATTTCATTTGTCTACTTTAGTTTTTCTTAAGTTTTTTATTTGTTGATGAATTTCTTAATCTTTGTAAGAATTCATATTCTTCTTCTTCTTCTTCTTCTTCTTCTTCTTCTTCATTGGATTAAGTTTTTCTTAATCTTTTTTTTAACAAAACGGCATCATACCACACAATAACAACTCATAAAAGGAAGGAAATAAAAGATAAAGAAAGGCATAAAGGAGCCTTGGCTAAATGGCAAAGAATGCTTGTCCGCCGCTTCAACAATCTCTACCAGAACTGGAATCCCTGCTTCTTCAACAACTGTGGTTTTCGCTTTAGGAACCGTGACCAACATGCTTAAAACAAACGCTGACTTGTCCACCATGTTTGACCCAAAATCATCCATCAGTTCCACTAGTGGCTTCATGATCCCAACTTGGATGACCCTGATTTCATTCTCCTTAATCGAGCATAGCAAATATAAAGCAGTTGCTGAATCTTTTTTTTTTCCTGCGAAATCCTCCAGTTTCGAGTAGGCATACCAATAGAGGAATCGCTCTTGACAGGCCGATCGCGACTTTATTCTCTTCCAATTGTGATAAATGAAGTGAAACGCACGCAGCGTTCTCTTTTGCCGTCGATGTCCCTGTTTTCAGAGCGCTAGCCAATGGCTTGATCGCGCCTAATGAAGCTATCAATCCTTTATTCTCATCACAGAGTGATAGATTCAAAATAGCAGTGACGCCGTACTCTTTGTTGCTACCCAAATTTTGACCAACTTATTTTTATGTTTCGAAAAAAAGACAAAAAATATAAAAAAGAGGAAAATCCAAAAATATCTTGTTACGGGGGGGGGGGGAATTGGACAAATTGAAAGTTTAATGGTCGATTGAGGGTTAAATCGCGAAAATCAGGAACCAAGGACCAGAATAAAAAATCGCGCAAAGCTAAGGATGAGATTGAAAATTTGATGGGATATAATTGCAATCAATTGGGTACAATTAAAGAAATTATAAAGGGCCAAATCATATTTTTTTACCTTCTAAAAAATAAATAAATAAATAAATAAATATAAAAAAAATATATAAAATTTGAAACCTGCATTAAATAAGCATGCACTGTTCTGGCGTGTATTTCCTTTGAATTTTCAGGCGCCTAAACTCTCGGTGATCACGGCAAACAGATCAATCTTCTTCAAAAAAAAATCATGATTTTCATCCTGATTTATCTCCATCAAATCTTCTTCCTGATTCTCCTCTAATTGATATCAATTCGCTGCATTAAACTGCATTAAACGTTGGGTCTTCTCTCTGCTATAAATAGCAGTGCACAGTGAAGAAGAAGGGGGGAGAAAAGAGAGGGATTGTTACGTGAAAAAAAGAAAAAAACAGAGAGAGTGAGCAGAAAACAAAGGCGCAGAGAAGAAAAAAAACAAGAAGCAGCACAGCATCTTCATTCTCTCGATGCAGCTCTCTCTCTCTGTGTCTCTGTTTCTCTCACAAAAACCAGACCCCCTGTTTTTCTTCCTCACTCTCGACCAGCCGGGTGTCACCACTATCGACCACCATTATTCCTCCTTCTCATCACCATAAGCCGCCCCTCAACCCCAGCGACTCGTCCATCAGTTCAGGCGAAGGCAGTGGCAACGTTCACCGTCACAGCAAGCAGACCCGTCACCTTCCGACGCAATTTCCGGCCACCACAGGTCACCGTTGACGACGCCTCCACGACAGGAATCATCACCTCGACCTCCTCTACTCAAAGGTATTAGCAGGTACGAGTTTCTTCACACTTGAAAAAGGGCATTGTTCATCACCTTCTTCCTCTGGTTACCCGCATGCAGCGGGACGCAATATGCGTACCACTGTTCATGCGGGCCAAAGCCTGATGGAACCGGGCCGGGCCTTGTGCCCGGCCTGGCCCTGAAGAAAGCCTCCAGCGTCTGGGCTGGAGGCCCAACCAGTCTGGTTGCTAGCCATCTGGCTAGACCAGTAGTGAGCCCGCCAAATAAATAAATAAATAACGAAAATATATATATATATATATATATATATATATATATATATATAAAATGTATTATTTTCTTGCATACTGCCAATACACTAGCATTTTTTTTAAAAAAAGAAATTGTTTTTGTTTCAAAAAAAATATATATTATCTTGGGTTTTGAAAAGAAAAATGTGTTTTAGCATTGATTTTGCAAAGAAAAAAATCATTTCTTGCATTTTTGGATTTTACAACATGTTTGTAAAATCCAAAGGGTATTGGCCAATATTCAAAAAAATATAAAAACTTTTTTTGGTGATTTGTATTATTCACTGTCGGTATTTGGATAAATAAATCCTAAGGGTTTAATATCCAAAATATTCGGCGGGAATGATATACTATTATTCACTGTCGGTATTTGGATAAATAAATCCTAAGGGGTTAATATCCAAAATATTCGGCATGAATGATATATTATTATTCACTGTTGTTATTTTGATAAATAAATCCTAAGGGTTGATATCCAAAATATTCGGCGGGAATGATATCCCATTCGTCATTTAACCAACATTGTTTTGAGAGATCAAAATCATAACAAATCATAGCCAAACAAAAATACCAAGCAGCTTACCTTAGGTAGGGCGTACTAGGGGTGCTAAAACCTTCCCTTTACGCAACCAGTCCCTTACCCTAGAATCTCTGAAAGACCAGTTTAGGTTTCCTAGTAACCATAATACTAGGTGGCGACTCCTTTTTTATGAAAATAAATATTAGACCCCCGACATTGAATTCCCCGCGCACTAGGGGGAAAGTCATCACGACGCCGCAAACCAAATCATTTTTGGGGCGCGACACTCTTGAAGCTGAGAATCAAACGATGAAATTAATGAAATTAAAGGCTTAATTGCACCAGCTTTAGCGATTGTGAGGCGATTCTTTAGTCTGTTCTTGGCGAGGAGTCTGATCTCCATGGCAGCTTGTTTTTGCTCGTCAATCAAACAGGACTCAAGATCCACTACCAGTTGGCAATGACGAAAACACCAGCGCTCAAGTTGCTCCGATCATCAAGTGACGAAGATTTTTTTTTTAGCAACTCGATGTAAACAAGATTACAAAGAAGAGAAGATTACGGAAGCACGAAATTCGAATTCATGTGTATGCGTGAGCATTTGAAAGCTCTGATACCATATTAGAATTGTGTAATTGATGAAGAATAATAAGAGAGAACAAAGGAGAGGAGAGAAAGAAAATTTGAATTTTATTATATTTGTCACACACCTTGTATGTTACAACAACCCCTATTTATACACTTTGTATACTCTCTATTTTATACTCTAACAGTTCCATCGGAACTGGATCAAGCCAGAAAAGTAGCAGTGGTCTAGCACTCATGGGATTGCCCTTGAGAAGGAAACGAGTGGTAGGGGTAAGGGAATAGCCTTCTTGTTGGGGATCATCACCAAATTTTTTAAGTGAAAAGATACCAGAGTGAACAAGAATGCACATGAGACGATAGAGATGTTGAGCTTTTGATGGGTGGATTGGTAGGGAAGAAACAAGCTCATAGAGTGTTATGGGTATGCCATGATTTTGGATCGCATCTGGTATGTCTAGTTGAACTGCACATTTCAAGGCCATGGAATTTATGAAGGCGAGGGCATGGTTCCATATGTTAGAGTAGTACATAAGATGTATAAATAGAGGTTGTTGTAACACACAATGTGTGTAACAAAGATAATAAAATTCAAATTCTCTTCTCTCCCTCTCCTCTGTTTTCTCTCCTCTGTTTTCTCTCTAATTGTTCTTCATCAATTACATCATTCTAACATGGTATCAGAGCTTCAAATGCTCACGCATACACATTAATTCAAATTTCTTGCTTCCGTAATTTGCTCTTCTTCACAATCTTGTTTACAGTGAGTTGCTACAGAAAAAAATCTTCGTCTTCTTCACTCTAAGCTTGATGATCGGAGCAGCCTGAGCACTGTTGTCTTCTTCGTCACCAGTCAGAGCTTTCTCATCTTCTCTATGCTCATGTTCAGATGAATAACCTCTGCAAACCGATATTGCAGAGCAGATCCTCTGCTCAAAAATCTGAAGCAACACAATCACAAATCGTCTCCTTCATCTAAGAATCTTCTTAAAATCAATACATAAATGGAGGAGAAGGAGAAGGAGAAGGAGAGATCTGTGATTCAACTGACTGATTTCAAAATCGAGGTTCTTATTCATCCACTTCCTCAAGCTGCCAAAGACCTGCACTTCGCTGAGATACGATTGGAAGCGCACGACGTGCCGTCGAAGCAAGCGAAGGCGATTACTGCTGTGATGACTGGAGTGTTGAATGATAGTTTGGAGAATGTTGCTCATTCTTTTGTTTCTAAGGCAGAAATGCAGAAGAGTGAAATGATTCAAGACGCAAATCTGTCTAAGTTTAAGTTTGAAGCACAGAGTTCTCAGAAGCATCATTTTTCTTTGCTACAACATGAGACTGAAAACTCCAGAGAGAACAAGCAGAGAGACATAGGATTGTTGAAACATTGGATGTCGAGATCAAGCGTTGGGCTGCAGGAAAAGAGGAACATTAATGTGCTCTGCTATCAACACTCCAATGTGATGTGGCTTGAATGTGAACGGCAGCCTATTTCCTTGACCGATTGATCACTGGTGCTGCAATTCCAAATGAAGCGGCAGACATGCACTCTCTAACATTGAGCTAGGGTTCCTTTGTGCCTTTATTTTTTTTTCTTTTATTCTTCTGTGCATGTGGTGTCGTTTTGACAAAAAAAAAAGATTAAGAAAAAAAAACTTAATCTGAAGAAGAAGAAGAAGAAGAAGAAGAAGAACATGAATTCTTACGTAGATTAAGAAATTCATCAACAAATGAAAAGCTTCAGAAAAACTGAAGAAGACAAATTAAATTCAAACTCATTCTATCACCTCTCTTACCTCCCATTTCTTTCTTCTCATCCCTCTCTTCTCAAAGTCTTACAGAGACAAATGAAATTCAGGTCAAGAAATAGACCAATGAAATTCCTTCTCTTCTCTTCTCACTTTTACATATTTTTTGTCAAAAAAATTAAGTACTCATGTATTTCATTTTCATTGTTACAATCTCATGTTTTGTTTATCAAAGCATGAGATTGAGGGGGGATGTTAGAGTAGTATACAAGATGTATAAATAGAGGTTGTTGTAACACACAATGTGTGTGACAAAGATAATAAAATTCAAATTCTCTTCTCTCCCTCTCCTATGTTTTCTCTCCTTTGTTTTCTCTCTAATTGTTCTTCATCAATTACATCATTCTAACACCATACACGGGTTTGAGCTTGAAGGAGCTCATTAGCGCCTTCCTCATTAATCAACTTCATCGATTTTTCTAGCATTAGTTGCTGATTTTGAGCCATGCTTGAATCTCTATATATAACTCTATAAGCAGTGAGAACTGAAAGACCTTCATGCCTTTTATGTTTGAAGTTTAAAACCTCTATATTTAGCAATGGCCAGGGTAAGTTTATTCCAATATTTAATTTTATTTTATTATCAGATTAATCATAATTTAACTCAGTCATCATTTTTTTTTAATATAATCATCTTCTAAGTTTTTTTCTAGGGTAATAATCTGGCCATGACATCATGTAGACCACCAATCTAGTATCCTCTAAAATTAAAAATTAAATCTCATAAAAAGAGGATGAAAAATGTTTTTTAAAGATTTTTACAGTTAAAAAATGAAAAATATTTTTAATAAAAAAATAATTAAAATGGTACAAGGCCTACTACTCATTATTGTTTTATATATAGAAAATAATATTTTAACAAAAAATACTTTTAAATATGTAATATTATGACAAAAAAAATACACATATTAGGATATGTAGTTTTATAACATATAAATATGTATTAACCTAATATCTTAGTGTGTGAAGTTTACCGTAAAATTTTTTAGAATATGTAATATTATTAAAAAATAATAAATTACACATATTAGGATATGTAATTTTATAAAATATAAAAATGTATTAACCTAAATTCCCTCTTTTGTTTTATTATTTAATTTTGTATACGAAAGTATAGGACTCTAAAGTCCACTCTTGAGTTTTATTCGAAGAAACACCATGAATTTTTAATGTCTAAATACACACAATAATTCCCAAACACTAACAATACTACAATTTAATTGAATGGTCAACCTCTCAATTAATGTTGAAATTATGTTCATGCACGACCAAAATATTGGCAAATACAAATGAAAAACGCTGATATAATTTTTTTCGTTCGTATATTTTGATAACATTTATCAATAAATTTCTTTTATCCATATAAATATCAGTAAACACCAAAAATAATTTCCTTAGTATATATCAAGGAAATTGCAAATGAAAGTAAGGATTAAAAAAACCAAATTATATGATGATATATAGCTTGTATAAATAATATTATCAATCGAAATAACCCTATGGTAAAGTATATCCGTAAATATATTAATAATAAATTCTCTTAGTGTATATAGAGAGAGTAATAAAGAATATTATAGTGGGATTAAAAAAAAAATTATATGGTGACATGGCATTAGTATCAACAAAATGATAGATGAAATTATTCTATCAATATTATTTAAATTTATACCCTCCTTACCCTCTCTTTCGTTTCTTTTTCTTTTTTTGCTTTTTTTTTCATTAAGATGATTTATTTAATTAAATAAATGTATAAACATTTGATTTGTAAATAAACTTTTTTGTATAAAATATTGTAAAGATTATAACCTATGAAGCGGGGGTCAGATATATTAAATATTACAAGAGCAGACCGCATTAATTAACATATCACGAGTGGGTCCGCATCATGTCGTCTGTCTCAAAAGTTAATGGATAAAGCTCCTTAAAAAAGTAATTCACCAAATATTGTCTCTTATAAATCGGAAAAATACAAGTTAGCTTAGGCCCACATCGAGCCAAATCTATGTTCGTTATGGAATGAGATTTTTCTTTAATAGAAAATTGGCAAAAGGGATTCATCTCCTATCCACTTTCCTCTCAATAGGTCGTCATTACAAATAATAATAAAATAATAAAAAAAGAGAGTAAAGTTAAGAATGCAAAAGAAATTCCTAGTTTTTATAGATATTAGTATGATTATCTTTGTACATATAAAATTTTTGTTTATTAAATAAATACACTAAAAATATGACGTTAAAATTATAATAATAAATGAAATGCTCTTTGCGTCCGCAAATGTTATCTAGATCTTAGTTTGCATGATAATATATTTACAAGAGTCTAAAATTTTAATTGTGTGAGTTTTAACTTAATTTGATTTGATGAGGGATTTGATTGAATAAAAATTATTTATATGAGTATGAAAAAACTTTAATGATTTGATTTGATGAAAAAAAAGCTTTGATCTTTTTTATTTTTTGACTGATTTGATGAATAAAAATATCTTTTATAAGGTTTGTAAAATCTTATCTTAGACCTGGGAGTTTTCGATCCATCCCATCAACCTCATCCCCCCTGCCCTATCAAAATTATTTTTTCTCTAATGATTCTCCCTCGACAGGCAGCTTGGCCTTGGGGTAGCTGAGACTTGAACAATCTTCAATTAATTATAATATATCATAAATATATATTAATTAATAACAAAATTTTAAAGAGGGTGTTTCATATGGCAATCCATGGTGAAATATCCATTTTGCCTTTACAGAACAAAACTCTATACCTACCTGTTAGGGATAACTAGATAACTTTACAAGTTTCATTTAAAGGGATTAATTCAATATTCTTTACATTTATAATGCACAATGAAATGACTATTTTACTTTTATCATCAAATCCTTTTTTCATTATACATAAATTTTGAATTAATTAGTATGGAAAAGTTAAGGTAAACCTTTCATTTTTCAACTGAAACAATTTCATCTAACACCCGCCTTATAAAGTTAAGGTAAACCTGTATTTTTCAACCGAAAATCACCATTGTTTACGTAATACGTGAATAATATAGGGTGAATTAATTCACCCTACAATGTTAACTTGTTTTTTTTAGGGAGGTGGGCCAGCCTGGTCTAGCCTAAACTGAGCATTTGGGTTGAACCCAGCATAGCCTAGAAAAAAACAAAAAGAAATAAAACTCCAAAATATCTAGATTTTTTTCCACTAATCGTTATTCCACCAATAGTTTTTGTTTCATCGTATGTTTTTCCACCAATCGTTGTTCCATTTTGATTTGTAGATTTATGTTAAAGCCTATCTAGAGTTGGTATATACAAATCTGATTTTTTTTTTTGAATTTATTTAAAAATCCTAATTTGAAAAATATATGGAAAAAATATATTTTCTTTTCATGCATACTGTCATGACAGAGATTTTTTGAGCTTCATGCATTGTCATCCCCTGAATAGGAAGACAACAACTTGCAGTGAAAATGGAGGTGTCAAACCTCAAGCAATATCCAATTACTTCCCCTTTTATTAACTTAATAGGAGATGAAGGAAAAAAATCATACGGTTGTCAAGCTCAAGGCGGTGAATGACACGTAAAGCCAGGATAAAGGGGAAACAAAAAAGGTAGAGAAAGGTCGGGGGGGAAACAAAGATCTAGTTAGTCTTCTGATAGGAAACTTAAAATTTGACACTGAAATGAAGGCCGTATTCTCTACTTTCTAGGCAATTTCAAGGAGTGAAGCATGGGTAGCAAGAATGGTGTTAAACTATGGCAAGTGATGCTCGAATTGTTTCTAGGATTACTGTACTAGACAATCTAGTTTAACAAACTTTCTTTCCTCTAATAGTCATAATAGTCGTAGTTACTAGAATGCCAACAGCCTATGTTAAGTATACATTGATTATGAAAAACATTTCACATAGAAATTATGTTTTTCATGAGTGGTTGATGGTCTTGATTAATGATTGTTTGATTTTCCTAATTAAATGATTTTTTAAAATTCCAAAGGATTTTGGTCATTTTAAAAATACCAAAAAAAGAAATTGTTTTAATATGTGGTATTACAAGCTTATATATAAGATATATTCCTGATATTAAAATAAAAAACACTAAAAAAATATTTATTATATATAAGTATTCACTTTTTAATTTCTAATTATATTTTTTACTTGAAGTCCAAAAACATGTCAACAACACCAGTATAATCATCAGTTTGTGCTAGAAAAAAGATATATCCAACCAGCTATGAAACGAGTTTGATAAACATATTAATATTTTTTATATATTTATGGACACAAATGATTTGTGATTTATTTAATTAAATAAATGTAAAAACATCTGATTTATAATTAAATTTTTTTTCTAAAGAATATTGTAAAGATTATACTCTATGAAGCAGGGGTAAAATAATTAATATTAAATATTACAAGAACAGACCATATTACAAAACATCTAAACGTTGTGGTGTTTTCACTGTGCTCCCTCTCACAGATCACTGTGGATTCGAGCAGTGTAGGGGCGATTTTGGCCCTCGGTCGCGCGGCAAAGTGGGGCTATGAACGGGGCTATTTTCGGTTTTTCCTTTTCCCGTCCTTTTTTTTTTTTAAATATTCAGCCGTGAACAGTGCATTGACGCTTTCATCCCTGGTAATAAGACAAAATAAAGGTTCCGGCTGGGGGGCACCGGCGTAATTGCGCGCGTCCGAACCGGTCCGGTCCGGTCCGGTCCGCCGCAACTTTTGATTTTTTAATTATTTTCTGAAATGGCTAAAGACGCTTTCAGCCCCTAATAAGACAAAAACACAGCCTTAGGGTAATTGACCATACCTTTTCAATTTAATATTCGGTGTCTGTCAGGGCGTGAAGCACACGCTCCGGTCGGTTTTTCACCTCACGCCCTGTTTCGGAGGCGCGTGCGGCGTTATAAGATGGTCGGAAATTCGCTACCGCCACTCAAAACGATTCGCCGTCGAGTGGGCTTTCTCCCGCGGTGGCGCGTTTAACCTGAAAATGTCTGTGGACGTGGAGGAGGCCGGTTGAAACCTCCGGCCACGTTTCTCTCTCTCCTGCACGTAAATGTGCAGGAGAGTCCCCCAAGTTGTGTTACTTTTCACTTCGGTCCCTAAATGTTTAATTTTGTATGTGGTCCTAATTTCTGTTATATAAGTTTTGATTTAGTTCGATTGAGTCCTCCGATTTTAATTAATTGAATGTCAAAAGTTAACTTAGGTCCTCCTACTTTCAATTTCCGGATTGGCTGTATAAAACTCAATTAATTCGGTACAGAAGTTCTGATTTTTGCAATTTTGTCCTCTGATTTCAATTGAGAATAAATATAATTTGCATTTCAGCCCTTTGACTTTTAATTTTTTAATTTAAGACCTTTATATTTGATTTTCATTTCAGTCCTTATACTTTTAATTTGTTTTTATTTCTAGAATAATCCCTACTTTTGTCCATATATACATAAGTGTATTTAATACAATAATAATAATAATAATAATAATAATAGTAATAGTAATAATAATAATAATAATTTAATTATTTTTTTTCTTACTCTTCTGTGTTTTTTTCCTTTCTCCCGATAATTTGATAATATTTTTTGTTTTGCCGATAATAGTAATAATAATTGTTTTTTTTTTATCTTTTGTTAAAGTTTATTGCATATTTTTAGTCTTTGATTTACTTTTTGTTTCTTTCATTATTAACATAATAATAATAATAATAATAATAATAATTGTTTTTCTTGCTTGCTCTTTTTTTAATTTTTTTTTTGCCCTTCGGATAATTTTATAATTTTTTTTGCAATAATAGTTTGTTTTTTTTAATCTTTTGTTAAAGTTTCTAGGATATTTTGAGTCTTTCATTTATTTTTGTTTCTTTCATTATTAATATAATAATAATAATAATAATAACAACAACATTAATAATAATAATTTAATTGTTTCTCTTATTTATTCTTTTGTTAATGTTTTTGAGTTTTTTTTTCCAGGATAATTTAATAATTATTTTGTTGTTTTCAATCAGTTAAAAAAAAGAGAGCCAAAAACCGAAAACACCCCCAGAAAAAAAACACAACACGCCTGATCACCAAGCCCATTTTCTTTTGTGATCTTTTATAACGCATTTTTTTTATTCTAAAAAATTTTATTTATGCTTGCGCAACAAACTCTACTTAAAAATTGCTACATTTTATCTCATAATCTATAATTTTTCTTAATTATATCATATAAATTTATTGTTTTTGATTTAATTATGTTAAATTATATACACAAAAATACCCGCGGCAACGCGCGGGCAATATATGTATGTATGATTTTATTTAATCATATATATATATATATATATTACCTATAATATAAACGGCGTCCCTCTTTTCCTGTGCATAAAATCACTGTGTGCCAAGACACATTTCACTGTTCACTGGACATATTTTATCCCTGCGTCGTGCGAGTTCGTCCGTCTTTTTTTTTTCTCCCCGGTTTGAACAGTGTATTAACGAAAAGGCCCCCCTAAATAGACAAAATAGTGCACAGGAACCAGGGGCATCACCGGTTTTTCCTCTTTATATGCACAGTGCACAGACAAAAAAAACCCCAAATAAAGACAAAATAACGCACAGTAACCAGGGTTACCGCCGTCTTTTCCATCCCGGTTTTTTCGTAAATATCGGTGAGTCCAGGGGCAAGCCAGTCAAGACAATTTAATTATCTAAATTGTTCTGACAGTAATGTGGACAATAATTTTAACTGTTATAGAACTATTTTTTTTTATTTGATTATTGCATGGTTTTTTTTATATTAATTCATTTAGTTTGTTTTTATAAATTCTTAGACAATGTATATTTTTTTATTCATATTTATACATCTATACTTTTAGTTTTTTTATAGTTTTTTTTCTTTTAATTTTATTTAAATCAGTTAAATCCTAAAATTTGAATTTAAATTGATAGTCATTTTAAATTTAATATTGCTTCTTTTTTTCCTTTAGTTTTATTTTTTTTTCTTTTTTTCTCTTTGTTTTTTTTTTTTTTTGCTTCTTCTTTTTTTTCTTTGGATTAGATGATTTTTATGATTTGACTATTTATGCAGTAATCATGATAATTTTAGTTGTTGTGTTTTTTTCCTTTTTCATACAAAAATCTTTTCATTTTTTCAATGATTTTTCAAGACAATTTCATTATTTAAATTGTTCTGACAATAATGTGGACAATAATTTTAACTGTTATAGTAGTGATTATGATAATAACATGAGGATAGATTTTCAATTTATGTATTAATCTTTTTGTTGATAGAACTATTTTTTTTATTTGATTATTGCATGGTTTTTTAATATTAATTCATTTAGTTCGTTTTTATAAATTCTTAGACAATGTATATTTTTTTATTCATATTTATACATCTATACTTTTAGTTTTTTTATAGTTTTTTTTTCTTTTGATTTTATTTAAATCGATTAAATCCTGACATTTAAATTTAAATTGATAGTCATTTTGAAATTAATATTGCTTCTTTTTTTCTTTATTTATTTTTTTTCCTGTTATTTTAATTTGTTTTTTGGATTAAATGATTTTTATGACTTTACTATATACGCAATAGTAATAATAATTTCAGTTATTGGTTTTTTATTACTTTTAGATGATTTTTATTATTTGACTATTTATGCAATGATCATGATAATTTTAGTTTTTATGTTTTTTTTTCTTATTTATACTTAAATCTTTTGCTTTTTTTTCTTATTTTCCAGGATAATTTAATTATTGAGATTATTTTGACAGTAATATTAATAATAATTTTAACTGTTATAATAATGATAATGATAATAACATAAGGATATATTTTCAATTTATATATTCATCTTTTTATGGATAAAACTATTTATTATTTTATACAAATTTATAATTAAAAAATTCTATACAAATTTATTATTTTGTCTAACATTATGTTATAATAAAAAAATCTAACATAATTAATATTTGGCCCTTATACTTTTAATTTTTTTTTCATCCCTTGATTTCTTATTATTTCTATAATGATCCCTGTTATTATTCAATGAATTCTTTAATTCTAGAATAATTATAATAATAATAATATAGTAGTGGTAATTTAATTAATTATTATTTAATAATAATAATAATTTAATTATTTCTCTTGCTTATTTTTTTGTTAATGTTTTTTAAGTTTTTTTTCGTCGAGGTAATTTTATAATATCTATTCTTTTGATAGTAATAACAATGTTGATTTTGATTTTGATTTTGATTTTTTTATTAATGTTTTATTGTTTATATACTCTTTCATATTATTATTATTATTATTATTATTATTATGAATTATAATAATAACAATATTTTAATGCTTTTTCGTGCTTCCTTTTTTTTTATATTTCTTTCTCTCAATATAATTTACTGATTTTTATTGTCTTTATAATAATATGAATGATAAATATTATTTGCTTTTTTCCTTTATTTCTTATTTCTTTTTTATTATTTTAATTTGTTCTTTGGATTAGATAATTTTTATTATTTTACCATTTACACAATAATAATGATTAATTTTTATTAATTATTAATTATTAATTTTTATTAATTATTAATTTTTTATTGTTTACTTATAAAAATATTTTGTTTTTTCTAATGATTTTTCAAGTCAATTTAATTTTTATTATTATTTTAACAGTAATGTTGATAATAATTTTAACTCTTATAACAATAATAATAACAATAATGAGGATGAATTTCTGGACAAATTTATTTTAACTAAATTTATAATACAATTTAAAAATATATATAATTAACATTTTTTACATTTAAAAAAATATTGTGTACCCCGCGGCAACGCGCGGGGGCACTTAGCTAGTTAATTAACATATCACGAGTCGGTCCGCATCATGTTGACTGTCTCAAAAGTTTATGGGTAAAGCACCTTAAGAAAATAATTCACCAAATCTTGTCTCTCTTATAAATTGGATAAATGCAAATTAGTTAAGCCCACAACGAGCCAAATAAATGTTAGTTATGGAATGAGATTTTTCGTTAATAGAAAATGGGCAAAGGGATTCATTTCCTACCCACTTTCCTCTTTCCTCTTAACGAGATATTGGCTGGCGCTTCCTTACAACGAGATTTCTTTTTATCTTGTTTCAATATATGTAATATTTTTGGTTTTTATTTTATAATTTTTTATCCTTTTATATTTTTGATCTTAATGGGATAACTCTTAAATTTTTGTTCGTATTTATGTATTTATGTATCTATATTATTAGTTTTGATTTCTATTTTTTATTGCTATTTATCTTTGTGTTAAATATAACCTGCATTAAAAAACAAAATAAGTTTAACTTTGATGAGGTGAAATGAAAGTAAAACTCTCTTTTATATATGTATAGTGAATCTTTTTTTGTCAATGATTTTACTTGATTTTGATGAAAATTATTTACATGAGTTCGAAAAAACTTTAATAGTGTGATGTTTTGATTTGATGTAGAACAAAGCTTAGATCTTTTGTTTTTTTAATTGATTTGACGAAGGAAAAAAATCTTTTATATAGTTTTTAAAATCTTATCTTAAACTTGGGAGTTTGCGGTCCATCTCATCAACCTAATACCCACTTGCCCTATAGTTTTTTTTTCTCTAGTGATTATCTCTCGACAGGCAGCTTGGCCTTGGGGTAGCTGAGACTTGAACAATCTTCAATTAATTGTCACCAAGTATCTTCGAGCAACTTTTAGCTACATCCATTTGAAAAGTTTTGGTATCACTGAAAAATACCAAGCTACTACATCATTACGCTTATATATATTCTGCAAAGTTTGAATAAAGTATTATGCTTTTTAGCCTCAATTTATCTATTTTAACAATGCACAATGAAATGACTATTTTACTTTTATCATCAAATACTTTTTTTTATTATACATAAACTTTGAATTAATTAGTATTGAAAATTTATAGTAAACCCTTCATTTTTCAACCGAAAATCAACTTAGCAACCCATCACCACTGTTCACGTAATACATTAGCAATATACAATGAATTAATTCACTTTGCAATATTCACTTGTCTTTTTTTGGGGGTGCTGACCTAGCTTGGTCCAGCCCAAATAAAGCATTTGGGTTGAACCCAACATAAGCCAGAAAAAAATAAAAAGAAATTAAAACTCCAAAAATTTAAATTTAAATTTCAAAGTTTTTGTTTTATCAAATGTTTTTCTATCATTTTTTATTTAATACTAGTATGCAGATCTATCTTGAAGTATATAGACTTGGTATAAACAAATATGACTTTTCTCTGAAATTAAAAAAAATCCTAATTTGATTTTTTTTAAATGTATTTTCTTTTCATGCATATGGCCGAATTCTAAAATGTTTCTAGCATATTTTCACAAAAACATGAATTTTTTTCTCGTGTTTGAAAATGAAAAATGGATATCGTAACTAGTTTTGATTACTTGTTAAAGTTTGACCAATATATCAAAAATCTTTTTGACAACAATTTTGTTCATTTTATTTAGGTGTAGATTTTAATATGTGGGCATGTAAAATTAGATTGTAAAATACAATCTTAGATATTTAAAATACAACAATGCAATTCTATAGTTGAGATCTTAGAACAATTAGGTTTTTGATCCAATAAGATAGAGAATCTCTTATGAAAAGAGATCTACATCGAACCTTAAAATCTAACGAATACAAATTGACATAAAAAATAATTAAATAATGATGTAGCTTAACTTAGATAAGATGCATTAGAGGTGACGCATCTTCTCTTTACACAACAAATTTTTTTACCTGAATTATCATAAACCATTAAATTTTCTAATATCCTTAATGGATCTTGAATTTTATCAAAAAAAACTTTTTTCCACACCCTCCATTTACAGAGATGGCAAAGAAAAAACAATCATCGCGACAAGACCAATAAAATTTACTAATCTATTCTAACGTATCATATGATCTTAGCAAGGTAACCTATGAGTAAAATTAAATTTAAATTGGACTAAACGCCACTTTGTTCTCGAGGCATAATAGTAGCGGTAAATTGTATTCCGACACCATTTTTAAAGGGAAATCATGGGATTCATTTGATCTTTAATGCATTAAATTTTATATATTTATTTTGAACCATTTTTAAAATTAATTAAGTAAAATTATATATTTTGCTTGTTGAATGGATTAATGCATCTACGCTCTTGATGTTTAGGAAACTTGTTTTCTTGACAACAAGCATGAAAATAAGATCCATAAGATGAAGCTAAATAATAGCTAAGAGTAAGAATTTTTTATCCTCACATGTCACGATTATCAGCCATGGGGAAGCAGCAGCAGCTGCTGCTGCTGTAAAATATTAATAATTCATCGCGCATGGTTTCATGACCAACCACATTGGGACCCCATTAGTAAAAATTGACACTACTCTAATTCTTATACACCCAAAATATCTGTTCCAATAACAAAAGGAAAAGGACAACACTCTTTAGTGGTGATCTTTGGTGTTGCTGCTATTGTATGAATCTTTGATTCTAGAACATGGGCAAAATAAATGCTTAATTAGGAAGGGCATTTGCTATGCTCGGATTTGAAGTCTAGTTGCTGTCATGCATATGCATGCACTGGGAGTCAAGGTTTTGAAGATAAGAGATTTTAAGCTTCGATATTTTTTTATTCATTACAAATGAAAATATATTAATTTGGAAGCAGATTTAGGATTTGTTTGGGATGGTGTTGTAACTTTACCAAGAACACGATTATTTCCATGCTTGTGGTTATGACTTGTTGTCGCCATGACACAGTTTTGATCTCTATGTGGACAGTCTTGAAGGGTACGATTCTTGGGTTCCAATCTAGAAACGAGTTGAAAGGGATTTTCGAGACTGAGAAAGCTCTCCTTCAGCTCTCACAAAGCAATACAAAAGTATGCTTCTTCTTTTTTACGCGGTAATTTTTGTTAAGGAACCATCTCACCTAAAAACTTAAACTTGTAAATGAGGCCCCATAATATGATTTATATTATTCTCTAATACACCCCCTCAAGTGAAAGTCCTTTGGGCTTGAAACTTGCACAGGCTCACATTACCTTGTGCTTAATTTTTATCAAATAGAATGGGGGTGGTGAGATTTGAACTCGTGACCGCTGGGTCAAGAAGGCTCTGATACCATGTTAAGAAACCAACTCACCTAAAAGCTTAAGCTTGTAAGTGAGGCCCATAATATGATTTATATTATTCTCTAACAATTTTCTTAAGAATTAGATTACAGAACGAGAGTTGATTAATCTTCTCTATGTTAAGTATACATTGATTGTGAAAAACATTTCACATAGAAACTATATGTTTTTTCATGACTGGTTGATGGTCTTGACTAATGGCTGTTTGATTTGCCTAATTAAATAACTTATTAAGAATTTGATGCTTAAATCAATATATGTATGAGGTTTTGACTTGACTTGATAACTAGCTATTAGGGATAATTACATAATTTTACAGGTTTTATTTAAAGGGATTGAGTCAATATTTTTTACATTTATAATAAACATTGAAATGACTATTTTACTTTTATCATCAAATCCTTCTCTTATTTTACATAAACTTTGAATTATTTAGTATTAAAAAGTAAAGTATTCAAATCAATATGTGATAATTTACAAGATCATGCTATCATTTCTACAATATAAGATAGGTGGCTCTCATTAAATTCCTTTTATGTATAGCCACCAAATCTTCCTTCTCTTTTCTGTCATACTGGACTCGTCTGATTTCTAATCTCTTAAGTCATTATTGTAATATTCAAACCATACTCCCAAACCTAAGCCTTTGCATTGAATGTTTCTAAATCATAAATAAAAATTGAAGAGACCTATCATACTCTTTTCTGGGTTGTTTTCAAAATTTACTAAAAATAAAAAATGAAAAAGGCTAACATGGTTGAAAAATCAAATTGAAAATTTTGGATGGATTCTAGAGCCCAATCGTATTTCTATTATACCATAAAATGAAGAAAAATACAGATTCAAGGCTAAAATAAATTATTATTAGAAAAAATCCGTATAAAAATTAAGTCAAAAAACATAATTATATTGTTAATAGGACAATTTGATTTAATTATGGGCAAATTCAAAGTTTAATTATGTTTAGAAATTAATTTACGGTTAAATTGAAGGAGATTAATTAAGTGTATATTAAATTGGTCAAATTAATTTTATGAAGAGCTTCATTGGTGAAAAATTAAGTTTCGAATCCTAAGTCAGGTTTAATTGAGAAGATTGGAAGTTTTGGAGACCAAATATAAGTTTTACCAAGTCAATTAATTGAAATGAGGGGTAAATCAATGTTTTGGGGTCAATTAGGAGCAATATTGAAGAAATTCAAGTCCAAGGATCATAGTGAAAATGCACGTAAATTTAGGGGTTCTATTGAAGTTTAACAGGGGTTTAATTGCACAAAACTAATAGTTTTGGACCAATTAGGGATAAAATCAGAGCAACCACAAGATAGAGGATCAAATTGAATTTTGGAAGAGAGAAAAAGAGAGAGGACCAGATGACATGTCATTTGGTCTATTATTGTGTCCAGACAATACTCTCTGGTCACTATTCATTTTCTTCCCTAACATTTCCCTGAAAATCTTGCTTTGGTACCAACTATGCAAGTGCATTTAATCCCTTTATCCTTCATTTTGAAGCTCAAAGTGGATTGCATATTGATCGTATTTAATATTTAGTAATTAACCATATATATATATATATATATAATCGTGAAGATGATCAATCTATTACAGAATAATATAAATAATATTTTGGGATTTCACCTGACAGCTTAAACTTTTAGGCAAGATGGTTCCTTAACATGGTATCAAAACCTTGTTAACCTAGTGGTCACAAGTTCAAATCTCACCACTTTCATTCTATTTGATAACAATCAAGCACAAGGTAGTGTGGGCTTATGCAAGTTTCAAACACAAAGGGTTTTCACTTAAGGGGGTGTGTTAGAGAATAATATACATTATATTCTGGGACTTCACCTCACCTAACAGCTTAAGTTTTTAGGTAAGATGGTTTCTTGAAACAATCAACAACTAGGTAATGAATCGATGGATCTTATAGTGCAATTAGTTTATATAACATGGTCTCAACAAGTCTTTAAAGCTCTTAAACTATATTCTCTAGGCTTGTGGTTCATATTAGATTGCAATGGTTTCTTTATTAGTCGTTAGGTAATGCGATGCAAACTATATTTTAAGTAAAAAACAGTTTGCAATCGTTTGGTAACAAATGCACAACAATTTTAATCTCCATGTGACCCACCAAAAACACGGTCAAACCACCGTTTAACTAAAGCAATATTTTGAAGCTTTTGTTGTGTTTCTTTTGCCTGCATTTCATTTGTGTGTGCAGAGGATGATTTGCAAAAACAATACATTAACACGTATAAAGAGGAAGAAGACGATGGTTGTGCGTAAAAACAATACAACTCTCTCGGTTGCAGGTTTCTTTCACTAGAAACAGCCACGGATACACCTCTCTCTCTCCTCAGTAGTCATCGGCAAGCATCACTAGCTACTCCTTCGGCATCGGCAAACTCTCCTCTTCACCAGCAGCACCTACACCGTCCATTCTTCCCCCATAGCTCCAGCATCAGCAGTAATAGCGATATAGTGCAACAACCTTTTGATGCTAATCCCGACTATCACAGGCCACCATTTATGACGCCGCCATCATAAAAAGAACCACCTCGACCTCCTCTACCCGTAGGTATCAACAGGTGAGCCTCTCGTTACGATCAACCATGTTACTGTGCACGTGTTACGTGAATAGTAACTGCTTGAATTAATTCACGGTGAAAAGTGCAGTGCAGCGCACCGTTTTGTGTTTTTTTGGAACTCTTGAGCCGGGCTGGACCTCCTCTCGGCCCGACCCAAATCCAACAGAGTTGGGCCCTTTTCGCCCAACTTGGTTAGGCCAGCACATTTAGTTTAGGATAGGCCCAATCTATTTTTTTGTAAGAAAAAATAAAAATCATATTTTAAAAAAATAAAAAATTATGTAGATAGAGATCAACCCTGATGAAAGGGAAAGATGTGTAACTTCATTTCAGTCCACAACCCCGTTGCTTTCCGATTAATTATGGATCAAAAAATTACAACTGGATTTGACCTTAGAATTATATCTCCACAACATGTAGATAGAGATCCTGAAACAACACTATTTATGGATCACAAATGTTATTCCTGATGATATTTTACCACATGTTATTCATCAATCAAATAGCAAGAGATCGCGGAGGCCTTGATTTATAAATATAGGTCGTGATGGAATTGCAAGTAGTTTGATGGAAGAATAAAAACGAGTGTCTAATTTACTTGAACTATTAATTACATTTATTATGATGATAATTATATCTACAATATTTTAAAAAATATATATGTGTGTCCTTCAAAGTAATTTCACAAGTTGACAATAATATGAAAGCATGATAACCAAACACACGAAACTACTCTTCATTAAACCTCAAACTTAACCACATTTTGAATCAAATACTTAAATTTCAGTTACAAACCATAGCTAAAAACGTTTTCAAGAAACCATTTTTTTTTAACTTCAACCACAACAACAACCACAATACCAAATACACCCTTAGTCACGTTCAAGTCATGACAAGCTTTTAGCCCTAGTTTCCCTTTGAATCATTAATATTAAAAATAATTTAAAAAATAACCACTACTATATTTTTAAACAACCTTTAATTTAAAAAAATAAGGGATAGAAACTGATCAGCCATCCTTGATGGATAATCAAAACACTGAATTAAAAAAAATCTTTAGTTACGAGCATATGTTGGGAGAAACTGCTCTGTTTTGGCCGTTTCCACCCTTTTGGAAACTAACAAATACATTTAAACACTTCTCGTTTCTGTTCACTTGTCTTCTTATGATTTGATTTTTGGATAATCTTAAAATCAAATCATAAGAAGACAAGTTAATATGACATGGGTCAAAGGGTGAGTGATGAACCTCGAGCCCATTTTTGACATGATTTTATTTTCTATAAACAAATATATATATAAGCATGCGTTTGGAGTACGGTATGACTTGCAGTGGAACGAGCTACAGAAGACTTGCAAGTGAAATTCCAATTTATTTCGTATGATACATGATCTTGGAACAATTCATGCTTGCTAGACTTAAAATACTAATAATTGCAGGACATGAGACCGGAATATTGGAGTGGATATAAAATGACAATGGAAGGAAGGGTTCAGACTTATAATTCCTTTTTGATAATTAACTATTTATCAAGGATAAACCTCAATGAGTCCTCTAACTCCCAGCACAGGATTTATCTTGTAGTTGCTGAAACCAGCAGCAAAGAAAAGCTTAGCCCATTCGTCTTCACTTCTCTCTCGACCAGTGACGCAAGCCATCATATACATGTCCAAGAACAGTTGCGTCTCAATTGAGTTCTCATCCCAATTTCGGTTCCCCATAATCATCTCCATGATTATCACTTTTCCTCCAATGTTCCCGTTTCTTCCAATCGCTTCTTTGCATTGCTTCAGTATCTTCACACATTCTTCATCACTCCAATCATGTAATATCCACTGCTCATTGTTTGCCACGACAAAAATATATAAACAGTAGAGTTTAGCAACAAATCACAAAACCATTGATATGAAACAGCATTCTACACGTAGAATTTTTACAAATCTCAACGTTTTCACATATTTTTGAAGTGGGAATTCGTAAGTAATATATGAAAAGAACAAAAATCCAAAACACAGCACATCACGGATCAAGGGCTATGGAGTGGAGACGCATATAAATTAAGTGGTTTAATCTACGTACCTTCAGTAGAATTGCATCTGCAGAAGGCACCGACTCGAACATGTCTCCTCCAACGAATTTCATGTTCTTACTGCCTTGCAATCCCGAAACCACATGTGGAAGATCAAAAACAGTGCAGTTCGTGGTGGGAAATGTTTCAGCTATGCACTTAGCCATGACTCCAGTACCTCCCCCAACATCCACCAATGACTTCAACCCCTCAAACACCCCCTTACATTTTTTCATCACCACCCCACAGGCCAGTACACAATCGCTAGCCATGGCTTCGTTAAAAAGATTATTGAGTCTCGCATTTTCGCCGGCAAGTTCCCACATGCACTTTCCATGGGCAGTGTTAAATGCGGTGAGATCTTCATTTTGAAACCAAGTGCTCAAACACTGAAATGGTTCCATTGGAACTGGATCAACCCAGAAAAGAAGCATTGGTCTAACACTCAAGGGATTGCCCTTGAGAAGGAAACGAGAGGCAGGGGTAAGGGAATAGCCTTCATGTTGGGGATCATCACCAACTTTTTTCAGTGAAAAGATATCAGAGTGAACAAGAATGCGCATGAGGCGATAGAGATATTGAGCTTTTGATGGGTGGATTGGTAGGGAAGAAACAAGCTCAGAGAGTGTTATGGGTTTGCCATGATTTTGGATCGCATCTGGGATGTCTAGTTGAACTGCACATTTCAGGGCCATGGAATTTATGAAGGCGAGGGCATGGTTCCATACACGGGTTTGAGCTTGAAGGAGCTCATCAGCGCCTTCCTCATTAATCAACTCCATGGATTTTCCTAGCATTAGTTGTTGATTTTGAACTACGCTTGAATCTCTATATATAACTCTACAACCAGGGAGAACTGAAAGAACTTTATGCTTCTACGTCAAGGATAGTTTTTTTCCCAGTATTTTATTTTATTATCAGATTAATCAGAGTTTAAGACAGTCGTCATTTTTTTTTTAAAATACAATCATCTTCTAAGATTTTTTCTGGTGTAAAAAGTAATAATCTGGCCCATGACATCATGGAAGCCACCAATCAAGTATCCACTAAATTAAAAATTAAGTCTAATAAAAAGAGGATGAAAAATGTTCTTTTTTTCTTAAAGATTTTTACAGTTAAAAAAATGAAAAATATTGTTGATAAAAAAACAATAATTAAAATGGTACAAGGCCCACTACTCCTCGTTATTGTTTTATATATAGAAAATAATATTTAAAATATGTAATAATATTAAAAAAATAATAAATTACACATATTAGGATATGTAATTATATAACATATAAAAATGTATTCACCTGATATCTTAATTTACCGTAAAATTGTTTTATTTTATACAATATTACTCTACAATACATTATAACAAGGAAACGTCACAGTTGTTCCATTTTGCTTCATGCTTCGTTATATATAAACTATCACCTGACCTTGACGCAATGATTATCTGCCTATGGTTATTTATTTTCTGTTAAATGTGACTGCCACCAGACTATATTACCAGGGTCGGAAAATTGTTGGAAAAAACTTTTGAGCATGATCTAAATGTTGAATTTTAGGTTATGAAAGTTTGTTAAACTAGATTGTCTAGTATAGTAATCCTATAAATAATGAGGCTTATGATGAGGCTATCTAGGAGTGTGATTAAAGTTATTTTTTAAAATGTTTTTATTTAGAAATATATTAAAATAATATTTTTTTTATAATTTATAAAAATTATTTTTGATATCAGTATATCAAAATGATCTAATAACACATGAAAATTAATTAGATTTGCCAGAAGTTGAAATTCCTCAGGAAAACTAAAATTTAAGAGCTCCAAACACGTGTTTAATTATGAAAGCTCATTGGATCACAAATGACCAAAGCTCATTGGATCATTAGAGAAGATGTACATGTATTAGATTAATGTCTTATAAAAAATGCTGATACTATAAGCTTCCGGCATAATTTGAAAAAGTATTACCATGTGATAAAATTTGAAGATAATGGCCTTTGATGGGGTTTTATGATAGTTGTTGGGATTTGTTTTCTTAGATAATGACTAGCTTGCTTGTATTTCAAATTATTCCCACAAGCCGTATAGATCATGACTATATAAACTTATAATTATCATCATATTAATAATTATAAGGTTCAAATCTTTACAGGGAAACAAATTTTTTAGTCTCATTTCTTTTATGACTGGGTTACCTACTAGATTTGGTGGGGTTTGTTGCTATTTGACTTGTAGGCATAGTTGTGATGTGGCTTGTTTTCCTAATGACAGGTGTAATTTGTTTTTGGAGAATTAACTGTATCATTCATGGAGAAATTGGCACTCATGCTGGTTGCTTGTTGGTTAATTTGTCATGCTATGGCTGTTGTATCGTATGTATTATTGGTTAAATTGTTAGTGATAGGTGGTGATGAAGTCCCCAAGAATTCAAGAAAAAAACTTTTATAAGATTTGTAAAATCTTATTTAGACTTGGGAGTTAGCGGTCCATCCCATCAACCTAATCCCCCCCTGCCCTATCAAAATAATTTTTTTCTGTAGTGATTATCTCTCGAATAGGCAGCTTGGCCCCGGGGTAGCTGAGACTTGAACAATCTTCAATTAATTGTCACCACATATCTTCGACCAACTTTTAGCTACAAGACGGTGTTTCATATAAGATAGATTGCTCGCATTGAATTCCTTTGATGTATAGCCACCAAATCTTCCTTCTCTTTTCTGCCATACTTGTATGGTTTCAAATCTCTTTAAGTCATTATTGTAGTATTCAAACCATACTCCGAATCCTAAACAAAATAGATATCATAATCAATTTATTATTATCATTTAGAATTTGGTTAAATATCAAAAATCTTTTAATAGATATTTTATTCATTTTATTTAGCTGTAAATTTTTTAAATTTTAACATGTGGGTGTGAAATTACATCGTAAAATACTGATTTAGAGATTAAAAATACAACAATGCATTGTTAAAATTTAGTCTTTAGAACGACTTGGTTTTTGACCCGATAAGGTAAAGACTTCTTTACGAAGAGAGATATACATCGAATCGTAAAAAAAAAAAACAATGAATAGAAATTTGATCTAAAAAAACAAATCAAACAATATTATAGCTTAACTTAGATAAAATGCACTGGATGATTTGTTTTTCCCTTAAATAACAAGTCCTACTACTCAAATTCTCCTAGATTCCTAAATTTACTAATGACCTTAATACTAGATAACTTCTAATAATCATGATTATAATTTTATAACTATAAAAAAAATATTTCTTCACGGCTCTGTCTGCATGGATAATAGTAAAATGTTCAAGGATGACGCGAAAAACATCCATCGCGACAAGACCAAAAAAGTTAACTAATCTATTCGAGCTTATCATATCATTTCAGCAAGGTAACTCAACAGCAAAATTAAATAAACTAAACGGCCCTTTGCTCTCGTAGGCATAATACTAAGTGTGATCTCGCTGGTAAATAGTATGCCGACACCATTTATTAAGTGATTGATTAGTGATAAGCAAAAGATTTAACTTTGTGGACGAGAGGCATGGGATGCAATTAATCTTTAATGCATATAATTTTATAAATTTATATCAAGTCTCCTATATCGATCGTTTGGTTATCTTTTAACTCTATCTCCGTTATTTTAAAAAATACATTATTTTACTTCTTGTAGTTTATATATTGAATAATATTTTACATCTATAAAATAAATGAGTACATAGTCGCAATTATTTATAAAAATTACTGTTTTATTTTTATAATAAGTAACAAACTCTAATAAAATTATCACTTCCTCAAGTTTAGGTTGAAAAATAATAATCATATGGTTGTCAAGCTCAAGGCTCTGAATGACACGTGTAGCCAGGATAAGGTGGAAACAAGAAAGGTAGAGAAAGGTCGGGGGGGGGGGACAAAGATCCAATTAGTCTTCTGATATGAAACTTAAAATTTGACACTGGAATCCCATTACAAAAAACCCTTGCTTCATGTTTGAAATTGCCGATTAAGTAGAGAACACGGCCTTCCACCTGGAGAATTGTTAGCCTAGGGTTTCAGAGGTAGCAAATTTGGGACAAAACTCCCACGTTTTGCCTCTGGTGTCGTATGCATGAAAAAGTGTGGATTGAACTATTTTGTGGGCCTATAAAAAATATCGTGAAACGTGAGCACGGTTGTAAAATCATGAGTTGAATTTTAAAATTTTATAGTTTTACGAGTCAATATGAATTTACGAGCTAATTCAAACTAAACTCAAAAATTAGTAAAATCAGACTTGACTCATGCAAAATTAGTAAAATCGATCCGATTTTTAGAGTTTACTAATTTTGTTATATGAAGAACCAAGTTAGTTTTGAATTTGGCCTTATAATGATTGCTGACAATTTTATAAGATCAAACATATCTTCCAAACTTTAAATTGGATCTAGTTGATATTTTATAGGGAAATATTAGATACATGAAATATTGTTTTGTTAAATTTTTAGATTAAACAAAGTTCAGAAAAATATTATTTCAGAGAGTCAAAGTTACTCGATAAATCTTATCAAATCAGTAAAACTAGATATTCATGTTTTGTTTTGAGCACATCTAGAGTTATAAATAAAATCTAGTTGCTATTCTATGTTGTCACCCAATTTTGGGTCACTCCCCAAAACTACCCGAAAATAACAAAATAAAATAAAATAAAGGGGTCTAATGTTAGCAAGTCAATCGAGGTGAAATATTGGATGTTTTCGAAAACTCGATCGTATCCCTTTTGCACCCGAAAATAAAGAAAATCACAGATTAAAGGTCGAAATAATTTATTATCGGATAAATCTGCGTAAAAACTAAGCAAAAAAAATAATTATATTTTACAGGTCAATTCGATCTAATTGTTGGTTTAAATTATAATTGTATTTTCAGAATTAATTTTTTGGGTCCAGTTTAAGGATTTAACTATACTTTAAATTGTTCGAATTAATTTTACTAAGGGTTTCGTTAATAAGAAATAAATTTTTGAAATTTAATTTGGTTTCAATTGATGAAATTGAAATTTTCGAAGACCAATTTGATTTTTTCAAGTCAATTATGCGAAATCGGGGCCGAATTGGACAAGTTTAGAGTTTAATGGTCGATTGATATTAAATCGTGAAAATCAGGAACCAAGGACCAAAATAAAAAATCACACAAAGCTAAGGTTGAAATTGAATTTTTAAGGGGATATAATTGCGCAAACTCACAAGTTCAAATCCAATTGGGGGCAAATAAAGAAATTATAAATTGGAGGACCAAATCAGATTTTACCTTCTAAAAATTTTGAAATCTGCATGCACTGTTACGGCATGCATTGATTTCGAATTTTCCAGGCACTTAATTCACGTTGATCACGGCAAAACAACTCAGATTTTTCTTCCCATATAAATTTTGATCTTCTTCCCGAATTCATCTCCATCAATCAGCAAAACAGATCAAATTTCCTTCCTATTCAGTCGCGATTTTCTTCCCGTCTCACCTCCATCACAGCAAGGCAGATCAGAGTTTTTCCCTAATCAATCGTGATTTCCTCCTTGATTTATCTCCAGCAATATCGTTTCCTGATTCTCCCCCATTTCTCCCTGATTCTCCTTTGATTCATTTTCCTTAAAAGTTCGGGTCTCAACTGTTATAAATAACAGTTTACGCAAGGAAGGAAAAAGAGAAACGCAGGAACAGGGGGGCCAAAAAAAAAAGGAAAAGGAAGAGGAACAGAGAAGAAAACGAAAAACAGAGGAGAGTAGAGGAGGGATTTTACGTGAGAAATCAGTGTTAAAATCCACGCAGAAGTAGAGAAAAAAGTTGCAGAGCCATGCGTTAATCTTTTCCTACCCTTCCCAGCATTCTCTCTTGTTTTTCTGCCTCTCTCTCTCTGAAAAAAACCAGAGCCCTGTTTCTCTCTCATTCTCGGCCAAGCCAAGCATCACCACCGTCGACCACCCATATCACTCCTTATCATCAACATAAGCCACCCCCCAACCGTAGCAACTCATCCAGCACCTCAGGAGAAGGAAGAGACGAAGATAGCCGAGGCAGCAGCAGCCCCTACAACGTGACAGCAGGTTTTCCGACGACCCTTCCGGCCACCTCAGGCCACCATTTCTGACGAGACAATGACCAGAAGAACCACCTCGACGTCCTCTACACGAATGTATTAACAGGTAAGCCATTCTTCACACTCGAAAATCCCCATTTTTACTGTTCATCGTCGTTTTCATGCAAAGTGTCCCGGTTACTGTTTATAAACAGTAACCGGGACGGGAAAAGAAAAAAAAGAAAAAAAATAAAAATAGGGAAAATATATAAAAATATATAAAAATATATAAAAATATAAATTTTTGTAGAAAATATCTATAACAAAAATGTGGTTTTATGCATACGGCCAATACACTATCATATTTTAAAAAAAAAATCTTTTTGTTCAAAAAATATATATTACCTTGGAATTTTAAGAAAAATGTATTTTAGCATGGATTTCGCAAAGAAAAAAAATATTTCTTGCATTCTTGGATTTTACAACATGTTTGTAAAATACAAAGGGTATTGGCCAATATTTCAAAAAAATATAAAATCTTATTTTTTGGGTAATTTATTATTCACCGTCGGTATTTGGATAAATAAATCCTAAAGGGGTTAATATCCAAAATATTCGACGGGAATGATATGCTATTATTCACTGTTGGTATTTGGGTAAATAAATCCTAAGGGGTTAATATCCAAAATATTCGACGGGAATGATATGCTATTATTCACTGTCGGTATTTGGATAAATAAATCCTAAAGGAGTTAATATCCAAAATATTCGGCAGGAATAATATGATATTATTCACTATCGGTGTTTGGATAATTAAATCTTAAGGGGTTAATATCCAAAATATTCGGCAGAGTAATATCCCATTTGCCATTTAATTAACATATGTTTTGAGTCATAACAAATCATAAGCAAACCAAACGTCAATCAGCTTACCTTAGGTAGGGCGTACTAGGGGTGCTAAAACCTTCCCTTTACACAACCAGTCCCTTACCCTAGAATCTCTGAAAGACCAGTTTTAGGTTTCCTAGTAACCATAATACTAGGTGGCGACTCCCTTTTTCACGAAAATAAAGATTAGACCCCCGACATTGAATTCCCCGCGCACTGGGGAAAGTCGTCACGACGCCGCAAACCGAATTTATTTTTTGGGGTGCGACAGAATGGCGACTCCACTGGGGACTTTGACTAGGCTTGATAATTTTGTTTGTTTATAATATGTTGATTTTTTTTAATGATTTATATTTTAGCGTGCATCTTTACATTCTATCCTACATGACATATCGAATATGAAAAAATGTCTTATCATGCATCACCTTTACTATTTTTTAGGGCACACACACTAAACTTTAAGTTAGGTGGGGGACTAGCAGCTTACCTATGACTTGAGTCAAGGTTGAAGTTTGTGTAAACCCCAACTCTTCGCTGAGTGTTTAGACTGGTAGTGATTGGTATACATGCCATCCCGCTATCTGCTAAACCCCCATATCGCCTTTACGAGGGTGATCACTGGGACAGCAAGAGACCCTCCTTAGAGACCAAGTAGTAAACCTACCCCATGTCTCACGTACGAGAATTAGAACCAATCATTAAGGTGTATGTTCCCTCCATTTTTGTTTTGCATTATGACAAACTCTTCTCGAAGCATTTTTGAATTTATGATTTTTGAGTGACACAGTGGCCATCACTTAGGAAATTTTCATTGTAGGGTTTAAGAAAAAATCAATTTTTTTTTTATGATCATGTGTCACACCTCGAAGGGCAAGTCTACCAAAAAAAAATGCATATACATGCATTCCCACAGTTTTAAATAGGGCTCCCCCAATCTATCATCCTCTGAAAGGTCAAGAGTTTGAAATTTGATATTGTTAAGGAAAATTCACACCCAAAGAAATATCATTCGGGTTTTTTTTTTTACAAGCCAGCAACAAAGCTTTTCCGCTTTCCAAGGAATTTAGTTGGGGCATATGCTCTGGTATTATCTGCATAATGTTAATGCATCATTAGTGGAGTTTAAGGAAATTCAGGTTTCATTTTAAGAAGCGCGGGTAGCTCATATATGAATCCATTATCAGAAACCAGACATCAGTCAAAAAAGGTTATACAGTCCATTTAAGTATCATTGGATTTCTATCCTGGTCATGGAGAGTGTGTTGCGGCAGTGTCAAAATAAGAAATTTATGCAGCCATGCACAGTAGACCACTTTATTTGGCGAGCAAAGATAAAATATCCCGAGTGTGGGAACATAATATGGGATTGCTGAATCTATTCTGGTGTCTGAGAGTTTGAAGTATATGCAATGAAAGATTACATTGCTCAAGGAAGTGAAACTGCCGCAAGAGAGTTTTCTCGTTGTCTAGCATGATTTGCGTACTTTGGTAATTTGGCGAGCAAAGAGAAAATATCCCGAGTGTGGGAACATAATATGGGATTGCTGAATCTATTCTGGTGTCTGAGAGTTTGAAACATATGCACTGAAAGATTACATTGCTCAAGGAAGTGAAACTGCCGCAAGAGAGTTTTCTCGTCGTCTAGCATGATTTGCGTACTTTGGTAATTTGTCTAGAGTGCTTTCTAGCGTGATTTCACTTTTATGTCCAATAAGGAAAAGCGAAAAAAAATCTCTTTTAGGAACCTTAAAAAACAGATCTTTCGCAACAACACCTGCACTTTGCATTAAGAATGAATGGTTGAATTTTAAAACACGTAAGAGATTTAACATAATTCATGAAATTAATAAGTTTGGGAACCCATTAAGGAGAAGCTTTAAGCCCTAAACATGGTCAATGAAGAAAGTTACAGAAAGCTTAGGATTGGGACTCTGGTCACACAAAAGGAAAGAGATGATGTGATTACATAGATATTTCTGCTGGGTCTCATAAGGACATGCCTAGATAGGATACAGATATCACAGTACACAGGGAATCGCTAAAAAAAACGCAAGTCGATCAAAAAAAAAAAAAGCCCATCTGGAAGTTTAGATCAAAATAAAGGCAAAAATTTCAAAACTAATGAATTGTGTTTTTAGGTAGTCAAAATCCACAGGGGCATCAAACATTGTAAAAAAAAATAAAAAAAATAAAAAACAAAAAGAGAATAGGAGGAGAAGAAAGGATAGAGTTTTGTGTGGGCTTTAAGGTCTTTAAATCAGGTTAGCTCTAAAGATAATGTTCCCCAGATATAGACATGTTAATTGATAATGCAGCTCGTAACCCCATATATTCTTTTATGGACGGATTTTTGAGCTACGATCAGATAAAAATGGTTCCAAAAGCTAAGACTTTACTTAGAACACCTATCTAAGCTAATGGGATAATTTAAGAAATAGAGTTCACACATCTAGGAAAGAAGAAATCAGTTTTGGATATTTCGACCACACTAGCTTCTATGTTTAGAATGAACTTCGGGCAAACTTACACATTGATATCAGAAATAACTCAGCTCATTATGGTTAAGTTGAAGAAAAATAGATGGAAACCCCTAGTACTACGGTATTAAAAATTTCATCCGAAAATAGACTTATCCCCTGGGCATCCCAAACCGAAAAGAAGACCTTGAGTAGACTAGCAATGAATTTTTTATCTTGATGGAGAAGTTTTCTACAAGAGGTCATCCGACGAGACTTTACTAAGAGGCCTAGATGAAGTTGAAGCCAAAGGTGCATTACGAGAAGTCCATGAAGGGATTTACTCAACGCATGCAAGAGGACATGATGGCTGAAAAAAAAAATACAAAGAGTTGATTATTTTTGAACGACACTAGAGAAGGATTGCATTGACTATGTCCGCAAGTGTCATAAATGAAAAAATCAATGTCCCTCCGGCCCCTTTATTTCACTTGATATCTCTAGGCCTTTTTGCAATGTGGGGAATTGGTGTGATTGGGTCCATCAACCCAAAAGCCAAAAATGATCATAGGTTCATTCTCATGGCTACCAACTACTTTACAAACGGGGAGAAGATGAGTCATTTGCTCATATAACAAAAAAATGGTCAAGAAATTTGTTGAGAGAGTTTTGATATGTCGGTACGGACCACCATCAAAGATTATAACTGATAATGCACAGAACATCAACGAAAAGTTAATAACAGAACTCTCAAATTCCTCACCTTATAGACTAAAGATGAAAGATGCGGTAGAAGTTGTTAATAAGAATGCCAAAAAAAAAAAATTAGACACCGAACTAGATGAAGTAGAATGGGCAGAAGTCAGATATGAACAATTGAATTTGATTAACAAAAACGGCTAATTTGACATCATTAATTATACCTAAGAAGGATGGCCAAAACACATGACCAGAAAGTTTGACCTCAAAAATTCTAAGAAAGAGATCCGATACTGAAGGAAATATTACTTGTACCAGGATGAGATCAGAGTCAAGGGCCCCCAACTACAAAGATTTTTATGTGGTGAAGAATTTGTTTTCAGGAGGAGTTTTGTTATGGATGGGGAAGGATTTAGTTAGGCCTGTGGATTCTCACTCTATAAAAATCATACCTCATATTTCGGAACCGCCCAATCAATTCAACCAGGAATTCTTATTACAAGAAATGATGACTTAATGATAGGACAAGAAAGACTTACAAAAAAAAAAATTTAATCGGATTTACAAAATCCTTGACTATCATTGAAAAGCCCGGTAGTCAAAAGCGAATGTGAATTTTGATAGAAATGCAACTAATTTCACATTAGCTTGGGGGCAAGAAACACAAGCAAATAATGATTCATGGAATTCATCAAATTCATAGCGACAATAAATATATATTGGTGACCAGTAGATAAATGAGCATCAGCTCAAGGCAGGATTGCTTAAGCAGAATATAATCTCAAACAACGGTTGAGATTAACATCGCATTGAGGAGCACCTTCAGAAATATCAACTTACTCGCGAATTTGGTTGTCTCCAAAATATCTTGTCGCATGAGTTGCATTGTTGATAAAAGTCGAAAAGTATATGGGCCACCAAGACTAATTGTGGGATAACTGATTTTGAAGCCCATCGACTCGAGGTTCAGTTCATAGCATGGACATGAGAAGAAAAACCTCATTAATGACAACATTAGAATTCTTCACATGGATTGAGGAAAATTTGTTTAGAAGAAATTTAGTCTACAGCATGATCACATTTGCAAAAATTCAAGGTGAATGAGGACATATGGAAATACAATTAATGAAAACTCCATGACTGATGGACAACCAAAGATGAAGTCAGCATTTGGAAAGTTTTGCAATGATTTGTTAGCATAACACACACAAGTCCAAGAACTGTTATTGAAAGAATCAAATAAAATGGATGACTTGTTACACCCTTTCATGATGAATCAAGCAACACCACGCTTGGGGGCATGGTCAGATTTTGATAAAAGCAAATCGCAGATAGCCCATAATAAGCAATGCGCTTGCGTTGAGTGGATGAATGACTTATGACAAACTTCAATGAGCCATCCAATCAGAGAAGCCTACAAAGCTTTGAAGATTAGGCAAAGGCATCATATGATAATGGAGCATTAGAGAAAGGGGACCTATGTTTTCAAAAGAGGTAACGAAAGCATGCACGTTATATTATCATAGCACTAACTTGACAGGAAAGGTTTGATGAAAGTATGTCACCCCAAATTTTGGAAAATATGGAGAAGCAGAATCTCAAGTGAATGAAACCATGGAAGAGAATATGAATTGAGGTCCAATGCTGTTTCATTCCTCCAGATGGGTAGGTCACCCAGAAAAATGAGACCACGCTAGCCGGGCCGATCACTCATAATAGTGAGACCTCTCTATTTTTTTTCATCCGGGTCGGTCACCCAGAAAAATGAGACCACGCTAGCCGGGCCGGTCACCCGTAATAGTGAGACCTCTCTATTTTTTTTCATCCGGGTAGGTCACCCAGAAAAATGAGACCATGCTAACCGGGTAGGTCATCCAGAAAAATGAGGCCATCCTAACCGGGCAGGTCACCCAGAAAAATGAGGCCATTCTAACTGGGTATGTCGCCCAGAAAAAATGAGGTCATGCTAACCGGGTAGGTCACCCAGAAAAATGAGGCCATTCTAACCGGGTAGGTCACCCAGAAAAATGAGACCAATCTAACCGGGTAGGTCACCCGTCAAAATAAGACCAACTTCATTTTTTCTTTACAACACTTACTAGTTAAAGTCTTTTACAAAGACTCTAGTCGTAAGTATTGTAAAGAAGGAGGCAACTGTCGTCATCCAATTTTGGGTCACTACCCAAAACTACCCGAAAATAACAAAATAAAATAAAATAAAGAGGTCTAATGTTAGCAAGTCAATCGAGGTGAAATATTGGATGTTTTCGAAAACTCGATCGTATCTCTTTTGCACCCGAAAATAAAGAAAATCGCAAATTAAAGGTCGAAATAATTTATTATCGGATAAATCTGCGTAAAAACTAAGCAAAAAAAATAATTATATTTTACAGGTCAATTCGATCTAATTGTTGGTTTAAATTATAATTGTATTTTCAGAATTAATTTTTTGGTTCCAGTTTAAGGATTTATCTATACTTTAAATTGTTCGAATTAATTTTACTAAGGGTTTCGTTAATAAGAAATAAATTTTTGAAATTTAATTTGGTTTCAATTGATGAAATTGAAATTTTCGAAGACCAATTTGATTTTTTCAAGTCAATTATGCGAAATCGGGGCCGAATTGGACAAGTTGAGAGTTTAATGGTCGATTGATATTAAATCGCGAAAATCAGGAACCAAGGACCAAAATAAAAAATCACACAAAGCTAAGGTTGAAATTGAATTTTTAAGGGGATATAATTGCGCAAACTCACAAGTTCAAATCCAATTGGGGGCAAATAAAGAAATTATAAATTGGAGGACCAAATCAGATTTTACCTTCTAAAATTTTTGAAATCTGCATGCCTTTACGGCATGCATTGATTTCGAATTTTCCAGGCACTTAATTCACGTTGATCACGGCAAAACAACTCAGATTTTTCTTCCCATATAAATTTTGATCTTCTTCCCGAATTCATCTCCATCAATCAGCAAAACAGATCAAATTTCCTTCCTATTCAGTCGCGATTTTCTTCCCGTCTCACCTCCATCACAGCAAGGCAGATCAGAGTTTTTCCCTAATCAATCGTGATTTCCTCCTTGATTTATCTCCAGCAATATCGTTTCCTGATTCTCCCCCATTTCTCCCTGATTCTCCTTTGATTCATTTTCCTTAAAAGTTCGGGTCTCGACTGCTATAAATAACAGTTTACGCAAGGAAGAAGAAAAAAAAAGAAACGCAGGAACAGGGGGGCCAAAAAAAAGGAAAAGGAAGAGGAACAGAGAAGAAAACGAAAAACAGAGGAGAGTAGAGGAGGGATTTTAGAGAAAATGTTAAAATCACGTAGAGAAAAAGTTTGAGCCAATTATCTTCCTACCCTTCCCTTCATTCTCTTGTTTTTCGCCTCTCTCTCTCTAAAAAAAACCAGACCCTGTTTCTCTCTCATTCTCGGCCAAGCCAAGCATCACCACCGTCGACCACTCATATCACTCCTTATCATCAACATAAGCCACCCCCCAACCGTAGCAACTCATCCAGCACCTCAGGAGAAGGAAGAGGCGAAGATAGCCGAGGCAGCAGCACCCTACAACGTGACCAGTGTTTTTCCGACGCTCATTCCTACCACCTCAGGCCACCATTTACGACGAGACAATGACCAAAGAACCACATCGACGTCCTCTACACAAATGTATTAACCGTTCACACTCGAAAATCCCCATTTTTACTGTTCATCGTCGTTTTCATGCAAAGTGTCCCGGTTACTGTTTATAAACAGTGACCGGGACGGGAAAAGAAAAAAAAATAAAAAAAATAAAAATAGGGAAAATATATAAAAATATAAATTTTTGTAGGAAATATCTATAACAAAAATGTGGTTTTATGCATACGGCCAATACACTATCATATTTAAAAAAAAAAATCTTTTTGTTCAAAAAATATATATTACCTTGGAATTTTAAGAAAAATGTATTTTAGCATGGATTTCGCAAAGAAAAAAATTATTTCTTGCATTCTTGGATTTTACAACATGTTTGTAAAACTAGATATTCATGTTTTGTTTTGAGCACATCTAGAGTTATAAATAAAATCTAGTTGCTATTCTAAGTAAGAGAGAAACTAGACATCTTAATATTTTCAAATATATATGATAAACTCAATAATCTATTCATACAAAAGAGAACTATATGTTTAAAATCTACTAGGAATTTATGAAAATTAGAGATTTAGACTACATGGAAAAATTGTAGAATGAAAACTTTGTTTTTATTATCATATTTTATTTATTTATTTAATGTTAAAAAATTATTTCTAATTTAAATTTTTTTTCTAGCAAATTAAACATTGTTTAGTAGGCTATTTTAATTATTAGACTTATGCTAATTAATTACTAATTTAGACTCACATTACTTTGCAACCTAAAAAAGATTCATTATGATTTGCTATGATGAGAACAACCATGTTGTCATAGGGTTCTTGTGTATTTACTATCATTTAGTAATTTGCACGTATTGAAAATTTTGATTTTGAGTTTTTTTTTCATGTCACTGACTTCTTGATTTATACTATCTATCTTTCTTATTTATTTAGATCACTAATTGATTATAATATTGTTGGCTCTCTTTATGAGATTTTGATGTAATTTAATCTATTGGTCAAAATGGTCAATATCTAATTAAAAAAATACATGTTATTTGTGGATTCGATTTTACATTAAGTTTTTTGTGTCGTGTCAATGATTTTAACAACCTTGATTTAGAGATCACTAACTATTTGATACCGGTTGATGAAATCTTTGTCTTTCAATATATTTATATAAATTAGTATGGTTGCATTTTATCAATGCATTTTGACATAAAAACTCAGGCTTTATCAATGCATTTAATTAAATAAATAAAGAATTATATATATAACTAAAAAAATTATAGCCTTACTACTTTATAATTATTATAGCTTAAAATATGAATCACATTTTTTTAAATAGATTTTGAACTGATATTTGTAAAATAATAATAATCAGAATTCTAATTTAAATAATTAATAAAATTTAAAATTAACTAAAAAAGTTGCAAAACTATCCAATTTATAGCCCTTCATGATTTTCTGTTGCATATAATTGCCACCAGACTATAGAACCAAGGTCGGAAAATTTCTTGGAAAAAACTTTTGAGCATGATCTAGATTGTCTGGCACAGCTTTCCTATCGATACTTCGGTTTATAACGAAATATTTTCAGAGTGAAATTGAGGTTATTTTTTAAAGTATTTTTTTTATAAATATATTAAAATAATATATAATTTTAATTTTAAAAAAATATTTTTGATATCAATATTTCAAAATAATTTAAAATAAAAATAAAATATTTACAAGTTTTTTCAAAAATATTTTTGAAACACAATATCACACTCGTGGTGTGGTTGAAATTCATTGGGAAAACTAAAAATCAAGAGCTCCATACACGTGTTTAAACTCTGAAACCTCATTGGATTGTAAATGACCAATTGGACTGAAACTATAAGCTTCCTGCATAATTTGATCGAGATTGCCCTTAGATCGGCAAGGTAACCCAACAGTAATATTATAATAAAAATTGGACTCAATCTGCACATCACTGTATTTAAAATTGCATTATTTGGAAGATGATTATCATCGGGGATTAAGAGGTAATTATATAATTTTATTTATATTTATATATTTGTACTCTTAGTTTTGACTTTTAATTTTTATTCTTATTTATCTTTATATTAAATACAACTTGCATTATAAAAAAGAGTAAGTTTGCTTGAAATAAAAGGGAAACTCTCTTTTATGCATGTATAGTAAATCTTCCATTATTAGTGATTTGTTATTTTTGTGTTTTTTTATTTGTTTTGTCAACTTGTGACTTGTATTTTTTTTATTTTAAAATAAATTTTATTAAAAAAAAATTGTTTTTTTTTTTAAGATTTAGTCTTGATATTATCATATTTAAAGTATTTTGAAACACTAATATTAAATTAAATTAATTTTCTTAAAATAAACTTAGTTCATTCATATATATATATATATATATATATATATATATTAATGCATTAATATTACACAAATATCAAAATATATAATTTACTTGTGTGATTTCAGTATAATCAATAACATAGAATTTTTCAAAAGTAAAATGTTTTCTTTTTCAAAAGTGACAAATGCAAAGCATTAACATTTTTTGTTCAACTTGTTTTTTTATATGTATATATTATTATTTGTTTGGGTCAGGCCCATTTGGTTGGGTCAGGCCCAACCTGATTTTTTATTTTAAAAAAAAATGTGTAGATAGATAAAGATCAACTTGATAAAATGGGAAGACGTGTGACTTCGTTTCACACCACAACCTTGTTACTTTTCAATTGATTATGAATCAAAAACTTGCAACTAGATTTAGCTTTGAAATTATATCTCTACAACATGTAGATTGAGATCCTGAAAATCAGTATGGATCGCAGATGTTGTTTATGATGATATATTTTTTCAGATATTGTTCCTAGATCAAATAGCAAGGGATCGTAGAGGTCTTCACGTAAAAATTTAGTTCGTGATGAAATTGCAAGTAGTTTGATGGGAGAATAAAAACAAGTGTCTAATATACTTGAATTATTAATTACATTTTATTATTATGATTATTAAATTTACAATATTTAAAAAAATATGTGTGTGTCCTTTAAAGTAATTTTATATACTGACAGCAATATGAAAAGCATGGTAACCAAACACACGAAACTACTTTTAAAAAACCTCAAACTCAACCACAATTTTAACTAAATACTTCAATTTCAATTATGAAACTCAACTAAAAGCATTTTTTCATGAAATTATTTTTTTTCAACCTTAACAACAATCACCAAGCCAAACAGGCTCTAAAAGTGACAAATGCAAAGCATAAACATTTTTTGTTCAACTTGTTTTTTTTTTATATGTATATATTATTATAGACCACACCAACAAATACACTTTTGTTTGTTGGATTCAATTAAACCTTTCTTTTTTAGGCACTTTTTACATGTTGGGGTTAAGTGAGTAAAACCTCGGTAATTTTAAAATCTTACAAGGTAAACACGTCCTGACTCGAACCACAAATCTATAAGACAAATATCAAATCCTTTGCTATCACGACACGTCCCCTAAAGATAGACCAACAAATACACGCATACTGTCAAATTTGGATCATCTAATCACACACACAAAGTTTTCCAATTGCATTGCCAAACTAGCATAAACAAATAGAAAACAAAATTTTGAAGATAAAAGTGGATTGCACATCGATCATATTTAATATTTAGTAATTAACCATATATATAAAAGTGGATTGCACATCGATCGTATTTCCAACAACTAGGCAAGATTGTTGGGTTGCTAATATATTCCACAACTACCCTACCATATTGTATTGTAATAATGGAACTTTATTTATAAATTAATCTTACATTAAATAAATGATTGGTCGAACTATAAATGACAAGATTCAAATTTTAGCAAGAAAAAAAAATAATTCGAGTTGACTTCATTTCTTATGAAACTAAAACTATATATAGCGAGTTCTAAGCCTTTTATGAATTTAATTATTTCAAGAAAGAAAATTTTCATAAAAATACATGACACAAAAGCCTAAAACATCCCAAATTAATTAAATAAACAAGAGAGCAAGTAGATGATCATGCATAGCAATGGCCTAAGCCTTGCTTCGAGTTTTAAAATCATGATAATAGCTATTTTTATTTTTATACGGATTCGGGTCAACTTAACTTGTGACACTAGCTTTGCTGTGAATTGAGCTCTGGGTTGGATTTTAAAACTCAGATGATAACTATTTATGACCTTGCATGTTTTAGTTGAATGATTTTAGAATTAAACTTTTTTTTTCAGAATATCTTATGAATAAAAAATAAAAAATATTATCTCTAAAGACATGTATTTTTTGCACATCTTGTTCTGAAAGTATCAAATTCATTTCATTTTTTTTGAAAATTAATTTTTCATATATATTATTATTTCTTCAATCAAATTTTTATATTATTAACAGAATAATATGAATTAAAAGAAGAAGAAGTTGTCTTATTTGATTGGTGGCGTACTAAAACATAATATTATTATTGGCTATTATAATAAGTGTTGTTAATCTTGTTCTGTTTTGGCCGTAACGGTGGAAACATTTCATAACATTTAAAAAAATGAGATAAAATGAAGCAATTTTTATCTTACTTAAAATTTTAGTCTGTTTTGTAAATTTTGCCCAAATTTTGGCCAGAATGTTCTGGTTTCGTTCCGCCCATTCTGTTTTGGTCAAATAGTGTTTTTTTTAAATAATGAATAATTTTATAATATCAATTATATCTCTTAATCTAACCATTAGATTGGGATGATATTTTAAAAGGACTCTTGACACTTTTATATATATTATGTTAAAATTTTAGAGAAATCAGAGAATGTAATGACCATGCGAGATTAATGACGATATTCTTGTAATATTATACATGTTTATAATTTTGTTAAGAAAAATTATTTTATTGTGTCTTTTTTTAGATTAAATTGCACAATTCAAAATTTTATTTTATATTTGAACTTTTTTTTTCGAATTAATTTATCTCATTATACACACACACACACACACACACACACACACATAAACAATACAACTCCGAAATGAAGCGCCAAAACACTTATATATATATAACCACATGTCAAAAGGTAGAATTGTTCTCTATTATAAGACCTAGATCGCAGATCATTGCTTTAGGTTTAATATTCTTTTTAAAATTAATGTCAAATGCATAATTAGTTTTATTATCATTGCAAATAAACATGAAGCAACTAACTATTTTGAGGTAGGATGTTTTATGGTCATATATGTTAAGGAACCATCTCATCTAAAAGCTTAAGCTTGTAAGTGAGGTCCCATAATATGATTTATATTATTCTCTAACACACCCCCTTAAGTGAAAGCCCTTTGGGCTTGAAACTTGCACAGACCCACTCTACCTTGTGCTTGATTTTTATCAAATAGAATGGGGGTGGTGAGATTTGAACTCGTGACCGCTGGGTCAACAAGGCTCTGATACCATGTTAAGGAACCATCTCACCTAAAAGCTGAAGCTTATAGGTGAAGCTTATAGGTGAAGCATCAGAATATTATTTATATTATTCTCTAACACACCCCCTCAAGTGAAAGCCCTTTAGGTGAGATAATATAAATCAATAATATGGTTACATGGCATTAATATCAATAAACTAATATGCAATTATTCTATCTATAATATTTAATTTTATCCTCACCCTCTCCTTTGTTTGTTCTCCTTTCTTCTGCATTTTTTTTACAGCAAACAATCACTCTCAATGACTTATTTAATTAAATAAATGTATAAACATTTGATTTCTAAATAAGCTTTTTTCAAATTTATTTTTAAAGATTATACTATTTGAAGCGCGGGTAAGATAATTAATATTAAATATTACAAGAGCAGACCGCATTAATTAACACATCACGAGTCGGCCCGCGTTGTTTGTCTCAAAAGTTAATGGATAAAGCTCCTTTTGAAAAATAATTCACCAAATCTTGTCTCTCTCTCTTATAAATTGGATAAATACAAATTAGCTAAGGCCCATATCGAGCCAAATCTATGTTAGTTATGGAACGGGATTTTTTGTTAATAGAAAATTGGCAAAGGGATTCATCTCCTATCCACTTTCCTCTCAATATGTCGTCATTACAAATAATAATAAAATAATAAAATAGTGAGTTGAGTTAAGAATGCAAAAGAAATTCTAGTTTTTATAGATATTACCATGATTATCGTTGTAGATATATATAAAAAAATGCTTATAAAATAAATACACTAAAAATATAAATTTAAAATTACAATAATAAATTAAATGTTATTCGTGTGCGCAAATTATCTATATACCAACAGAGATCAAGGTTCGGTTACTGTAGCATATGAGGAGAATCACTGTGGATTACAATAGTGTTGCTTAGTTTTCGGGTCAGTTCGGGTCGTCTTTAACGAAAATTTAATTATTGTTACACAGAAGAAACCAAGAAGAGCATGTAGCTTAGTGTGTAGTGTGCCTGTTTGCTAAAAAGAGGGCAAGGGTTCGACACCTGATTGATTATGTTCTGTTTTTTGTTTTGTTTTTTTTCTTGAATTTTTTAATTTATTTTTCTTTCTTTTGATTGTTTTTTGTTAGTTTTATTTATTTATTTTGACGTCGAAATATCTTCTTTCTTATAATTTTTTTTTCATTTTTCATTTGTTTTTTTGTTAAAGTTATTGACTTTTTTTTTCCATAATTAACACAATAAGAATAATGATTTTAGTTTTTTTTTCTTACTTCCTTTTTTTTAATATTTTAGTTTTTTTTGTCAGAATAATTTAATAATTTTTATTATTTTAGCAATAACAGTAATGATATTTTTAGATATTAAGGCTTCAATATTCCTGTTGTTATAATAGGATGTGTTAATGTGTTTCATTATATCAAATCTTGCATGTATAGATGTTATACTTTATTCAATTTTTTCATTTGATTGAAATTGATAATATATTTGGTTTTGTTTTCAGCCCTTATATTTTTATTTTAATTCCTTTAATTTTTTATAGTTCTTAAATAGCTCATATTTTTGTCTATGTTTATATATATATATGTGCCTTTGATTTTGGTTTTTAATTTTTATTATTTTCTTTTGTTGAGATACTATTTTTTTCAAAAATTTTATTCTTAAATTTTAGTTTGTGTTTATGATCATTTGAAAATTGACATTTCTTATTTGTTTTTCCTTTTTTTTTTTTGGTTTTTTTATTAGTTTTTTTTTATTTTCACGTCAAATGATTTTTTTAGCTAATAATTTTTATTTTTATTCACTTTTATTTTGTTTGCTCTTTTGTTAAATTTTTTTGCCTTTTTATTGTTTTATTGGATTTATTTTCCTATTATTCACGCAATAATAATAATAATAATAATAATAATAATAATAATAATAATAGTTTTTTTCTTGCTTTCTTTTATGAATGTTTGTGAGTTTTTTCTCCTCGGAATAATTTAATAATTTTTATTATTTTAGCAATAATAATAATGATATTTTTAGATGTTAAGCCTTAAATGTTATTGTTGTTATAATATGATGTATTGATGTATTTCATCATATTAAACATTGCATGTATAGATATTATATTATATTTTTAAACTAGCAAAATCTATTAATTGTTTCAATCCTAATAATTATAAAAAATATTTTATCGGCCCGCAATGTAGTATGGGTAATTAACTAGTATTATCTAAATCTTATTTTGCATGAAAATATATTTACAAGAGCCTAAAAATTTTAATTGTATGAGTTTTTGATTTAATTTGATTTGACTTTGGGGGATTTTACTTGACATTGATGAAAATTATTTACATAAGTTTGAAAAATCTTTAATAGTGTGATGTCTTGATTTGATGAAGAACACAACTTTGATTTTTTTAATTGATTTGATAATTAAAAAAAATCTTTTATAAGGTTTGTAAAATCTTATCTTAGACTTGGGGGGTGTTTGAGAGTGTGGTTGTGGTTGCTTTTCGAAGTGCTTTTCATTTAGAAATACATCAAAATGATTTTTTTTATTTTTTAAAAATTATTTTTGAAATAAGCAAATCAAAATAATCTAAAAACACCAAAAAAATTTCATTTAAAATGAATTTTTTTCTTCAAAATTTGGCCAAAGGGCAGTTCAACCGTTTAGCCAAACAAGCACTTGGTAGTTTGCGGTCCATCCCATCAACCTAACCCCCCTGCACTATCAAAATCATTTTTTCTCTAGTGTTTGTCTCTCAACAGGCAACTTGGCCTTGAAGTAGTTAAGACTTGAACAACCCACAATTAATTGTTACTAAATTCTGGATTATTTCTAAAATTTATTTAAAATTAAAAAAACAAAATTAAACTAAAAAAGTTCATGTGGTCAAAAAATCAAGTAGAAATTTTAGACAGATTGGAGAATTTTATCATACCTCTATTGTGCCAAAAAATAAAATAAAATACAAAAACAAGACTAAAATAATTAATTATCAGATACATCTACATAAAAATTAAGTTAGAAAGATATTATCATATTTTTAACAATCCAATTTGATTTAATCATGGGCCAAAGTAAAATTTTAATTATAGTTAGAAATTAATTTAGGGCCCAATTGAATGATTTAATTAAGTGCAAAGACTAAATTATACTTTAAATTGATTAAATAAATTTTATTAAGATTTTAATTAGTGGAAATTAAGTTTTGGAAGCCCAATTCAGGCTTGATTGAGAAGATTGAAATTTGAAGAGATCAAATTTAATTTTGATCAAGTTAATTGGTTGAAATTGGAATTAAATTTGAGTAAAATTATATCAAGTTGGTCATCTTTTCACTCTGTTTATTTAATTTAAAAAATTGCATTATTTTATTTATATATTGAATAATATTTTACATACTTAAAATAAATGAATAAATAATCGCAATAATTACTATTTTATTTTTATCAATAAGTATAAAACTCTTATCATGTTAAAATAATACAATTATCACTTCCTCTTTATTTACCATACATAAAACACTAATCACCAGCCTCCACCATGCCTATTGGGAATCGAAACTCAATTAAAATTTAGATTATCAACATCAATTATTGATTTATCTATAAAGACTGTTAGAAAATAATATAAATTATATTCTAGGGCCTCACTTACAATTTTAATATTTTAGATGACATGATTCCTTAACTTAGTATTAAAACCTTATTGACCTAGTAGTCACAAATTCGAATCTCACCACTCCCATTTTATTTGATAAAAAATCAAGCACAAGGTAACGTGGGTCTGCACAAGTTTCAAGCCCAAAGGGCTTTCACTTGAAGGGGGTGTTAGAAAATAATATAAATTATATTCTGGGACCTCACGTAGAAGTTTAAACTTTTTGGTGAGATGGTTACTTAACAAATAATGATGAAAAAATGCTTGAAATATCATTTGTAGCCAGAATTTGATGTGAGCTCATGCATCATTGAGCCATTTTTATTTCATGTTTCTTGTCATATATTAGTTCCTATTACCATTACAAAATTCTCAAATCAAACCTCAAGTAATATCCAATTACTTCCCATTTTATTAACTCATTAACAGCTGAATAAAAAACTCTTGCTTCATGCCCCGTGAAAGCAGAGAATATGGCCTTCCACCTTGTCTCTTAGGTTTCCAAGCTTGCAAGTTTAGGACAAAAATCCCATTATTTACCTCTGTTAGAGTGTAAATGAATATATATACTAGAATAATAAAAGTGTATTCTAGAATATACATGATAGTAGTATATAGTTTTTGAAATGTGTATATAAAGATGTTAAACACACGACATGTGTGTGGAGAAATATTGCAATAGAAAAAATTCAAAATTTCCTTCTCTCTGTAAACTCTTTGTCTCTTCTTCTCTGCACAATTTCTTCACTCTTCTACTAATCTCAACATGGTATAAGAGCTATTATGCTAGCACATAAATTGATCCAAGCTTCCGTAGTTTGATCTTTCAATGGATCATTCAAAAAATACTCTGCAGTTGAAGAAAACACGTTGTTCAAGTTTTTTTATTTATGATCTTTTTATGGCTTCTTCAATTGAGATTCTTTGAATTTTTGAGCTAAAGATGAAGATGATCATCCATGTCACTGTTGCTCCTCATTTACAATATTCCTCATGGTAATTACATTCCTTTCAAACCTTCACTCAGTAATAATCTTCCTAGTCTCAATATTAAGCTGATGCAAACCAGTAGAATGCAATTTCCTTTCATTCATCGAACTCTTAAGCAACATATTGGTCTCAGCACGCATAAGAAGTGTTGTTGCTCCTCATTTAGTTGTTGTCTTGTTAATCCGTGAGACTGCATTTCAACATACATTTCAAATTCTCCACTCTCCAGTCTCTGCGCAACAAATTATTGCATTCAAATTTGGCATAACAAAAATGAAGCTCAAATAGAGCAGCAGCAGAGCAAGAAAAAAAATGAAAAATGAAGCTTAAACAGAGTAGCAGCAGAGTAAGCACCATTATGTATCGTGAAGAGGAGTGCACACACACAGAACTTCTTGTTCCAGTAAGCTTACATGAATATAGTCTTTTGCTTCTGTGAAATCAAAGTCAAGATCTGTGCAATAGACAACCTCACAACCTTGACATGATTCCTTTCTCTGCTGCTTTCGAAGACTTGCTTCTTAAGCCTTCTGGAGTTGTCTCCTTGGAAAATGCTTTCCATTATTTACCTGTAGCCAACTGCTATTGTTGTTGCAATGCTCATCTCTTTCTATCCTCTCTTCCCTCTCTCCTTTAAAGGCTTTTCACTGCTGAAGCTATCATTCTATCAATTGTATCCGAATCTTCCACGTGTTTGTTTGTTTCGAACCTCATACGATGAAGGTTGGCATCTTTGTAAAAGAGGTGGTGATGGACTGCCCAGTTAAGAGTGTATTTGAGACCACAGCAGTAGAGGACTCCTGGATTGGCTGCAGCAACTACTTGCACCGTTTGATGTGTTTTGGTAGATGAAGAGGTTAGAAAAAGAGGGTAGGGGTACCAGAAACCCTAGATTTTATTATTTGTTGGTGTGGTTTGTAGTGTGCTGCTGTTTTGATTAGTTTTAATAATACTAAAAAAAATCAAAACAAAGAAAGAAAGAAAAAACAAAAAAAAGAAAGAAAGAAAGAATCATTGAGAAGTAAAATATGAATTCTTACACAGATTAAGAAATTCATCAACAAATGAAAAAAAACTTAAGTAGAAAAATGAAATTTAAACAAATTTTATCCCATCTCTTACCTCCCATTTCTTTCCTCTCATCCCTCTCTTCTCAAATTCATCAACAAATGAAAAACTTAAATAGACAAATGAAATTCAAATAAATTCTATCACCTCTCGTCCCTCTTTTCTCAAATTCTCAAAATCTTCTCAATCAAATTCAAACTCATCCTTCCATTCTCTTCTTTCTATTTTCCAAACTGATTTCTATTAAAAAAGATTAAGTACTCATGTGTTTGTTTTCGTTGCTGCAATCTCATGCTTATTTATCAAAGTTAGAGATTGAGGGGGGATGTGAGAGTGTAAATGAATGTATATTCTAAAATAATAAAATTGTATTCTACAATATACATGATGGTAGTATATGGTATTTGAAATGTATATATAAAGATGTTTAACACACGGCATGTGTGTGGAGAAATACTGCAACAGAATAAATTCAAAATTTCCTTCTCCCTTTGAACTCTCTGTCTCTCTTCTTCTCTGCACAATTTCTTCACTCTTCTACTAATCTCAACAGCCTCTGGTCTCTTATTCTCAACACCAATTATAATTCAATTTTGGCTTCTAGGCATTGAAACTAGAAAACATTTATCCGAACCAAAGGAGCACCAGAAATAATTACTATATGGAGTAGAAAATCTCTACTTTTATGTAAGAGAAGTAATTTATTTTCTCATAGATATAGTTTTAAAACAACAAATTATTCTAGTGGAGCATAATTTATTGCTATGTATAGAGAAAGCAAACTGAACATATGTTGACTACAGAACACTGTAGAGACTACATATAATTTTGCGACTAGACAATTCTTAGTGGAGACCTCTTGTGCTTCATAGATTTGATACATGGCTGATCAATCTAGTTTATCAAGGATAAACTTCAATGAGAGATCTTAAACCCAGAACTGGGTTTATCTTGAAGTTACTGAAGCCAGCATCAGAGAATAGCTTAGACCATTCATTCTTGTTTCTCTCTTTTCCACTGAACAATATCATCATCAGCATATCAAAGCAGAACTGTGTCTCAGTTGATCCTGCTTCCACTTTATTGTTCTCCACCACCATATCTATGATGATCACCTTTCCTCCTCCTCTGCCCTTAATTGCCTCCTTGCATTGCCTTAGTATTTTCACACACTCCTCGTCATTCCAGTCATGAAGAATCCACTGAGTGTCATCACCAATGAAATAAAGCCATGTTAGAAGTGTTGATAGTCTAGACTGAAATAGACAAATAAATTTAGTTTTGATTTTATATATATGCTTAGTAATACTGTTTTAATCAGTAAAAGAAAAGTGATTTCACCTTCAGCAGAATTGCATCTGCTTGAGGAATTGCCTCGAACATGTCTCCACCAAGATATTTCAGGTTTTCACTTCCCTCCAAATCAGCCACAACATGTGGGAGATCAAAGACAGTGCAGTCCAAATGCTGAAATTCCTTAGCTATTGCCTTGGCCACAGTTCCAGTGCCACCCCCAACATCAACCAACGAATTTAACCCTTCGAAAACTCCCTTGCACTCATTTATCATCACACTCGAAACAATTCGAGCATCACTTGCCATAGCTTCATTGAAGAAATGATTTAGCTTTGGTTCATGGCTCGCATACTCCCAAAATGTCCTTTCATGGGCCGTATAAAACGGGGAAGGGACATCATTTTGGAACCAAGCGCCTACATGATGCCATGGTTGTGTTAAAATTGGATCAAGCACGGCTAGCAGGAATGGTGCTACACTCAAAGGGTTATCCCTAACAAGTAATTGAGAAGCGTTGGTGAGAACATAGCCTTCTCCTACAGTGTTTCCACTACCATTTTGTTGCGCAAATAAACCAGAATGGACCAATATGCGCATGAGGCGATACACAAAAGGGGCTTTGGTCGGGTGAATAGGCAAGACAGCGACAAGTTCAGAAAGGGTCATGGGTTTTCCATGATTAAGGATTAAATCCGGTATGCCTAGTTCAACAGCACATTTTAGAGACATTGCGTTTATGAAGCTGCAGATGTGATTCCAAACATGAGCTTGAGCCTGAAGCAGCTCAGCACCATGAAGGTTTCCTTCAGACAAAGGCATTTTTATTAGACTGTCTCAAGATTTGACATAGACTATGAACTTGTATGATCGACCATGGGATTCTTAGCCTATTTATATAAGATGATGCGACACTATTGAACTAAATTATGAGGGGGGAGGGGCATGAACAAAAACGTTTTCAATGAGGTCTGCTTAAAAAGTTGTTCATTAAGATAATCTTGGGTGACATAATCAAAAGCTTTATAGAAGTCAAATTTGAAAATCATACATTTCCCTCGAAGGTATACAAATCATGAACCCCCATAAAACTATTATACCCACCTTGTCTGGGCGTGATGACCTCACCATCAAGTATTATAACTAATACAAACCCTAAGTGTTTTTTTAAGAGATTTTAGGCAAACTACATGTCATCACCCGATTTTTGGGTGATTCTCCAAAATAAAATAAAAAATAACAAAAATAAAATAAAAAGGGTTTGGCATCGGTAGAAAAATCACGGTGGAAATTTTGGAAAGTTTATGAGGCGAATCGAATCTCTTTTATGCCCAAAAATGAGAGAAAATACAAATTCAAGGTAAAAATTAAGTCAAAAATCATAATTATATTTTTTATAAGCCAATTTGATTTAATCATGGGCTAATTCAAAATATTATTATGTTTGAGAATTAATTTGGGATCCAATTGAAGAATTTAATTAAGTGCAAGGACTTAATTATGTTTTAAATTGATCAAATTAATTTTATTAAGGGCTTAATTAATGAAAAATTGAATTCTTGAATTTAATTTGGGCCTAATTGAGAAAATCAGAATTTTTGGGACCCAATTGAATTTTTCCAAGCTAATTTGGCATAATCAGGGATCAAATTGAAGACAATTGAGAGTTTAATTGTTAATTGAGGGCCAAATTGCATAAATCAGAAGTAAGGGACCAAAATGAAAAAGGCGCGCAAAGTCAAGGGTAATATTGAAATTTGGACAAGGGCACAGTTGCACAAAATTACAAATTTAAATCCAATTAAGGGTGCAATTAGAACAATTACAAGTAAAGGACCAAAATGAACATTTACCATTACCCAAAGCTGCACCCCGCTGCTGCCTTTTGCACACCTTCGCCACCCGCCGACCAGCCACTTGAACTCCACCGCCGACAGCCCACCAGCAGCTGCCACCAAGCTGTCCGTTGTAGGCCACGCCACCGACCAGCCAGCCGCCGTGGCAGGTCGGTTTTGGCCTATAAATAGCTACTATGGACACTGCATGAAGGGGGAGGAGGAACTGAGAGGGAAAAAACACAGAAGAAAGGAAAGAACGGGGGGCGAGAAAAAGGCAGAGAAAAAACGAAGGGGGAAAGACAAAAAAAACTGAAAAAACAAGAGGAAGAAAAGGAGAGTTTGCAGAGAGTTTTTAACCCAGAAACCTCTCGGCAATCAGCTCTCTTCCCCTCGGTTTTGCAAGTTTTCTCTCTCTAAAAACCAGTTCATCGTGCTCTCTCTCTCTCCACCGTTACTAGCCATCCAACCACCCAAAACTGCCCTTATCACCACCTTGAGTTCCTCCTCTACACCAGCAACATAAATATACCTTAAGGCGAGGCCCCCGGCGACGGATTCTTCAACTGCAACGTGACCACCATGACTTTGGCAGCTTACTCCGGCCACCACAGGCCACCGTTGGCGATGTCACCACGACAGGAAAGACCACCTCGATCCCCTCTACACGGCTGCATCCTCAGGTGGTCCTCTCATCAAAGTTGATCATCACTATTCATGAATGTGAACAGTGCTAATATTGCACTGTTCATGTTCTTCCCCGTTTAATTTTTTTTTGTTTTTTTGTTTTGGGCTTCCAGCCCGTGAGGGCTGGAAGCCCAGCCCTAAGTCCCTTTGGGCTTCCAGCCCGTGAGGACTGGAAGCCCAGCCCATGATAAATGGGCTTCCAGCCCGTGAAGGCTGGAAGCCCAGCCCATTCAGGGTGGGCTGTCAGCCGACTGTGCTGACAGCCCAGCCCATTAAAAAAATAAAAAAAATAAAAAATAAAAAAACTAAAAAAATAAAAAATAAAAAATAATTTTTTTTTACCACTCTTATTATTACAAAAAAAATTTTCAAAAATATAAAATGTGTTGTTTTCGTGCATACGGCCGAATTCCAATATTTTCCAAGCATATTTTTTGTAAAAAAAATATTGCATCTTTCTCATGTTTTAAAATAAAAATCGGATATCATAACCAGTTTATGATTATCCGTTGGAATTTGGCCAAAATATAAAAAATAATCAAAACCATTTTTGTTTTATCTATTAGGGTGTAAATTTACATTGTAAAGTACATCCATGAATAAAAAAAAAGGGATTTTAACTACAGTGTAAATTTAAAGCGTAAATTACATCCGTAGATAAAAGCTAAAAAAAAGAGATTTTCTAACTGCGGTGTAAAATTACATCGTAAATTGCACCCGCAGATAAAAAAAAGAGATGGAATTTTACATAGTAGGAATTGAACATAGCAGAGATGTTTGTGTTAGAGAATAATATAAATCATATTCTAGGACTTCACATATCAGCTTAAGCTTTTAGATGAGATGGTTTTTTAATATGGTATTGGAGTTTTGTTGACTCAACGGTTACGAGTTCGAATCTGACCATCCCGATTCTATTTGATAAAAAATAAAGTACAAGTTAATGTAAGCCTATACAAGTTTCAAGTCCAAAGGACTTTCACTTGAGGGAGTGTGTTAGAGAATAATATAAATCATATTCTGTGACCTCACCTATCAGCTTAAACTTTTAGATTAGATGGTTCCTTGACAGTTTTGAGGTAGTGTCTATTCAAAAATTGCAAATAAATAAATTCATGAAATCAAATGTAATTTAATGCATTTAGAAGATAAATTAGATATCAATTTATAGTCAAACCATAATCCCTCTTTTGTTTTATTATTTAATTTTGTATACAAAGTGTAGGAATCTAAAGTCCACTCTTGAGTTTTATTCAAAGAAACATCATGAAATTTTAATGTCTAAATACACATAATAATCCCAAATAGTGTTCTTAAGAGTGATGGCTAGCTTTCCTTCTTGGATCTCATCAATACTTCTTCTTCTTCTTCTTCTTGAATCAATGATTGAATTATATAAAATCTAAAGATATTTGAATAGAAAAGATTTATAGTTTTTCATGCTTATAAAAAGGTCTCCCCTTTCCCTATTCTCAAGAGGCAAGTTTTAGTTATGGCTAGTAATTTTTAAATATTCATTCAATTTCTAGTTGACCTTGTAACGACCATCGAGCATCTTTGAGTAAATTTAATGTCATTTGGATTATGTGTATATGAAGATCGCATATACTACAATTTAATTGAATGGCCACCCTCTCAATTAATGTTGTTCATGCACAACCAAAATATTGGAAAATAAAAATGACAAACTCCGATTTAATATTTTTGTCAGTATATTTTGATGACCGTTACTGATAAAAAATTCTATCGTGTAAATATCATTAAACACCGAAAAATAATTCTCTTGGTATATATCAATGGAATTGCAGAGGAAAATAAGGACTAAAAAAACCAAATTGTATGATGATATGTGGCTTGTATAAATAATCTAATCAACTAAAATACACCTATGGTAAAGTACGTCCTTAAATATATTGGAAATGAAATTCTCTTAGTGTATACAAAGAGAGTAACAAAGGGTAATATAGTGGGGAAAAAACATATGGTGACATGATATTAATACTGTCATAACCCAATTTCTAGGTTATTCCTCAAATCTACCCAAAAATAACAAAAATTAAATAAAATGGGCTAGTGTCAGTAGAAAAATTAAGATAAAAAATTTGGACGTTTTCGAGAGGCCGGTCGTACTTCTTTTTTGCTCAGAAATAAAGGAAAGTGCAAATTCATGGCTAAAATAATTTATTATTGGATAAATCTGCATAAAAATTAAGGCAAAAGACATAATTATATTTTTATGGGCCAATTTGATTTAATCATCGGTTAATTTAAAGCGTAATTATGTTTAGGGATTAATTGAGACCCTAATTGAAGGATTTAATTAAGCACAGGGGCTTAATTATACTTTAAATGAGTTAAATTAATTTTATTAAGGGCTTAATTGGTGAGAAATTAAGTTTGAAAGCCTAATTTGGGTTAAATTGAGAATATCAAAATTTCAATGACGAAACCTTTCGGGTGAAATAGGAAGCCAAAATTGAAGATAAAAACTCGAAAAACTCTTTTTATAACAGGCTATTTTTGTCAGTCTATTTTATATTATTAAAAAAAACTTGTCAAGCCTCCCTAGAGTCGATGCCTGCAGCCATGCCTCTAACCTACTCCACATAACCCACCATCCATAGACATCAACCTCATTCCATGCACTTTACCTCCTTTGCCTATAAATAGCAGGAGAAACAAAGCAACAAGGGGGGAAAATTACATAACCGGGGGGTTGATTGAGGGACAATCATAGATGAAGGGAAAACTGGGGGGAAGCTCTGGAATTAGCAGAGAAAACGAAGGAGAAGACGAACATGCAGCTGCAGCCACCATCATCTCCATCACTAGCGATAGTTCTCCTTATCCATCTTCACCATCAGCCTTGCACTGTCAGCTCTCTCTCTCCTTCCCTATAGGTAGTTCTCCATCTCTAAACTAGTTGCAGTGTCGACCACCTTCTCTCTCTCCTTCCTCTGGTAGCTCCCGTCAACCACCGTTTGGTCTTCCTCCTCAGCTTCGTCGCTATCCACCTCCTAGCCTTCTTCTCTAGCTTAGGCGATGAAGAGCAGCAGCACGGGTGAACGATAGCAAAAGACCAGCCCTTCCAACACCTATTTCTGCCATCATACACCACTATTTTTGATGTCACCATGATAGGGAGAACCACCTCGACCTCCTCTACTCGGCAGCAGTGGTAGGTGAGCCTCTCATCGTGGTCAGTCGACCACCTTGTCACTGTTCATGTGCATAAGTTTACTTTGATGCAGCGGTATATATACATTTTCTATTTTGGTTAGGCTGGACTACTCTCGGCCCAGTCCAAGTCCAGCAAAGTTGGTTGTTCCGGCCCATTTAATTGAGCCAAGCCAAACCCAATTTAAAAAAAAATTAAAAAAAAATATATTAAAAAAAAAGGTGTTGTTTTCGTGTATACACCTAAATTCCAAGGTTTTTCTCATTGTTTTTTTCATAAAACAAATATGGTGCATCTTTCACACATTTTGAAGTGAAAATTTGATATCGTAACCAGTTTATGATTATCCGTTAGAATTTGGCCAAAATATCAAAATAATTTAACAATTATTTTGTTTTAGCTATCACAGTGTAAGATTACATAGTAAAATAATTATTTGGTTTTAGCCATCACAGTGTAAAATTATATTGTAAAGTACACTCGTAGATAGTTAAAAAAATATTTTTTTAAATACAGTAAAAAATTCTTTTGGTTAGTCTAACGAGACAGAGATTCTCTCTTAGAGAGAGATCTACATCAAACTTTAGAACAGACAACAAAAAAATCAAACTTAGGAAAAATAATCAAATAACAATGTAGCTTGCCTTAGGTAAGGTGCACTGGGGGTGATGTGTCTTCCCCTTGCACAACAAGTCTCCTTACCAAGACTCTCGCAGACCAATAATTATAGTTATAATTTTATGACTATAAAGCACCCCCATTTCACTGCGCGCCATTGTCTCCCAAATCAAAGTATGGATAGGCGCGAAAAAATCATTGTCGTGACAGATGGCGACCCCATTAGGGACATAGTTGGACTAAGCTTTTTTTATTCGATTGTTTATTCTTTAGTTTATTTTTAACATGTATTTTTACTGTTTTAGCATGTATTTCACTTTCAATTCATGCATAACATCTAATTTGAATTAATTTCATCATGGATTTTAAATTCATGAATAAACCAATTTTAGGATGGGTATGGAATAGTGATCTACCTCATGACTTTTAGTCGTGAAATGTCCAACTATGAGCTGAGTGTTTACTCGATAATGGTGGTCACATTGTGCCCCAACTATTTCCTGTAAACCCATATACTACCTTCACGCAAGGCAGTCACTAGGCAGTTCATAGACCTTTGAGACCAGGTAGAAAGTTTACCTCTCACGTAAAGACCTAGAACTTGTCTATAAACTTCCTAATAATTCACCTGACGTGTATGTAGATACATTTATATGCATCCATTACTGTGCATAACATATTATTAGAAAGTCAAAATATAGGTCCCTAAAGAACTTCACCTCCCATAATTTACATCACTCGACTCTGAAAGGGAAACATGGAGAATAAGGAACGTGCACGCCAAGATGCCCATTACCAAGAAAAGCTGAATGCCTTGAAAGATAGTATAGCTCGTCTTACCGGCTTACTCGAGCAAACATTAAGAAATCCCTCTAGCGAGGGTCCTTCAACTAGACCCGCAGCAGCTGCTTAAGCATAAGTAATGAATCATCATGAAGAGGTGACAGGAGAAAGGGTTCAGAACCCGCAACAAAATCTAGCATTCATACAATCAACAACACTAACACCCCCCACAACCCCAACGGTTATAGCAGCATCAGAGGGTATCAATCAAGATAAGATGGTGACGTTGGAGGCCAGGATAAGGGATATTGAAGAGGTGAACCTATATGACCCAGTATAGGCTACATAAATGTGTCTAGTCCTGAATGTTGTGATACCAAAAAAATTTCATGTTCCTGATTTTATTGGGTATACTGGAACACAATACCCCGTCACTCACCTAAAATCATACTATAACAAAATGGCAGAAGTAGTGCATGATGAAAAATTGCTTATGCATTTTTTCCAAGATGATTTGAGTGGGATAGCTTTGAATTGATACATGAGACTAGGCAACATTAGGATTCGTAGCTCAAAAGATCTGGTAGATGTTTTCGTCAAGCAATATATGTAAAACATGGATATTGCTCCTGACATAACAAATTTGTACAATTTGGAGAAGATGAACAAAGAAAGCATAAAAGAATATACTCAGAGATGGAGGGATCTCACCGCACAAGCTCATCCCTCGCTTCTAGATAAAGAAATGGTGGTGTTATTTGCCAACACGCTAGGAGCACCCTATTATGAACATGTAATGGGCAACTTGACACAACAATTCACAGATGTTGTAGCCATGGTAGAGTGGATAGAGCAGGGAATTTGAATTGGGAGAATTCTCGTACCTGGGAGAAAAATGGCGTAGAAAGAAAAAGAAAAGTAGTTGAGAATTTTGAAGATGACTATAAGGGTAGGAAAAACCAATTCCAAAACTTCCATAACCCTTCATCTGAAATTGCCAACATCAATCTTTCAAAGATCCACCTTAAAATTTCCCGAAAAGAAATTACTAGAAAACCCAAGAATAGTTACCTCCGTTGCCATTGCCTTTAAATGAGATGTATCAAAAGTCCTCACCTGTGAATACCACTGTTGCTACGCAATTTTTGACCCACTTATTTTTTATGTTTCAAAAAAAAAAGAATTAAAAAAGACAAAAATCCAAAAATACCTTGTTACAGGGGCAAAATTAAATAAATTGAGAATTTAACAGTCAATGCAGGGCCAAATTGCACAAATTAGAAATCAAGGACCAAATTGAAAAAGGCGCACGAGTTGAGGGTTGTTTTTGATTTTTTACCTATGAAAACCTCTATAAATAGAGTTGTTGAGCCACAATTAAGGGGACCAAAAAAAATACACTCACAAAACCCTAAAACAAAAACAAAAACAAAAAAACCCTAGTATTTTCAAGGGTTACAGTTGCCCTTTCCTTTCCATTTTCCCTCACTCTTCCTTTTCACTCTCCTCACACCAGCCTTCACCTCCAGGTCTCCCTCCGGCATTACAGCCACTATCACTCCATAATCTCTCCTTCGCTTCCCTTACTTCCCCTCCTCCAGCCAACCGTCCCCTTTTTCAAACCAGCCATCAGCTACCGTTTCCCAATCTCCCCCTCAGTCTCTTTCCCCTCCAGCCAGTAGACTACCACCCAGCCTCCGTTCCAGCTCAGCTGCAGCCTTTCCCCTCTCCAGTCCAGCCACCACAACATCAGCCTTCACCATTGTCTCCTCCTTCCCTCTTTGCCTTCAGCTGTGATAGAGAACACCGTGATCTCCCTTATTTTCCTCACTTTCTTCTCTCAAACTCGCAAATCTGAGCCCTACCATCAGCCATCGTCAGCTTCGATCGGCATAGCCTCATCCATGGCAGCAACATCCCCGACCAACTCTCTCCCCTCAACCTAACCAATGATATTACAGCCATCCCAAGAAGGAGAAGACGAGAACAAACTCGAGATCTGAGATATGAAGAGAATGAAATTGAGTTTGTGTTGAGTTACTACGTTTGTTGTGTGTTATTTGTTTGTGACCGCAGGTCATGATGGAACACCCTCACCGGTGAGAAGGAGAAGAGGAGAGTCAAAGAACAGGCTAAGAAGAGGAAGAACATATCTGAAATCTAGAGGAGAAGAACCCAGCTGCCTTTGTGTGTTGGTTTGTGTTTCCTGTGCTTGTAGGTCTCCATGAGGGCCATCTCCGATGAGAGAAGGAAGAGAAGAGGTAGATCTGTTAGGCCCCCCTGTCTGGCTGCTCAATCGGCGGCGGCGCGTGGTCTTAGGTTTTCCTGGTTCAAGACACTGTTCCCGAGGTCCATTTTTGCAAATTTTGGTGTTTATGTATTGATTTGAATTTTTATTGTTATTTAATTATTATTTGTAAATGTAATGAAAAAGAAATGAAAAGGAGAATGTTGGTGTGTTGTTTGTAGAAATGTAATATGAAAAAAAAATAAAAAAGAGAATGTGTGTGTGTTGTGTTGTGTTTTATTTATGTTTTGTTAAGGAAAAATGATTATAAAATGAAATAAAAAAATGTGTTTTATTTGTTTACGACCAAAGCGTTTTCCCAAAATTTATCTTAGATTTAAAAATAAGTTTATTAAATATTGAGAAATTGGCCTAATATTAAAACAAATCGCTAAATTAATTCATGAGAATTAACGGTTAATTTTAGGTAGTAATTGTCGGATTTACACGTAGGTTAACATTTAGATATTCGGGAATAACCATCAAAATTATCAGGATTATTTTGAGCGGTGGTCGGTTTTTTAAGAAATTGATCAATCGTGAAATTAATTCATGAGGATTAATGGTTAATTTCAGGTGGTAAATGAAAAAACTATAAGTAGACTAGCATTTGCATATCTAGAAATAATCAATAAAATTCACAAGATTATTTTGAGTGGTGACCGATTTTCTTTTCAAATCGGAACATTTTTTATGAGGTATAAAATCGTGGAAAACTCATCCATGATAGGTGATCCTTTTAAGGCATCTACATGGATTTGTTTCTTGATATTTTATTTTGGGTTCACGAACTCATAATAAAATTTCAAAAACTATATTTATTCACACGAATAAATACGACCTGTAGAAGCATTCAAAAACACATCAAGATAGACAGTACAGCTTACCTCAGGTAAGGCGTACTAAGGGTGCTAATACATTTTCTTTACACAACCAGTCCTCTACCCTTGAATCTCTGACCAGAACAGTGCAACCAGGTGTTCCTAGCGACCCTCAACAGCTAGGTGGTGACTCCTTAACAACTCCATTGCGAGACACGAAAATCCCCCCCTCGCCGGGACGTCGCGCGACGATGGGCGATAGCCATGTTGATGCTGCAGGGCATATCATTCATACTTATGGTGCCTTCAAGAAGAGGCTCATGCAATTGATTAAAGTGGGGTGGATAACATTTGAAGAAAATCCAGGTCCTTCACCTAATTAAGATTTAGGGAAATGGGTAACAAGTGTCCACACTATTAAAGTGATCTAGACAAAAGCTTTTGAAAAAAAGAGTGCACCAACATTAGAAAATGAAGTCTGTGTCATAATTGCTTTCTATTTTGATCATGTCCTCACATGGTGTTTTTGGCTTTGATTTATCAACAATTGTGCTTCTAATGCCACAAGACCATTTGTTAAACAAGTTTTTCTCTCCAATACGATCATGTATTTTCTTATGTTTATGGCATGCTCTTGCTTTCTGTTTATATAACACAAGCACACCTTATGCCATTTCATTCAAATTATACATGATCCTATGATTTCATCAAAAATTTTGGCAAATCAAAGTCTAGTACGGAAAGAAATAACAATTTGATGTTTGTTTAACAAATGTGTTCTGGGAATTCAAAGAATTTCATTGAAAAGTGATCCCATTCCCCAAAACCCACATAATAAAGTTAAGCTCTTAGCAAAACAAATAACAAAAAAAAAACATTTTGCATGGAAAAACAAAGCTTACCAATCTCAAATGCATGTTTTTGAAATGAGGAGAGGTCATCTTTGATATGCCTTCACAAAGTCTCAAATATCCATTGCATTCTCTATTTAAGCCTAATAATTATTTCTTGATAATGAACCCTGAAAAGATTACACCCTACACTGGAGGCAAGTGCGAGGATAAAAAAGCATTCTATAAAATAATCCTCAATTACAAATGATGCCCGAACAAAGCTGGGGCATAAATATAAAAAGGGTTTCAGTATACTATAACAAATTCATTCAACATTTTGGTAATACTAAAAACCCATCATAGAAAACCTAAACAAAATACTAGAGGGCATGTCAATACAAAAGCCCAAATAAAATATTGGGGGCATTTTAAGTCATTAAGCAAATCAATTATGAAGACTAAAAAGAGTTCTAAGAGTAAGCCTAGAGTGATCCTTAGTTTAGAAAACTCTTAAACACTTTTTGAACCTATTAATATCTTTTTTTTCATAGCCAGTAACCTAAGCTTACGTTACAAGCCCAATTAAGCCTTTTCTGATCAAATATGAGTAATCTCGATTGATAGGCAATGCTTTTCAATTCAAAACAAGTCTTACAAATGCTTCGCATGACTTGATCGAAGCCTTTTGACAAGCATCATTTCACATTCTTGTCAAAATCAACATAAAACCTGACAATGAGATCACTTGAATTTTTTCAACAACAGGTTTGTTTAAACAAACATTAAAATGGTTTTTGTTCTTAGAATGACTTTGAAATTCTAAAAATCCTACATGAAAACAATTTTTACAAATAATTATCCCTTTCCTACAAACACTTGAAGCCTAAAACACTTGTAGGGTATGACCAGACTAGGGGCAACCTAAAAATATAATTGAAGTTAGCTCCATTATTTATTTTCAAAGAATGTTGATCAAAACTGAGGGGCATGTGGATATGGAAGATCTATCATCTCTAGTGATTAAAATCATAAGTTGTGGCTCAAGTAAGCAGAAGAGAGAAGTTGTCAAAGCCAGAAATCCAAACCCTTGAAAGAGAAGATCATGAGAAGAAAATGAGACGTATATTTCTTAGGTAAGTATATATGCATCATCATGCATTACATCTCCATTGAGAATTTAGGAAATGTTTTGGAGGGATCATATTTACGAACTTTCATTCATCATTTTGTGCACGCCTTTAAGCTCTCACCTCTTTTATTTTTTTAGCTTGTTTTTTAGCGCTATCTCTTTCTCAAATTTGGGTGTTATACATTGCATCCCTACTGAGAATCTAAGAAATGTTTTGGAGGGATTATAATTTACAAACCTCCACTCATTATTTTTGTGTGCGTCTTTGAGCCCTTACTACTTCTACTTCCCTGAATGCGCTTATGAGCCTTTCATCAACATAGATAGAGTGTTTTTCAACCCTATCTCTTTTTTTATTTGAGTGTGTTTTCTAGCCATCAACCAACACATATAGCGCTTTTAAGTCTTATCTCTTTCCACAACTTGGTGAGCTTTTTAGCACTTTCAATAAAAATGCGCTTTCCAGCTTTATTTTCCCTTCATCTTCTAGTGCGTTTTTCAACTCTTGACCATCAATTAAAATAGTGCGCTTTTCAGCCCTATTTTTCCTTCATCTTCGAGTGTGTTTTCCCACTCTCGACCATCAATTAAAATAGTGCGCTTTCCAACCTTATTTTCCTTTCATCTTGGAGTGTGTTTTCCAACCCTTGATCATTTTCCCTTCATCTTTGAGTGCGTTTTTCAACTCTCGACCATGCATTAAGATAGTACATTTTCTAGCCCTATCTTACATCCTATGAAATCTTCATCACCATCTTTCATCTGGGAGGTCACCCATTATAATGAGACCATCTCCATTCTTACCCGGGTAAATCACCCATTACAATGAGACTATTTTCATCATCTTTCACTTGGGTAGGTCATCCATTATAATGAGACTATCTCCATTCTCACCCGGGTAGGTCACTTGTTACAATGAGACCATCGTTCACCTAGATAGGTCACCCATTACAATGATACAATCTTACATATCTCACCTAGGTAAGTCACCCATTACAATGAGACCATTATCATTATTTTCATCCAGGTAGGTCACCCATAACAATGAGACCATTTTCCTATGTTATTCACAAACATCATCATCTTTCATTCTTTGAATGTGCAGTTTCTAGCCCTATCTTACCATTCCCTTTTTAATGCGCTTCATAGTCCTCATTCTTACTTTTTGAATGGATTAACCATTTCTTGGTTTGGTTAATTCACTCTTTTTTTCTTTACAACGCTTACTATCTAAAATCTTTTACAAATATTAGTCGTAAGTATTGTAAAAAAGGGACAACTGTCATAACCCAATTTCTGGATTATTCCCCAAATCTACCCAAAAATAACTAAAATAAAATAAAATGGCCTAATATCGATAGAAAAATCAAGGTGGAAACTTTTGATATTTTTGAGAGCTTGGTCGTATCTTTTTTTGCCTATAAATGAAGGAAAATACAGATTCATGTCTAAAATACTTTATTATTAGATAAATATGCGTAAAAATTAAGTCAAAAGATATAATTATATTTTATGGACAAATTTGATTTAATCATCGATCAATTTAAAGTGTAATTATATTTAGAGATTAATTAAGAGCCCAATTAAAGGACTTAATTAAGCACAAGGGTTTAATTATACTTTAAATAGGACAAATTAATTTTATTAAGGGTTTAATTGATGAGAAATTAAGTTTGGAAACCTAATTTGGGTTAAATTGAGAAAATCAGAGTTTTTGGTGACGAAACTTTTTGGGCAAAATTGAAAGTCAAAATTGAAGATATAAACATCATTCTTCCTGTCAAAAAACTCTTTTTATAACAATTTATTTTTGTCAGTTTATTTTATATTATTTAAAAAAAACTTGTCAGACCTCACTGGAAGCCATGTTGCACCATGCCAACAGCCATGCCTCTAACCTACTCCACACAACCCACCATCCCTAGACATAATCCCCATGCCCTGCACCTTACCTTACCAGTTGGCTGGGCCGGGTCTAGCTCAAGTCTAGCAGAGTTAGGCCTTTGTCCCAACCAGACTAGGTTGACTCATATAGTCGGGTCAAACCCGTTTTTTTTTTTAAATTTAGAAAAAAATACATTTAAAAAAACATGTTATTTTCGTGCATATAGTTGGATTCCAAGGTTTTTCTCATCGTATTTTTCATAAAAAAAAATATATGTTGCATCTTTCTCACATTTTGAAACAAAAATTGGATATCGTAACCAATTTATGATTATCTGTTGGAATTTGGCTAAAATATCAAAATAATTCAACAATTATTTTATTTTAGCTATCGCATTGTAAAATTACATTGGAAAGTACACTTGCAGATAATTAAAAAAATATTTTTTTTAAATGCAGTATAAAATTCTTTTGATTAGTTTTTCAACTCCTAATGAGGTAGATATTCTCTCACGAAGAGGAATTTACGTCAAACTTTAGAAAAGACAACGAAAAAAACAAACTTAGAAAAAACAATCAAACAACAATGCAGTTTGCCTTAGGTAGGGTGCACTGGGGGTAATGCGTCTTCCCCTTGCACAACAAGTCTTCTTATCTAGACACTTACAGACCAATAGGTTCTTAATGACCTTAATACTAGGTGACGACTCCTGATAATTATAGTTGTATTTTTATGACTATAAAGCATCCCCATTTTACCACACGCCGTTGTCTCCCCAATCCGGGGATGACGGGATACAAATTGTGAAAAATCATCATTGCAACAAATACCAACAAAATGATCAGTAAACATGGATAAATAATTCCCTTAGTATATATCGGGGGAATTGCAAAGGACAATAAGGACTAAAAAAACCAAATTGTATGATGACATGTAACTTATACAAATAATCTTATCAATAAAAATAACCTATGGTAAAGTATGTCTGAAAATATACTAGTAATAAAATTCTCTTAGTGTGTATAGAGAGAGTAACAAAGGGTATTATAGTGGGATTAAAAAAAAAATCATATAGTTACATGGCATTAATATCAATAAACTAATATGCAATTATTCTATCTATAATATTTAATTTATCCTCACCCTCTCCTTTGTTTCTTCTTCTTTCTGCATTTTTTTTTCTACAGCAAACAATCACTCTCAATGACTTATTTAATTAAATAAATGTATAAACATTTGATTTCTAAATAAGCTTTTTTCAAATTTATTTTTAAAGATTATACTATTTGAAGCGCGGGTAAGATAATTAATATTAAATATTACAAGAGCAGACCGCATTAATTAGCACATCACTAGTCGGCCCGCGTTGTTTGTCTAAAAAGCTAATGGATAAAGCTGCTTTTGAAAAGTAATTCACCAAATCTTGTCTCTCTCTTATAAATTGGATAAATATAAATTAGCTGAGACCCACATCGAGCCAAATCTATGTTAGTTATGGAACGGGATTTTTCGTTAATAGAAATTTGGCAAAGGGATTCATCTCCTATCCACTTTCCTCTCAATATGTCGTCATTACAAATAATAATAAAATAACAAAAAAGTGAGTTGAGTAAAGAATGCAAAAGAAATTCTAGTTTCTATAGAGATTACTATGATTATCTTTGTAGATATTAAAAAAAATGCTTATTAAATAAATACACTAAAAAATAGCGTTAAAATTACAATAATAAATATTATTATTTACATGAAAATATATTTACACGAGCCTAAAAGTCTAGATCATGAAAATATATCTGCAAACGTTATCTAGATCTTATTTTATATGAAAATATATTTACACTACTCTAAAAAAATTAAATTAATGAGTTTATAATTTGATTTGATTTGATATGATGGGGGATTTTTCTTGAATTTGATGAAAATTTACATTAGTTTTACAAAACTTTAATAGTATGATGTCTTGAATTGAAGAAGAACACAGCTTTGATTTATTTATTTTTACTTGATTTGATAAAGAAAAAAAAATCTCTTATAAGGTTTGTAAAATCTTATCTTAGACATGGGAGTTTTTTCTCTAGATATTGTCTCTCGACAGGCAGCTTGGCCTTGAAGTAGTTGAGACTTGAACAATCCACAATTAATTGACACCAAATATCATATACTAGTCAAATCCCCCCGCGTGTTATCGCAGGTATTTTTGTGTATATAATTTAATATAATTAAATTCACAATGATAAATTTATATGATATAACAAAATAAAAGTTATAGATTAGGAGATAAAATGTATAAAATTTTAAGTAGAGTTTGTTACGGAAGCATAGATTACATCTTTTAGAATGTAGGTATTGCATCATAAAAGATCACAAAAGAGCGCAAACTAACATTAAAAAAAAAAGAGCAAAATATTTTGATAAGAAAAAAAATTAATCACTAAAATCCTTATTGTGCAGATAGTAAAATTATAAAAATCATTTAATACAAAGAGGAAATAAAAATAAAAAAAAAATAAAGGGGAAAAGGAAACAATATTAATTTAAAATATTATAACAACAGCAACATCGAAGTCTTAACATCTAAAATTATTGTTGTTGTGACTATCAAAACAAAAAAAATTATAAAATTATACCGAGGGAAAAAAATTAAAAAGCATGAACAAAATAGCAAGCAAGAAAAACGATTAAAATATTATTATTATTATTATTATTATTATTATTATTATTATTATTATTATCATGAAAGATTAAATAAATAAATGAAAGATTAAAAAAATTGTAAAACAAAAAAAAATATCAAACAAAAAAATACAATAAAAATCCAAAATTATCATTGTCGTCACTGTCAACATAATAAAAACTATCAAATTGTTCTAATGAAAAAAAACCCTCAAAAACATTAACAAAAGAGTAAGCAAGAAAAACAATTAAATTATTATTATTATTATTTTCATTTATTTGTTTTATTTTTGTCTTAATAATGAAAGGAAAAAAATGGAAGTAAAAAAAATCCTAAGAACTTCAAGAAAACATAAAACAAAAGAATAAAACAAAAACAAAAACTATCGTTCCTATCGCTGTGAAAGCAAAAAAAGTTATCAAATTATCCCAAGAAAAAAAACCCTCAAATACATTAACAATAGAGTAAGCAAGGAAAAATATTAAATTATTATTATTATTATTATTATTATTGCTATCATTATTATTATTATTATTATTATTATTATTATTATTATTATTTTGTTAATAATGAAAGGGAAAAAATGGAAGGGAAAAAAAATTCTAAAAACTTCAACAGAGGATCATACAAAAGAATAATACAAAAATAAAAACTATTATTGTTATCACTGCTAAAACAATAAAAATTATCAAATTATCCTGAGGAACAAATAACTAAAAAACATTAACAAAAGAGTAAGCAAGAAAAATAATTAAATTATTATTATTATTATTATTATTATTATTATTATTATTGTTGTTGTTGTTGTTGTTGTTGTTGTTGTTGTTATTGTTGTTGTTATTATTGTGTTAATAATGAAAAAAAAAACAAAAAACTAATAACTAAAATTATCGTTATTATTGCGTAAATAATAAAATCATAAAAATTATATAATATAAAGAACAAATAAAAAAAGAAATAAATGGAAAAATAGAGTAATATTACTTTTAAAATGATAACCGATATAAATAAAAATTTCAGGGAAATCAAAAAAAAAAAAAAAATTTAAAATAATCACTAAAATTATCATTATTATTGAGCAAATAATAAAATTATAGAAATCATATAATCCAAAAAACAAATAAAAATCAAAGAAAACATTTAACTGTGGCACCAGCACATTGTTGTAGGCGGAATCATATTTTTTTCAATGTAAAAAAAATATTTATTATGTATATATTTTTTTATCATAGCATAATTTTAGACAAAATAATAAATATGTATATAATTTTTATGAAGTGAAAGTTTTGTATAAGATATATAAATTTTAAATGAATATAAATTTATTTAGTAGGTTTCAATGAAATAAACACTATAAAATTATTATTGTCATTAAAAAAAGCAAGAAGAAATTTGAATTATTGAACACATTGTATTAAAATTAGTTCATTTTATAATTAAATTTACATGAAAAAAATATATATAAATTGTGAAAATACTTGTAATAATGAAATAACAAAAATAAATAGTTAATTTAATTTGCAAAGAAATAATATAAAATATTATCCAAGAATAAAAAAAAACAAATAAATCTATATAAAATAACAAATTAAAAAGAATAAGGACCACAATGAAAAATAAATATATGATTAATTCCAATTGAAGGATAAAATTGAAAAGAAAAAAAAATCTGAGGACCAAAATAAATAATGAAATAATTAGTTTAATTGCTGTCTGATGCTATAAAAAAATTAGAAGAAGAAGGACTGAAATGAAAAGTTGTATATATGACTAATTTTAAGTAGAGGACGAAATTAAAAGAAACTAAAACATTTGTACCAAATAAATTCAAGGAACGAAAAAGAAATCAGAAATCAAAACATAAGGGACCAAAATTAACTTCACACACACATCAGGGACTGGATCGGATTTTGCGTCGGCAGGAGAGAGAAAACGGACAGCCGACACAAAACCTTTCTCCTCCGCTTAACGGAGCATCCAGTGAGAAAACACGCCGCGACGGAAGATAGAGGACATGGAGGCGCACCGTTATAAGCGGCGAAAGTGAATTTTTCACCGCCAGAAGGGTACGCACGCGCCATCGAAAGGGCGCGTTTGCGTGGAACGCTGCTGGCGCGGGGCGTCGACGCGCCAGACGTCATCCGAAAGAAATAATAAAATAATAGGATAATTACGAAGGAGCCCCTGAACCTCCTGACATTTACGAAAAAACCTGAAGGGAAAATACGCCAATGCCCCCGTTCACTGTGCGCAATTTTGTCGTTTTCGGGGGCTTGTTTCGTCTTCACACTGTGCAGATAGAATGTGAAAAACCGAGAGAGCCCCCGTTACTGTGCACAATTTTGGCGTTTTCGGGGGCTAAAAACGTGCTAACACTGTGCAATAAACGGAGGAAAAACCAAGAGAGCCCCCGGTATTGTGCACAATTTTGGCGTTTTCGGGGGCTAAAATCGTGCCTACACTGTTCACCAAACGGAAAAAAAAAATACTATTGCAATCCACAGTGCACTGTGTCTATGTGCACAGTGCATTTGTGAACAGTAAAAACGCCTCACGTTTCATAGTATAGTTAATATAACAAAATTTTAAATACGGTGTTTCACATGGCAGTCCATGATGAAATATTCATTTTGCATTTACAAAACAAAATCTTATAGCTAGATATTCAGGATAATTAGATAATTTTTAATGGTTTCATTTAAAGGGATTAATTAAATATTTTTTACATTTATAATGCACCATGAAATGACTATTTTGCTGTTATCATCAGATTTTTTTTAATTAAACTTTGAATTAATTAGTATTGAAAAGTAAAGTATTCAAATCAGTTTGTATTAATTTACAAGATCATGCTATTATTTCAACAGTATAACATATATTAAGAAGAGGGACTCGTCTAATTTCTAATCTCCTAAGTGTCATTTCATTGCAATATTAAAACCATACTCTCAAACCTAAGCCTCCGCATTTGATGTTTTTAAATATTAAATAAAAATTGGAGAGATTATTTTCAAAATTTATCAAAAAAAATAAAATAAAAGAAGTTGATGTGGTGGAAAAATCAAATACAAATTTTAGATAGATTTGAGAACTTCATCATACCTTTATTGTGCCAAAAAAATAAAATAAAATACAAATTCAAGACTAAAATAATTGATTATCGGATAAATATGTATAAAAATGACTTAGAAAGATATAATTATATGTTTAATAGACCAATTTGATTTAATCATAAACCAAAGTAAAAGTTTACTCATAAATAAAAATTAATTTAGGGTCCAATTAAAAGATTTAATTAAATACAATGACTAAATTATATTTTAAATTGATCAAATTAATTTTATTAAGGTTAAGTAGTGGAAAATAAGTTTTGGGAGTCCAGTTCAAGCTTGATTGAAAAGAATGAAATTTCTAGAGATCAAATTTAATTTTGATCAAGTTAATTGGTTGAAATTGAAAGTAAATTTGAGTAAAATTATATTAAGTCTCCTGTATCGTTTGGTCATCTTTTCCCTGATTTAAAAAATTATATTATTTTACTTAGTGTAGCTTATATATTGAATAATATTTTACATCCATAAAATAAATGAATAAATAATCGCAATAATTTATAAAAATTACTATTTTATTTTTATCAATAAGTAAAAAAATCTTATCATGTTAAAATAAGAAAATTATCACTTCCTCTTTATTTACCAAACATAAAACTCTAATCACCAGCCTCCACAATGCCTGTTGGGCATCGAAACTCAATTAAAATTTAGATTATCAACATCAATTATTGATTTATCTATAAAGACTGAAGAACAAATGCTTGAAATATCATTTGTAGCCAGAATTTCCTGTGAGCTCATGCATCATTGAGCCATTTTTAATTCATGCTTCTTGCCATATATCAGCTCCTATTACCATTAAAGAATTCTCAAATCAAACCTCAAGCAATATCCAATTACTTCCCATTGTATTAACTCATTAACAGCTGAATAAAAAAACCCTTGCTTCAAGCTCCTTGAAAGCAGAGAATACGGCCTACCACCTGGAGAATTGTTAGCCTAAGGTTTCCAAGCTTGCAAATTTGGGACAAAAATCCCATTATTTTGCCTCTGGTCTCTTGGGTTGAAACTCTAATAAAACCTGGAACTTTACTTTCAACACCCATTATAATTCATTACTGTGTATAGAGAAAGCAAACTGAGCATAAATTTACTACAGAACACTGTAGAGACTTCATATGATCTCGCAACAAGATAATTCTTAGTTGGAGACCTGTTGTGTTTCATAGATTATGATACATGGGTGACCAAGAGCTAGCTTGTCAAGGATAAACTTCAATGAGAGATCTTAAACCCAGAACTGGGTTGATCTTGAAGCTACTGAAACCAGCATCAGAGAATAGCTTCGACCATTCATTCCTGTTTCTCTCTTTTCCAGTGACCAATATCATCATCAGCATATCAAAGAAGAACTGTGTCTCAGTTGATCCAGCTTCAACTTTATTGTTCTCCACCACCATATCTATGATGATCACCTTTCCTCCTCCTCTGCCCTTAATTGCCTCCTTGCATTGCCTTAGTATTTTCACACACTCCTCGTCATTCCAGTCATGAAGAATCCACTGATTGTCATCAATGATAAAATAAAGACAAATAAATTTAGTTTTGATGTTATATAGATATGCTTAGTAACACTGTTTTAATCAGTAAAAGAAAAGTGATTTCACCTTCAGCAGAATTGCATCTGCTTGAGGAATTGCCTCGAACATGTCTCCACCAAGATATTTCAGGTTTTCACTTCCCTCCAAATCAGCCACAACATGTGGGAGATCAAAGACAGTGCAATCCAGATGCTGGAATTCTTTAGCTATTGCCTTGGCCAAAGTTCCAGTGCCACCCCCAACATCAACCAACGAATTTAACCCTTCGAAAACTCCCTTGCACTCATTTATCATCACACTCGAAACAATTCGAGCATCACTTGCCATAGCTTCATTGAAGAAATGATTGAGCTTTGGTTCATGACTCGCGTACTCCCAAAATGATCTTTCATGGGCCGTATCAAACGGAGTTGGGACATCATTTTGAAACCAAGCGCTTACGTGATGCCATGGTTGTGTTAAAATTGGATCAAGCATGGCTAGCAAGAATGGTGCTACACTCAAAGGGTTATCCTTAACAAGGAATTGAGAAGCGTTGGTGAGAACATAGCCTTCTCCTTCAGTGTTTCCACTAACAATTTGTTGCGCAAAGAAACCAGAATGGACCAATATGCGCATGAGGCGATACACAAAAGGGGCTTTGGATGGGTGAATAGGCAAGACGTCGACAAGTTCAGAAAGGGTCATGGGTTTTCCATGATTGTGGATTAAATCCGGAATGCCTAGTTCAACAGCACATTTTAGAGACATTGAGTTTATGAAGTTGAGGATGTGATTCCAAACATGAGCTTGAGCTTGAAGAAGCTCAGCACCATGAAGGTTCCCTTCAGCCAAATGCATTTTTATTACAGTCTCAAGATTTGATATGGACTATGAACTTGTATGATCAACCATGGGATTCTTAGCCTATATATAGGAGGATGCGACACTATTGAACTAAATTATGAGGGGGTAGGGGCGGGAACAAAAACGTTATCAATGAGGTCTGCTTAAAAAGTTGTTCATTAAGATAATCTTTGGTGACATAATCAAAAGCTTTCAATCTTTTCAATGAAGCTTTCATTCATTTCATAATAGGTTATTTCATGATTATCATAAGTTAGTATTAAAAAAGTTGCTCCTTAAGATAATCTTGGGTGACTAATGGCTGTTTGATTTGCCTAATTAAATAACTTATTTAAGAATTTGATGCTTAAATAAATATATGTTTTGGCTTGGCTTTCACTGCCTATGACTGGCTTTTATCATAGTTGTTGGGATTTTTTTTTTATTAATTTGGGTGTTAAATCAGCTTGTGTTCATCTCGATTAATCCTACAAGTTCTAAAATTAATGACTTTGTAAGTTTTTAGTGGCTATCATCTTAGCTGTCGCGACGGTGATTTTTTCATATTTCACGCCCCGCCATCCCCTGATCAGGGAGACAACGGTGCGTGGTGAAAAAGGAGTTTGTTTTATAACCATAAAAATTACGATTATAATTATTAGTAGTTGCCACCTGGTATTAAAGTCACTAAGAACTTAATGGTCTGCGAGAGTCTTGGGTAATGGGACTTGTTGTGCAAGGGGAAGACACATCATCCCCAATGCACCCTACCTAAGGTAAGCTGCATCATTGTTTAATTGTTTTTCTAAATTAAAAAAAATTACACTGTATTTTCAAAAACCATTTTTGTTTGTAGGTGTACTTTATAATATAATTTTACACTGCAGTAATTTTTTTTTTATTATCTACAAATGTACTTTACAATGTAAATTTACACTGTAGTTAAAAATCTTTTTTTTTATCTATGGATGTATATTACAATGTAAATTTACATCATAATAGATAGAACAAAAATCAATTTAATTATTTTTTATATTTTGGCCAAATTCCAACAGATAATCGTCAACCAATCATTATATCCATTTTTTATTTTAAAACATGAGAAAGATGCAATATATTTTTTTACAAAAAATATGATGGAAAAAACTTTGAAATCTGGTCGTATACATGAAAACAACACATTTTTAAGTTTTTGAATTTTTTGTAAAAATAATAATAAAAATATTTTTTTATGTCAATTTGTATTTTTTTTTTCATTTTTTGGGGGGGGGCTAGGCTGGTAGCCTGCCTTGCTTAGGCTGGGCTTCCAGTTTGGATAGGCTGGAAGTCCATTTGGTGCTTCAAGTCCAGATGGGCTAGAAGCCCACATTTCCTAGACATGGGCCGGGCATAAAACCCAGCCCATTCACTCAGCCTTGCCACACATGAACATTGGGATGCAAATTGCATCCCGTTACTCGTATTCAGATGAAGGAGACAATGAACAATAGTTTTTCGAGTGTGATGAAAGGTGTATCTGTTAGTATTGTTGGGTAGAGGAGGTCAAGGTGATGATTCATGTTGTGGTGGCATCGTCAATAGTGGCCTGTGGTGGCTGGAAGAGGCTTTCAAAGTCATTGGGGCTTACATTGCAGATGCTGCAACCGTGATCGTTGCTTCGCGTGAGAGTATGGTTAGGTTGCTAGTGTGTAGGGAAATTCACAGTAGTGATATGGGTGATTTTAGGTAGTTGAATGTCCTCTAACAGTGGAGAGAGAGAGAGCTCAATAGAGCTGGTTTTTAGAGAGAGAGAACTTGCAGACCGAGAGGGGGGGGAGCTCAGCAACAAGGGAGATGAAGATGATGGTGTTATTTCGTGTAATTTTCCCTTGTTTTTCTTGTTTTTATTTGCTAAAAATCTCTGTGAATTTCCAGAACTTCCCCCTGTTTTTCCTTGTTTTTTTCCTTCGTTTTCCCCTCTGTGAGTTTCTCTCCTCTTTTTTTCCCCGTTCCCAATGTCATATTTCCCCCATGTGTATTCTCCCCCTCAATTTAACTCATCCTTCCCCCCAAATTTCTAACAATCTCCCCCCGTTGTCTGTGTATTTTCTCCTTCTATTTATAAGCAGAAAAGGCATGGTACAAGGCATGGGGGTGTTGTTCAGGAATGGGATATTGTGTGTGGGAGTGGGTTGCAGGCACGACAAAGCATAGTGCAGAATGCTTCGGTGATGGCCTCGACAACTTCTTTTCTTTTAAAAAAAAATTAAAATAAATAAGTTGTGACAAAAAAAAAAGAGTTTTTCAATGAGAAAACTAGGAATAATTATGTTTTTATCTTCAATTTTGGCTTTCAATTTCACCCAAAAAATTTCGTCACCGAAAATTTCAACCATCTCAATTTAACCCAAATTAAGCGTCCAAACTTAATTTATCACCAATTAAGCCCTTTATAAAATTAATTTAACCCATTTAAAGTATAATTAAGCTCTTACGCTTAATTAAATCCTTCAATTGAGCTCTCAATTAATTCCAAAGTATAATTACACTTTAAATTGGCCGACTATTAAATCGAATTGACTCATAAAAATATAATTATGTCTTTCGACCTAACTTTTATGCAGATTTAACCAATAATAAATTATTTTAGCCTTGAATCTGTATTTTTCTTCATTTTTGGGCAAAAAAGAGGTATGACTGGGCTTTCAAAAACATCTAAAATTTCCATATTAATTTTTCTGCCGACATCAGCCCCTTTTATTTTATCATTGTTATTTTTTGGTATATTTTGGGAATAACCCAGAAATTAGGTTATGACATTAGCAACTACATAAATTAATTAATGTATTATTAGTGAAAATATTAGTGATAGGTGGTGATGAAGTCCCAAAGAATTCAAGTAGAGATAATAAGTTAATTGATGACTTGTAATTTGGGTCTCACTGCTACGATTTGGGCTTTGGTCTCTTGAATTTCTGTTTTCAATTTTAATTGTCATTTATCATTAATATTTTTTTAAAATATATATATTTTTGTCTTTATTTCTCTCATCAAGTCTTCAACAGTAATTAAACATAACTTTAAATACAACTTGAAAAATTAGCAGTTTACTATATTAAACCCAGTACGGGAATGATCTTGTAGCCACTAAAACCAGCATCAGAAAATAGTTTTGCCCATTTTTTCTCATTTCTTTCTTGGCTTGTGACCAAAATCATCATGAGCATTGCGAACAATATTTGTGCTTCAAGTGATTCCTCCTCCCCTTTCTGGTTCTCCATCACCATGTCTATGATCATCACCTTCACTTGTCAGCCACCAGTGACACACATGTCAATAATATTCAAAGTAAAATAATAAAAAAATATTAAATTACCATAATATCCCTAGAATTAAATCTTTATTTTTGTCTTTCTAGGAGCACAATAGCATCTAGTTATTTTCAAAAAATATAAAATTTTTGTGGCACATCCTAACGAGTGTTTTTTTTATCTTTTTTAAATGATAAAATGATTATTTTACTATATAAAAATATTAAAAAGTCAATAAATCAGTGAAACAACAAAATCAAACCGATTTGAAAACTAAACCAATTAAAAAATATACTATTATAATTCATAATATTTTTACTCATATTTAATAATAAAATAATGAGCTCACATAATAATTAATCAGCATCGAGGAACATGGACAATAACATAATCTTGGATAAGAAGATTTGCAAATCTATTGATTGATTTCTTGTAAAAATAACAACCACAAAAAAAAAAAAAATTATCTTCATCAATTCTTCTTTTTAATTTCCTATCACTAGTCTTCAGACCAACTTGTAGTTCAACTTATTCTCACAACTTATTTTTTAAGAGATTTTAAATATTTATTATTTTTTTTCTTATAAATGACATGCTATAACTCAATATCTTTTATGAAGGAGCATATTAAGTGAATGTATGAAGGAGTATATTAAGTGCATTTTTGGTAATGAATTTTAAAAATAGTTTAAAAAAATATAATTTTTTATTTTAAGTTAATTTTTTTAATTTTTTTATATTATTTTAATGTGCTGATATAACTCATTAACATTTTAAAATATTCATTAAGATAAGATTTATATGATCTAATAACTTTTAAAACAAAGTTATTTCTTATATAAATAAACAAAATTATTCTGTAAAATTTATAATCTAATCATTGACTGAAATAATTTTATGAAAAAATTAAAAAAATTACCAATAAATTTAATATTAAAAAATATAATTAAAATAAAAAAAATATTATTCAAGTAGAAGAGTACAGTAGAATCCCATCTACTGTTCAAGTTTTTTTTTATTACAAATACGTCATATTTAAGACCCTAGTTTATTATGAGTACAGAACTAACTCTGTGACAGGCCATGAAGAAAAGGGATGGAGAATTAGCATCACGAATTCAGGTTCCCAAACAGAAACTTGATGAGGTGGGACAACTTGCTAGAGGACGAGGGCTTGGTGGGTTTTCCATTTCAGGCCACTGAAACTGGAAATGGAAAACCAGTTTGATCACTGCAAAAATCAAGTAGAAAAATAAGAACTGACCTAGCTAATTTACTTTGTATCCTTGCTCCTGGCTAGGCAAAGTAATTTTCTCGTTCCCAGATGCTTAATGTCATCTAAGACGGCTGAATCACCATTCCTTGATCAATGGCGTTTGTAGAATAAACCCAGCTTCTATACATGTTTCCTCAAGTTTTCTGTTTGCTTCTGCAGAACCTTGACAATATTTGAGAGCTGAATCCCTCAATTAACTGATGCGGCAATACATCGAGTGCTTGGTGGGCCTCGAGGATGGTGAGGCCAACCATGCATTACATTGTGATAATTTCTGAAACAATCTTCAAAGAAAAAGGAAGATGCTTTCCGATGTCAAGTTTTGCCTGCCAGCAGGATTGAAAATGATTTCGGCTGATATTGGAGCTCCACCCAGCAAGATAGAAAGTCAACAGCCACAAGTTGCCGAAGTCAGCTAATTGATACAATCATTGTGATTATAAATGAAGGAAAAATATTGAATTGAATTAATTATATAGTTTATCTAAATTAATTAGTTAGTTTTTGTAGTGTTAAATTATTAAATAGTTAATCGATCATGCTTGATTTAGTAGTATTTTGTTGCATAAAATGCTTTATTTTCTAATAAATTTTTCCATCCCATATACTACTTTTTTCACCTTCTCTATTTTCTAAAATAAAAATAAATTTAAATAGACTAAAAATGATTAACGAACTCATTGTTTTTAAATTAGAGAGCCAAAAGTATCATTTTTATTAACTTTTGGTACTAGCTTTGTGATCCAAAACTTTATAATAAACGAAAAAAAATACTCTTAAATAATTTAAAGATAGGCTTCTTTCTCTTGAATTAAGTATTAATCAATAACTTGACATTGTTTTGTTATGGGATATATGGAGCATATATAATTCCATTTTCTTCTTGAAAGGAAGACAATTTCATAGGGAAGTACTCGCTTCTCTATCACTTTTCAAATATTTGATCTTGAGTTTTCATCATATATATATATATATATATATATATATATATATATATATTAGTGAATTTAATGAAATAATTATTTTCATTTTAGTTATATATTTATTTATATATATATATATATATATATATATATTAGTGAATTTAATGAAATAATTATTTTCATTTTAGTTATATATTTATTTAATTTACATACATCACAATGTGTTAAGTCAAGAATATCCTAATTTTTTTTATAACTTTTAAAAAAGTTTTCTTAATCATTTTAGATTGAACTAAGCTACACACATTTGTGTTTGTGTTTGTTTTCCATGATTGGAAGAAATCATTACATGTTGACCCATAAAGTTTAAGGATCTATCATTAATATATTTGTCCTAATTTTTAACTCCTTAAAGTAAATGAATAAATGAAGTAAGAAAAACATTTGATCATATTATTAGTGTTGCTAAATTTTATCTTTTCTTTCACAGTAGTATACCTTTGTAACAAGCATAGACAAAATCAAATTTATGTTTATATATATATATATATATATATATTGCTAAATTTTATCTTTTCTTTCACAGTAGTATACCTTTGTAACAAGCATAGACAAAATCAACTTTATGTTTATATATATATATATATATATATATATAGACAAAATCAAATTTATGTTTATATATATATATATATAACATAAATTTGATTTTGTCTATGTGTGTGTGTGTATTACAAGATTTTTTTATTTAAAAACAAATTAGGGACATACACAACATTGAATAATGTTAATTTATCATAAACGAGTTAGTATTAATAAAATCAGTAATATATGTTTCTTTTATAATAATGATTTAGTTTTCATTAATTTTGAAATAATTTTCATTTCTTTCATTGCTTGAAATCTATGCTTATAATTTTAATTTTGATATATAAATTTATTTTTTCAATTAGTTAATTCATAGAAGAAATTTCTAAAGGTAACATTAATAAAATCCAAGAAATCGGATACACTCAAAACTTCATCATCAAAATAAATTGAAATTTACCTTAAATAAAACTTCATATGATGTAGTTAATTATTAAATTTATTGTTTTATCTGGATCGTAATTTGTATGAATAGTATCAATAAAATAAAAAATTATAAAAAAAAAGTATTAAAGAAAATTTGGGAGTCAGCAGATTAAATAAAATATAATATATATTAATAAATAAATAAAATAAGTAGTATAATTTGACCGTATATCCGTGCTGGCTAAGGGTACAGAAATACAAATACGATCACCAAATTTTCTTCTTTGGGAACAGAAAGAAGAGGTATGTATGTCCTAAAGCAACAAACTTTTTGCTTTTGCAGTTTGTCGAGCTTTGAATCTTCTTGTCTTCTATATCCAAAGTCATAGCACAACACGCTCAGCACTACATCTTCTTCTTTTCTCCAATCTCCACCCCATTAAAAAACCTCTGCTGCTGCAATATATTTTTTTTGAGGTATAAATTTCCTGTCTTTCTCCCTCTCTCTGTTTTTTTTCGTTGCTTTAATTTTGTTTATGCTTATTTTTTTTGTTTAACTACGTTTCTGTGATGATTTCCGAACATTAGCTTGTGGGATTTTGTTTTTATAACGTTTTAGACCCAAAGTCATCAATTTTGTGTTGTGATTTGTGTGATATTGTTATTGTAAGAGGCAAAGAATTCGGCTTTGTGAGATTTTTTTTAATGTTTAGCTTGATTTTAGTGGTGATCGGTACGTTGGGGATTGAAATTAGTTGTAAAAAGGGTACCCTTAAATCAGTTGAATCAAGGGTTTCTTAGTTTGTTCTATGCCCTGGATTTTGTCTCCAAGGAAGCTTGTACTTTGTCCTGCTTCAGTTATTTATTAACCTTATTTTGGATGCTGGATGTTGAAGTTGTTTTAATTTTTGGATTGAAAGTTGACTGTCTGATTCTAGGATTTTGAAGAGGGAGAGGGTCAATGCAGAGAGGGGGAAAGAGTAAATGTGCATCTACATCGCACCATCTGTTGATGGATAATGCAAAAAACCGGCTAAATGATCTTCAAGAAAGATTCTTTAACATTCAGGCTGCAAGGGAAGAGGGAAGAAATAATGATGTTGCTTTGCTGGAGGAGCAGGTGTGTCAAAGCCTCCGTGAGTGGAAAGCAGAGCTTGATGTGCCATCACCTGCAAATTCTTTGCTTGTTAGTATCTCCCATTTAATAATAGTAATTTGATACTGTTGATAATGAAGTTTTTGTATTGTCTGTCTGTGTAGATTTGTCTATTAGTAATTTAGATGAGTTGATTTATGATCGGTATTTTGTAGGATATCAGTCTGGGATCCTTCTCAGAGGATATAGGCCGCTTGTTGCAATTGTACGAGGAGGAAGATGATGCCACAAGTCCATTGACAACGCAGACAGTTTTGAAGCTGGAAACACAGCCTGAGCCCAATTTTCAAAACCTCACTCTTGGCAATTTAACAACATTTCAAGATGTAAGATCCTATTTGGGGATTATTGTAATGTTTTTCTGACCAGTCAGTTGTAGAGTATAGCATACTTATACAGCTCATACCATCTTGGTTTTTCATAGGACACACTCAGTGATTTAAATGCTACATCATGATAACCTATAAGAGTAAGAATTGGAATTTTTAGTTGTGCACTGTATTTTTTATCTTGTTTAAAGACATGGAAATTGGAAAAAGATAACAATAATGTTAGCTCCTTGCCTGAGGAAAGTCATATACTGAAAGATTATGGTCTTTTTTTTTTCTTTTTTTGCTTGCTCTCCATGCATCCATTCTCTTATCATTTAATTTTAAGTTTGATGCCGATTGACATTCAGGGAGTAGATTGTCTTTTCACAGGTTATTTGCACCTGCATGTATAACTGTTACTTCAATTTTCTGAAAAAGAAAAAAAGAAGCTAGCCTATTGCATGAAGCTAATTTAGTGAAGCCAATGTCTGAGAAGTGGATTTCGTGTTACTAGACTTGTGGTTTGTTCAAGTCCTTACACATCTCAAATTTAAAACATTAAGACTATGAAAACAAAGATTTGGATGGGCAATGTTTTTTAAATGCAAAACCCATAACATTCAAGCCAATTTTGTTAATGATTTGAGCTTTTATTGGGATTCTTTTTTATAATTATCATTTATATGTCTGTGTTATTTCAATGACCAGCTAAAGTAGTCATTAACTCTCTTTCACATGGTATGCCTTTTCTTTTTTCCCCTCTTTAAGATTTCCTAGTGCCCTGAATTATGGTCTTTCATGGCAAAGAGATATACTGAGTAGTGGCTGATGAGAGCATAAAACACTTGCACTGCAGGAATATTTGGTGAATAGTCATAGTGAGGAGGTTGGTTTTCAAGGGTTTCATCAACACAACGGCTCCTCAGGCTTGCAAAATGTAGCAGTTAGTGGCCCTGATATAACTACTTTATTGGATTGTCATCATTTCACTTTGGATGAAGAATTTGACCCCGGGCTTTTTGTTGGCACCAATGACACCAAAGAGTGTGGAATAAATGCTGAGAGTAACAATCTACAGTATATCAGCCCTCCACCTTCTGCTTTTATGGGGCCTAAATGTGCTTTATGGGACTGCACCAGGCCCGCTCAAGGAGCTGAATGGTGTGAGGACTACTGTAGCGGCTTTCATGCTACCCTGGCCTTAAATGAAGGCCCCCCTGGTATGAGTCCAGTTTTGCGGCCCAGAGGCATCAATTTGAAGGATAACTTACTATTTGATGCTCTTACTGCAAAGATACAGGGTAAGAATGTTGGTATTCCTCAATGTGAAGGTGCTGCTGTCATGAAATCCCCATGGAATGCTGCTGGTAAGCCTGTATGCACGCCTTCCCCCTTTTATTTAATTTTCAAGTTCAATTGCTTGCGACCTTGCATATTTGTTCTACAGCATGCTTGCTTGGTGTCAGCAATTGTGAATAATTTATTATGATATAACAAAAGATTCATCTATAGATCATATCTCTCTGTGGTATGCTAATTATGTTTCTTCAGGTGACTTAATATGGTAGAGAAAGTTGTTAGTATTAATTTTGGTTGATGACTTTGGTTTCCATGCCACAGAGCTATTTGATCTTTCATTACTCGAGGGTGAAACAGTTAGGGAGTGGCTCTTTTTTGATAAGCCTAGAAGAGCATTTGACAGTGGAAATAGGAAGCAGAGGTCATTGCCAGACTACAGTGGCCGTGGTTGGCATGAATCAAGAAAGCAGGTGATGAAAGAGCTTGGGGGGAAGAAGAAGTCCTATTACATGGACCCACAACCTCCAGGTTGTCATGAGTGGCATTTATATGAATATGAGATCAACAACTGCGATGCTTGTGCATTATATAGGCTAGAACTCAAACTGGCTGGTGGAAAGAAGACTTCCAAAGGAAAAGTTTCAAAGGATTCACTTGCTGATCTACAGAAGAAGATGGGAAGACTCACTGCTGTTGTAACAGCAGACAATAGTCCCTCTGATAAGGGCAAGATGAACGATGATACAGAAGTTGGTTCTGTAGATTTTTGCTATGCCCAAGATCAGAAAACTTCTGGCATTGGCCATGGGCCATGATTTCATAAAATTATTTTCTAAATAGCTTTGGTTTAATCCATGGAAAGTCTATAACAAAGTATTTCTGATGATTCTTTTACAAGGCACTGCAGATGATTTTATAAAGTTAGTTTACTCACTCCTTTAGTAAACATCTTGGCAGTACTTCTCTTTCCAGTTTGCAATGGAAGACACTGACCTTTTCTGTTGATTTGAAGAGATGTCTCAGTTTACTGGATGAGATGCTGGCAGATAATTATTGTACAGACTAGTCGACTAAACTTGGAGAAAGTCAAAACTGGAGGACTTCTGTGAGTGTAAAGCATATGGTACCCCATTTTAGTATTTGTGTTGCCTGCTACCGTTAAGTCTAAAATACTGTGATGCCAACAAACCATGTGTGAATTCAATATGGATGCGCATCGTTTTACTTCTTTAGACAGTATGCAGGCAAAACTTCTCTCAGCTCGAGTTATGTTTTTGGATGTCTGGTGTTTTTCAACTTTGTCGTCCAGTCCATGTATTATCTCTTCTCTTGAAGACAAACAAAGTAATCTTATCCAAGAAAAAAAGATATATATATATATATATATAAGATTTCACCAAAAAAATTATCAAAATTTTGGGCAGAAATTCCCTTGTAGTGGCAGATTTCAAGTTATTGATATATAATATATTCTTTAATTTAATCTTGATCTAATAATCCTGTGTCTATAAAATCATAAACATTATAAGCGCACGCAATAAATAAATCATGTCATTATAAATTCAGTTATATTTAAAATATGACAAAATAAAATTAATTTTCTTATATTTTAATCTTTTTAAAAACAGTAATTACATATATCATTTTATCAAAAATACTAGTAGAAACAATAAGCTAAAAAAAAAATAGATTTACTCCTATTGATTTGCAGATGCTGAACCTTAAAAAAAAAGATAATTCCAAAAATAACCTACAATTATTTCTTCCCGGGGTTTACATATGGCCTCTTGTACTATAGTAATGGTTGTTCAGTCGATGATCACAGACTCAATACTTATAGTCTCACATGCATATTTCCGAATCTTAGATTGTCGTGGAGCATGGACACAGGTTCCTGCTGCCTGTTACCACCACATTCTGCAACTAATAAAAGATCGAGCTCTGTCCAAGTAAGTAGTCCAAGTGTCCGAAGGTTTGAAAATCTTAGATTGTCGTGGAGCATGGACACAGGTTCCTGCTGCCTGTTACCACCACATTCTGCAACTAATAAAAGATCGAGCTCTGTCCAAGTAAGTAGTCCAAGTGTCCGAAGGTTTGAAAGATTAAACAATCACAACCTCTTTCTTTCATCGCTTAAAACAGGAAAATACGGATGGGCCTAAACACTCATCAAAACTAGAAAATTTAGAGGTTTGTTGCAGAGATTAAAGTTGATACAGCCATCAAAAGAGTAGCTATCAGAGTAGAGCTTGAAGATGTTCATTGAAACAGTCAATGCAAGAGGATTCTAGACTCTTAGTGCTCAAGAGCTCAGTTTTGCACGGTCGGTTCTGACCTCACGTTTTATTTTTTAGTTAATATATATATATATGTCATAGCGCAGTGAACAGAAAAACAGCCCCACGTTTTATTTTTTAGTTAATATATATATATATATATTTTTTAGTTAATATATATATATATATATATATATATATGTTTTCCATCAAAATATAGCTTTTTAAAGCAATTGTTATCATGATATTGTCTCTTAGACAGGACATGAAGAAGATTTGCGAAGAATATGGGGTAGACAATGGATGGCTAGGATCGTGCTTTAGGGGGAAGAAAGGTTGGATCGCTTCGGCTAAAGGGACAATGACACGTGGACAAGCTAAGAAGCTTTTATTATTATTAATCTCAACTTATCATCAACAAAGAAGTATTTTTATTATTATTATTAATATTATTACAAAACAGTCGGAACTGTTCACTCTGGAGATTCTAAAATTTTGGAGGCTTGGAACCCATGCAGCATTCCAATACTAACACCAATCTACCATTCCCCACATTCCACCTAAGGCCTCTTTTTTAGTGCCTGCTAGTATGCACTGAAAAAGTGATTTTATTACTATTTTAAATTATTTTATTATTATTTTAATATCAAAAATAATTTTTAAAAAATATCAAACAAATACACTCACCACCATCTTCTGACTCTGCCCACCAGTAAGCTCTGCCAAATCCAAGAGGGGTTATGCCCTCTCCCCAGCTTCAAGAAATTCTTTGTCGGGAAATATATAACCTTGAAACCCTACTCCACAAACAAACCGGATGGATTTGTTACCAGCCTCCAACTTTGTTTGCCCAGTAGGGCATTGTTGAAACTCTCCATCTCCTTAAAACCTACGCCCCCACCATCATCTTTGATTTCTTCAGAGCCTTCCAGCTTTTTCTACCGGATATTCTTCTTCTTTCCCGATTTCTCCCACCAAAATCTAGTCAGTAGACCATCAACCTTCGCTCAGAAGCTTTTTTGGGAATTTAAAGCAGGGCATCGTAAGGTTAATGCGACTTAGTTCTCATAAATCTGAAAAAGTGACAATCGATTATGTGAATAAATAGTTTTAGGTGCAGGTAAGCACCATTACAGCAATTTGGGTGGCATCCCCCTGGTTTCTTTTTATGAACTGAAGCAAATAGGAAGAAGGAGACAATGAAACCTTTGCTTGAGATAGAAAATGATTCGAGACACTAGTGTTTAACTGAAGACCATGAATTCGCGTCGATCCAGTTAAATGCTATGGGGCTCAAAAAGGCATCAGGAATGCCGAGGGAACTGACCAATGCAAGTGCATGTGGTCGCAATTCTCCGCAGAGTTTTGTTACTTCTTTCCTCACATCAGCAGCATTGCCTGTCGATAAGTAACCATACCGGAGAAACGCAGCATCTTCTTCCAAACAGGTTAGAGCATACATGGATCTCAACAGCGCCAAGACATTCTGCAATGGAAGCAAATCCACAAATTCAGCAACTAGATAAGGTTCTCCCTTCTGTAACATTTTTTATATTGCATATCAAACCTCATATGGATGTCCTTTTTGGTCAAAATTTCTTGGAGAAAGAAATGAAGGTTACCAGTAGAATTTCTGATACAATTAGGAAAGTATGAAAATCTATTCCAAGTTTCAATTCATACTTCGTCTTATTAACTCGAAATAATTCTTCCATCACCAATTCACTGAACTCTTCCAACCACTCATCCCTTCGCAAGATTTTTTTTCCTGGTGAATCAGAGGCAGATTTATCAAGGCATGTTTGCTGGAACTTGTGGGGAGAAACTTGTTTAGGCTGCAGTTCGTTTTAGCCAGACTCCTCTAGCGATTATCCCTTCTAATCATGTTAGGAAATCACAAAATGGCTTAAAAGCCTTACAAACTACGTCACCAGGTTTATGCGTTGAAAATTACGAGAATAGTTTCTATATTGCTTACCTTCAAGGAACCAGCAGTTACATTTGCCTCAGCATCAATGAAGGTCTGCAGAATTGCTCTGTCTGAGAAAGCTCTGCTCAAGTCTTCTGCAAGTTGATAACTCTGGTACAGATAAGTAAAACAAAAGTCCATCAATCGGAACGGGAGAAGTGGCACAAGAATCCGACAACTTTATTACCAGAAAACCATCCCTACCAGAATAAATGCATGCTCTTTACTTTCACCCTTTGATTGATAAAGTGACACTTCTGCAGCAAAACGGTTCAGAAGATCTCGCTCCCTCAAGCAGAAAGCATTCATCTGATGCACAGAACTGGTGAAGCCTTTGAAATATACTGAGAAAGTGTGGTTACAAACTTGACAACATATTACCTGGAATTGGTTGCTCCTGAGGATACTACTTGTGAGATTAGATGGAATTACTGGGACAGGTCCATTCATATGTTCTAATCCCAAACCTTTGAAAGCTTTGTTTTTCTTTTTTGCTGCTACATATTCCGAAAGGAGTGCCTTGCTGACCTGAAACAAAAATGCAATGCTTGAATAGAAATCTTAAAAAAGTGGTGTGAGTAAAAGTAACTCCATTTAAATTAAAAACGACAAGTTTTTGGATGTTCTAAGATGAGGAACAGAAGAATCAAGTCAACATGAAGACAAGCTCGAAATCGTTGTCAAAACTCAAAACCTCGCAGTCATCATCGAAAATTTTACTCAAATGAAGAAGGCAATACATTGTACCTGCTGCATGAGAACATTATTGTCCCCCTCAAAAGTTGATTGGACATCAAATTCACCTTTCATATGACCGATTTTATTTTCAGTCTTCAAGCCTTGTCCTCCACAAGCTTCACGACATTCCTGATGAACATGAATCAAGTGAAATTCAGCAAGGCTTTGAAGAAATTCCAAAACCATGTTGCATGGCCAGTTCTCAGAACTAGCATTTCCAAGGGCGTTGGAGGATTTGTAACAACCAGAGCAACACGATTCACAGAACTAGTATTAAACTTTGAGGCATGTTTTTTGTAGCTTGGTAAAAAAGGTGGTTTGATAAAAGATACATTTTCTCATTTGTCCTGACCACATTCTGCAAAATCATAATCATCATATTGCTTTTCAGATAAAAACAGCACCACCTCTATATAGAATTCTAATAGATAAAAATGACAATGGCTAAAGCCAGACTCAGCAATAAAAATGACAAACGGCTCTGCAAAAGAGAATTCTAATAAATCAACACGATTATTGCACGTTAAAAAGGCAGAAGACAATGTCAAACAAGGGCTTGAGAAAAATGTAAATTCCTCGGATGAAAACAACAAACTTGATAAGAATTAAAACTCCATTGTCACAGTGGGTCTTACTCTTTTGAAATTGGATGTATGAAGCACAATTTGAAATCCCAAAAGAGTGAATAGATTATATTTTGCAGCATGACTGAGTAGCGACTACTTGGATACTTACGACTTAGCAAGAAGAGGCAAGAGTCGTCGTTGATGACTTGGGTAATCGAGCAAAAGGACTTCAGGTCCATTAGGAGTAACAGAAAAAACCCGCCTACTCAAGGAGTACCTAATGGCAATTGCCAAACCAACCTGAACAGAGAAAAATCACTTCCATATTACTGGAAAATCAAACTTTGAAGGAACTTCCATTTATGGAGACCTTGTACAAATATTATGCATCTCGAGTAGAGAGATCTTGCAAGTAGAATGAAAACTACTCTTTCTGATAAGATAATTAAATCCATTTTCTGCATTACTTAAAACTCATCTCCCAGGTCTTCTGTATGATATAACTTACAACCTAAAACCAATTCCTTTTATGTATATAGGTTTACTACTACATCAACAACTTTTTTTGAAAGCAACTGTCTAAACAAAAGAGTTCTGTAGACAAATCCAATATGGCTACTAGAGCTACTGCATGATTTTAAACCTTAGAGTGGAACATGCATTAGCAGTAAACAATATCCTCACAGGAATTTTTGTAGTCTTCAGTAAATAATTCTGAAAGTAAATATCTAGATAGAAACAAGGCATCTCAATTCAATACCTTTGATGAGAAAACTGCACTCGTAGCAATAGTTATACGACCAGAAGTCAAAGGTGACAAGAATGCTGCAAACCTCTGGAAAAGAACACAAGACAATTGACTTAATTGGTGTTACTTGCTCACCAATGAAAGATCTTGAAACAAACATAAAATAGTTACTTGATCCGGATCTTTTATTGCACTCAGATATTGACCATCTGATGAAACATCAGCAACCGAATTCAACAAGTTCTCTCTGGGGATTCTCAGATTGTCAAACCTGGAAAAAAAAATCCCAAAATCGTCATCACGTTCATCATTTTCTTATAAAACAGTCATAAGCAGAAAAAACAAAAAACAAAAAAAAGGTTTTGTTAGTACCAGATTCGCCCATTATCAACACCATTCAAACCAATTTTGTGACCACAATCAGCTATACGGATGTTTGGGGATATGTTTCCATCTGCATCCCTGATCTGGGCTATAAAGGCGTGGACTCCTTTATTCACCCCATTTATGTTGAGCTGAGAAAAGACTATAGTGTGTGTTGCGTGCTGGATATCGGTAAAACTGTGTCAGCATGGAAGAAAACAACGAAAGGACTTGAGAAACAAATTGGTTCACAGAAACCCTTACATTTGCAGCCCCTCCAATCCAATACTTCTGAGCTGATTCACAAGGTGTATTGATCACAAACTCTCCGGTCTTCAAATCATAAGTTGTAACTGTTTCAATTCCTCGAACCTAAAAACATCATCCGAGGAAAGATGACAAATAAACACAAGAGAGCATAAGTAACTTCAAAACCTTAGTAATGAAACAGATCAAATGGATTAGCAGCTTTCACATACATTACTTCCATGCCCCAACTCAGTCATAGAAAAGCATCCTTTCAGTGCTAAAGTTTCTGTGTCTCTCAGCCACTTGTCATGGTGGCGCTTTGTGCCCATAAACTGGATAGCACCACCCCTGAAAATAATTAACAAAAAGAACTTAAATTCAATGGCAGTAATTTTAAGATCCTAAACCAAGCCTTGCTAAATTGATCACTAACAGCAAGGTGATTCAAATTTTTTTCTTCAATAGTCCTTCTGAATTGAATCCTATACAGATACAGAAGTTCAACAGCTGACAGCAAGATTTTCCTCCATTTTCAACAACCAATTGGAATGTAAAGACAACAAACTGCGTTAAATGCAATTTAGGAACCCCAGGATTTTTCTTTTCAACATGAAAAATCCACTATCCAGAAGTAATTTGAAAGCAATGATATGAACCTCAGTACCTGATTTCAAGATTCATGATACTCTTACTGCCAGCATTTTCATTCTAAATTCCCAGAAATTAACCAAAATAAATGTTCAAGAACAAAATAACTTGTAATCTAAAATAAACAGTTCACTCTTTTCCTCAAACTTCCTCAGCGACCAAATGACGAAAACATATTCCATTAAAATCATTAAGTAACTAACAGTAATCTATAATGCAAAACCCATAAATCACACAACAATTGACAAAATTATTTTTAATCGGAATCCATTAATCCAAAACACAAACAAAAAAAATATAAAAGATAACAGAAATCAATGTAGCACCATAAAAAGAAATGAACACCAATCTTAACAGCAAGAGAGTGATCAAAAATCTGAATAACGTCAAACAAAGCCAACTTCTTCAATTCAGCTTCCACCCCTTTTTTCATCAACCAACCATCAAAAACACCTCTTTCAAGCATATATTCAATTCTTTTCATAGTCATTTCTCTTTGCTGCTCCATTGTCTGATTACAGTCAGGGATCACAAACATTCTCCCACCTCTCTCTTTCCCATTAAACATTTCCCCTTGTTCGATAACACCAAACAACCAGTCCCTGTCCTCCAAGTTGTGGAAATCAAGAATTTTTCTCATTTCTTTGGTTTCAAAATCAAAACTTTCTGTTACTTCCGGTGGAGTGTAGCTTAAACAAGAATTTGATTGAAGACAAGAAGTGGGGTCTGAAGGAGATTGGACTAGGTGGTTGTTTAGTATTTTGGCTCTACGTGAAGCTCTGTTGACTGATGATTCTTGTGCCATTTTATGCCTGGTCTTTTGAGGCTTCTGTGCTCTAGTACAATTTTTTGCAGAGCTCAGGAGAGTGTATATATATAAACAATGATGAAGGTGTCGTATCAGAGCCGTTAGCAAGTCAATTGTTAGGTCTTTTCAGTAAAAGAAAATATAAATAAATAAATTGTTTGCCTTCTGTAGATTTTCGAATATTTCACTTCGGGTTCTATTCTTAAAAAACTCTTAAATCAACCTGATTTTTCGAACACTTAGCAAAAGCGGAATGAGTTTTGTAATGAAAATTATACCAAGAATATTGATAGTTAATCACATGGTTATAATTAATTTTAACAATTTTTCCCTTTTTTTGTGTCTTATGATTTGTCCATCTGATTATATTTACTAATACATCAAATATTAAACATAATTTTCACTGATGCAACTTTAATTTTATGTGTAGCATAAAAAGTGTAGTTTTTTTTAATTAAACAACTTGAAATGATTTTCTTTAACTAATTTATATGTCAATCGAACTACGTATCTATTTAAGAGTGTAATTGAGATTGTTTTTTAAAATATTTTTCATTCAAAAATACATCAAAATATATGTGTGTGTGTGTGTGTGTGTGTGTGTGTGTGTGTGTGTGTGTATATATATATATATATATATATATATATATATAAAGTTTCACTGAAAACATTATCAAAATTTCAGCAAAACTTTTCCTATACTGGTAAACTTCAGATTTTCAATATATAACATAACCTTTAATCTTCACTTAATTATCTTGGATCCATAAAATCATAAATCATAAGCGCAATAAATATACAATACATTTAATAAGAATCAATAATTTGTATCAATCATTATAAATCCAAGAAATGAGTTAATTTTTTTACAATTTAATTTTCCAAAAATCATGATTATATATATATCGATTTATCAGAAATACTCCTCGATAACAAATGCTAAGAAATAACTAATAGATCTACTCATGATTGATGCGCAGATGATGTGCCTAAAGAAAGATAATTCCATAAATAACCTACATTTATTTCCTTCCCGGGGTTACATTTGGCTTTTTATTTTATAATTGAGATGTCTCGCCAGTTTATGTATATTATAATTAATTATTAAATTTATTAAACACTTTTTAAACTCAATAAACATATAAAATACCATAAAATAATAAATAATAATAAAACTTGAATACTAGTGTAGGAACAAATCCGTTCAACCAGTCAAGACCCCACTTGCTACATTTGGCTGCTTGTACTATAGTAATGGTTGTTCTGTCGATGTCCACAGGCTCAATACTCATTGTTCGCATGCATATTTTCATAATCTTAGATTGACGTGCAGCATGGACACAGGTTGCTGATGCCGGTGAGACCACCACATTCTGCAACTAATAAAAGATCGAGCTCTGTCCAGGTAACTAGTCCAGCTATCCGAAGGTTGTAATGATTAAACAATCTCGGTTTTTTTTTTTCCGCAACTAGAGGATATAAAAAAATTAAAGAAATATTTGGAAGTGTGGGTGTGATTATTTTTTAAAGTATTTTTATATCGAAATATATCAAAATGATATTTTTTTTATTTTTAAAAATTATTTTTGATATCAACATATTAAAATAATCTAAACATACCTAACCATCATTATTTAAAATTAAAAAAAAAAAATCAACCACAGTTAACCTGCAATTTAGCCACAGTGCAGTGAAGTAATTGAGTATTTTATCAATTTTAAGAAACAAAAATTTATGATAAGACCTACACAAATATTTATTGTAAAATGTATTCTCCCATGAGCAGTTAATATCTACTTTTCAACTTAATTTCAGGGAGAGGGGGGGTGGGGTTGTTCTAATATAATACTTTATTTTTTTAATATTAAAATAATGTAAAAATATCTAAAAATTTAATTAAAATATAAATAGATATATTAAAAGGATATGACAATATAATTTTGATCTCGCAATCCTAATATTATTTCAAATAATATATTACTTTATTATATATAAATAAATAAATATTATGTTTATGCCCTTTAAAATAATTTCACAAGTTGAAAACAATATGAAAAGCTTGGTAACCAAATACTTGAAATTATTTTTCATTATCTCCAAACTCAACTATATTTTTAACCAAACACTTCAAAAATTATCGCAACTAAAGTGTTTTTCATGAAACTGTTTTTTTTAAAACCTCAACTACAAAAACAAAATTAATACCAAACAAACCCTTAAAAACCAAGATCATCAATTGTATTTTATTTTATTTTTTTAACTGAAATAAAATATTTTAATTTCATAGTATTCGGCGCGTTATTCCAAAACTTGCGCAAAGGAGGAATGAGTTTTGTAATGAAAATTATACCAAGAATATTGATAGAGAATCACATGCTTATAATTAATTTTAATGATTTTTTTTTCCCTTTGTTCGTGTCTTATGATTTGTCCATCCGATAATATCTATTAACACATCAATTATTAAACATAATTTTCATTTATGCAATTTTCATTTTATGTGTAACATAAAATAATTATTTTTTGTTAATTAAACAACTAGAAATTATTTTCTTTAACTAATTTGTATATCAATCGAACTAAATTTTACATTTCAAACTATTTTAATCAAAACATTGCAGCTCAAATCCATTCAGGAACATTTACTTAATTTAATTAGAATTCTTTTTTTTCTTCCTTCTAATCTTATAAATATGTCGAGTTAAGTAATATATATATATATATATAAAAAGTTATATAGGTTATACTATCTTAGTATATGTATGTATTAGGGGAGATCATTTTCGGTTCAATTTGATTTTTATCAATAAAAACAACCAACCTAAAAAAAATTAAAAAAAAATGAAATGGAATCAGACTTGGTTTCAACTCAATTTGATTTTTTAACTAAAAACTGAAAAATAACTTTTTATTTTTGGTTACTTTAATCAAGATTTCTCTTCTTTCATTTAATCAAAATAAAAACAAACAAAAATTTTAAATTGAATCGGAAGAATAAAAAAAATATAATATTTTTTTAATTTAAAAAGGTTCAGTTCGGTTTACTAGATTTTTACTTAAAAAAATAAAAATTAGATCGAACTAGAAGTTTTTAAGCGGTGTTTTGATTTTTTTTCTCACCCCTAGTATATCCTTAGTATATATTGAAGCATTAGTGGTCATAAAAAATCTATACCGCAAAACTATTATATTAGCATTGCAATTTATCATTGAGTTCTAATTCTTAGCTACAGCATAAACAATTTCAAACGTGCCCTAATGTCTAAAACAAAAGGCTGTACACTGTTCATGATATTCCTTCTAGCACGAAGACTTTTGGAAACTATACGTATGGGATCAGAAGAATTTAAGAAATTGAGAGCAAAGTGAGATATTATTAAATAGAAAGGGACCAAAGTGTAGTTTACACAGAAGTCTGGATAGTAGTAATTCTTGGCGCGCTTAAAAAGTAAATCATAATTGGCGCGATAGTTAGGTGTGGAAACATGTGGAGGTCGTTGGAGACGTTTGCTTGACAATGGGAACGGTTCGACCATCATTAAAATTTAAATAGCCGATGGCGCTGGGACGGCCCGCCCATGTGAGATGTTAAACTCGATTCGTCGATTAATTTTAAAAAAATAAAATAAAAATTAATATGATATTTATTTTTGTGTCGGCGTGCTTGTTTGGTTTCTGGTTGAATAATTATTTCATCATTTTATATTAAAACAAATGACTTCAAATTATTTATTTGGTATTTTTAAATTATTTTAATATGTTAATATTAAAGTTAAATTTTAAAAAATATTTTTTTATTAACTCTAAAAAAATTACAATTAAATTTCTAACTAGATTATATTGGGTCAAACCTGTCCTTTAACAAGATACTTATGTTTTTTTTTATCTTTTATTATTTTTTTTGTAAACTCAAATGGTTTGGAAGTATGGTTAAAGTTGTTTTTTAAAGTATTTTTTTATTTAAAAGTATATTAAATTATATTTTTTTTATTTTTTTAAATTATTTTTAACATTGCCATATAAAAATAATATCAAAATTATTTAATTTTAAATAAAAAAATATTTTTTTTCTAAAAATATTTTAAAATGATGAGAAACACCTTTTCTGTCATAGACCCAGCTGGATTACAGGTCTACCCACTCCAAATTTAATACGACGGGGTGCCCCCGTGTGGCGTGGAGTTTCCAAATATAGGTGTATTAAATGAGTATATAACCCGGAGATTATATATATATATATATATATATATATATAGATATTAATTCAAATTTCAATACTATTACCTTTCTTTGGAGTTTTTTAAGAAAAAAATCAAATGTATAAATCATGTGGAGGGTATGCTTTTTAAATTTTTCAAAAAAAATATTATTTTTTACCGTCAAAAACAATATATAAAATTTATTAAAAAGTTTTTTTTTAATTTAATTTTTTAAATAAAAAAAAGGATGAGAGAGATGAAGCATTCTACAGGAGCTCAAGATTGGCTTAGTAGATTGGTTTGGTAAAATTATAGTCTTGGTTTTGTTTTAAGATCTTGGAATTAAAATTCAACTATCCATCTAGTAATTAAATTAAATTGTTTTGTTTGGGCTTGCTTTTGAATTCTTAACCTAAATTGAAATCACAACATAAAATGCAATAAATTTAGAGGCAGAAGTTTCAAATCTAGCTTGCTAAAAGGTTACCATTACCCTTTACATAAAAAAAATATATTAATATTGAAAAGAAAAAAAAGATTTATAAACTAAAAATAGAATTCAGGAAAATATTTATTTTTACAAAAAAACCTCTATGCATCATGATATAAAAAAAACTTTAAACAGTAGAGAGTAAACTTCGCAAGGATCAAAGAGTTGTTTACTAAAAAATTTAGGTTTTTTTGGTATTTGTAATTATAGATGTTAATATAAATCATATCTTAGAGTTTTATTAAATAATTTAAGCTTTTAAGTGATATAATTTTTTAATATGATATTAAATTTTTTTTACTCAATGATTACGAGTTTAAATATCACAATCTTCATTTTACTTGATAAAAATTAAATAAAAAATTATATAAATCTGTGCAAGTTTTAAGCTCAAAGACTTTCACTTGATAAAGTGTGTAAAGAATAATATAAATAATAAATATGTGCAAGTTTTAAGTCAAAAGAGTTTTCATGTGTTCAAGCCCAAAAAAACATTACTTAAGGAGGTGTATTAAAAATAATATAAATCATAGGCTTTTGCAAATTTCAAGTCCAATTTTTTTCCCTTAAAGAAGTATATTAAAAAAATATAAATTATATATTGAGATCTCACTTAATTGATTATCAGAAGAGTTATATAAGAGAGTAATTGACCATGTAACAATGTTATTAATATGACTTATTTTTCTCAAATTTCAATTTATTTTTCTGATTTTTCCAATTTTATATGAGCTCTTAAGCTTAATTGATTCACCATGGTAATCTCAATTATATCTTAACTGATTTATAATATATACACGAGCGATTTGCCCAACGCTCCGCTGTAGGAAGAACTAAATTTTTTTAAATGTAAAAAACGTTTAGCAAGAGTTTTCTTAATAATGCTATACATTTGGCCAAAATAATAAGCCTAAACAAAAATTTTGTGAAGTAATATTTAAAAAATTATTTGTTAGATAATTTTTTATATTTAATTATAATGTGAAGTAAAAAAAAATTACACAAATAAGATAAAAAAAAAATCCAAGACAACTACACCAGCTGATTTATGAGCAAATAATTGATAAAAGCCATTAAATATGAGTTATTTGCTTTTTGTAACAAATTACTTAATTGTTGGGTCTATTTTAATTATTTAGCTAAATATTTTACTGACAGATAATAAAATTACAATTGATAATATCTCCTAAAGATTAATTATTTACTCTCTACAACAAACTGATTGACTGTTGTAAATTTTTATATCTAAATTTCTTGTTGTTATTATTATGATTGAAGTCAAAACTAGAAAAAAAAATATTAGTAGCGTAAAACAAAAATTATTTGATTTAAAGAATAAATAAAAATAATTAAAGTATAAAAGCAAAATTAATATTATTATCATAACGAATATAATTATTATATATGTTTGGATTAAAATAAAGTTATTAAATTATTCTAGAGCACAAGAAAACGTTAACAAAAGAACAAGCTAGAAAACATTTATAAAACAATTACTGAGATTATTATCATTGTATAAACAATTAAAATCATTTGAACAACCAAATAAATGGCGAAACCCAAATAAATATTATTAGCATTTAAAAAATCATTTGAATTGAAGAATAAGTAAAAATAGAAGCAAAAAGGAAAAAGGTACAAGGCCAAAAAATAAGAAATATCAATTTTAATAAAAGAGCAAACAAAAAGAACAAAATTAAAAATTAAAACAAAAAAATATTACAAGCAAAAAAAAAACTTATTTGATATGAAGAACAAAAAAAAATAGAAAATACTAAATAAAAATTAAAAAAAAGAAAAAAAACAAAGAAGAAACATCAATTTTAAAATGATTACCAACATAAATTAAAATTACAGGATTAAAATGAATGAAAACAAAACCTTAAGAAAAAAGATAATGACAAAAATAAAAAATAAAAACTAAAAGCATGAATACATAAATAAGGATAAAAAATAAAGACCATCTAAGAAGGATCCAAAAAATCAAAGTACTGAAACTAAACAAAAAATTAAAAGCATAAGAATCGAAATAAAAAATAAAATATATAATCATATTTTCTTTTGTAAAAAAAATTATTTTCATTGTCTATGTTCAAACATAATAACAACAATAAGAATAATAAACTAAGTAATTTATCACTCGATATTGTATTTATTAAGTAATTCATGCAACAAATTGTCGTTACAATTTTGCATGGTTTTTTTTCTTAGGGATAATTTAATATTTGTCATTGTTTGAACAATAATATAAATGATAATGATGATAACAATAATAATTTATTATGATGATTGTAGTTCTTATGATATTAATAATTATAGCTATGGTGCTAATAGTAACAATAACTCATAAAATAATATTGAAAATATTAATAATAGTAACTCATAAAATAATAAAATTTATTATGGCTATGATGCATATGATTATGGTGCTAATAGTAATAATAACTCATACAATAATATTCAGAATATCAATAATAATTTTTTTTATTATAATCCAAACAATTAGAATAATTATATTCATAATGATAATAATACTAATTTTGTTTTTGTCCTTTAATTATTTTCATATGTTCTTCAGATTATATAATTCTTTTTAATATTGCTAATATTTTTTTTGGTTTCATCTTCAATCATACTAATAACAATAAGATAATAATTCAAGTAATTTTATCATTCGATGTTGTATTTATTAAGAATTAAATTTTGCAACTTCTCTATATATAATGTTTCAAATCCAACATCTCATATTAATGATATGAAAAAATTATGTGGCTTAATATTGTCTTTAATTTTTTTTTATCTTATTTCTTTGAAATTTTATTACTTAAATTTAGCATCAAACAAAAAAATATTGTGTAATTTCAATCGAATAAAAAAATTAAAACAAAAAAAAACTTCTATATTAAAAACATTAAAGGATTTAAAACCAAACAAAAAAAAAAAGATTAAGGACCAGAATAAAAATAAATATCTAATCAATTTCAATGGAAGTAGTCAATTGAAACAAATCAAAACTTATATAGTAGAAATTATGATGGAAAAAAAAACAATCAAAAGAGTAGAGAATGAAATGATAAGCCCTTGAACCAAGAAGATTTCCATGTAAGTTAGCTAGCTTCTGATCAAGAGCTTGTTGGAACTGCGCTTCAGTGAACCACTTACCTAACAACTCATCTCGTAGCTGGTGTAACCAGTGTTGTTAATTTCGTTTTGTTTTGGTCTAAACACCGAAACCTTTTGTACCAGTTAAAAAAATGAGGGAAAGCCATGCAATTTTTATCTCGCTTAAAATTTAAGCTCGTACCAGAAATTTCACCCAAATCTCAACCTGAATGTTCCATTTCAGTTTTGGCCAAATAATATTTTTTTAAATAATGATTAATTTTACAATAACAATCATATCTCTTAATCTGACCTTTACATTGAGATAAAATTTTACGAGGAGTCTCTTGACATATTTATATATATTATGTTAAAATTTCAGAGCAATCAGAGAATATAATGACCTTGCGAGATTGATTATGACATTCTCGTAATATTATACATGTTCATAATTTTGTTGAGAAAATCATTTAATCATGTGTTTTTTTTAGATTAAATTGTACAATTCTAAATAATTATATTTTTGGATTTGAACTAAAAAAAAATTGAATTAATATATTTAATTATATATATACATAAACAGTATAACCCTAAAACGGAGTGCCGAAACACTCTGAAACCGAAACATTGCATTCCAATTACAAAAATAAAACACCAAGAAATGGAATTCACAACCTTGGATGTAACCATGGAATCAATAGAATCAGTAACCCTGCGTTCAGAATCAATCTCTGGGGTCAAAATGATTAGCTTACACCGATGATGCATGGTATGGTGTCATCTGCGATGGGGAAACTATCACGATGAACTGTGCTAGTTTCTCAGAGGTTTACATGGAAACATTTCACATTTCATGTTGACAAGTTCAAGATCACTGAAGAAGTGGGAGGATATGAGATTTGAGCCCAGTAGCGTGCAATTACAAGATGAGTAAAGCAAGATTGTTCAAGGAAAGACAGTATGTGTATCGCATGCTTTCGAGAATGATGAGCTTGAATTTTACGATGCACTTCTTGTTGAATTGCTCGATAAAAACACAACCTGGAAATTGGCAAGAACGAGGATTCAAGCCATGAAGAAGCTTATATTTCCTTAACGAAGTCAAGAATTCTTAGGACTTTTACAAGGATATAGGCAAACGGAGATCTGCATTTCTGGCAGTTGAAAGGAGAAATCATGGTAATTGTAAAGGATTGAAAATGTATGCTCTGAAAATGAATGATTTTAAGATTGTAAAACAGAGATAGAGAAGAAATTTCACACACACACACACACACACACACACATCTTTGTGCAATAGATTTTTTTTAATTGAGGGCCTAAACTGTGTGCATTGTGTTTGAATAAACCTGAAAAGTTGAACTCTTTAGAGCAATTGTGTATCCTCTGCTACCATTCCATCAGTAGCCAGAAACCAGGTGCAGTAAAATACTATTTAAGCTTTAATTCAGTATCGTCATCCATGCTTTTACATCATTAACCGTCTGCTAATTACTTAGGACAATATTAGGCTAAGCAAAATGAGAAAACCATCTCCAATTAGGCTATGCTGTATATTCAATCCAGCAGGACCGTATCCAGGAGAAGATAGGTTACTATGTTTTTTCATATTCATGCCGAAAGTATTTGTTGAATTGATGTTGCAGCGTGATTAGCATTACCTTGTCTGGTCTTTCAACTTAACCAGCATGCGAGCCACCTTTCATAGGTGAACAGCATGTCTTCAGCCGATGTAACAACCAAGTTTCTTCATTTCTCATAACCAAATATTGAAACGAGGAAGGTCTTCCACTTCTGTTTGGGAATTTGATGCCTTAAAATTATAAAATAGGACTGCAACTGGTGTTAATGATTTGAAAGATTTATGAAAGCTGGGGCGTTCACTACCATGAATACGAGCTACCTCCAAATGCATAAAGAACTGTGATTTCAAATGACCAATATGCCACGAAAGAGGACAAGATTTGGTTTTGCTAACTTAAGAGTTATGACATTGAGAAATCATGGGGGGTTGCCAAGAATTGCAGCAACCCAGCAAAATCATGAAAGAACATCGATCTTTCATTTGGACAATAGCCACTGCGTAGCAAGGCAGAAAGAACAACTTCTCTGTCCATACATGCAACAAATATAATCAATTTGTTAGATGTTATAATGACTAAGCTTGATGACACCTTTGTTGGTGTGGAAGTAATCGGTGAAAAACAATTAATTGCGAAAAAGAAAGAAAGAATGGAACAACTAATCAAGTTGAGTGATTACCTTAATATTTTTCCAAATTCAAGCAATAAAATTGAATCTAACTAGAGGGTTGAAACTGTCTAAAAATTACAACAACACTCCAAGGAACAAACTTACAAAAGAACAATCAAAAAAAGGAAGAAAGGAAAAGAAATGGCAATCAAATGCATATGCCTCTTGGATCCATACCCTTAAGCAGTTAAGCTTTCTCTCAGCTTCAAGAAGTTTTGCTAGTTTCTAGGCAAGCAATTGGACTACAGCTATCCATCTTAACATTCATGTGTCTGAAAGGTGTCTTCAAATAACAAAAATGCAAATTATGAAATATGTGAAACTATCACCACCAGTACTTCTTTCATCTATTCTGTCTATGCAGAGCAACATCCAACCTTTTTCACAGCTGATACATCATCTTTGCCGACAGCAATAGTCTGCCCCTTGGGCAAGGCTGCAGGATCATCCCCAACTTCAAGAGCCTTCCGGCTGACTACACGATAAATCTGAGTGAGCACTTCAGTGAATGCATTTTCAACATTCAAGGACTCTAGGGCAGAGGTCTCCATGAAAAAAGTATTTTCTCTCTCGGCAAATGCAGTGGCATCCTCAGTACTAACTGCACGCAAGTGACGCAAATCTGCTTTGTTTCCCACAAGCATAATCACGATGTTTGAATCAGTGTGATCACGAAGTTCCTTTAGCCATCTCTCCACATTCTCAAAAGTGACATGTCGAGTGACATCATAGACAAGCAAGGCACCAACAGCTCCTCGATAATATGCACTAGTAATTGCACGGTATCTGTATCAATGAATAGAAACAGCGATGAAAATAGGCCTCCCTTATGATACAAGGATTGGATATAATTATGTTTCAACAAAAGATATCATGCTTGAATGTATTTTTGTACAACAAGAAAAGAAAAGGTAACCATAGAAAACGTGGTTATATTCTAGACACTGGAGAGAAAAGGTCTAATGATCACACAAAGCTATCACATTCTGGACGATTACTTGAAACATTAATCAAAGCACAATGCAAGCATTTTTCTTTTACTCTCCTTTCTACATGTGCCAACAACAATTCATATAGGAGGAATAATTTCGATCATACTCTATCTCTCTCAAAATGATGTTTTTATTTTCTGAACTGGATGCAAAATGAGGATAGAAAATATAAAAAGACAGATCACATGAAAACACTGTACTATCATATTTCGAGTTCTCCAGTCTTTTACAAGTCCAAATCAGAGTTTATCAGCAACTCAACAAAAGCCATTTGTTATCAAAACATCAACCACTTTGAAAAGAAAGGTTCAAGCTTTGATCCTTTCTCAAGAAAATTTTATATCTCCAAATAAAACATTTAGGTATCTCTGTTCCCAACATTTTTGGCATGGGAGACTAGATCTTAGGGAGGCATTATTTGCATTAAAAAAACCATTTTCATATAGTATATTTTCCATTCATGTCGACAAATACAGATGAGGAAGTCCATCAACTACCATAATGGCAATCCACTAAGCCCCTTTTCCACCATAAATATGCAAAAAACTTCCAGTATTGAAAACCCAAATCAAAAAATTAAGAAGAAACAAAACTTTATAGCATCAATCACTTAAGGCATATAGATCTGATAGACCCAAATGCAAATTTCACAAAACAAGAAGAACCCCATCTTAGAAAAATAGAGAGATACAGAGATCAAGAAGGTTTGACCTTTCTTGGCCAGCAGTGTCCCAAATCTGAGCTTTGACAACTTTATCATCAACATGTATACTACGGGTGGCAAATTCAACTCCAATAGTGGATTTGGATTCCAAACTGAATTCATTTCTTGTAAATCTTGATAAAAGATTGGATTTTCCAACACCAGAATCACCTATCAACACTAACTTGAATAGATAATCATAGTCATCATCTGCCCTGTAAGCACCCATTTTCTCTGCAATTTTCTTGTTTTTGTTATATGGGAAATGAAGCTGAGAGATAAAGGGTTTGGCCTTACCGTGTTGCGGACCTGTGGGGTTATATGTGGATCTATGCAGAGGTTTTGAATTTTAAAGTGGTGAACATTCTTTGATTTTTGTTTGAGACTATGAGGCTTTTTTCTGGTCTCTATATTTTTTCCATCCCCGAGTTCATACCAAAAAACAAGGCTGCGTTTTAGCTAATTTATTTATTTATTATTATTAGGAAAGGATTTTTAATGGCGGGTATATGAGCTTTCCGAATATGGAAAGGCAGGTAGTTTCTTTAAAAAAAAAGAATTATTTCCTAAAATACCCATCACATCATATTCATTGCTATGTTTTTTTTATATAATATTTGATTACTATATTAAAATAAAAAAAGAGAGACAAAAATAAAACAATAATCTTGGTGTTGGTGGTATTTTAGTCTTTTTCACAATACTAACTAGTTATTTCTAAATTAGTCAAGTGTGGGATTATCTTTTATATTTATTAAGCATGGTGGAATAACTTAATTATGCTTATTTTTTAAAAACAAAATAGCATTTAAGGGATTATTTTATTTTAATGACTCAACTACTTTTTAAAACAAAATTCTTAAAACTTTGTCCATGGGGTTTTTTGTCTTTACATTTTTTTTGGTTATCATTAAGTTAGTTGAGGATAATTTAATCTTTTAATAAACATAGCATATTATTAAAATTTTGTTTGAAAACTTAATTTAGTTTGATATTTTTTTGTTTTTTTAATTATTTTTTTCTGATTTTGTCGTTCTATTTTTTTTTTTTTAAATAGACTTTTATTTTTTTTTATTTTCTATTAAATTATCTTAATTTTATGATCTAGATTTGACAGAACAATCTGGATTAACTCATATTTTAGTACTAAATTTTAGATATATGCCATGCTAACTTATGTTAACTCAAGCCTGTTTTTTTTTTTATCAATTTCTATCTATATATATATATATATATATATATATATATATATATATATATATATATATATATATATATATATATTATTTGAAAAAAAAAAGATTATAGTGGTTTTTTTTATTTGTTTATTATAATTATCTATTTTCATCATTAAATTAAATTAAATTATTTGATATAGTTATATCTAAAATGCAGGTTGGATATTTTCATTAAAAAACTTTCTTTGTGTGCGCTCATCATTACATTTAAGTGTTTTCTATTTTATGTAATCAAGAATTGTTTTTATAAATTATGGCTTAAAAATCCACATCATCATCATATTTAAAATTTACTAATTGACATAAATTGTGAATTGGAAAATACATTGAGCAGACTAAGACAGAATGTAAATTTATCAAATTTTAACCTTAGGATAACATTTAATAAATAACAGTTGATAATAATAAAAAACTAATTTGTTATTTTTCTAAGTTATTTATGAAAAAAACTATTTTTTTATGTTTCAAAAGTGAATTTTAATTAATTAATTAATAATATTGTAAAATCATATAAAAATTAATTTATTTTAACATGTGTGTGTATTTTAAAAAATATTCTTTAGAAAAAAATTCTATTATAATGATAAACGGGTGCTTAATGCCATCTCAAAACCTTTTCAACAACAACAATCTCAAATGACAGGTCGTTCACTGTCCCCCTCATATAATACCCCAAAATACACTGGCAGGCTGCCTTCCCTCTCCTCACATCTCCTCCTCATAAGCAGCAACGGCAACAACCACCTCTAAATACAGCAATCAAGTTTAAATCTTTATCTTCTATTAACTGAGTCTATCCTCTCACTCATCCCACTTCAATGCAAAAGTCATCAAAAGAAGCAATTCAATAACAACCCTGTTACATTTTATTAGTATCATGAGCTTTTCATTGCTTAGAAGAAGAAAGTTTATAGCTTCATGCACTCATCCTGTTGGCCCAGAAATGTTTTGCACAAATCCCACTTTAATACCCAAGACCCAACAAAACTCATGTCCCCAAAACCCTCTCACACGAAACCCACTTGGCGTTTTACAATTTGATGCCTTGTATTCAACACAAGCTTCAAAATTCCCTGAATATGACATGCCTACAGTTACTTGGGGTATGGTTCAAGGTAAAAAGGAGAAGCTTGTTAATCGTGTTATAGTTGGTGATTATCTTAAGAGCTTAGGCATAATTCCTGATGAATTGGAAAGCTTTGAACTTCCATCAACTGTTGAGGTTATGAAAGAGCGTGTCGAGTTCCTGCAGAGGTTGGGATTGACTATTGATGATATTAATGGGTACCCTATGATGTTAGGTTGTAGTGTGAGGAAAAACATTATACCGGTGTTGGGTTATTTGGAAAAGATTGGTATTAGTAGGTCTAAACTCGGGGAGTTAGTTAAGAATTATCCGCAGGTGTTGAGCGCGAGTGTAGCTGTTGAGTTTCAGCCTGTTATTAAGTTTCTTCGGGGGTTGGATGTCGAGAAGCCGGATATTGGATATGTTTTACAAAAGTATCCAGAGCTTCTTGGGTTTAAGCTTGAAGGGACGATGAGCACTTCTGTGGCTTATTTAGTTAGTATTGGTGTAAGTCCTAGAGATATTGGACCAATGGTTACGCAATATCCATACTTTTTGGGGATGAGAGTAGGGACTGTGATTAAGCCGTTTGTTGATTATTTGGTCTCTTTAGGTTTGCCAAAGATGATAGTGGCTCGGATGTTGGAGAAGAGGACATATATACTTGGATATGATCTTGAAGAGATTGTTAAGCCAAATGTGGATTGTTTGATTAGTTTTGGGATTAGGAGGGAAGCACTTGTTTTCATTGTAGCACAGTATCCACAAATTCTGGGTTTGCCTTTGAAAGCCAAGCTTTCTTCTCAGCAGTATTTCTTTAACTTGAAAATGAAGATTGATCCTGAAGGGTTTGCCAGAGTGATAGAGAAAATGCCACAGATTGTTAGCCTCGACCAAAGTGTGATTATGAAACCTGTTCAGTTCCTTTTGGAGCGGAAAATTCCATATGAGGATGTTGCCAAGATGGTTGTGAAATGCCCACAGTTACTTGCATTGAAAGTTCCACTCATGAAGAGCAGCTATTACTTTTTCAAGAGTGAAATGGGAAGGCTGGTGAAAGAGCTTGTGGAATTTCCAGAATATTTTACCTATTGCTTGGAATCTAGAATAAAGCCCAGGTACCAGATGCTAAAAAACAAGGGGATCAGGTCTTCACTAGATTGGTTCCTCAATTGTAGTGATAAAAGATTTGAAGAGAGGTTAGAAGGGGATTGCATTGAACCAGAGAGTCCTGCTCCATCATTTTGCATGGGTGGGAAGTTAGAACTACCTGGGTGTAAAATTCTGTCCGACAAGGCAGACGACAGTGATGATGAAGATGAAGTACTTTTCAGGCGAACTGTAGCTCTTTAATTTTTCTTTTTAGCTATATCAGTGAATCATATTCACATATGCTACTCGTGTCAGCTTTGATAAAATCATATTAAGCGAAACTGTTCACTACCACGCATATGAAAAGTGTTTTCATTAGTGGAAATAAAAATTTGATGATATTGTTACCAAAAATTTGTTAAAAAATAAAAAACCTCGAAAAAATTATCTCTGATGGATGACCAAAATTAACCAAATTTTGCTACCTATATATAATAGCTGTTGATTATGCTGTTTGTGTTTGATATGTTTACTGATGCTACTAGCTTGCTACTATAGTCAAGTCTAGTTTTGTTGTTTTTTGTTTTACTGCTATAGCCAGCTTCCCTTGCATCTGCTAACTATTTATTAAATTTAATAATTTGGAGGATACTACTATTAGACTCGTAATTAAATGATGGGATCCACAACTTAAACAAAGCACAACTATCACGGCGAGTTAGCTGCACGGGCAGAGCTTTTCAGTATTGGCATAGCAGGACTAAAAGCTGACCAATCAATGCTTCAAAAATAGAGGTAATGGGAGACTATTTCGAGGCAGGTGAACATGATCCCTGGAATGATTCTTCCACCATTGGGAACCTTGGAAATATAAGCTGACAAATTCTGTTCTTGATCGAAAGGAAAGAGAATAAAGAATAGATAAAGAAGGAATCAAAAGGCGAGTGAAATGGTTCAAATAACAGGGAGGGACCGGCATAATCTAGATGATGGCAGCTACAATCCTCCATTCCTGTCACAGGCTACCCAAAAGGGAAGGTTCGTTCGGTTTTTTTCCTGGTAAACTAGCTGCAGTTATCAAACAGGAAAGGACAGGTCGCATATTCTTTACAATATCAAGTTCCGGGAGGCGTTGGAGATTTGTCAAGGGATTGGTGATAGACGCAGCCCGGCATATTTTTTTTGCCCAACCAAGTTCCAAATTCCAGAACTCCATTATACACTTCAGACCCTTGAAATCAGAATTGAAGAACAAAAGGAAAATAACTAGCATTCCGCAGTTAGCATTATCATATGCCGGAGCCCTATATCTCCCGTCTGGATTTACATTTCAATTAGACACATTTTCATATTTGAACTATAAATAACCCGCATACAACAAATACCACATCAAACGATCACAGCTTGTAATTAGAACTCGAGCTTACATTGCACAAACCATCCAGTGCAAAGAAACCTTCATGACTATTTAAACAAACAAAACACTCATACTGAACATGATATGATTCATCTCAAGTTTCTGCAGCTAGAGTGAGAAAAAAAAGGACTAAATCTTAAATAAGGTAAAAACAAAAAGCATGCTGGCAGTAGGGTGTTACAAATTCATCAGTCAAAGCCTCCAAAGGAGCAACCACCAATGATCCAAGAGGCCCATCACGCCGAAATTGCATCCATACAAATCAGATCAAAAGTTTCTCAATGGCATCCTGAATTTCAAAAGGATAAAAAAATATTGAGCTGAATTTAAACACTACATGAATCCCAGAAACAAAAAAGAAAGGAGATACCTTGAGCTGTTGAATTTGGGTTTTCAATTGACTCCCCTCATTTGTCGTCACTGAACAAGCAATGACAGGTCTTGTGACACCACATGCTCGGCCAAGTGCTTGCTTTGAAGAGACAAATACATAGGGAACATTCTGCCAATTCAAAAAAATAAAAGAAAAAGAAATTCTGCCTTCAGAAAGTCATTGATGAAAAGATGAGCACAGGCACAAAACATAATAAATAATAATTGCTCTGTAATTAAATTTGCTTCTCCGGGATTCAGTCTCATGTCCTCTGCATAAAGTGTGGTCCAAGGAACATTCCCAATTATTCTTTCAAGATTGAAAAAGAAAAACTAGTTGAATCCAACCTGTCCTGTCACAAGTCAATGGACCAAGTTCTATGAAGTCAACTTCTCCATTAATCGCATGACAAAGAGCTAAGTTGTGTGCATGCGCTTCTTTCAGAGAAAATTGTGTGGTGATTAAGAAGGATTACAAGTAGCTTGGAACTTGGGTTCTAGGCAGGTTATACTTGAGGTGGATCCCAGAATGGCATTACATGCGATTTTGGGCAAGGATGATGTTATTACAAACACACTTTTCTGGTAATGACTCCTCGTAGCAGGGATTGGACAGTCTTGAAATGCTACACTTTTATTACATAGCTAATTCAGCAGCAGATTGGCTTGCAAATTATTCATTTTACTTACAGTTATACTTAAAACTCAAGATGCTACTCCACATGACTGTCTTAGCTTTCAGCAGGGTGATATAAGGGGGTTTATGTTCCCTTGACAGTGTCCTAGTTGTTGTTTTTTATATCTATATCTATATCTATATATATATATAGATAGATATAGATATATCCTTGCTTACCAAGAATGTAACAAAGAACAAGATTGTGGCAAACTCTAGAAATACATGACCTAAATTTGTCAATCATCCCACAGAGATCCACCACTTCCAGAATGAGTAAAAGGTAGCAATTCATGTCAGCGGTGGAGTGGGATCATCATGTCTTCAAAAAATTCTCAAATGCAAATAGCTTGGCCAAGAAAAACACAATATAATCCATTGAAATTGATTCATATTTAATCAAATTTATTCAGATTATACAGCTAAAGTCGTTATAATTAAAAACGAGCAATGTGTGAAAACGTAATATATAACCAACAAAAGGCTTCCACAACCATACTAATCACAAAGCTAGTTGTTAGTAATAACCAGGGGAAAAAGAAGAAAACAAATTAAAAAAGCATAATGACATAAAACCCTAAAATCGCATTATTTTAATACTATTCCAAGCACAGCAAACCAATTAACCAGACAACAGAAATCGCGTCCAAAACAACAAAAACTCAAATATGAAAATGAAACAGCCAAAACCCGTCAACAAAAAGTATAAGAAATAAATAAATAACCTTATCTTCAGCAAGCAAAGGAAGATGGAGAAGAATCTCAAGAGGTTCAGTATCAGCAGCCATCACAACAAACTCTGAGATACCTCTGTTAAGTGTCTTAGTGGCTGAAAAATCAAAACTTTATCAAAACTCCAGATTTTAAATTAGCATACAAATTACTACTAGTTTTGACAAAGCTGACCTTCATTAGCTCCTTTCTTGAGTTGCTTGTAATTAGCAGCTTGCTGAACAAGGTCAAGTATTGTTATGGACAACTGGGCATCTGCCAGTGGGTATGCTTTTGGATTCACTGCTTCTACTGTCTGCAAAATCAAACAAAACTTAACAAAATGAGACGTCTTCTAACGAATTCTTTCGTGAACAGTGATAGAGAGAGTCCAAGTACCATTTTTGGCTTAGGGTTTTTCAGTCGATGATGGAGAGACTGCCTCTGTTGAAGGTAAAGCAGGGGGCTAGGGTTTTTGGCTTGAGGTTTTCAGCTTTTCGCAGCTCTATTTATGAGAAGTAGAGGCACGCACAGAGTACAGTATTGATACGGTGAAACTCTTTTTTAGTCCTTAAAGTATACACTTTCTATCAATTAAGTCCTAAAATAAAGATTTATCAGATGAGCTCATTTGATTCAAATTGTCTATCACCTACTTCTATTAAACTTTGACAAGGGGGGTGTTTGGGAAGCCACCCAAAAGCGTTTTTGGGTGCTTTTGGTCCAATTTTTTTTTTTTTTGAATTTTAAAAACAGACGGTTAGTGTTTTTAGATCATTTTGATGTGCTGATATCAAAAATGATTTTTAAAAAATAAAAAAACATCATTTTAATGTATTTCGGCACGAAACACACTTTGAAAAGCTACAGCAACAGCTCTCCCAAACACCCTCAAGGTCTGGTTGATTCAAGATCTGGCTCGGGCTTATTAAAAATCAAAAGTGAGTTGACTTGATGTGTTTTGGTCAAAATCCCATTGAATTATTTTTTAATAAATAAATAAATAATTTCATTTTGATTTTTTTTTTAAAATTAATCTGCTCGACATGTGGATCTTGTTAATAATCGATGGAAAAACTTATGGAAGCAACATAAAGACCCAAGTGAGAAATATCTAAGACATTTGGGACCTAATTCATAATATTATTTATTTACGGGGCTCAATTGATATTTACGTAATACTTGGGTGACTGGTTTGAGGTTTCCTATGTTTAGAATCATAATTCTTTGTTGACGTGGCTACACCTAAGCCATTAGTTTTATATAACAGAACCTTTAAGTTAATTCAACAGCGACAGGTCATCTTACAATTTGACCGTCTTTCGTTTTTATTATATATATATATATATATATATATATATATATATATATATATAATAAATGAAAGCATTGCCTGATTCTATTTCGAGGTATTGACACTTATTGAAATTCCATTTTAAAAATGTTTTTATTTTTATTTTTTTATTTTAAATTAATTTTTCATGTTTTTAATTATTTTTATATGTTGATGTTAAAAATAATTTTTTAAAATAAAAAAAATATTATTTTGATATAATTTTAAATAAAAAACAACTTCAATCACACTTCTAAAAAACCAAGTTACTGGAAGCTTCCAAGTTTTGAGTAAAAGATTTTTGCCATTAGTTGATGCATACACAAATTCACACAAATAGAAGCCATCTAGTTTGGGTGTTGGTGTCCATCCTTAAGATTAAACTAATATAGAACACTACATCAAATTTGTGGTTTAGATTATATTACTGGAATAATAAAAATAAATAAAGAGAATTATAATTTTTTTTAAGAAAATTGTGCTAGTTTTTTAAATGTATAGCTTGAATCACTATTAGATTTGAAATATCCAATATAAAAAAAATCATGAAATTCTATTCCTAGTAAATTAAATATTAAAGCATGAAATAAAAGAAGAAAAATATAAATTTAAAAAATAGCAATTCAAATAATCAAGATCAAAATCATTATTGTTATTATCAACAATAATTAATGTCATCATTCTTGTCATTATCATTATTGTGACAATTATTTCTATCATTATTATCAATATCATCATTTGTAATAACAACAACAACACTAATAATAGTATTCATATTAGTATTATTTCTATCATAACAACAATTATTATTATCATCGTCGCTATTATTGTTATTATTGAAATCCCTATTATCACTACAACTATTATTTGTATTTTTATTATCATCATTATTCTTCCTTTTCTTGTTCTCCATACGTCATTATTATTGTCATTGCTATTCTTCTTCTTCTTCTTCTTCTTCTTGTTACTTATATCGTTATTATCATTCTCATTATCACTATCACTATCACTACCACACCACTATTATCACTACCAATATCATAACTATAATTTTGTTATTATTGTCGTTATCATTATAACAAACTATTACTACTACTATTGTTGCAACCTTATATGATTATTAATCTTGATATAAATATTATCATCAATATTATTTTTTTATAATTGGGGTGTCTATACCATATTGCGTATGTCTTGACTTAATCTTCAGGCTCTTATGCTTATGCCCACAAAAGTTTCTCACATAAAAACAAGTTAAGTCACTAGTTTTTATACTAGAGTCATTACCCTAAGAAAATATAGTCAGTATGATTTGAACCCTGAACTTTAAAGGGAGTATATCTCTTAAGCCCAATCCCTTTATCACCAAGTTCATTATCATTACTAGTTTCACCATTGCTACTATCACTACTATCATCATCATCATTGCATCAATAATATTATTATTCTCGTTACTATCTATATTATTATTATTATTCTCATTATCAATAATATTATTATCTTATTCATTATTTTATCATCATCATCATTATTACTATCAAAGAAATAAAAGCCATGACTTGATTTAAAAGATAGAATAAAAAACTATATAAAAAAGACTTAGTAGAAGTACAAAGAAAAACAATAATAAATCAAAAGAAAATGGACCAAAAATGGATTATTATTATTAATGAAAACACAAGGAATTAAAAGTAGAAAGACTGAATAAAAAAACATTGTATATACAAATTAAAAATTAAGGGTTAAATTGAAAAATAATAAAATTTTAACAAAAAAATAAAAATCAAAAAATCAAAACTAAAATAACAGAATTTGAACCATCAATAACATAAAGACTATAGTGTATTTACCAAGAATAAAGAGAGCAATGAGGGGGGGAGGGGGGAGGAAAAGAAAGGGTCACGACTTTATCCTTTATTTATTTTGCTATTAGGGTTAATCTTCCAACCAACTTAATATTCTTCCTTAAATCTTGAAATTACACAATTATTTTCTCTTTTTAATTAAATCATGTTGGCAACAAATTGTTACAACCCTTTTATTTAAAAGACCTTTCCATCATAGTAATGACATGTAGTTCTTTGACTTATGACCTTCATTGGCTGAGGAGAGATCATTTCCCCTTCATCGACCATTATAATAAAATATTATTGAATTGTGGAAAACCTTGTATAAAATCTTTATAGATTGTAGACCAATTCCATTATAATAAATTATTGTATGTCTATTAAGCCAACAATTATGTATAAATTGTAATAATAATATTAATATCAATAAATAATGGATGGAAATTATATATTTGAGAGATTTTGTGAATTTATCATATTTAATATTGTATCTTTATTATATGTTTAAATGGTAAGCTTAAGACTATGTTATGATATAGAGAGAAAAAAAAAATATTTTTCCACGAATATAAATGTGTTAATTACATTAAACTTTTCCACAGAGAGGGTGTTATTTTCACCTTTGTTTTAAGACTTTACATGTCTATGCAATTGTTTCTTGAGCAGGCCAACCTTGTATCTCAATATGGAAGTTATTTTTTTTTTAATTATTTTTTTATGTTTTTATATTATTTTCATGTGTTGATATCAAAAATAATTTTTAAAAGATTAAAAAAAAATATTATTTTAATATATTTTTAAACAAAAAATTATTCTCAAAATCAATTCCAACCACTTGTGAATTTCTGGTGAATCTTATTCTTACAAAACCTGTGGGCTTGTGGTAACATATATACAGATCTTGAACACAGAGATACACTTTGCACGTAAGTTATGGGCTTCAAACATCTTGGTTACTAATCAAACACCAATGGTTTGGGTAGTAAATCAGAATGGTATACATACAACCTGATAATGAATCAGAGTAGAATTAAGAATTACTAAAGAAGCTGATGCAACTTGTTGAGCCTGTTAGCCGGAAGGTTTGCTGTCAAAATACCCCTAAGCTCGGAGCAACCCCAAAAGTTTTGACCCCTCAGACGGGTGGTTGGCCTCCGGAGGAACCCGAAGCTCGGAACGATTTCAAAGTTTTAACAGCTCCTGCCCTTAGTATGTATTTGTGATACACTGCAGCTACCAGTGCTCCAAGAAAAGGCCCGACCCAGAAAATCCACTGTCCACCAGAATGATTACAGAGATTAGACAACAATCCTAAATATGCTACTTTCCACTACTCACACAACTCACACACTTGATAGAATGTTTAAGCAAGACTGTGTGAGACTGCAAAACTACGATATGTGCATGATTTTGCGAATCAAAAGTAACTGTGGTTATAATTAAGATTTCTCTAAGATGTTGCTATATAGGGCTGTCAATTCCATGCATCACATCTTTAATTATGTTGCATTAAAATGCAAATGGAATAACAGTTGTTAACATGAACTAAAGAGGTCAAAGAAGAACGCACCAGATCATCCATGGCTTCTGTAGGGCTACGATAAATCAAATTAGTACCAAGGCTTCTAGCAGGATTGATACCAGTTCCAGTGATGGGAATTGTAGCTAAATGCACCACAAACACAGCAAAACCAATAGGCAAGGGGGACAAAACCTGAACAGCGAAACATTAAAAAAAACTCATAATTCTGCTTAACACTAGCGATCCATTAGTCCTTAGAATAGCTAGCACCATGTACTTACAGGGACGTGAGAGTCGCGAGCGTTCCGTTTTGGATCGATGGAGGAGAAGACAGTATAGACGAGGACAAAAGTGCCAATGCACTCAGCTACTAAGCCAGCACCCTTGGTATAGTTACGTGTAACTACGTTAACAACACCTTCCGAGCTCTGCTGTTCATCAGAATTCGCGAAGCAGAACACAAACAACACGCCTAGTAGAGCTCCAAGGCATTGTGCCACCATGTAGGCAGCTGCTCGAATCAGCGACATCTTCCTTGCTAGGAGCATACCGAATGTTACCGCAGGGTTAAGATGACCACCTGTGGTTCAAATAAAAGATAATTAAGTTCAATTTCCTGAAAAATGAATTTTATCGGAGTGAGAAAAGTAAGTATATAATACCAGAAATTTCAGAAGTGCAGTAGACAAGCACAAAAATCACCCCACCGTGGGCCAAAGCAATGCCAAGATAGCCAACACGACTGCATTTGTCAGTATAATTAGGCTCCTTGTAATTAACAACGGTGGACACGACGAGAAAAAGGAAGAGAAGGGTGGCAATAAACTCTGCAATTGTGGCTCTGTAGAAGGACCACCGCTTCAGCTCTGCCATGTCTAACAGAGGAGCTGGTCGCGGGTCATGGTAATAATCCCTTCCATGTTGATGCTCCATGTTTCTCTCTTCACTCATTTCTTTTTTCTTTTCCTTTCCTTTGCCAAGCTATCTTTCTTCTACTCTTTTACTTTCTATACCACCACTTTATATATATCACTTGGAATATTGAAGGGAGTGATGGAGAATGAAGTGTTTATCTTCAAGATCGATCCTCTGTTTGTTTCTGCTATATTTGAATTAGTCCCGGATATCATTTCTGACTTTGAGGAGACCATGTGATCATGGTCAAAAACTGCATGACTCTGACCCTAAAAAATATTGCTATCAATGGGGTTCGCGGCGGCTAATGAAGAAGATCGCTGCGATAAGGAGTCATAATGGCCACGTTGGCTTTGATGTGATTGTGGTAAGAAATTGCATGCTTTTGACATCGTCCACACGCGTCTTCTGCGAGCCCGTTTATAATATAACTAGTTAATTGACCGCGTGGCCTGTCAAATATTTTTTATAATTATTAGTATTGAAATAATTAGTAGAATTTATTAGTTTAGGCCCGTTTGTTTTAGAATTTATTAGTTTAGGCCCGTTTGTTTCCCGGAATTCACTTTCCGGGAAATCACTTTCCAAACTTTTTTGTGTTTGTTTGTTTTCTGGAAAGTTGGTCAACGGAAAACACTTTCCGGAAGTTGTGAAAAATTTAGAAATGTCATTATTTGCTGATTATATCAAATTTGATCCTCAAACTTTTGATTGCTATATATAATTTGTTTTGAATATTTATTTTTCAATTCCATCTCTTAAAATTTAATTTTTATATTAATTTTGGTTCTTATTTTTATAATTGCTATTTGCTTTTTTCTTATCATTTTTTTATTGAAATTTTTTATCTATCAAATTTGGTCCTCATTTTTTTTATTGTTACTTATTTTATTTGAAATAATTTATGAAATGTTAATTATTATTATTTTAATTTATTCACCTTTTATTTTTTTTAAAAAAAATTTTAGATTTGATCTCTATTATTTTGATTATTATTTATTTTATTTGAGATAATTTATGAAATTATATTTTTTTTCAATTTCATTCTCATTCAACTTTTTAATTTGTAAGATTTGTTCCTCATTATTTTAATAAACTTGAAAAAAAATTAATTTATTAATAAATTATTTTCTAGATCATTTTCCATAACATAAACAAACACTGGAAAGTGTTTTCCAGTTCATTTTCCATAACACTGCCAAACATCAGAATTCACTTGTTAGGAATTCACTTTTTAGGAATTCACTTTTCAGGAATTCATTTTCCCCGGAATTCACTTTCCAAAATAAAATCACTTTCCAGCAAACAAACGGGGCCTTAATATAACATTTATATATATATATATATATATATATATATATATATATATATATATATATATATATATAAAGTTTGATATAATAAAATATATTAATATATTTTATTATAACAACAATAACATTGAAGACTTAATATTTTAAAATATCATTACTATTATTGCTAAAATAATAAAAAATATTAAATTATTTTGAGGAGAAAAAAACTCAAAAACATTAATAAAAGAAAGCAAGAAAAAAAACTAAAATTATTATTATTATTATAATTATTGCATGAATAATGGAAAAATAAATTCAATAGAAGAATAAAAAAACTCAAAAACTTAAAAAGAAAGAGCAAACAAAATAAAAATGAAAAAAAAAATATTATTAGCTAAAAAAATCATTTGAAGTGAAAAAAAAACTAATAAAAAAACTAAAAGAAAAAAAAAAACAAAGGAAAATAAATAAGAAATATCAATTTTTAAATGATCATAAACACAAACTAAAATTTAATAGCAAATTTTTTGAAAAAAATGTTATCTCAACAAAAGAGAAAATATTAAAAATTAAGAACCAAAACTAAAGGCATATATATATAAACATAGATAAAAATAGAAACTATTTAAGAGCTATAAAAAACTAAAAGAATTAAAATAAAAAATAAAAAATATAAGGCCCGAAAACAAAACTAAATATATTATCAATTTCAATCAAATAAAAAAATTAAAAAAATCAAATAAAATATAATATCTATACATGGAAGGTTTGATATAATAAAACATATTAACACATCCTATTATAACAACAGAAACATCGAAGGCTTAACATCTAAAAATATCATTACTTTTATTGCTAAACAATAAAAATTATTAAATTACCCTGACGAAAAAAATCAAAAACATTAAAAAAAAAAGCAAGAAAAAAAATTAAAATTATTATTTTTATTGCGTTAATAATGGGGAAAAAATTCAATAAAAAAAAGTCAATAAATTTAAAAAAAACAAAAAACGAAAATAAAATAAAATTAGAAGCAAAACAAATAATTTGTCATAAAAATAAATAAAAAACTAATAAAAATCAATCAAAAAAAGAAAAAAGAAAACAAAAATCAAGGAGAAAAAATAAAGCATAATCAATCTGGCGTTAGGCATGGGTTCAACCCCTGCCCTCCTTGCTTAGTAAATAGGCATGTTGTACACTGAACTACAAGTATTTTTTTGTATTTTAATGTAAAAAAAATATTTAAATATCAGTAAATAGATGAACTAAACTATCCAAACTGAAAATTAAGCAACACTATTATAATTTATAATGATTCTTCTCCCATATTATAATAACTGAATTTGACCTTTTTTTAATATACAGTATAATATATGCTACTCCAAATAAAAAAGTGACAACGAGACATAGCATGGTATGGTAGAAGCTCATTTTTTAGCAACTAGAGTTGCCATATGTGCAGGTGATTGTGCACCCTCTAATATATTTTTTAAATTAAAAATATTATTCGAATGATAATTATGTACCCATCCTTCACCAAACTAACAAATAACACAAAAAATGAAGGCCAAAATACCTTAATAGACCTGCTCCCAATGAATTAAATTTTTTGAATTTAATGGTACATGTGAAACTCTATTACGTATAAAAAACAAAAATATCTAAATATCCCTACTTGGAACCCTTTATTTTTTTATTGCTAGAGGGTATTTTGATTATTTTATTGTATATAAATATATTGAATAAAGCAAAATATTCTCGATTAAATTGATAAATGACTAATGCACCATATGGAAAGATAAACATGCTCTTAATCTATCGGCAGACGATTTTTCACGTGAAGAACAAGAAAGTCACCTTTCTTAAGCGGTAGAGGGGCTACAATGAACCTGCCATGCTTTTTAGTATATTTGTTATAAGGTATATAATTTTGAGTTAATAATATTTTTTTGTGCATAAACTTAGTTTTTTTTTTCCTGTTAAAATATGGTTTTTTCAAATATTTTTTTTGTTTTGAAAGTGATTTTTTTACATCAATATATTAAATGATGTATTTTGTTATAAGGTGTATATTTTTTTACATCAAATTAATGTATTTTTTTAATATTTTTTATGGTTTTGATGTATTGATGTAAGAAATAAAATAACAACTAAAAAATATATTTTTAAATGAAAAATATTTTTTAAATAATACTATGCACATGTGAACACTATTCTTCACTAGAGCAAATCCTTTAGTTTCTTTCCTGTAAATTCAATCCCTAAAGAGGAAATGCTGATTTCACCTCTTAAGCACCTTTTTTTTTTTACCTCAACTCCATATTTAATCAAATTATAATTGCAATAATGCACAGAAGTGTTCATATAGACCTAATGGACAAGTGTCTTGAAGAGAGCGAGTACTCTTCATTAAAATACAGCAATAGCCAGGCGTGGTATAAATATTTGGATGATTATGAAGAACAAAGTGTGCCCTAGTCGTGAAAAAAAAATATAGAAACCAAACAAAAACAAGAAAAGAATGTAGAGAGTAATTTTTGCATATAACCACCACAATACAGTGCATATGATGGAGATTTTGCGGTTCATTAAAAATAGTTACTCTATCAACCATGAAAATTTGAATACCTTATATTGATACTACTATAGCTTACTTGAACTCTGCAATCTCAAACACTCTCGCGGTTCCATCACTTGAACCCGAAACAAGGTAATCTTGACTAGCAGATATAGATAGAGATTGAATGGCATCAGCATGGCCACTAAATGTTCTTATGCAATCACCAGAGAGACTATCCCATAATCTCACTTTCCCGTCCACACACCCTGTAGCTACGTATCTAGATGCACCAAGCCATGCCACGCATGTAACTCCATCCTGCTCATCAGTTCAATTTGTGAGACATGGAATTTTGATGCCATTGTAACAAGCCAAAACATAAATGGATGATAGTTAATACAAGTGCCGTCTCTATGAAGTGCTAACTTCAATAAATATGGCTTTAGTTAATTCATCTTGTTGTCTCAGCTTTATGATTCTTGGGCGACTAGCAATTCTGGTTAGGAAATTATGATAGTTCAAAGGGCTTCTGCATTAAACCAGTCATCATTTGAGATGTGCAAAGTACTAAAATGAAATGAAAACAAAATTCAAACGGATTCAAACCTTGTGTTCACATGTAGCACGGGGCAATGAATGCTGCAGATCCCAGATGATAAGTTTTTGATCCAGGCCTCCCGTAGCAGCCCAAGGGGAGCTGCCATGCAGATGGTAGGAAGCAGGAGTGTTAAACTAGGTCACATGAATCCAAAGTTAAAATTGATAACACAAAATTTGCATATCTTTTTTGTTCTCCCCACCCGCTTTCATTTTCCTTGGAGAAGGGAATGGGACATTTTCTTATTGATCTATTGAAATTTTACAGCTTGCCTTTTTTACACTTATCATTTCATAGCCAGTATGAAATGACTAGGTCCAAAGAGTTTACCTATAGGGAAATTCTACCATTACAACAAAGCAGACAAAAATGATTCATGGGAATGAATTTATCAAATTGAGTGCGAGAAAAAAGACTATTTGATAGGGAAGTCAAGTTCAACAGCATGGTCACTTGCTTTCATGCTGCCTCAAACCAACAGTAAACTGTATGGTTGAGGTTTATCAGTATGGGAATAGTTTAAGGCTAAAAAGTCTAGACACTTGGCACATATGTTTTTATGTTGCACTCCTTTTTGCCAGGCGCTCCTCTAAAATGGAGCCAATATTTCATGAAATGGAATCTGATCTTGCACAATTAAATTACAGCACCACCAGCCTGTAGATCTTCACTCACAATTCTGTATAATTCATATCGTTGTCAAAATAAAGAAATACATACAATCTTCATTTGTTTACCAACATGGCAATCCAACTACATGACTTTATGAAGTCAGATACCCTTATATATGCAAACACAATTTATAAACAATGGCTTTATCCATTCCAAATCTAGAAACTTTCTTTTTTAAGCTGACACACCTCAATTTGAAGATAATGTTCCAGATAAAAGCAGAGACTCTTAAAAGTTTTGCAACAGAGTAAAGGTTATTGGCTTGTTGAAAACCAGCAACATTCAATCAACTTTTTTCTCTCAACCACACCAAAGCTTAGCTAATGTCCACATGTGTTCCAAGTTTCACTAGATAATTGTCTGTTAATTGCCAGCCTTTTAAAATTTATTAATCCTCAGAGCACGTCCAATTTCTCCCAGTTCCTACCATGTAACCTGTTGTCTTACAGCCATGCACGCACACAAACACACAGAGAGAGGGAGGGAGAGAGGGGGAGAGTGTAAATTCTACCTTGGTGCAAGCTCAACACATTCGACAGAATCAGAGTGAGAAGCAAGAGAACTAACCACCTGTTACAGGGCAATGTGTTTATTAAACAGGCTACCAATATGATCAAATCGTACAAGTAAACATTTGAAAAGCAATTGCATTGACAAGTATACCCATAATGATAACAGCAAATCCAAACATTCCAAGAAAACAAAAAAATGTAGAAGATTTCCAAGAATATGACAAGTTACATAAAAGAATGCTAGAAATTAAAATTTTTAAAACCCGCTCAAATGCTCATAGAAACATGGGAACCAACATATCCCTCATTATAAAATTTCAGAGCTACAAATGATAGGTATGCCAGGCAGGCCACATGAAAGAGTAAGCATAGCCCACTATTAAATAGTGCCCAAGATATAACCAAAAACTAGCTCAATTCAACCACACACCTTGGCTGAATTCCAGACCAATCAAATAACACGTGAAGAAGAATAGAACTTGAGCACATGTTAACCATACAACCAACTTAATTGTTTTAGAATCGAAAGAATCTCAATAAAATGACTCAAAGGAAGATCTTAAAACAGATGAATTTCCGGGAATCTGCACTGGCATTTAACTTCAAGGCATTGATTTCTCCAGTGACATAGACCACATTCAAGAATGTCAGCCCTGCTGTCAAAAATTGGGTAATGATTGCTTGTTCATTGATTCAGCAACTACACTTCAATCCACCATGCTGAATTTCATGTGAAAATGTGATGCAGGAGCTTTTGGATTAGTAAATATTTTTCTCAAGTTATTTTTCTTTTCTTCTTTAGTTTTAGGAATCCTAATGCTAGTTGGATTCTATATTAGCTATATAACTTTCAATAAGGAGGAACTAGAATAAATAGGACTGTCTAGCTTATTTTTCAGACATCTTTTATGTTATTATCAACCATTGTATGTTTTAAATGTTCTCTTCAGAGTACAGACCCTAAACCTATTTTACAAGTTCCAGCTTCAATTTTCTTCTAGTTTTAGCCAGCAATTTTCTATATTTTGCTGTATTGAGTTGATTTCTCTTCCCACCCAGCATCGATCTTCTGACATTTGAAATCATAAAACCCAGCATGCTAAAGCTTGCTTGGAATTTCAGAAGTTGTTAAAGTGATGTTTGAATACTAATCCATCTTTACTAACTATCATGTTTTCTATCATGACATTCACTGTAATGAATAAGGCTCTCCAGATACCTCAGTAACCAGAAAGGCCTAAAAAGGAGCATGCCAAGGCACAACATGTCAAAGAAACCAAAGGCACAGATGAAAAAGGTGTGACAGTTAAATAGGACACAACTCAATGGTATATAAAAAATGCGAATAATTATAAGAATATCATGGAATGCAGGAAGAAACAAACCCTGCCCGAAGTTATGTTCACAATGTGGACAGAATTATCCTTCGAACCAGAAATAGCAAGAGTTGAATCTGAGCTCAATGCCAAGCATGTCAGTCCATCAGTGTGGTATGGATGACCTGAAGAGCAGAGTTGTCAGAGATGCCAAACAAAGCAATCTCCTTTGATTTTTATGGTAGCTATTTTGAAGGTAAGATAGAATTTGAACATGTAGCCTGGGTGAATTTGAATATGTTTTTTATTGATGGCTTCCATACCAAGTATATTTAAAATTCACTTTGTCATTATCTGAAGGTAAGCTAGAATTTGAATATGTAGTCTCGGAGAATTTAATTATGGCCTTTATTGATGGTTTCAATACCTAGTAAAATAGCCTTTTCACAGGATGAAATGGAGATATAACTTCAGATAATGACAAACTGGATTTTAAATGAATACCTCTCACAACATGTATGTTTTCGCCACTTTTGGGATTCCATATCCTCAGGGATGCATCATCAGACCCAGTACAGATTGTTTTACCTGAAGCAAGCAACGGATAGATTTGAAAGAAAAAAAATGAAAAACGTAAGAGGCTAAAAATAAAGTTCTTCAAAAAAATTAAGAAAAAGAAAGAGTAGTTTGATACCATCAGGGGTAAAATCACCACAGGTAACACTTGCTTCATGTCCTGTAAATGAATTAAGATAGGCACCTTTGTCAGCATTCCACATCCAAACACTTTTGTCCTCAGAACCTGCCAACACCAAATGCCCTTTTGGATGCCACCTGACCCACTGAGAAACCATATGGTTGATAATCAGACTTAAAAACATCCAACAAAATAAATTAGTGCCACGAAATTCAGCCAGCAAGTTCACCTCAATGCCCTCATCAGGACCTTCAAGTACACATTTATGGTTTCCCGATGAAGCATCCCAAATTTGAACAAGTCCGTCTAACCCTCCCGATGCAAGCAACTGTCCATCACTACTAAAGGCTAAACTAGACACAGAATCCTTATGACCTGTAAATATTTCTAGAAGGTTAAGTACCCAAGATCAAAATTATGCACATATAACAAGCACAGTTATAGGTGCAGAAAACGACCTACACTTCATCGACATTCATTATAGCAAGTATCAGGACACAGAAAGTTTCAATGAATGAGGGGTTATATCACAAATCAATAGAAGAAACATAGCAGGTTGCTCAATCATGCTACAAAGCAAACAATGAACAACAATTTCTAACTCCGAAGATTCCAACAACTAAAAGCGATCCATGGTATCTGGGATCATTTTAGCTCTCATAACTCAACTATACCTTTGAGCTCAGATGCCCAATCTCCAAGACCAATCTTCCAAAGAAACCCTTTGTCGTCTCCTCCACCGGTCGCCACTAGTAAAGGATCTGTTGGACTGCAGGATACTGCATAGAGCTCACCTATACGCAAATAATAATAATAATAAATACTCCATTACTTTTCTTCACGCGAAAATGCAAAAATGCTCCATTTCATTGGTCCAACAAATTAAAACAAAATAAAGTTCTATAAATACATTTTTTGGCCATTAATCCACAATCATTAATTTAATTGTAAAATTAATTAACTAACTAATAGCAACATAAAAAGGATAGAGAATTCCAAGAAGAAAAAAATACCGCTATGACCCGTAAATATGTGCATAGAATCATCCATGTCGTCGTCGTCGTCCGCATCAGGAAGATCTACGAATTAGTGAATTATTTATCAATTTAATATCAAATCACAGCTTGATTAATAAATAAATTAATAGATCATGCATGTTTTTAGTTATACCTTCTTCATCGATGGCGACTTCGTCGATGATATCGGAATCGTCGAGGAAAACTTCGCCTTGATCGTCTTCTTCCTCGTCGTGTAGTTGTCGAGTTGGACTATTCATTTTTTCGTGTTTTTTTTATTTCGATTTCTGTGTTTTCCGATGCCTTGGCGTTGTTTGCTGGAGAAGAATAAGAGGTTTTAGCTAGGGTTTTATTCCTGTTATCGTTATTGCAGTTGCTGATTGGAGTGGCGCGTGTAAGTACTGCTGGGATGTCTTTGCTGTTTTTTTTTTTCCAGTTGCTTGTTACACGTGGTTCTTTTGAGCGTAGTGTTAAAGCAGGTCTGATTGTAGCATGACCGAACCTTATTTTTAGTTAAATATAATAAAATATTAATTTGATAAAGTTATTTTAATCAGATAAAAACTTAATTAAATTAATATTAATAAAACAATTAATAAAACTTAGTCTTTTCTAATACAATTGACTTGATAATAGATTCATTGTTATTGTTTGATAATTATAATTTTGAGTTACTGTTGAATTGTTTTTTTATTAAATTACATGGATTTTCAAGGATCATATATTCCAAAGTGTGGAAAGTTAAAAAAAAAGAGAGTAATAATAATAGTGATAACAGCAATAATAAATTTATTATTGATATAAAACTTAAAAAAAAAACTCATAGATTATATTGTGAAAACCACTCCAATATTTTCATATATTATTTCTATAAGTTTGATATTTTTTTTTTTGTAGATAAAGTATTTTACATATAATTTTATTTTATTTTAATAATAAAAAAACAAGTTCCTTACACTATAGAATAAAAACGAGGTACTTGACATATGTTTTACTATAATTACAACCAAATTTTTTAAAATATAAAAAAATATTAAGGGTGAGAGATTTTTTTATAATGCTATATATTTGGATAAAATAATCAACCTCGGCATAATTTATGTTAAGTAATGTTAAAAAAACTAATGATAAGATATTTTTTTGTGATTAATATTGGTGTTAAGTACAATTTTAAAGAAATAAAATAAAATTAAAGACAACATTGAGTCATATAACTTTTTCAAACCATTAATCTGGGATATTATATTTGAAATATTATAAATAGAGAAGTTGTAAAATTTAATTTTTAATAAATACAGTATTAAATAATAAATTATTTGAATGATTATTCTTATTGTTTGTATTATGACAAAACCAAAATAAATATTATTAGTATAAAAAAAATATTTAATTTGAAGAATAAATAAATATATTATTCTGACAAACCGAAATAAATATTATTATTATAAATTATTCTTGTTACCATCATTATCATTACTATTGTTGTTTAAATAATAAAAATAATTAAATTATCATGATAAAAAATTGTAACAAGAGCATCTCCAATGGTAAAAGTCATTTTAGAGAGTCAAATCTCTAAAATAGCTTTTTTAATAGTGTATATAAAATTTTTTTTTATTTATGTTTACTCCAATGGTAAAAGCCATTTAGAAGAATAATTTTTTATATATTATTTTAAATACAGTGCAATTATTTTGTATATAATCTAATTATATAATTAATAGGAATACGTTATATAATTAAATAATTATTTTTAAGAAACACTAAAACAATATAATTATTAATTTTTTAAAATAAAAAATTGAATTTAAAATAAAAAACCCTTCCAAGAAAGTAGAAAATGAGTGCCTGTGCTATAAACTAAAAGTCATTTAACTTGTGGCAATTGCTGTCTCTCCTTTTTTTTCTTCCCCTATCCCTCTCATGTTTGAATAATATTATAGTTTTTCTATTTGAAGTTTTGAACTGCTACAAATAACAACTCATGTAGAGAAAAGCTAGTTTTCCTGTTAGAGAGAAGAAAATTAAACAAAAATACTAAAAATACACTTTTTTTTTATTTTCTTTGGCTCTTTGGATAGCACACCCTCTGGAGATGCTCTAAAGAAGTAAGCAAGAAAACAATTATAAAAAATAATCACTAAGATTATTATTATTATTATTATTATTATTATTATTATTATTATTATTATTATATAAACAATAAAAATCATTAATTATGTTGAAAAATAAAATAAAATAACTTAAAAAAATTTAATAAAAGAACAAACAAAAATAACCAAAATAAATGACAAAACCAATGGCATAATAAAAATAATTTGATTTGAGTAATAAATAAAAATAATAATAATAAAAAGGAACAAAGAGAAATAAAAGAAGAAATATCAATTTTAAAATGATTATCAACATAAATTAAAATTACAGAAGTAAATTGAATAAAAATTTAACACCAACAAAAGAGAAAATAATAAAAATTAAAAACCAAAACTTTGAAAAAAATTCAGGATTAAAAATTTAAAGATCTATCATTTTGCCTAGATTTATAGTATTAAAAAAAATCAATATTAATTTTTTACATATATTTTAAGAAATATAATTCTAATTGCAGCTAAATACAAAATAATTGACTCGTCTACAAGAAAATACAACATATATATATATATACTAGCCAAATCCCCCCGCGCGTTGCCGCGGGTATTTTTGTGTATATAATTTAACATAATTAAATTCATAATGATAAATTTATATGATATAACAAAATAAAAGTTATAGATTAGGAGATAAAATGTATAAAATTTTAAGTAGAGTTTGTTACGGAAGCATAGATTACATCTTTTAGAATGTAGGTATTGCGTCATGAAAGATCACAAAAGAGAGCAAACTAACATTAAAAAAAAAGAGCAAAATATTTTGATAAGAAAAAAAATTAATCACTAAAATCCTTATTGTACAGATGGTAAAATTATAAAAATCATTTAATACAAAGAGGAAATAAAAATAATAAAAAAAAAATAAAGGGGAAAAGGAAACAATATTAATTTAAAATATTATAACAACAGCAACATCAAAGTCTTAACATCTAAAATTATTGTTGTTGTGACTATCAAAACAAAAAAAAATTATAAAATTATACCGAGGGAAAAAAATTAAAAAGCATGAACAAAATAGCAAGCAAGAAAAACGATTAAAATATTATTATTATTATTATTATTATTATTATTATTATTATTATTATTATTATTATTATTATTATTATTATCATGAAAGATTAAATAAATAAATGAAAGATTAAAAAAATTGTAAAAAAAAAAATATCAAACAAAAAAATACAATAAAAATCCAAAATTATCATTGTCGTCACTGTCAACATAATAAAAACTATCAAATTGTTCTAATGGAAAAAAACCCTCAAAAACATTAACAAAAGAGTAAGCAAGAAAAAAAATTAAATTATTATTATTATTATTATTATTTTCATTTATTTGTTTTATTTTTGTCTTAATAATGAAAGGAAAAAAATGGATGAAAAAAAAATCCTAAGAACTTCAAGAAAGCATAAAACAAAAGAATAAAACAAAAACAAAAACTATCGTTGCTATCACTGTGAAAGCAAAAAAAGTTATTAAATTATCCCAAGAAAAAAAACCTTCAAAAACATTAACAATAGAGTAAGTAAGGAAAAATATTAAATTATTATTATTATTATTACTATCATTATTATTATTATTATTATTATTATTATTATTATTATTATTATTTATTTTATTTTTTTGTTAATAATGAAAGGGAAAAAATGGAAGGGAAAAAAAATTCTAAAAACTTCAACAGAAGATCATACAAAAGAATAATACAAAAATAAAAACTATTATTGTTATCACTGCTAAAACAATAAAAATTATCAAATTATCATGAGGAACAAATAACTGAAAAACATTAACAAAAAAGTAAGAAAGAAAAATAATTAAATTATTATTATTATTATTATTGTTGTTGTTGTTGTTGTTATTGTGTTAATAATGAAAAAAAATAAATAAAAAAACTAATAACTAAATTTATCATTATTATTGTGTAAATAATAAAATCATAAAAATTATATAATATAAAGAACAAATAAAAAAAGAAATAAATGGAAAAATAGAGTAATATTACTTTTAAAATGATAACCGATATAAATAAAAATTTCAGGGAAATCTTAAATTTTTTTTAAATAATCACTAAAATTATCATTATTATTGCGCAAATAATAAAATTATAGAAATCATATAATCCAAAGAACAAATAAAAATCAAAGAAAACATTTAGCTGTGGCACCAGCACATTGTCGCAGGCGGAATCATATTTTTTTCAATGTAAAAAAAATATTTATTATGTATATATTTTTTTATCATAGCATAATTTTAGACAAAATAATAAATCTGTATATAATTTTTATGAAGTGAAAGTTTTGTATAAGATATATAAATTTTAAATGAATATAAATTTATTTAGTAGGTTTCAATGAAATAAACACTATAAAATTATTATTGTCATTAAAAAAAGCAAGAAGAAATTTGAATTATTGAACACATTGTATTAAAATTAGTTCATTTTATAATTAAATTTACATGAAAAAAATATGTATAAATTGTGAAAATACTTGTAATAATGAAATAACAAAAATAAATAATTAATTTAATTTGCGAAGAAATAATATAAAATATTATCCAAGAATAAAAAAAACAAATAAATCTATATAAAATAACAAATTAAAAAGAATAAGGACCACTATGAAAAATAAATATATGATTAATTCCAATTGAAGGATAAAATTGAAGAAAAAAAAACAAATCTGAGGACCAAAATAAATCATGAAATAATTAGTTTAATTGCTGTCTAATGCTATAAAAAAATTAGAAGAAGAGGGACTGAAATTAAAAGTTGTATATATGACTAATTTTAAGTAGAGGATGAAATTAAAAGAAACTAAAACATTTGTACCGAATAAATTCAAGGAACGAAAAAGAAATCAGAAATCAAAACATAAGGGATCAAAATTAACTTCATACATACATCAGGGACTGGATCGGATTTTGCGTCGGCAGGAGAAAGAAAACGGACAACCGACACAAAACCTTTCTCCTCCGCTTAACGGAGCATGCAGTGACAAAACGCGCCGCGACGGAAGATAGAGGACATGGAGGCGCACCGTTATAAGCGGCGGAAGTGAATTTTTCACCGCCGGAAGGCCACGCACGCGCCGTCGAAAGGGCGCGTTTACGTGGAACGCTGCTGGAGCGGGGCGTCGACGCGCCAGACGCCGTCCGAAAGAAATAATAAAATAATAGGATAATTACGAAGGAGCCCCTGAACAACCTGACATTTACGAAAAAACCTGAAGGGAAAATACGCCATTGTCCCCGTTCACTGTGCGCAATTTTGTTGTTTTCGGGGGCTTGTTTCGTCTTCACACTGTGCATATAGAATGTGAAAAACCGAGAGAGCCCCCGTTACTATGCACAATTTTGGCATTTTCGGGGGCTAAAAACGTGCTAACACTGTGCAATACATGGAGGAAAAACCTAGAGAGCCCCCGTTACTGTGCACAATTTTAGCGTTTTCGAGGGCTAAAATCGTGCTTACACTGTTCAATAAACGAAAAAAAAAAAAACTATTGCAATCCACAGTGCACTGTGTCTGTGTGCACAGTGCATTTGTGAACAGTAAAAACGCCTCACGTTTTATAGTATAGTTAATATATATATATATATATATATATATATATATATATATATATATATATATATATATATTGTTAATATCTACAAAAACAAACCAAATACTTCAAGCAAAGGAAAAATATTTATGTCCTCACCTTCCCGTAATATATATATTGTTAATATCTACAAAAACAAACCAAATACTTCAAGCAAAGGAAAAATATTTATGTCCTCACCTTCTCGTACCCCTGAGCATCATTAGTCGTAATCCTTCCAGCCTCCAATCCCCTCCGCTCCTCATCCATCATGACTAACTCATCGGGTGATGTCCATCCCACAAAAATGGAAAATGAAATAGAAAGCGAAGGTCAAAAAACCCTTATTAGAGACTGAAAGCAACGATCTTTGATGACATCCCCTGCTTTGTTTACTTTGCCTTTTGTATTGTCAACAACTATTAGCCACATGACATGTTTCTTTCCATAAATATATTTGAAAAATATATATTTTTAATATTAATATATAGAAGTAATATAAAAATACTAAAAAAATTAATTTAAATTTAAATTTAAATTTAAATATTTTTAAAACATGATACCACGATATAATATAGATTACCATATAATTAGCTTTGAGAAAATACCATAGCAATATACAATATTTTTTTTTGTGAGAATAATTATAATGTTTTTTCCGCGTGATTTAGCTTTATGGTAATGCAATGGGATTCTTAGTTTGAAATCATTCATAAAAGATTTATATATTTTTCATAATTCATAATAAAAATAAACTAAAATAAATGATAAACATTATTATTACAGTCACACCACCACAAATAGCTCAATCTCTATTAGCCGATCAATGTTCTCCACTTGTCAACTCCATTATCCCCAATCACATAATAAGTGGCTCTCGTCATATTTCCAACCAGACAAGATAACCCCCACTTCCACCACCCCACGTTCTCTCCTTCCCACCAATCCCCACCGTCCATTCCTCTCAAAACCCCCCCTCTCCACCACTCCCGTCTCTCAAAAACACTTTTCACCAATCAAAAGAAGAAAGCAAGTCTACGCCACCCCCCATCAATCTCTACTGTTGCCGGCAACATGGCTTCAGCACTCCAAAACGCCACTGCTTCACTCCAATCCAAAATCCCACCATCAGCAACGAACTTCACCTCCTCCAAACCCGTCAACCTCTCCTTCTCCGCCACTTTCCCATCGCTCAACCTCTCCACCACCGCAACCACTGCAAACCGCCGCCGGGGTGGCTCAGCCCTGGGGACCAAAATGTCAGCAACAGCAGCAGGAAGTTACGCATCAGCACTAGCTGACTTGGCAAAATCCAACAACACACTAGACGCAACCGCGTCCGACATCGACAAAATAGAAAGTCTGTTTTTAAACCCAGCAGCGCATGACTTCTTTGCTAACCCAACAATAGACTTAGAAAAGAAACGGCTAGTCGTTGATGAGTTCGCCAAGGAGTCCGCTCTCCAACCCCTTACAGCAAACTTCATTAACATCCTTGTAGATGCAAAAAGGGTTGATCTGATTAAAGATATAGTGATGGAATTCGAGAAGGCTTACAATAAGATGACAGACACACAGCTTGCTGTGGTGAGTTCAGTTGTGGCTCTTGAGTCGCAACATTTGGCCCAGATAGCAAAACAAGTGCAGAAATTGACTGGAGCTAAGAATGTAAGGATTAAGACTGTGATTGACCCAAGTTTGGTTGCTGGGTTTACTGTAAGGTATGGGAACTCAGGGTCTAAGTTGATTGACATGAGTGTGAAGAAACAGTTGGAGGAGATTACTGCTCAGCTTGACTTGAGTGATATTGAACTGGCTGTTTGATTTAAGACTTTTTTTTTGTTAATTTCTTTGCTGGTAAATTATGTGGGTTCTTTTTTTGGAGTTAATTGTGGTTTTAGTATGGGTTTTATAATTGAGTTATTATTGGAATGGAATGTATTTCAATGTCTTCCTGTCTTTTGGCGACAGTTTTGGTTTTTTTTTTTTTGCAATGATGCTTTGTGGAGAGAATCTGATTTTGAGGGTTGTCTCTGCTTTGAAGAGAAATTTTTTTCGTAGAATTGTTAAATAGGGCTGAGCATGAATCAAGGACTCAGTTTTTGTCTGGATGGAGCCTCATCGAGGAAGGTGGAATAGGCTCCACCAAGGTGAATTTGTTGGCTTCTTAGCAAGAAAAAGAAAATGTTGAAGAGAAATTCTTGAGAGTCATATGATATGATTTATTATCCTGTTTCTAACATATTTTTATCATCGTACCGTAGTAGCAGCAACCTTCTGCTTAAGAGGACGGGGTTCTCTCAATCCTTGGTCACCGAAGGTGATTAGGCACACAACAATATTACAATTTACAGATCTTGTCTGCAGAACGAGCATGGCAATCTTTATGGAGAAGAGAGAACAGTGCCTCCATGTTATCCTAACATGGATGCTTACTCGCATGTCAGGAAACGTTGGCTCCTATCTTGGACCCCAGTATGCCATGATTAAACTTCGACCATTGTTGAGAGGAAAATTTAGAATCTGAAAGCCCGTTAACCAGAGCCCTAATATTATTGGTTCAAATGATATACAAAAACCTCCATTGACTTGAAATCTCTAATTTGAGTTCTACCACTAGCTTTTCAGAGAGAATGTATTTATATGTAATTTGCGTCATCAGGTTTCTTCTAAGTTTTGGTTGTGACATGATGCTGTGGATACATTGCAGGAGTTGCTCGATTGTAATTAGGATTAATGCTTCTGAGGTCTGGTCTCTACCTTTTATTTTGTGTTTAATATATCTTATCAACATTTTACATTATATTCTCACATTAAGTAATAATTTATTACCATAAGAATCATAGAAATCTTACATCTTGAGCAAACACGAGAACGACCAAGCTCATTTACACACATTTATTTATAATACTTCGATTGTTAGTCTTCTCTTATTAGTGGACCGAGCAGCTCTTGTGTTTCAGATTTTATCCTCTTTATATCCATATTTAGTGTTTAATTTTTTACATGATATCTGGTGCTATTATGGAAAATAAGCAATCATGTCGATGCTGGATTCCTTCTTCGACAAAGGCTTTAAAGCTGCGAGATGGCAATTCATTCTATCCTTCTCTTTTTTGCTTTTGGTTTTTCGTTTTCTTGCTTTAATTATGGTTCAATTTGGAATTATGGGTTTTGTTTGGTTTCTGAGAAAATGTCAACTTCGGCAAGAACATTCAAAATCTAACGTTTCATTAAAGTTAAGCGATGAAATTCAATGTGCAATCTTTTGCTTGTTTGTTCTTCTTTCTATAAATTAAAGAAATAAGTAAATAGAAATCACTGAGGATTTGGAAAGTTCATACTTTTTTTTGAATGATTATGTCAAGATTAAATGCTATCATTGATTATTTCTGGGGGGCTTTGAGAAGTTATCTCGGATGATTTAATGTATTTTCTGTTGATCAATTCTAGGTATTCATGTTTAGAAACCTTTTCCTGTAGCAGGTAATGAAGTTCATATTACCTTTTTCTTAAACAGATTTAACAAAATATCGTGCCCGTTTATTTTTATATCCGAGTTCATTATATGAATGTGATGAATATTGAGCAACTGCTCATGACAACAACAGGATTTAGCTACGTTCAAACCATAGTTGACAAGCTAGTAACGCAAAAACTACAAGATATTTCATCAATCCAGTTTCTGATCACAAGCACTGTGACTTCTGCCTAATTTCTTGATTCCAAGCACTTGGAAGTCTTGAATCCATCAAATGCTCAAACCCACTGATCGTTCACCATTGGCAGAGGCTCTAGGGTTTAAATCAGAAATTCAACCAACAACCAGCTTTTAAAAGGGTTTGAAAAGTTTCATCCATTGAAATGTTTTCCCCACTTTTGCATCAACAAGGTGCTGGAACTGTATTGACCTGTGGAGGGGCAGTGGATTTCCAAGAAAGTGATGACCTGTCTCTGTCTGTCGTGTAGCTAAACATCCCACATCGAAGAAACACAAGAGGTCACATGGGAATATTGGTATAAATTAGAAGGCCTCAGCAACGTTATACATACTTACCTGGACGGGATCAATGGGTGATCAAGAAGGCCCATGGTCTAGGTCAGTGACTTCCATTGCACTGAGGAGGGGTGCTGGCTTAAGGTCTCCCCAAGAGGGAGAGCCTACGTCAAAATTTGTGGCAGAGGGGGCTGCGCGAGTCGCGGCCCCTGCCCAATTCTAGTCCAACGTTTGGTCTCCACTGATTCTGAGTCTATAACCTGAGTCATTATTTTATTAAAATTTGTCTGACATGTATACACCGAATTTTTTTAATTTCATTTAATTAAGTTAGTTTAATTAGATTTAAATAAAAAAATAGGCAATAACAAATTACGAAAATGATCTTATCACCTGGAAATCAATTGTATAAAAACTCCAAAATAAAAAAGGATTAAAAGTAAAATAATAAAAGGGCAACATGTCAAAGTCACTAGAAATTAACAAAAATAAATAAATTAAAAGTTGAACTACAAAATAAATCAAAAGAATAAGAACAATAAAAAAAAAACCATATACTATGAGCTTGAATAATAGAGTGATTAGAAACATTAACACATTTATAAAAACATCAGTAAAAATAAAATATAAAACTATAAACACTGGTATATGATAAAAGAAAAAACTGAAACATGTTTTTGAAGATAAAAATACAATGAATGTAAATCAAAAAACTTGTACACATCTAATTAAATAAATCACAAATAATTGTGTAAGTAAACATATATAAAAGTCATTATCATGGCTGTCAAAATTACGAATTAATTCCTAAAATTATATGATTTTGCGAGTTAACTCACCAAACCTTGTTAACTTAGATAGGAAAATCGATTTGAATCAAACCCAGTTAAAATCATATCAATCTAATTTTACGATCGTGCCAAATATTTTAAACTCTCTCTCTCTCTCTCTATATATATATATATATATATATATATATATATATCATGAAATCACTTTTGAAAATAAGTAATATTAACTTTAAAATTTATACTTAAATTTTTTATTTTAAATAATTATTTTTATGTTTTTAAATCATTCATGTCCTGATATTGAAATAATTTGTTGGAGCTAGTGAATGTATTAAAAATAACGAGAAAAATGATAGTCATGAGACTGATTTTAATTTATATAGTATATCAGTAAAATATTTATTTTAAATTTATTAGTTTTTATCAAAGAAATTCTATAAATATAATTGTTTTATAATGTATTTTTAAGTTATTTTAAATCATGTATAAACTTTAACTAATGAAATTTTATGGCTATAATTATATTATATTGTATTTGAAAATATTTTATTTGTGATTTTACAATTTTTCTATATTTTAGTTGTGATTTTATGATTTTTTTATGAAAAAATTCAGATAATTTTATATTTCAATCTTACTATCCGAGTTTCAGAAATACATTCAGTGTCGTGTCAAAATCACGATTTTAACCGTGGCCATCATCATCAAATAAAAACATAATCTGAAAAAATAAAATTAAAAATAAATTAAGATAATATGACATCTTTACTTGAAAATGTTTAATAAATTTATTTATTAAAATTTAAAAGACGTGAGCTGAGCACCTGGAATTAGAACAGTCGGTGTGCAAACCAATGAAGGCGCAAATTCAGTAACAAATCAAATTTCACACAATATTTAAAATAGTAACAAGTGTTCCATTGGGATTCCTTCCTCTATGTAATTAAATTTGAAAAATTGACTGCTCAGGCCTGCTCTTCCATAAAATTGCAGCAGGCAGCGTTGAACTGCATGGGCTGCATCCAAATACCAGACTTCAATGGCACAGCACAGATGACACAAATTGCAGCTCACCAACACGACTCATATGCACAAAAGTAATGAATGGACTTACATGAGACTTGAAATCAGGATTACATTCATCAAATCAAAGAGAAAAAGAGGGGGTGGGGGTAGTAAAATTATGATAAAAAAAAATAGGTGGGAAGTATTTCCTCTCTTGTAACCGTGCCATGGTCACCTTGGACCAGATAATTCGACCGCATGTAGATTTTCTGTCGAGTCAACAATCCAATCAGAATTTGGATGAGGGGCTAATTCCACCTCCTGACGAAGAACTTCCACCTTTTGCCACTCATCCCATCTCTCTGCTAAACCATCACCTTCAAGCATCCTCACCACTTCTGACATCTTAGGCCTCTCCGTTGGGGTGCCTTGCGTACAAAGCAGTGCAACCTGGATCAGTTGCTCAACCTCTGCTCCCACATATTTGTTCTGGAGATCAGGATCGACTAGCATTTCTAACTTCTTTTCCTTAAGAAGTCCTTTTACCTGAGACAACATCCATTGCATTAGATATATGAACAAGTCATTATTCCAGAGCCTTGTGAAACAGGAAAAAAGACAAGACTTCAACCAAAAAAAAATAATACAATAAGAACATGGTAAAGTGTGCATACCCAATCAAGCAACATGACATCATCATCATTTGCCAATCGAGCAAGGTCAAAGGCCCTCTGTCCAGTAATTAGCTCCAGAAGCATGATTCCGTAACCAAAAACATCAGTTTTCTCAGATGATTTACCCGTAGATAAATACTCAGGAGCAATGTGCCCTATTGTACCACGGACAGCAGTGGTGACATGGGTATCCTTGTAGTCCATCAATTTTGCTAACCCAAAATCCCCAACAACAGCCTCAAATTCCTCATCCAACAAAATATTTGCAGCTTTAACATCCCGATGAATAATCTTCGGGTCACAATGATCATGCAAATAAGATAAACCCCTTGCAGATCCCAATGCAATTCGCTTCCGTGTTGGCCAATCTAGAGGAGGTTGTGATGGTGGGCGTTCTAAAAAATGCATCGACAAAACAATTAAGACAATGATATAACTGCACAAAGTTAGCATTACAAAGCACAAACAATGATCAACCTATCGAATAATCAAGACAAATTGTGTCAAGGCAGTTAAAATATCAATGATGACAAGGTTTACCCCTCAAACATGATGCAACACTTCCATTAGCCATGTAGGGATAAACAAGCAATCTTTCAGTTGGTGTCATGCAAAAGCCACGCAAGCGGAGGAGATTCCGATGCACAGCCATGCTTATCATCTCAACTTCCGTTTGAAACTGCAGCTCTCCTCCAGGTGTACGCTCTTCTTTAAGTCTTTTTACAGCCACCAATGAGCCATCTGCAAGACGTCCTTTGTAAACCTTACCAAATCCTCCTCTACCCAGGATATTTTTGTTGCTAAAGCTATCTGTTGCAACTTGTAATTCTCGCAGTGAAAACCTTTTAAGCTGTCCTAGATGAACCTCAGGATCCTCTTCAGCTGCAAGAGAGACATATTTCATCAAACCATCCTACGAAGTCTAGGTCTAAATCTGTTTTTTTTTTTTTTTTTTTTTTTTTTTTTTTTTTTTTTTTTTCCAGTTAAAACCTAACCAGGCACATCAAAGAAGAATTCCTGAGGCTTCCTCCGACGCCACCAAGCAAATGCTAATGCAGGGGCAGCAAACAGCAAGGCTGCACCAGCTGCTACTCCTCCAGCAATTGCACCAGTGGCACTATTACCTCCTGAAGTTAGATGCATAAAAAGAAAGAAAACGAAGATGAGCAGAAACAGATATCGAATTCTTGACAAAATATTCACTGTAAACCAAGTAGTGATCAAAATTAATGAGGCCTGGCAGTCCACTTCACTAATTATTACCAATAACACTAAAAGTTGGGAATTCAGCCTAAGCCAAGGAAACACAATTAAATCAATTTTAACTAATTAATTTAAGATTGATTTAATCGATTTAATCATGTTTCCCTTAATAAAAAATTCTACAAATTAAAATGTGTTGCAATATAATTCTTGTACAAGAATTACTACATCACATATTAAATATTCCAGCCAGTGTGTACAACACAACAATGACAATAAAAACATGCCTTCATATTAATAGACCAGCCTAGGCAAAATTCACATGTACATTTGCAGGATGTATAACTTGGACCACACAACAGTTCATAATGACCAAGCAATAATAGAAGAGCTTTGCTCATGAGAACCCAGGTCAGCTCACATGCCAAAAACATTGACCAAACATGCTGAAGGCTTAAGAAACACTATAATGTGAGAGCGCGATCTGCGCTTCTTAATTTCAAACTGAGAATGAATGGCAGATTACCTGGAGTAGAAACTGGAGGTGGTGGGACAAATGGTGGAGGAGGAGAAAATGGAGGAGAACCTGGGCAGGGATGACCAGTAACCGGTCCACAGAGATCCAAGTTGTTAGCAAAACTGAAAGGGAAAAGGAAGAATTTCAGAAGCACTTTCAAAAGCAGTCCATTAAGGGCAGGTAATGCTCTGATGATCATCAAACCTTATGGGAGTGAACAGTGAGAAGGAACCATTATCTGGAACCGCTCCAGAGAGGTGGTTGTTTGAAAGATCCCTGTGTTCCAAAAAGCAAAACGCAAAATCCTAGCTTTGTATCACATGATTTCTTAAAGAGAGATTTCTTTTTCAAAAATAGCAAGTAACTGGGCACTCACAATACTTGAAGTGCTGAGATATTTGTCAACGACATTGGAATGGGTCCCACTAAACTATTGTTATTAAGCCGACTGTCCTTGCACCAAACACGGAAGGAACAAAAAAAAGTTAAGCTCCAAAATTAATTAAGAGATGCAACTTAAATTACCATCATAAGCAGATACTATAACAGTATATTGTGGTTAAGGATATATAAGCCATGTGAAATAAAGAAATGGCATAATTGATCTGGCATGTGTGTGAGGATGCAGGTTAGCAACACCCAAGTGCAAGTGCACAGGCATCAATTGCAATTTATCATTGCAACGAAGATTGAGACTGAATATTTTAAGAGCATACTTACAGGAATCGCAATTTTGATAGCTTGCCCAAAGTGTCCGGAATGCGACCAGTAAAGCTATTCAAGTAAAGATCCAAGCTCACCAGGTTAGTCAAATTTCCAAGTTCACTAGGAATTGGCCCGCTTATATTGTTACTATAGAGTTCCCTGTTGTACACAATATGGCTTAATGAATCATACAAGATAAGGTTAAAAAATGAAAGATGCATCAACCATAAACTCACAAAACAAAATTAACAAATTGCTAAGGGATATTTTCATATCTAGATCAAGCATGATATACATTTTCATCTGTTCATCGCTACTGCATGGAAATTCCAAGTGGTGAAATTAAAATTTACCAAACAATTCTCCAGGGCCTGGCCTGATCCACAAGAGATGCTGTTACATGACAACCAACTACAGCCTCAATGTATGGAGCCAATACAAGTTAGTGGATCAAGCAGCAGAGACTGTGCTTCCAGTTTATGAAACATCAACTCCACAAATTTTCAATCATGGAAGTTCTTACTAAACCACATTCAATTTTACCACTGAACAAATCTACAAGCACACAGTTTAATACCAAAAAGCATAGCATCCTTTTCCTGAAATCTTAGATTATTTCAGCTTGCCCATACTCGAGGATAAATTCCAGTACATGTCAGATCATTCTGCAAATACCTCAAGAGGGCCTTTGCCTGGTACAGTGTTGAAATTTATGGAAACACATTCTACACTTGATTGCACTAGTTCCATATCATTTTTTTTTTCCAGAAAGAAAAGGTAGACTTTTTGATGGTTTCACAGTGAAAAGTATTTCTGAGGAATCAACTATTATTCAATTCAACAAAGAAATGACTGCTTAAGAGCATTTATTTGTCCCCTAAATGCAACTTGATGTATAACATTACATTTGAAATTCCCTTTACAAGAGCAAGAGAACTGGTGCATTGCACCATTATCTAACCATTTAACAAAAGAAATAGATATATTGCATTCAAATCATGGAGCAGGACTTACAAGTATTGCAAATTCTTAAGCTGACCAAGCTGTGGAACAAGCTGACCAGATAAAGCAGCATTTCCAAGATCACTGTGAAATCAAGAAGAAATATCACATGCTGTATTCCTCAGGAATGCTTATATAAGCTAATACATATTGTTACAAGTTACATCAAAAGCTTGTTCTTGAGGAACATCAAAAGGGCAAGAAGCTTACACTCGTATGACACTATTATCATTGTTACATGTGACATGAAACCATGTGCAAGGGTTGACAAGGGTAGGATCCCAACTCTGAAGGACATTGTTTGGATCATTCAAGTTGCTCCTCAGGCTATGCAAAGCATCACCTGTTTTCCATTAAGCAAATTCATGTCAGGGGTTGACAACTATCAAGGCACGTTATAGACAGAGACAAGTCTGTGAGGCACAGAAACATCAAAGTTGAAATTGATTCATGGCATTTCATCCATGGACATTAATGGTGAAAAAAGAAGAGAAGAGGAGAGGAGAGGAGAAGAGAAATGTACAGGGTTCAAGGCCTTCTTGTGATACCAGAACCTAACTGAATGTGCAAGACTCGAATCATCTCACAGAAATCATCTACTCGTTATCTAACATAGATGGAAGAATATACATCCACAGCCAAATGTATCTCAAACCAAGTACATTTTTTAAAAGTATCTGATAAATCCATCCAGATATGAAGCTTTAAAATGGAGAACAAAAAGACAACGTCTTAAGAGGTAAATTCTCAGGTGCACATAAAGCTATTCCAACTATCTTCTTTAAGTCATAAACAGTACAAACATGCATACCCACGTTCTTGCTGCACTAAATGATCAACAGCTACAACCTCAAATTTATATCACGTTCAAATTCACCAACAAAGGCAATAAATTGAAGAATCCAATGAGTTTACCATTACCCATTATCGAAGTACTTTACTCAGCCGCAAATACAATTCTTCACTGCAGCAAACAATTAATGAAACCAAAAACAAAAACAAAAACCCTTTTTTTCGCAAAACAGCAAATATAGCAAAAACCAAGATCAAACTCAAATTTTCAAGAGAGAGAGAGAGAGAGAACCAACAAATATACAGTACCGCAAAACCAATAAAAGAGCATAAAACAACCAACCTTCCATGTTACCCAGAACCAGCCATAATGGATGCAGCTTCAGCACCAAGATCAACGACCACGCAAAAAGAAAGCCCCCAATTTCCCTCTCCATAACCCACCAGAACTCTTAACTTTAACCTCTCAATCTCCTCAGATCCAAACAACAGCAAACCAAAACCCAACTCACCATTACATGACCGGCTAAAAATAAAAATAAAAAAACACAAAACCCCTATTTCTCTTTCAACTCTCTAACAACACCAAAAACACTAATAACTCCACCATTTATATCTCACTCTAGAAACTAGCCTGATCTTTAACACCCCATTATACCTCACTTCAAAAAGTTCACAACTTTATGAGAAACTCAACCCACCACAAGAGGTAACAAAGTTGAAAACTTTCAAAGCATTTTCAGTTCACTGCTTTCCTTTCTTTTTTGTAATAATTGCTACAAAAGAAAAAAAAAAAAAAAACTTTCCATTTATCCATGTTTATTTATTGTTTTCTTTTTTTAAGTGTTCATTTTACGAGGAGAGAGGAGGGAGATGTGTCAGGCTGCCCAGACAGGAAGCTGAAGCTGCCCATTGCCCGAACGCAGTCAAAACCGCATTCGCGCTATATCGTGGAAAGTGACGTGACCCCAAAAAACACCGTTTTCCGGTCAAGAGTTGTGGGACCGACCGAGGTAGAAGTTTGTCCTTGGTTTATTAAGTTCATGACATTTTGGTCCTCAAACAGAAGCGATTATTTATATTTTAAAGGTTAATAATTGATAAAATCAAATTAGCCTTAAGCAAAAACAAGCTAAATTCTCTTTGATTTACATAAAAGTTTATTAAATGATAAAGAATGGCTACGTGAGGTTTGTGAATGAAACCCAAAGCATCATTATTTTCTTATAATATCGTTGATTTTTAAAAGAGGAATTAAATGAGTATATGCTCCGAAAAACACTTGTTAAGAAAAAGAAAGATGTGGCTTGACATTCTTGAAAGCTCCTTGATAAAGTGGGAAGCTATAAATCGTTGCTAAGATGTTGATTTCATGACAAAAATGAAATTGTCAATATAAAATCATATTCATAATTAAACTATGATACAAGTCTTATATAAGAAATCATTATTCGGAAATATAATCCAGATTGTTTTTAAAAAGTTTTTCGTTAAAAAATACATCAACATGATATTTTTTATTTTTTAATATTAACACATCACATGAAAAATATCTAAATAAACTAACTTTTTAATTTAAAATAATAAAAAAATTATTTTTTTTTCAAAAATATTTTCTAAATACATTATCAAACAAACCCAAAACCTAGATATCATTGGATAACTCTGCACTTATTATGATGTGAGGTGCTAAATGCCTGGATAAAGAGAGGGAGGGAGGGAGAGACGTGCTAGCAAGCAAGAGATCACATCAGTTTACAATTTAAAATGTGTCCTGCCTACGATTGATAGAGTGTTTTAAACGGGGGATATGTTTATACTTTGGGCACAATGTTTTGGTGAGCCGTATCAGATATTGGGCACAAAACGTGACAGTGGCATTAGTGAAGCTGTCGATGGCTTGATAGCGATGTGTGCCCGTGCGTATGTTTTATTATATTAACTAAAAAATAAAAATTGTGTCACTTTTCCTGTAGAAATTTTAACACATAAGACTTTGAGTTACGTTAATAAATTTATTATTTTATTTTAGACCTCAAAAAATTTAACCTCTATGGTGTTATTTTGAATATTTTCAGGAGATATAAATAGTATTTTTAAATTATTTATATAATAAAATTATTATTCTACCTCTAAATATTAGTAAAAGAATGAGAAATAGTGGGGGAGATTTTCAGTTTTCCATATATTTATGTACGGGAAAACTATAAACATATACCCAAAAAGACAAAACTGAAGCCTGGGAGATAAAGGTATTATAGTATTTTCACCCCCGGATTTTTTGTGGTTATCTTTGAATCCAAGAGTACGTAGGTAATTTATCATTTTTTATTTCTTTTCAGAATCACTGCCCTATCCTTTGGTGGTATCAAAACTCTATTAAGTGTTTTACATGCACATGTCATTCAGGAGGCGCGTTCGACGCCTTTGGGAAGTGGAAATTGCTCGTTCGTTGTGTCACCTAGTTCGCCACCCTGTCCTTTATCTCCAGATATGGTGCATGTTGGTCGCCGATGGTCGGTGAAGTGTTAGTAAATAATTTTTAGTTTGTTCTCTTTTTTCTCTCTCTTACCGTCAGAAATTACATGTAAGTCCTTAATATTTGTGATTGTTACAGTTTATTTCTAAGCTTTTGATTTTGGTTTTATTCCTAATTTTTGCAATGAAAATATTTATTTTTTTCAATCGCGCCCTTCAATTGAAACTGCTTATATATCTTAGTTTTAATTTCAATTCTTATTCTTTTGATTTTTTATTTGTTTTTAGTTACTTTAATTTTTTGGTGTGTAGGTTTTAATTTTATCCTTTAATTAAAATTGATCATATATGCTACTTTTCATTCTAGTCCTTATTCTTTTATTTTTTCTTCAAAATTACACTTTTTTTTAAATTTCTTTATTCATTTTGGTCTCAAGATTTTTATTTATTTCAATTTTGTCCTTCGATTGGAATTAATTATATTATTTTTTTGTTTCAGCCCTTATTCTTTTAATTTTTTACCTGGTTTAAATTTCTTTTGTTTTTTCGGTTCTTCTTGAACAATATTTATTTTTTACTTGTATTTATGCACTTATACTTTTAGTTTTATTTTTAATTTTTGTCATTTTATTTTTTTTATTGGGATTTTATTTTTATTCGATTTAATTTTGAAATTCTAATTTATATTAGTGATCATTTTAAAATTAATATTTCTCTCTTTTTTTTCTCTCTGTTTTTTTATCTGTTATTCGGGTCAGATGATTTTATGATTTCATTGTTTATGCAATGATAACGATAATTTTAATGATTTTTTTCTTGTAAAAATGTTTTTTTTCTTTTTTTAGGCAATTTAATTATTTTAATTATTTGACAAATAATATTGATAATAATTTTAACTGTTATAGTCATGATAATGATGGCAACGTATGAATCGATTTTCAATGATTTTCTTCTTCTTTATGTGGATGGAAAATTAACTACTTGTTTTTGTTATTTAATTATTGCTAGTGTTTTCATAATTTATAATTTGTTTGCCGTGTTTAATTTAAATTAGATTATAAAAAAATGAATTACTCCTAATACAATGAATTCGATAATTCAAGTATTTGAATCTTCTTGTTTTTTTTTTATTGATGATGATAATTTTATGTTGATATATTTGAAACTTACTAAAAAAGATAAATTTATATCAACCTACGATTCATATATTTTATAAAAAAAAAACTTGCACTTCACAAGAATTTTGTATAGATTTATTATTTTGCCTAAATTTTTATTATAATAAAAAAATCTAGCACAACTAATTTTTTTAACATTGAAAAAATATGATTGCAGTCGCGACCAGGCATGAGTTAGAGTCTAGTGTGTGTGTGTGTGTGTGTGTGTGTAAACGAGGTCCTGTTTTACTGTTTTATTTTTTACTGTTCACACAGACACAGATTACAGTGACTTGCGATAGTAAAATTATCATTTTACCTGGAAAAATTTAACCCCCATGACCAAGGCTATTTTAGACATTTTCAAGGGACATGGATGATATTTTTGAATTCTTTGCACAGTAAAACCACTATTTTACCCTAAGTGCTCAGAATAGGACATAGAACAGTTGGGGGTGTTTTCAATTTTTCTCAAATTTTTGCACAGTAAAACTATGAAAATAGCCCCTGAAAATGATTAAAAAAGAACACTTGGAATCGGGGATATTGCAGTACTTTCACCCCCTATTTTTCCGTAGATATCACTGGGTCTAGGGGTATATAGGTGATATATTATTTTTTATTTATTCTTTTTTCCAAACACTGTAGGTGCGTCGTGTGGACGCGCTAGTAGTGTTTCATGCATGCGCGGCAGTCAAGCGGCACATGTGGGGTCTCTGTGCGTTGGAAACTGCCCATCCACCATCTCCCCTGATGCTCTGCCATGTCCTCTATCTTAAGGCACCATGCATGTCATGTTCATGTGGTCATGGAATCGTCGGTTAATGGTTGTTCTTCCCTATTTTCTATCTCTTGCTGCTGAAAAGTATGGTACAGTCTTTTATATTTGTGGTTATTTCATTTCGATCTCTAGTCTTTTGATTATTTTTTTTGCTGATTTCTTCAATGGAAATTTTGATTATTTTCAATTATGCCATTTAATTGAAATTCATTATATATGGTATGTTTCATTTCATTCCTTAAACTTTTGATTTTTGGTTTGTTTTTTTGTTTCTTTGACAAATTTGGTATGCAAGTATTGATATGTTCTAATTTTGTCCTCCAATTGAAATTGGTTATATATGCTATTTTTCATTTTGGTTCTTATGCTTCTAATTTTTTCAACAATTTCTGTATTTTTTAAAACCCTTTATTGTTTTTCGATCCCAAAGTTTTCATTTGTTACATTTTTATCCTTCAATTTGAATTAATTATATATTTTGTTTTCTTTATTTTGGTACATATTCTTTATTTTTTTTTATTTAGTATTAATTCCTTTGGTTTTTTGGTCCTTTTGAACAATGCTTATATTTTACTCATATTTATCCATTTATGTTTTTAGTTTTGTTTTTATTTTTATCATTTATTTTTTATTGGGATTTTATTTTTATTCGGTTCAGTTATGGAATTTTTATTTATGTTAGTTACACTGTATTTTATTTTTAAAATTCTTTTTAATTTTTTTCGGTCCTAAGGTTTTGATTTGTTACAGTTTTGTCATTCAATTGAAATTAATTATATATGTTGTTTTTCATTTGACACTTATTCTTTTAATTTTTTTATTTAGTATTGATTCCTTTGGTTTTTTCGATCTTTCTAGGACAATATTTATCTTTTTATTCTTATTTATTCATTTACACTTTCAGTTTTTGTCATTAATTTTTATCATTTTATTTTTATTCGGTTAATTTTTGAAATTATAATTTATGTTGGTGATCATTTTAATATCAATATTGCTCCCTTTTTACCTTTGTTCTTTTTTTGTATGTTTTTTGTTATTTTTATCTATTTTTTAGATTTTATGATTTTATTGTTTGTAAAATAAAAATTATAATTTTAGTGATTATTTTATTTTTATTTTTTGTAAAAATATATATATATTTTTTTAATTCTTAGGGGCAATTTAAAGATTTTAACTATTTGGGAAGTGATGTTGAAAATGATTAACTGTTATAGTAATGATAATGACGGTAACGTACAAATTGATTTTCAATCTATGTTTTCTTCTTTTTGGAGATAAAATTAACAACTTATTTTTTATTTGATTATTTCAAGCATTTTCATAATTTATATTTTATTTGTTGTCTTTAATTTAAATTGAATTATAAAATAAAATAATCTTAATACAATGAATTTAATAGTTTAGATATCCGAATATTCTTACTTTTTTTTATTGATAATGATAATTTTATATTGGTTATTTCATTGAAACTTGCTAAACATATAAATTTATATTCATTCAAAATTCATATATTATATAGAAAACTTGCACTTCATAGGATTTCCGCACAAATTTATTATTTTGCTAAAATTTATATTTTAACAAAAAAATTAACACACAATTAATATTGTTTTTGTGTTGAAAAAAATATAGTTCTGACCACGACGAGACATGACGGCAATGACTAATATATATATATGAATGGTGTCCCGATTTCACTGTTTCATTTTATACTGTTCACATAGACATATATTACTGTGGATAGCGACAGTAAAATTATTATTTTACCCCTAGGTCTAAAATTTTTTATACCCCAGGTCTAGGGGTAATTGAGAAATTTCTGGTGGATATGGATGGTATTTTCAAATTCTTTACACAATAAAACTACAAAAATAACCCCCAAAAATGATAAAAAAAAAAAACACCTGGAACGGGGGAGATTACAGTGCTTTCACCCACTGTTTTTTCATAAATATCACTGGATTCATGGGTGTAATGGTAATTGATTAATTTTTTATTATTTCATTTCCATGAACACTACTGGCATGTCGTATAGACACGTCAGTGGTGTTCCACCCACACGCATCTTTCGAGAAGCGCGTGCGACGTCTTCATGCAGTGTAAATTGGCCTTCCATCATGTCACCTGCTATGCCGCTATGTACTCTGCCTCTAGTATCGGCGCGTGTCATGCAAATGTAATCGTGTAATTACCGGTGGATGATTTTTTTCCACGCTTTTCTCTCTACAGTCAGAATGTACGGTGCAGTCTTTCATATTTATGGGTCTTTCATTTCAGCCCCTGGTATTTTGATTTTGTTTTTCTTATTGATTTCTTCAATATAAGTTTGATTAATTTCAATTATGCACTTCAATTGAAATTGATTTCTATGGTATGTTTCATTTCAATTCTTAATCTTTTGATTTTTAGTTTGTTTTTCGTTCCTTCAATACTTTTGGTATGAAAGGTTTAAATTGTTCTAAAATTATCCTACAATTGAAATCAATCATATATACTATTTTTCATTTTGTTCATTATTCTTTTAATTTTTTGAGCAATTAGATTGTATTAGTTTTTTTTTATCCCTTTATTGTTTTTCGGTCCTAAAGTTTTAATTTGATACATTTTTGTCCTTCAATTGGAATTAATTATATATTTTGTTTTTTACTTTGGTACTTGTTCTTTTAATTTTTTTATTTGGTACTAATTCCTTAGGTTTTTTTGCCCTTCTTGAACAATGTTTATATTTTATTAATGTTTATCCATTTATGTTTTTTGTTTTGTTTTTAATTTTTATCACTTTATTTTTTGTTGAGATTTTATTTTTATTCGGTTCAGTTGTGAAATTTTTAGTTACCTTGCATTTATTTTTAAAAATCTTTTAAATTTTTATTGGTCCTAGGATTTTGATTTGTTGTAGTTTTGTCATTCAATTGGAATTAATTATATATTTTATTTTTTATTTGTCACTTATTCTTTTAATTTTTTATATAGTATTGATTCATTTGGTTTTTTCAATCTTTCTTGGATAATATTTATTTTTTTGTTCTTATTTATTCATTTATACTTTTTGTTTTTGTTTTTAATTTTTATCATCTTATTTTTTATTGAGGTTTTATTTTTATTCGGTTAATTTTTAAAATTATAATTTATGTTGGTTACACTGCATTTTATTTTTAAAAATTCCTTTATTATTTCTCGGTCCCAAGGTTTTGATTTATTACATATTTTATCATTTAATTAGAATTAATTATATATATTATATTTTATGTTGACACTTATTCTTTCACTTTTTTTATTTAGTATTGATTCTTTTGGTTTTTTAAATCCTTCTTGGATAATGTTTATTTTTTATATGTATTTATTCATTTGTACTTTTAGTTTTTGTTTTTAATATTTATCATTTTATTTTTGATTGAAGTTGTATTTTTATTCAGTTAAGTTTTGAAATTTTAATTTATATTGGTGATTATTTTAAAATTAATATTGCTTATTTTTTCTCTTTGGTCGTTTTTTTGTGTTTTCTGTTAATTTTATTATTTTATTATTTGCGCAATGATAATGATAATTTTAGTGATTATGTTTTTTTTTTTTTTTTGTAATTTGTATTTTATTCTTTAGACCAATTTAATGATTTCAACTGTTTTGGTAGTGATGTTAATAATAACTTTAACTTTTATAGTAATCATAGTGATGGTAACGTAGGGATGTTAATTTATGCTTTTTCTTTCTTTTTGGTGAATGAAAATTAACTTCTTATTTTTGTTATTTAATTATTGTAGGTGTTTTCACAATTTATATTTTATTTTTTGTGTTAAATTTAAATTGAATTATAAAATGAAATAATCTCAATACTGTAAATTCAATAATTCAAATATCCAAATTTTATTGCTTTTTTAATGATAATAATAGTTTCATATTGGTTATTTCGTTAAAACCTATTAAGCATATAAATTTATATCCATTTGAAATTCATATATTTTATAAAAAAAACTTGTATTTCATAGGATTTCTGCATAAATGTATTATTTTATCAAATTTATATTATAATAAAAAAACTCACACAATTAATATTTTTTTGCGTTGAAAAAAATATAGTACCACCTGCGACGAGGCGCAGGGGCATTTGTTAGTATGTGTTTGTATGTGTGGGTGTGTGTCGTCTTGGGAAGCAAAGTGTACTTAAATAATAAAGAATTTATATATGAAATTCTTGTTTGGAATTATATATATATATATATAAAATTATTTTTTTTAATGAAATTTATTTTTGGAATTTTCGTGTGTGTGTGTGTACTAACTTATTTATTTAAAACATAAGAAAATCAAAATAATAAAAAAATAATAATTTAAAACTAAAATATAAAAAAATATCAGAGTTTTTCAAAAAAAGCGATCCAATTATCCCCCGGATGAAGAGAAGTTAGCTATTACTCTCTGTTTGAGGAATTCAAACCATTTACATAGTATTTATTGAAGTATGAAGTCTTCTTGTTTTTAAATTGCGTAAGATAAGATGGGATTTAATCTAAATTCTTGTTGATTACATGTCAAAATTTGCTTTGGATGAATAGATTTTTTTTTTTTTTTTAAGAAAAAAGTCTTTTGATGTTATATTTAAGATCATCGACATAATTTTATCTTGGAATAATTTTAAAATGATAATATATTTTAGAATAAAACAATAAGTTGTTAATTGTTGATCACTACAGCGTTATTGCAAGCCACAACCTTTTTTTATTTTGATCATTGAATATTATTTTATTTTTGCTGTTTTGTTCTTCTAAGTTATGATAATATTGTATTACATATCATCTTAGACAAATCTTTCAAACCTAGATTAATCTTCAAAATTTATTACTTGTTTAAATAGTAGACTTGTGATCAATCAAGAAATTCAAATCAATGTTGAAGGATAAAAGAGAAGAGGATATTAACCTAAAACAATTACCAAATTAAAGAATAGAAATAAAAACAATGTTAGCATTATAAAACAAAAATCAACTTTAAAAATGACATAAAGTAAAATAAATATACATAAAAAATAGAAACTTAATCCAACATATTAAGAATTAAAAGAAGATAAGATTGAAAAAAAAATTAGTTCTATAAAACAATTGAAATAAAAAAGTATTAATAGAAAGCAATCAAAATAATTAAGCACTAATTATATAGATTAAAATATTAAAGATGAAATTGAAAACAAATGTTAAATTTGTAAAGTAATTCAAATAAAAATTATCAATCAAAAGAAATAGAACCAAATAAAAAAAAAAGTAAGTTGAAGGGTTGATATAAAATCTTAGAAGGTCAGGCGTGGAAATTAAAAAAAAAAAAGAAAAAAATAATCAACATGAAACTAGAGGGACTGATGTCATTCTCGCCACCTAAGTAAGGTAGGCCCTTTCATGATGAATGTTTTGGGAGGTCAGACACCTCGAGCGACTAATGCGTCGCTAGAGTATACGTGGAAAAAAAAGTTTCGAGTATAATCACAAAATTATAATTATAGATTTTAGAATTCATCACCTAATATTACGGTTACTAGAAAACTTAATTATTTTGTGAGAATATGAGTAAAAGACTTGTTATGCAAGGAAAATACGTATCATCTTCGCTGCACCCTTGTTAAGGTAAACTGCATTATATTTGATTGTTTTTCTAAATTAAAATTATATTCACTAGTTTTTCCAAAAATTCAAAGTAGATCTCTCTTTATAAAGGAGTCTCTCCCTTATGAGGTAAAAATCTAATAATTCTAAAGCTTAAATTTTAGCGTCCCTTTAATTTTTTATATCTTTAATATTTAAAAATGAGAAGAACTATAATTTTTTTTGTTTTATTAAGAAAATATGTCTGAAAATTTTTTAAGATATTTTTTATATTATAGTCAAACCAAAAAGGATAATTATAAATTGATTAAGATATCTATTTTACATTTTAAAATAAGAAGGAATGCACTTTTTTTTATTATGAAAACATGTTTGGAAAAGCTTTAGGATTTAGTCGCATGCAGGAATTTTTTTCTTTTACATTTTTGAAATAAGAAATTTTGTTTTTGTTTTTTTTTGGAAATTTGAGAGAAATATGATATTTTATAACGGGTTTGTATCTTACATTGTAAGTTGTTGGCCTAGTACTAAACAAAATTACTAGAAGAAAGACGTGCAGTAAAATAAAAAAAAAATACTTTAAAATGACCCTTAGAAATTTTTGGATTTTTTCTTGAAGTTTCATAGAAAATTAGGTATTTTGGACTTGTATCTTACAATGTAAGTCTATATCTCATTATTATGTAAAATTATTGAGAAATTTTATGAGAAAATCACAAATATTTTGAAATACTCATATTCTTTTGGAGTTTTTTGGATTTTTCTTTCAAATATAGTAGTAGTAGTAGTAGTAGTAGTAGTAATATATTATATAGGTTGGCCCGACCAGGCCATCTAGGTTGACCCAGCTGTGTTAGGTTGTTTAACAACTCGATATTCATGTCCATTTTTTTAGGTTTGGTCAAAGGAGTTCTTGGCACTACAGGGGAGATCATGGATAATTAATGGAGTTGATAGTGTCATTGGATGTGGAGAAAAGAGAGAGAGGGAAAAGTGGTGGCTGAAAAGGGGAAGAAAAAATGTGTTTTGGGTTGTTTTTTGGTTTAACTTTGACATAAAATTTCTTGATGATCTAAGCATGAAGTCCAAAACTATTTTAAGATGGAAAAAGAGGTTAATCTTATCTTCATTGTAGTAAAATTTTAGCTATCAAACTTGACATCTAAATTATTGGCTCAAAGTTGTTGTTATAAATTATTAAGCTTGACAACTAAAGGATACTTAGTTTGTAACTTATATTATAAGTTATCAATCCAAAAACATCTAAATTATTGGCTCAAATTTTTTATTGAATTTTTTAAAAAAACCAAATATTTTTATTATTAGGTTTGTAACTTACAATGTAAGTACATAACCTGTTATAATACAAAAAATTATTGAAGATTTGCAAGAAAATCATGATTTTTTTTTGAAATACCTGTTTGATTTTTTTTGGAACTTGTTTTTCTAGTGGGGTGAGTTCGACCTAACTATTTGAGTTAGATTCAACCCAAGCCCACATGATTGTTGCCCAGGCAAAAAAAAAAGAGTTTCATACCTTGCTAGAGACAAGTGGTGGTTGAAATTGTTGTTTGTGTTCAGGGGAGAGGTTGGATGGTTATTAGAGGTGGTGACATCGTTGAAGATGGAGAAAAAAATGGTGGTGGTGTGATGGGGGGAGTGGAAAGGGAGAGAAAATTTTGATATAAAAAATAATGTTTCCTTAACTTTGGCTTCAAATTTCTTAATGCTCAAATAATGAATTTCACCTCTATTTATATATGGTAGAATAGAGTAATCTCATCTTTATTGGGGTATAATTTCAAAAATTGATTCAACCAGTAAGCATCCCAACTATTAATTTAAAAGTAGATACCATGAATTGTTAGATTTGACAACTCAAGATAACTCAGTTATACCCTTTAGTGCAACGATTGTGGTGTGAACCAGTTGGAATGAACTATATTGTGGTGTAGGCAACTGTCAAACAATCATTTTTGTGCAAGTTCAGTCAAACTTGATGAAGTAAAGAGACATCAAATGCACATACAAAGTAAGCATGAGTTGTTTTTTCAAGCAACAAAAGGAAGAATAAAATGAACAATAACCAAACGACGCATTGTCTAACCATTTTTTCCATCTAAAACGATGTCATTTAAGTGATTTTGGCCAAAGTTTGGTTTGGTCCTTCAATGTTTAATTGTTTTTATTGTACCCTTAATTGACCTTAAACTTTCAATGTAATACAATTTTATCATTTTCAAACATTACTATGAGCCCTAAGTTTGTGAGCTTTGATCATTTTGTTTTTTTGATCTTGAATTTATGAAATTTAACTCTCAATTGACCATTAAACTTTAATGTTTTTGCAATTTTGCCTCTAATTTTAACAAATTAACTTGCTAAAAATTAAATTTTATTTCCAAAAATTCCAGAATTTTTAATTAAGCTCAAATTAGGCTTCCAAACTTATTTTTTCACCACATAAACCCTTAATAAAATTAATTTGTCCCATTAAAGTATAATTAAGTCTTTGCATTTAATGAAATCCTTTAACTCAACCCAATTAACTCTTAAACATAATTAAACTTTAATATGACTTATGATTAAATCAAATTGGCGTATTAAAAATCGAATGATGTCATTGGACTTAATTTTTATATGAATTTATACAATAACAATTTATCTCGATCTAATCTTGAATTTGCATTTTATTTTTCATTCTTTGGCATAATAAAGTTATGTTCGAACCTTTGAATTTATCCTAAATTTCCAATTTAATTTTTTTTACCATGTTAACCCCTTTTATTTTTTTTGTTTTATTTTTAGATAAATTTAAGAATAACCCATACATGAGTTATGATAAACTTCATAATCATAAACATTTTTTCTATTTACTTTATATGAAATTGTCATAGTCTTTATGCCCCAATCATGATTCTTGTAGGTTAACGAAGTTGAATCAAGTTTTTTTCCTTTTCTAATTGATTATATTTTTACAGTTTTATTTTGTAGCATTGAGATAATTGAGAATTGTACTTTATATTTTTTTTCTACTTAATTTAAGTTCTATTAATTTATCTTAGTCTCCTCACCCAAGTTTGACAAATTAACTTGGATTGACTTGAGTCATTGTTTTTTTCTTCAATTATTTTCTTCAACAATAAACAATAGGTTAATTATGGATTGAACTTTATAATTTTGTTTTTTCTTTATTTATTATAGGGTTATCATGTTCTTATGACTCAATTTGCGAGTTAAGCTTGTTAACTTGGATTTTTTTGTTCTTTTTTTAGTTGATTTGTTTTTCAATCTAATCCTTAAATATTTATTTGGTTGAGAATTAGGTTACATAATTTATTTTAGTTTGTATGTCATGAGGTTATCATGATCTCATGACTTGAATAATGAGTTTGTTCAATTGAATTTGATGGTTTTATTTATGTTCTTTATTTATTTGTTTTTTTTTAAACATATCATTCACTATTAGGTTGATTATGAATTGAGATTTATAATTTTTCATTGGTTTTTAATTCTAGTCTCATAAACCAAGTTTGACAAGTTAACTTAGGTTGACTCAACTCATTTTTCTAATTGAATTTTGTTTTTAATTTTGTATGTTAACTTAAGTTGATATAATATTTTTTTGTTTTAATATTTTTTTAAAAATACCATCTTGATTTTTTATTAATTAAACTATATTTTTATCGGTTATTCGAATTATCTTTGGACTTGTCAAATCAACTAAGTCACATTATATCAATTCTTATATAGTTTCAAAATTTTTTCTACTAAAAAAGACATTAACAACACCTAAATATTTTTTCTTGAAAATTTTAATCCCGTTCAATCCCAATCATAACGTGTATAATTATCTATAGAAGTTGCTAAACAAAAATAATTTAAGAGTTCCCAACCGAATATCAGGCCAATAATACTTTCAAACAACAAAATATACATAAGAAAATAAGCATTATAACAAGTCACCTCTCTTACATTGGTCCAAAGAAGTCAACCATTGAAGATCCACTATTCATCAAACAATAATTTAAGAGAGCTATTTAAGTAGGGTTGATAAAATAGATCAATGTACAAGAATAACCAATTAATATCATCTTGTTATATAGATATATATATATATATATATAGGAATTAAAGAAGTCAACCTTATTTAATTTGTTTATTATAAATGATAGGATTAATAAATGACATAATAAAGGTGTATTTATATACTTTCCTTTAATTCGATATTGATGTTATCTTCCCCATATATAGAATTGAAGTACCGATTGTTGGGTTATTCCTTATTGAATTGAAGATGATCTATATCCAAGAATTAAAGGCAATCAAATCATGTGAATGACCATGCCATGTGAACTTGGGATTACGAACAATTACTTCATCGGTGAAGCTAGCTAGAAATTGAGTTAATTTGAACGATTTTCTTTTTGAAATCAAGAAAACCCCACCTCATTTTAAGCATATTTTATGGTTCGAGTTTAATAATTTAAACCCTAATTGTTCATGATTTCTATAAAATTAGTATTTCATGACTTGAATTTAAATTTTTTAAGACAAATCTCAAATTTTTTCCACTACATCATGCTTGGGACTTGAAGAAATGCTTCAATGAGCTGAGAAATATAATGTTATTCAACTTCACACTCTTTCATCTTCAAAATAATTTACTCAACAAATTTTGTTATTTTTAGTTCATTATATTGCGAGGTCACCCGTTTGTTTCAATTAAAAATATTTTTTATTTAAAAATTTATCAAAATAATTTATTTTTTTATATTAACACATTAAAATTATAAAAATATTAATTTATAATTTTATTTTAAAAAACTAAAAAAAAAAAATACAGTTTAACTGTCCTCCCAAATCGTGATGTTCCCCATCCTTTCTTTGCCATGCATTATATGTAGACTTTATAAATTAAACGCCTAAACAGGAAACTATTAGGGTTGAATCTAATTAGAAGTATGCTGATTTTGCATTATGAGAAAATAATAATAATAATTAATTTCTTGTTTATAATATTGCTTATGATCAATTTACATGTTATCAAATTATCATCGTCAAAATGTTAGGTGAGATTGAAACTTCGATGCCTACAACTGACAATTAGTGGAATAAAATATTTATTTAATTAGAACCTTAATTTATTTTTTATAAGAGAGATTCTTCTTGGCCAGATCTGCAATCCCAGTTAGGGCAAATTTAAGAATTTAATACATATATATATATATATATATATATATATATATATATATATATATTTATAAGATCAGAGCAGGTTTTGCAAGACAAACAGAGAACGACAATAATGAATTGAATTAATACCTCGAACAAGTGGTGTCGTCTGACATCTCTTCCCAGGAGTAGGTAAGGGGTAGCTTCGTTTGTGTCACGCCTCTTCAATAATATTTATTACCTTCAGCCACTGTGCGTCCGGTCGGAGCAGCAGTAGAAATAAAAAAATTATATAAAACTTGATTTAAAATTATTATTTTTTAATGTTTTAAAATTATTATGATATATTCGATGTATTTTTTAAATAAAAAATTTATATTGCCTGGCGGCAGCCTCCTCACAGCCCAACCTGTTAGTGCCATGTTCTTTGATTATAGTTTTGCTGATAATAGAGAAGTTTTCTTTCAAATGGGCAACTCATTTTTCATGTGGCCAGAAGTATCTTGGAAAATAGCATGAGGGAGTATTAGTTGAAACCGTGTATTAGTTGAATCCGTGTTTGTTTGGAAATATGATTGAAATTATTTTTTAAAATAATTTTAATTAAAAATATATTATAATTATATTGTTTTAATTTTTAAAAATTAATTTTGATAATAACAACTAAAAATGATTTAAAAATACTAAAAATATAATTTAATATAAACAATAAAAATAATTCTTTTAGTTTTTTTCATAATTATTTTTAAAATGGAATGCCAAATAGGGTATATATAATAAGAAGAACTTCTTTGATGTCTTTTCTATTTAATCTTAAAATTATTCATAAGAGATCAAGTCGTTTCGATAGATATATAAACTCACCAGAAATTTTAAATACAAATATAAAGGGTTATTTAAATACATGAAAACATTGTTATTAAACTATGTTTAATAAAACTTTCTTTTGCCTCAAGGTAATATAGTTAGTCTTAATTAGTTTGATGGGTCAATTCATAATCTAGTGAACTGTTGTTTAACAGTGTGATTGATATTATTTTTAAAAATATTTTTAATTTAAAAATATATTAAAATAATATATTTTTTATTTTTTAAAAATTATTCCCAAATATCCCTAACTAGACAAAAAACTTGATCAATTTAATTTTTCAAAATAAAATTGTTTTGATTCTTTAAAAAAATTATCATCTCAAGTTAATTTACTAGATCATAAATAAGAACCTTATGCCAGTTTGATCCTTAGTGCCTGTTTGGCACTGCGGCCAAACCGCAGGTTAGCTGCGGTTGGTTCTTTTTTTTTTTTTTTCATTTTAAATGACGGTGATTAGGTGTGTTTATATCATTTTGATGTGCTAATGTCAAAAATAATTTTAAAAAAATAAAAAAAAATATTATTTTGATATATTTCGGCACGAAAAACACTTTGAAAAGCAATCGTAACCGTACTCCTAAACACCCCCTTAGCCTAGGTCTAAAAACCATGGATGGAAGATGAAAATTGGAAGGAATAAAAAAAAGAAGTTATTTTCCACTTAAATTGAGCATTCTTTGAAGGAATCAAACCATGTCATAAGCCTCATGACGTGGATTGTTGAATTTACTTTGCAATTCATCATGCATATACAAATTTAAATATTTTCCTCATTCTTGAAATTCTTGGTCAGCTAAGGCATTCACCACGTAAGTGTGAAATTGAGGTGGCAATCACCGAGGACAGGCTTTTCGTCAGAGGCTGTCAACTCGCATTATATACACCGGACAACCATTTAAGAGAACTACTGAAGTGAGGCTGCCGAGGCAGATCAAAGAACAGCGAGGAGGAGAGAAGATTCAAAATGGATCAGGGGTCATCATCAAAGGAGGAGATTCAAGGAAATGTTTTTCAAATCTCCTGTAGCCGTTCAACTTTTGTTGAAGTTTTTAATGCTCTTCTCAGGTGTTTGGGATTCTGTACTGTTGATCACCAAACGATAATCCATGAAAGCTCATCAACTTCAAGTTCAGCGCAAGAAGATGATGAAAAAGCATCCGAAGAAAGCACACAAGCTCCCACTCCAACAACCAATTCAGATCCACAAGCTGATCCTCCCATGGATACCTCTGTAATCTCTCTCTCCCCCTCCCTCCCTCTCTCTCTCTCTCGCGCACACAAACACACACACACACATGTACACCTCTATGCAAAAAATGCAAATATATTGCTAGCTGCTGGTTTAAGCCAAGGTGAGTGAACAGGTCTTCAACGCCTGCACTGAGCAAATCTAGCTATGTTTTTGCCCTAGCATATGAATTCAACCTGTTAAATATGACAATATTATTTTGATATAAACAAGAGGTTCCAACAGTTCAAAAACTCACTTGAAAAGGAGGAATACCAGTTTTGTACAGTCTCATTGGCCTGTGAAATGCGATTTTAACACATATCAGTGTGATATTAAACCTAATTTTTTAACCCTTTTGGAGTACACAAATGAAGGAATTCTCAAGTCCCCATCCTGGTATCTCCTGGTGGAAACCCCCCAGCAAAATCACTGAAACTAGACATTCATGATGGTGATAATCTTCCATTTCTAGATACGGACTCGTGATTAATGCTTTGTTTGATTTGTTATGTGCTTACAGGAAGATCCTTCTACAGATGCTGCAGCAAGTGCTCTTTTGAGGCGGACTCCACCAGTAAGCAGCGGGGGAGGGGGGCAGATTAATTCCACCACATCTTAATTCAACATCTCAAGCTCAGGGACTTGTCTGAAAAACCAAACTAGCTAGCTCTGCTACATCTTCACCATAGATGACAGGACTAGTAGTATTTATTGTGTGCACTTAGGGTTTTCTCTTTCGCTCTTACTAGGGTGGCAAGGATCTGTGGTTGCCATATATATATGGATAGGTCTGTAAATCACAAGCAGGAAAAAACGAAGAAGGTCTTCTGTGGTAAAAAAGAGTGCAAGTCTTTCATTAATGTTTCTGTTAACTCTACAATTTATTTTTTCTTTGGTATAGATTTTTAATAAATACATTTTTGTGGTTTTATTTTAATTAATTAAAACCCTACGATTTGATATGTTACATTTTTTCAATAAAAAAATTGCTATTTTCTTTCTTTATATAAATATTGAAGTCCCTTTTCATTCTTTTGTACTTTGTTTTTTGTCAAGTTCAAAAAAAATAATGACTACCTAGTTTTTAATTAATTAATTAATATTGTATTTCAAACTTTTTTTTCCATGTTGTAAGTTTTATTTTATTTTCCTTTTTGGTTGTTTTTTATTTTATTTTTCCAAAGATAAAAAAACCTTAGAAAATAAATAATTTTTTTGTAAAAATTAGAAAAAGCTCAAAACTTTCATGAAAAATAAATACAAGAATCATGCATATGAATTTTTTTTTCAAGATTTACTATTATCAAATGTGTTTCATCATTAATAAATATGGATTTTATCCTTCAATGAGTTTATTAGACCATATTTTGACTTGAAAGACTCCAATCATCACTATAATATTTGTTAATTAGGCTGCGATAAAAAAAAAATTATTCGATTTTTTTTAGTTTTTAAAATAAAAAGGGAAAAAAACAATCCCATTAGTGAATAGATAAAAAAATCATTTTTAATTATTTTTTAATCATTTTTTTTTCAAAATTAAAACCTATATAAATCTGATATGTATCTATATATCTTTAAAATTAAAATTTAACAAAAAGATTGAGTTCATCATAGACGCATGGACCTCACTTATCTGACATACCAAACCATAAAATATTCGATTTCTCGAATTAAAACCATAAGAAAATATTTATAAAAAATCAATACCTTTTGTTGGGAGCTGATCTACAGTTAGGTCTGTGAATAGATTAAGCAGATGGCTATGCAAAGATTTTTGATTTATGGTAACGAGATGAGATTAATATTAATAAAGGATGTCACAGCCGCCTCCTCGGTTGACCCTCGAGGGTTAAATATTAATTAGATAAATAAATAAAGGTGGAGAAGATTTTACTGTAATATTCCTCATATATATATATATATATATATATATATATATATATGTTATTATTAAATATCAAATATATTGAGTATGGATGTTGATAATGTTTTTCGATTTTATTTCTGAGATCATCTCATGTTCATAACCTGAACTTAACTCGAGTTTAACAACTTAACTCGAGTTTTATTTCCTTTTCATTTATTATTTTTTTTTTAATTTTATTTTTTAATATTAGATTGATTGAAAATTAGATTTTGTGATTTGTCTTGGTTTGCTTTCTATAAAGTTATCTTTATCTCATAACTTAGGTTACATGTTTGATAAGTTAATCACAACTAATTCAAGTTAGTTTTACAATATTTTGTAATCAATTTTAGTAGTAGATTGAGAGCTAAATTTTATAATTTATTTTAACTTTTTTATTGGTTATTAAAAAAACTAAAGAAGGAGAGGGTTTTTATTATTTTCTTAATCATTTTTCTTTCCAATTTCATCCCTTAACATTTTGTTTCATTTTATTTTTATGTCAAATTTGATTTTTATTTTTTTACTTTCATTTTTTTTATTAATATTAGATTAGTTAGTTCTGCTACTTTTTTGGTGTAGTGATCTGAATCTCATGGCCCATGTCACATTTATGAAATATTAACCTTGATTGACATCACTCTCTTTTTTATTGATATTTTTTTTGTAATTTTATTTTTCAATATTAAATTCATTGAAGATTAAGATTCGTATTTTTTGTTAATTTGTCTTTTATCAAGTTATCTTGTTCACATTATTTGACTTGTGAGTTTTGATGACCTTACCCATGATAGTGTTTTATTTGTTTAGAGTTGTTTTTGTTACTTTATTTTTTTCTACTTCTTTAGTTTTGCAAACCACTTTATATGAGGCTAGACTAGTCATGAGTTTTCTTTGCTAACCTTAGGTTAACTCTGAATGTTTTTTTTTTTTTTTTAATTTTATCCTTTAATATTTACCTATTCAGAAATTAAGTTTTGTATTTTTTTTGGCTAGTCATTGTTGTCACCTTTTCTTTTTAAATTTGATCAATTTATTATCATTTTTTTCCATATAATTAAATGACGCAATCTTATTTAATTCAATAAGGTCTATAACTTGACTCACGATTTTTTTTATTTCAAACATGTTACCAATGTCTAAATATTATTTTTTATATTACAAAAACTGGCTCGACCCTTGAAAACATATGGGACATCTATCTAGCATATACAGAGGAACATACACCTCGTATAACTACCACAACCACTCTCTAGCAATTTAAAAATTACTTACAGCCTAAAGAAAAAATCATTGAGCCTGAGGTTTCAAGCTTGAGCTGTGTCAATGAATATCTTATAAGATGACATGAGCTCCATTTGAGCTTCATCTATGATATATATATATATATATATATATATATATATATATATATATATATATTTATATATATTGTTGCTTTTAGGTATTTACAAACGTGCGTGGTTGCAAAAGACAAAGTTCTCTTCTCTAAGAATATTAGAGAAATAGATCCAACGCTGAGCGCTGTCCTGGAACAATGACGACAAATTACCACACCGAGACAATATTTACGGTCATTTGGAAATAAATTTTTAAAATAATATATTTTTTTTAAAATTAATTATTTTAGATTATGTTAATGTTAAAAATATTTTTTTTAAATAAAAAATATTATTTTATTATATTTATAAATAAAAATATTTTTAAAAACAATATCAACTATCTTAAACATTTAATTATGCAAAAAGGCCTGTTTGGGAGAGCTGTTGTGGTAGCTTTTCGAAGTGTTTTTTGTACCGAAATATATCAAAATGATATTTTTTTTATTTTTTAAAAATTATTTTTGACATCAGCACACCAAAATAATTTAAAACAATAAAAAAAATATTTTTATTAAAAAAAAAAAAATAATACACCACAGCAAACCTGCGGTGCAAAAACTGCCTAGACAACTTCTTGATATGGAATTATGGAAACATGTGTAACCCAGCAGAAGCATAAGCCTTTTCATTTTTCCACGATGCAGCTTTCTCATTGTCTTCTGTAACATTGCGCACGCCAGAATTTGTCATGACTTAAAAAATCACCTTGAATTAAAACTATTAAATTATTTTAAAAAAAATATCAAATTGATCTAAAAACGTAAAAAACTATTAATTTAAAACAAAGATAAGCTCTAATCAAATGTTTGATATCTGTTTATTTCCCCCCCGAATAATTATACTATGAAATTGTGAAGCAAAAGGAAATGAGAAGAAAACATGCTCACTGTTGAAATTCTCCACCTCCGTTCTTAACTTTCAAAAGGACTTCAAGATCGTTATAGCTATCTCTATGGAAAGAAACTAGTTAACTATCAGGAATCAAATTTAAATTTGTGGGTGGAAAGAATGGATGGTGGGCTGGCAAAAACTTTGCAAGATAGAAGCAATAACAAAAGACTCGTCATCTTGTGCGGTGCCTATGTCCTCCATGCCAAGTTGATCACCCTTCTCCATCTCAGGACGTGGTAGTGGAGGCGGAGGCGCCTCTTGAAGAGGCGAGGGATGCCGTAAGAGAGGGTAGTAAAAGTTGGTACGAGCTCTTTCAATGCCACTAAAAGAGATGGATGATAGATCATATGCTACAGCAGCTTCCTCAGCAGTGTCAAACGTGCCCAGCCAATGCCTCTCTTTAGTGTATGGATTGCGAATCTCTGCAGCGTATCTCCCCCATGGTCTTCTCCTTACTCCAAGGTATCTACTTGATTGCCTAGAGCTTCTTTTAGGGTTTCTGTAAAGAAATGGAGGGAAGTTTTCCATTATTTTTGATGTGTTTATCAAGTTGAGCTGGCTATGGAGGAGGGAAAGGAGGGGAGTGGATTTATATGCAAATTTAGTTGAATAATTAAGGTGGCCTTTGCTAGTTAAATTATTCACTCTTGATCCCTCACTAGATTGTTAGAGCCATAAAAAATTAGAGCATCGGAAGTCATTTTCATGTTTAATTAGTCAAGAGGGGCAGGTCAGATGCATGCATAGCTCATCGAAGAGTAAATTAATGGACATGCTCATGATATTTTGTTTCTCTAATGGCAGTTTGTTAGGTTTTCTTTCCTGAAAATCCTCGCTAATGACGCTACTAGGGTGAACAAAACGCTCAAATCAATGGAATCCACGAGGCATTTGCTTCCTGTTGGCATTTAGTGATCTCCATCTCACCTTTTATTAAAAAAACCCTAAAATGTTTTATTCATAAACAATTTACGAATCAAGCTGCATGTGTTCAAAAGTAAAATGTCCATTCCAACAGCGAGCAAAGGGAAAGCTGATTTTTTTTTTATCCGGTTCATCTTTACTTACCCTGGTGGAGCCGTTGATTCCTCCTCATCCCAACTTGTTTATGGCAAAATACGTGGTTGAGTTTGTAGCTGCTGGCAGTTCATGAAATCAAAAACAAAAAAGTTGTTATTTTGATTAAATTCTTCAGGGATTAAACCTCAAATACAAAAAAAAAAGATGGTTGTATATATATATATATATAAAATAAGGATATACACGGTCAAAATTTGTCAGCGTCGATAAAAATGAAGACATTAGGTCATTACGATTACAGACTGTTGACTTTACAGCAACTTTCTTCTTCTTTTCTTCAAGGTGGTCCTGATGGCCGCTTGATCTAAGTGAGCTTTCGCCAGAGAGATCCTTTGGAAGCTGTCAAACACTTCACCTTCGGAAAGAGAAAACCAGCCTTTGCGGGGTTTCCATCAACAAGTGAATTCTCATATATCTCTTTGCACTCCTGTACCACCTGTGAAAGGAATAACATGAGAATAGATTTCAGAAACTTTCCCGAGTCATAACATGCTATACGGTGCAAGTGTATATATCCAATGCTCTTGTTCAAAGCCCTCCCCCTGTTGCTGATGAAAAGAAGCACCAGCAACGCGTTCATGCAGCTACGATGGATCGTTGGTTTGGGTTGGATCGTTGATTCATCACATTACAAGTGTTTGAGCTTTGTGAGTGTCTTTTATACATCAGGTTTATATAATAGGTTTGCATGTACCTCTTTCGCATCTTTCCGTGGTATGCCTTCTCGCAGTCCGACAAGTTTTTCAACAACTTCAGGCTGCAATTCGCAAGCACAATACAATCAGACACCAGGTTAATCAGTGGCAGAAACCTTGGGCAATTTTGACACGTACAACTATAGAGAGTGCCTTTTCTTATGCATACAATGGATCCAGTATAAGAAGAATGATTATCAGACCAGTTTCATCACTCAAAAGAAGAAATATTAAGTGACATTTACCGGGCAGTCGGGTTGATGTTCAAGAATATTTGTATAGATGAGTGTGAAGGAATCCAAACTCTCTGCTGAAGCAAGTTCTCTCAAATCACTCAGTATCTGGACTCTACTTTCTACTTTCTGAAGCAAAGGTCAGTTAATCATTATTAATAAAACACAAAAAGATGATATAAGAACTGTTTCTCTCAACAGAATTACTTGCAAATATACTATACATAGAATCATTCAAGCACGTTTCTACATGGAGCAGCCACTTACAGATACACTGATATACTCCCTGAAGAAGTCCATAATAACCTCTTCATCTAGTCTCATACGTTCTATTGTCTCTTCCTTGATGTAGTTTCTCTACAATAATCATGGCAAATTAAAGATTTGGTAATGTAAAAATTGAAAGAGACGAGGAGAATACATGCAGGTGTATCTTCCAAGAAAATAAAAGGTTCGACTTTATATTTGAAATAAAACCTGAGTCAGAAGGTGATCAACGTAAGCCACCATTGTTTCCTCAAGACATGCTTCAACAAACCTCCTAAATGATCTATCTTCAATATACCTAAGGTAACAAAAAGAAAACAAATAAGAACAAGTTTTATTGTTTAACCTACAGATACAAGATCGATATAGATGTGTATGTGTGCAAGAAAACATGTAGTTGCAAGTAGTTAAACTAATTTACACACCAGATGATATCTTAAATGTTGAGACAACAACATTTAATAAATAATCACATGGGTATAGCTAATGTGTTAGTGCAAAGTCCTTCAAAATTTCCCCAGAATCTCTAACCAAATAAGAAATGGCAGCAGGCTGAAACCTTGTGATATTCCTCTAACCCTTCCCCTGACAATAGCAAGCTGAAACCCAGCTTCTAGTCCCAGGCTGCATGCGAAATTCAATTTGCCATGTAATTAAGTGGCCTTGGCTATAAAAGTTGGGGCTTATAAAAATCATGAATTTTTCCCACGGAAATGAGTAATAAAAAAAAAAGTTCACCTGAGAAGCCCATACAACAAATAAATGAAGCTTATAATAACCCTTTAGCTGCAATAAAGCATGAACTAAAATATGTGGGATCTATGAAGTTCATTTGCTAAAATATGTGGGATCTAAGCATTTACATCACCTAAAGAGCAGAACTCAGAAGAAGAAACACTGACAAAAGAGCAAACTTACATTTTTACATCAGTAAAATAATCGCCAAATGTAGCGACTAGGTACTCTGTGACCTGTCCTTCAGACCACTCTGAAACATAAGAAGAAGATTTTATTTTTCATACGTAGATTCTTTCATTAGAGATGTTTTCTCTATTTACAGTGTACTCCCAGGGTAGCATAATGCCCTAATGAAATAGATTCTTTCATCAGGGCAGCATCAATAATTTAACATTAAAATTCTATGCCTGCATAAATTGTTTATTTATAGGCATCCAAACATATCGAATATGGAAATCTTAATGAAAGTAAGAAACATGAGGTAACTAAAATTTTAAAATTAAAATCTATATTTCCTTCTAAAATAAGAAGTCATGAAAAACTATTATGCAGGTCCACATCACAGTGATTAGATATTGTGATTGTATTGGCCTGTTAACATGCGCTTAAATTTTGTTAGCTTGGTTCCAATTATTTAACACAGATAGCATAAATGGCATGTTACGAGTTAACCAAGTTAACATTATTGGGCATGGTAAAGCTGAACATTACTATACCTTTATGATAAAGCTTGACAATTAACTCCTGCACGCCAGGATCTTCAAAGATAAATCTAACAGTTTGATGTACAGCTTCCTGCCATCAGCAGATGGATTAAGCATTTGCTTAATGATAATATTTGTGAAGGAATGCCAATGCATGTTAAGCAAGGCCCCTATCTATAGCCATACAAAAATCAGGATAGCATTTGCAGTGAAAAAAGCTCCATGCTAGACAATGCTGTTGGAATTTAGCAGACATCACAACAAAAAGTATCAACACATGTGCATACACAATTCAGGTTTCTGCTAACCAATCCCTTCATCTATAGTTATCGTATCTGCAACAGTGCAGATGTTACCGAAGGAAGTGCAATCAATTAAAAGAATAAAATGACTCTCCCCATTATTACCGTTGTAAGTTCTTCATTAATGCACAGAAGTTCTAAACTGTCCATGTCTACTGTTTACAAATCCAAATCAACAAGGATACAAAGGATCACTATCACCTAGAAGACTTTTACCTATAAGAAAATTAACAAACAATAACTAATTAACCGATGAAGGATTTCTACTTCAAGCAGAACACTTGAAGATTCAAGAACAAGAAAAGCCAAAGTTCAGAAAAGTAAAGGATGTATAAATTACATAGGTCTGTGCTTGATTTCATCGAACCATCACATATAATGGAGATATAGTTTGGTTTCCATATTAAATTAGTATCATACATGGTCAATAAGAAATTTGAAGGACACTAGAATATATCAAGAGAGAGAGAGAAAGGCAGAACCACTGTTGTTATTTGTTTATACCTTTGCAACCTCTAGGAAACCTTTGCAAGTATCTTCAAAGTTAACCTGTGAAAGTGATGAGGATAATGAATTTCACAAGGGAAAAAACCCGGTAAATATTGTATTTCAACTATATAATTAGCATAGTGGTTTGAACTTTGAAGCATATCATAAAGTAATGCAACTGAAAATCTTGGCAAAAAAAGATTTGAGACATTTAACTCATGATATATATTTAATTACCTATTAAAATGGGATCATAATAATGCAAAAACCAATTTCTTTAAGCAGCAGTGAATGTAATGCTGTGATTAGTAGGTGTTTATTTGCTGCAGTCTGCACATTGGTGCACACAAACGCACTCATACAAAGCAGAGTGAAAAGAGAAATGGGAAAAAGGAAATAAAAAATCTACCCCAATATAAGAAAACTCGAAGAAGCTGTCCTTAAGTGGCAGTAAAATTACGCAAGCCATTACAAATAACAGTTACTTCTTTATCAAGGTAACTTTCACAACCACTGTTGCCTTTTCTTTACTGGAAGTTGGCATGCATGGCCAGGTTCATGAAGTAACAGGAAAATCACCTAGGTTAGAATGACTTTCTCTCAGACCTTCAGCCATGACTCACAGAATAGGTAAAATGAACATGAGAAGATTGCATGCAACAAACTAATCAATTAAAAGCTCAGGCAAGGAAAAAGGCTGGAAGGAAAGCTTCCCTCCATCGGTTAGACTAGAAGGAACAAGAAGAATATGGGATTCTGCTTCCTCCTAGACCTCTTAATTTCAATCACTATAAAATGGCAGGGTTTATAGGTACAGAGAATCTTATAATATTTTCTAAATTTTCCCTTTCTGAAGAAATAATTTTTAATGCAATATGCGTTCCTTTTGTCAAAATTAAATATACTTTGTCCTTCCCTTTGTTGCCTCAGCAACAGAAGAGAAGGTAGTCCTTCCCTCTAGCCTCTCCTTTATTCCCATTAAGTGTTTAACTTCTCTCCCATTTTCCCAACCTCAGACAGACATGTTTCCATCAGCACTGTGATCATTTTAACAAAAAAAAAAAACTGAAGAATTGAAACAAAAGCAAATAGAAGTAATCATATAAGTAACCTGCTCAGCATAGTTCTGTGGTAGTGCTTCCATGGTGCTGCTACTCAACTCCATTGCAAGGTCATAGCAGCGCAGATTGTTATTTATCTGTTTGTTATTTTCATAGAAAAAACAAGTGGCAAACAAAACAGAATTTAACACCCACACATGATAAATTACTTGCATAAAATGCATATACAAAAGTACACAAACCATTGCGCATAAGGGTTCCAGACCAATTTCTGAAGCAGGTTCCTCAAGCCTCTTCCTTTCAGCAGCTTGAAAATCTATCATCACCTATATATCACAAGTGAAAGAAATTTTAACCATTAGACACAGAAAACAGCACCATGCACATGGTCAGGAACTGAAGAGGGAAGACAGATGTAAGCAGTAATAGCATGAAGCATAAATAACACACTTAACTAGATGCTACTGCACAAATTCACAATAAAAACAGTCACTCTTATGATGCCAGCAGTTATCCGATTATCAAGGCAAATAAGAAAGGGTCAGGTACAACACACTAAAAAGCGATTATAGTGAATGTGATTGTTCCACATATTATCATATTCTTCAAAATACAGTCAAACTCTCTTACCAATTTTTACACTTCAATTAAACAAAAATATTGCTTATTTCAGCAGAATTTATCTACACTCGCCTGAACTATAGCCAACGAGATCCTGTATAACATGACATCTGTGCTATTATCCCTAACAATCTGAACTTGCTCCCCAAGGATCCTAAACAGATCAACAGCAGCTGGAGTATATAGCTTTCCATCATCTGTTTTCTTTGGTGGCTGTACCTTATCAGCTTCTAGGATATTCAAGTACCATTTCTACAAAAGCGTGAACAAAACCAACAGCTATGAGAAATAGAAAAGGTGAAAGAGGAATAATAAACATATTCCATACATAATAGCATTGTAGAGCTACGGGATATTATAAAATTACCCTTGTTGTTGCCTGCATTCTCTCAACATATGAATTCATGAGGGGATCCATGGCTCCACTCTCAGAACAAACTTGAGCAAGTGACTCATCAACGCCAAGTCCAACCAAATTATCTTGATATTCAACTACCCAACCAGTTACCTAGTTGTAAGCAATCAAAATTACACACCACTCAATCTACATGAAAGAAATCATCAAATGTTACCCTAAGGTGAAAACAAATGAGACCTGGGGAAAAGAAAAATCTTTTTTTCCCATAAAAAATAGTATTATATTAAGTTTTGAAGCACTGCACGGTGGGAGAATGGTCATCCTCAAATATAGAGCTCTTACAGGTATGAAATGAGATGTTTCAAACACATTATCAACAAGGTGAATACCTTTAAAATCTCTATATTTGATAACTCATTGGCCCTGTCACTCAACAATCTGAGCATCTGAGTAAACCTCTCTGTATAAAGGTTTACCATGAGTTGGAATATTTCATATCTGCAAAACATCAAAGACCAACTTAATATACCAGAGAAAACTCTTAGACCATGCTACAACCTATTTCAAGAAGAAGATGCTCTGATCCAGAGAAGGTTTCTAGGCAAAAAATGGCAGTATAATAAAAACCTCTAAGCAGTCCAAGGCAAGGAAGTTTCTTAGATGTGCTATTGTCAATCAAGAAAATTTACACATTGCCAGATAATGAAGTGTGAGATCTAAGTCATCTACTCTCAAATAAAGACAAATTCCAAATTAGGCCATCCAATCAAAACCAAAGCTAACTCAAAAGACCAGATTACAATTGGAAGGAATCTTACATGCAACCTTTTTCACATATATTTGTTACTAATAGCTAGCAAATGAATGCATTATTTAGGGAGACTATTGGAGCATCATACACAGAGAAACTGAAGGTTTCTTTGTTTTGTTAAGGAAACCTTAAAACAATATTGTTTGCTGATCTTAATTTCTCCACCTCCAACCATGGTCAAGGGATTGAAACCTGAAACACAATTTTGAGGATCTTTTGCTTTGTTACCAATTTGACTTAGTGTGGGAAGAGCGAAGCAGTAGAAAACAAAATTACAGCAGAATAATGGCTGAAGCAAGGAAACAATTGACGTTAGAACAAGATAATAGAATTCAGGGTTCACAGAAACCTCTAGAATCTAAATATATTGATAAAAGAACTACTTTTCTGAATGACTTAGCAATCCATCTATAATAGTTTAAGAGCCATATCCTTGTAGGAAAAAGGATTCCTAGTCTAAGTCCCCAAGTAACTACTTAGGAAATACAATATAAAGTCACATGGTAATCACGTGATCCTAGATTAATCAACCCCAATATCACAAATATAAAAAATAAATCCTGAACATAAGTCCTATATAACTTACCGTGGGGGGAAACATGGAGCCACATAGTCATAAATATCACCAAGCTCTTCACCAATCTAAAAGTCAAAAAGAAAACGCAATGAAAGCAAAGCAATACTAAAAACATTGATTGATTATGAATGTTTAAGCATTGGCAGCTTCTTGATAGATTATAATCTAAAATTCATTTACAAGCAAAGCAATGCTAAAAATAGCCACATAAGCACATTAAAGCAAGCAGACAATAAGGCAGACATGAAATCCTAAAAGGCAAGAAACTATGTTTGATTTCTCTTTCAAAAAAAGAAAAAAAAAAAAAAACATTTTATTAACTCCCAGCATAGTGGTGGAAACATGCACAACCAGAAGGACAAAGGCGATCACATGTGCGTGCTCACACACACAAACAAACTGCTGTGATGGGAAACAATCCCTTTCCCAGTTCAGATTTTTTCAAATTTCATATAAGAGCTTTTTGATATCTCCAAAACCATCTCATGACTATTTAGTCATGACCTTCATGTAGAAAATTATGGAACTTAAATAAAAAAAGTTACAGTGAATAAAAACTTCAAATCTCAAAGACCAGGGGAATGTAAATTGCATGCTTACTGTTCGAGCTTCTTCCAAGGCAGCTTTGAGGTCTTCAAATACAAGCTGATGAACAAATACAATTATCAATAATATAAAACACAAGAAGCAAATATTTATATCGAGTAGAAGATCAATGAAAAGATGCATACTTCTGTCAGTAGCTTGTTGAACCGTCCTTCAACAGCCTTTCTTATACTCTCGTAGCATTTATCCTTATACCCTTTACCCTGAATCTTCAACTTCTGTTGCGTGAGGTTTTTGGAAGAAACCGCTGTGGTGGTAGATTTTCTGTGATCCACAAGTAAACTTTCTGTTAGTGATTTTCTTTTTGTGGGTTAAAGGTGCAATGCAGCATGAAATGGCAATAGACAAAATAGATACAAAATCACTGATGAAAAAAGTAATTCACAGTTCAAGCAAAATGAAGACACATATAGGTAAGGCTCTAGTTACTTGGCAGATCTGCGAGGATTTGCAACTGTTGCCATTGCACCACCTCCCTCAGCCTCAGCTGCCTCCTCAGCAACTTGTTCATCAAGAATTTCTTGCATTTCCACAACCCTAAAGAGGAGAAAATGATAGAGTAGCGTTTCAAGTCTATAGTGAATTGAGACAAAAGTGCATGTCATAAATTTTCAACATGCTGGATATGATCTTTTGCTTTTAATATTTTTACCATCATTTGTTGAATCAAAAGCCAAATCAAACCATTTAGAAGAGAAACAAGTAACTGATGTAGTAACAGCATGCTGTCTCTCTTTATCATGCTAGTCACATTTTAGCAAGCAAAAAGGACTCTTTTATCGTAACAAGGATTCTGTTACAAACAAGATGGTTAAAACAGAATGCTATCTCTAATTACCTAGATGTCGTATCATCATCTCACATGAGACAAACCTCATAATCATTGGAATCTTCAACAAGTAACTATTATTATGACACTAATACATGAGAACTACTTTAACAACATAAAAGTGAGAACATTCTGAGGATATGCAGCAGCCTAAGTACAAAAGAGATAAGCTGGAAAGGCTTGTCAGAAACTTACCTTAAAGCACGAACCAGCGTTTGTGGGCTGCCAAAATAGAAAGCAAAAGCATAGTTATAAAAGTTGAGCATGGAAAAAAAGAATCACAAGGCACAAGGTCAATAAAGAATATATATATATATATATATATATATATATATATATATATATATATATATATATATATACTGTGTTACTATTTGCACAGAGTAGTAGAATATATATATATATATATACTGTGTTACTATTTGCACAGAGTAGTAGAACCAATGATTGGAAATTATTATTGGAGCAATTTATTGTACAAAATATCTAAATACATTCACAAAAAAATTTGCTAGGCTTCATATTTCCAGGATATCATGAAGCTCGGGAATTGAGAAAAAAGAATTTCAGCCCCAGTTTCTCAGTTCTCTCTTATGCATATGTCTGTCTACTCAACAAACATTTTGACATTTGATAATGAGCAGGCAATATGGCATTTGCTTCTTGTACCATTAGAATCAACTACATAACACTAGGTATTGTAATTTTAGCCCTTTGAGGTTGCCTTTTGAGACTGAAAGCCTATGAATAGAAAATGTGGTAATATCAGGAGAATGGGTTCCATTTGCCATAGATAACACCTTCAATTTTGGTGGAGACTTTTGGTGGCAAATTCCCTACCCCCAGACTAGATCCCATATCAAATGAGACCTCTGCTCTACTAAAGGGGGGCGGCTTTACTTAACATGTTTCAACCCAATGATCAAAAGGCTCCCATCAAGGAATGAGGCATTTTCTTAGAAAATGAAATAACTTACTTCAAACAACCTCAATGCTCCCAGTTGATTGTTGGAGTGCATTTTCTTTCTCTTGAGAGAAAAGGTGGTAAAGGGTTGCCTTTGCAAAATAATAATCAGAAGGCACACTAATCACTAACACCTTCCATAAAACACTTACACAACACTGTTTTGATTGATTCTCAACATTAAGCATACAAATTATGCAGGTATAATGACAGAGAGAACATCAGTAAGGGCCTTGTCACCATGTGGCTCCAGGAACTAGGAAAGAGTATTCATATGCCCACTATCAAACACTTTGATAGAAAATGAAGAGGATACCTTTCTTTAGAAAGCTTAAAGAAGTTGGAAATGTGTCCCCATAAAGTCTTTTCAAAGGTTTCCCATGTCCGATCTACATCTTCAAAATATTCTCTGACCATTACACATAAAACATAATAAAATCATTACCTCATGCTACAAAATTCATAGGCAAATGAAGAGAGAAGAAGTATATCAACTATAAAGGTTCTTCCTTCATCTTCATCTTTACCGTCGCCCATCTCTTTCATTTTCATCTTAAGCATTTCAGGTCCATTTGTGCTGCTAGGACATTGAGGTTTTGCAGTATAATGCAATTCAACTCAAACTGTTTGTCTTTACAAGTAACGCAAATGAAATTCCAAGACATGGAGATGCACCACAAGTTCATCAAAATTACGGTGTATCAAAATTACCACCAGACAAGACAAAACTTCTTGGTTGAGGCAAAGCCAAAGTGCCAAATATTAGAATTTTTGGTTATGGAAAAGTAGTGGGGAAAATTTATTTTTGGGAAATGGTAATGAGGTTGTCATCAAATTTTGTTCTCCTTCGTACAATTCAAAGCTGGCATCACAAGGGGTTAAAAGATTTTTCTTTGACACTCTAAATATTATGTATAACTACATGTCATTTATATCAGAGCATCATGCTGTTGCATCGAACAAATGCAAGGAAATCATAGCCGAGCCAACACTTATATTGCTATTTATTTTCCCTTTAATATTAGTAATTTGTTGTGGTACGTCAAAATTAACCTCAAAGGGAAGATCCATACCTTAATCTGCCAACCTCCTCTTTGTGAGATCCAGCAGCTGCCAATGCAAACCTTCGCTTCCCATCAAGTGCAGTTAACCTCTATGAGAAATTAACAAGAAGTCATCAACCAAGATACAACTAGACACATTCGAGATATATTTAACAAGATAAAGAATTCAGCTTTACCTCATAAGTACTAACAATTTCTCTTTCATCACTCAACGAATCCCGTGCCTCTGCTGCTTCAACAGATATCGACATCATACCTTCGACATCCTACATTGAATCAAGAGGTAGAGAAAAAGGTAATCAGAGAGCAAAACAATAAACACGGAATATTCACAATAGCTAAAGCTTCATGCACCAGAACATACAGCTTATAAGAGCACGACTATCAAATCAACTAAAGATAATTCACTCTCATTTGCCACCCTAATCACAAGCAACAACTACAAGACACCTGGAGGAGGAAAAATGGCACCGACCTTCAAGGTAGTATTAAGATTATTCCTTGCATTGCTAAGTAGCTTTATCTGATCATGATTCTCAATCAAAGTTTGGCATTCCTGACATAAGCTAACACACAAATAAATAAATTACTAAATCAAAAAAATAATGCAGAAGCATTTTTCCTTTAAAAAAGAAAACAAAACAAGAATCAGCAAAATGAGGACACACTTTTCAATAGAGATGAAGTTCTCTCGTAGCTGATTAATCGTCTTCTGAGAGAAGGACAACGATTCCAATCCAGATTGTGCTTGTTCCACCTTCATTTTTACGTTATTTAAAATAATCAACACATCAAAATAGAAAATTAGAAACAATATAAAATCCACAAGCAATAATTAATTAAATCTGTAATTCTATGACAAGAGTACCTGCTCCGCTACCATTGTACTAAGTTGCGCATCATTAGCCTAACAAAAAACGAAAGAAAAATAGTCATATCAATTTAATTGAAATACGATCCATTAAAAAGTTGAAAAAGAAGGGCGAATTTGATCGAAATGCAGTTACTTGTTGTCGAGTGATGTAATCGGATTTGATAGAAGCAATAGATTGAAGAAGCTCTGGAAGCGGTAACAGTTTCGACACCTCACGCACGGCTGTTTCTTTTGCTTCGATGCCGAGATCCTCCTCCATCATTTAGATTTCTAGCACAGAATTAAACGCAAAGTAACTGAGCACAAACAGAAACTGAGTGCATGTGTATGTGTGAGAGAGAGGAAATTTGGCTTAGGAATTGAATTCTGTTATGACTTTAAACGGAAATGGAGGAAGATGAACAGCAGACTGAAGAAAATGTTGATTTTTTCTGAGAGAAGGGAACGTCACGTTTTTCGCATTTCAACTGTTTAAATTCGTTATTTTTTAAAATGTCTTTTATTTAAAAATATATAAAATATTTTTTTAAAAAAATTATCTTTAATACTATACCATCCAAATAATTTGAAAATATTAAAAAAATTAATTTTAAATAAAAAATAAAATTTAATTTTTTAAAACATATTTTTAAATGAATTGCCAAACATCCCCTAAACGACTCGTCGCTGGGAACCGAGTCCCCCTTTTCAGTTCTCTCTGAAAGATTATCTGTAGCGTATACAAGAACGACCTGTCTGATGATTTCTGTTATAGTAGTTAGAACTTAGACGACTTGCATATCAGTATTTGTATCATTTTGGACATGAAAAATATGTATAATAAAATACATGGAAAAAAGTGATTTACTTATTTTTTTAATAAATCCAAAATTTTATTTTTTTTGAGGTTTTAAGAGCGTTGAATTATGCATTGCTGCCATTTTTGTAGAGATTTTTCTCTGATAATTGAAAGTTATTGTGAGAAAAAAAGGGAATATGAGAGTCAAAAAGGTAAGATCACAGCAATCAATTTTATTTCGGTTGATATTTTAATTTTTATATTGATACATACTATTTTAGTTTTAGAGTGTTTTGATATGTCATTTTAAAGTTATACTATTCATATCTAATTAATTAATTATATATAAAAAATAAAAAATAAAAAAATTAAATATAATTTTTATTTTTTATAAAACCAAAATCGACCCAAAAATTTTATTTTTCTATAATATATAACTAAAATCAAAACAATAAAAATTAAAAATATATATAACAATGACAACAATTTGACCAATGAGAGATGAGAAGTACACTGACAAGTGACAATAATTTGTGCAAGTGACGAGAGATGAAAGCAAAAAAGTCAAGTTTAGCGGGAGATGATTTTTTTTTTCTAGCTGAAACGGCACAGACGAAGTAACACAACACTTTTTGGTTGGTATTTGATTGAAAAATCTAAAATAAACTGAAATTTAAACTAAAATAAAAACAACACCGTTTTATCTCTTTTTTTAATTGATACAAAATAATTCGACTATTTTGGTCCAAACAAAACTGACAACTATGGATAAGATTTTTTTTTTTTAATTAGAAAATTTGGGAGAAAGGGGTTGGGATTTTTTATGATTAGAAAAATATTCCTTTGTAATTTTTCTTATATATATCTTTTTTTGTTTCACATGACTTTTTATTTTTAAGGATACGATGAAACCTCCTCGCCTCAAAAAAAAAAAAATTAGGTAAATAAATAATACTCTAATTATTCTAATTTTATATAAAATAAAAACTAACTCTCAAATAACATTTAAAATAAGAACTAACTCTCAAATCTTTTTTTAGAAAACTACGTAGATATAAAGTTTTTACTTAATTATTATTATTGAAATATCCGTGAAATATCTGAATCTTAGAGCGGATCATAAATTAACTTTTATTCTCTATATTACATAATAATTAATTTTAAAACTCACATAAATCAACTTATATTTGAAAAAAAAAAACTATGGAATACATAATCTTAAGATATGTTTGCTTATGTTTGATTAAAAACAATATTAAGTGATTCGTAATCTGTGTGGAGCAAAGCCATAAGGGGAATCCATACTTGAAACCCATGCAAATTAAATTGTTACTTTATAGATTTTGTGACGTTATTATTGTGTTCTAAAAATATTTTTAAATAAATTTTAATTTTTTTTATTTTATTGGTTATTTTAAATCAAAAGATTTTAATGTGTTTAGATTATTTTCATGTATTGATATTAAAAATATTTTTTTAATAAATAAATAAATAAATATTATTTTGATATATTTATATAAAAAAAAACTATATAAAACACATCTTCCAATTTTTCATCTATACCAAGTGCAGTCATAAACGACAAGCTCGTGTTTATTTTCAATCCACTAACAAGGATTCCAAGGTTACACAAACACATGCATTAATTAAACCACAGCTTTTAATCCATCAGAACCATAAGCCACTTGAAATTCAACGATCAATGGTGTCTCAGTCAAAGCCAGGTATCGAATTCCTGTTGTGGAGTCGAACACAGCACCGACATTACTGGTAGTAAGAGCTAGATCGTAAGAAGAGAGCTTGTAAGCAACGAGCTTGTAGCTGGAAACGAAAGAGCCTCCCAGATTAACAATTCTGAAAATGGTATTGACATCACCTTCAACTCCACCGACTGTCAGAAACTCAGCTGATGAACTGTTAAAACTCTCATGCATCCACACCATTGTCTCGTTGGTGCAGTTGGAGGTTGTGTCAAAACTGATGTATATATCTGTTGAATCTGTGATAAAAAGTCCCTCCCCGCTAGCAATCGAAAATGTTACTGGGGTTCCTGTAACACAAAAGTTTTCCAGGAGAATAACATCAAGCGGGCACGTACCGTTTATATCGCCTCCTAAGCTGACAACACCGCCACCAATCGGCCATTGACTTGACACCATGTAATATGGAACACCAGGGAGAAGCCCGAAGCCATTAACGTCAAGCACTGGATTCCCTGAAGCACGAGCTGTTTCAGGGACCAGTGTCAACGTGGAAGCCAGGAGAAGGAAGGAGAGGGGCAGCAACATATTCTTCATTGTGATATTGTTTGCGGTGTGGAAAATCAGCAGAAACAAGCTAGGGTTTATAGAGCAGCTTCAGACCGTTGCCACCTACTGTCATTTTGTCTATTTTCCACATCATCGGCCAATTTCCGGATCATCATGATAGGTCTTGTTTTCAGTGTTCCTTACCGACTGTTCTTTTCTCTCTCTTATTCGGCGTCGTGTTATTTCAAAACCCTTCAGCATTCCAAAGGGCTAAGAAACACATCATGTTTGTGCAAGGATAGTGGCCTGTAAACATACCTTTAGTTGACTAGTAGTTAAGCTCTTTCCTTCTTTTCACTTTTTTTTTTCTAGCTATTTTTAGAGGCTTGGTATAATTATTATTATTATTATTATTATTATTATTAACAATAACGACACACTAAAAATGTGACGAAACACTTTAAATTAAAATATATTTTTTATGTTTTTTTTTATTTTACTTTTCACGTGTTATTTTTCTTTCTTTCCAGTTTTATAATTTAATATTAGATTGTTTTTGATAATTGTCGCACCCTAAAAAATGAGAGCGCGGCGTCCCGGCAATCGTCCCCGTATGTGGAGGAAATTACGAGAGGGTCTTATCTTTATTTTTGAAAAAAAGAGTCGTCAACTAGTAGTACGGTTACTAGGAAACCTAAAATTAGTCTTTCAGAGATTCTAAGGCAAGAGACTGGTTGCATAAAGGGAAAGTTTTAGCACCAAGACCAATATGCTCTGGGCCGACAGCCCTGACCCAATGCTCTGGGCCGATGGCCCAGGTCCTTCCGGGCTGACAGCCCAGCCTGAGATAGGTTGGGTTGGCAGCCCAGGCCCTAAACAGGGTGGGCTGACAACCAGCCCACCCGGAAATAAAAATAAAATAAATAATAAATAATAATAAAATAGAAAAAAATATAAATTGCAAAAAAAATAAAAAAAATACATTTTTTTGAGAAAAATATCTAGAACAAAAATGTGGTTTTAAAATACGGCCAATACACTAGTATATTTTAAAATTTCTTTTTGTTTCAAAAGAAAAATATATATTATCTTGAAAATAAAAAAAAATATTTTTGCATGGATCTAGCAAAGAAAAATCATTTCCTGCATTCTTGGATTTTACAACATATTTGTAAAAGTCCAAAGGGTATTAGCCAATATTCCAAAAATATCAAAATATTATTTTTGGTTTTTCATATTATTCATTATTGACATTTGGATAAATAAATCCTAAGGGGTCAATATCCAAAATATTCAGTGGGGATAATTTGCTATTATTCACTGTTGGTGTTTGGATAAATAAATCCCAAGGGGTTAATATCCAAAATATTCGATGGGGATAATTTGCATTTATTCACCGTTGATGTTTTGGATAAATAAATCCCAAGGGGTTAATATCCAAAATATTCGATAGGGATAATTTGCATTTATTCACCGTTGGTATTTGAATAAATAAATCCCAAGGGGTCAATATCCAAAATATTCGACAGAGATAATTTGCTATTATTCACCGCTGGTGTTTAAATAAATAAATCTTAAGGGGTTAATATCCAAAATATTCGGCGGGGATAATACACCATCACCATTTAACCAGCATATTTTTTTGAAAGATCAAGATATAACAAATCATAAACAAACCAAAGCGTCAAGCAGCTTACCTTAGGTAGGGCGTATTAGGAGTGCTAAGACCTTCCCTTTACACAACCAGTCCCTTACCTTAGAATATCTGAAAGACTAGTTTTAGGTTTCCTAGTAACCGTAATACTAAGTGGCGACTCCCTTTCCACAAAAATAAAGATTAGACCCTCATATAATTTCCCCCGCTCACGGGGACGGTCGCCAGGATGCCGCGCTCTCATTTTTTGGGGTGCGACAATAATTATGCCTTGTATTTTTTTTTTTATTTCATTTATGTTTAGATTGATTGAAAATTAAACTTCATTTTTTTTTATTATCTTAATAAATCACATTTTTTATATAAAAAATATTTAAAAAAAAAAACTCAATTTTCTTGCCAAATAATATTTGGGCTAAGTTCTCAAGCGCTATCATAATAGAGCCTAAGATGGAGATAATTATTTATTTATTTATAGATTAAACTTTTAAAAACTCTTTTGATTTTAAAATTATTTGAGAAAAGTTTGTAAGATGTTAGTTAATGTTTGATACTGTGGTTATAATTATTTTTTTAAAATGTATTTTGATAAAAAAAAATATATTTTTTAAATTTATTCTGGACGTATTAATTTTATAAAAAAACTCATTTTGTTTACAAATAACATTTAAGCCGCATTGCCAGATGCTATATAATAAAGTATAAGATGAAGGTAGGATTTTATGATTTGTAGACTAATCTTTTAAAAACTCTTTCGATTTTAAAATTACTTGAGAATTAGTTCCAATATTACAGGATTAGCCGTACAAGATTTATTAAGAAAAAACCAAGTAAGGACCATATTGAAAAATTTGTAAAACGTCAGCTACTAAATTAACTTTTTGTCTATTCTCCACATCATCTAGATAAATAGTGCTATACACTTCACAATATACGGTACCTACTGTCATTTTGTTTTTTTCTTCAATATCATGTGCCATTCGTGAAAAACTCTACGTGTCTATAAGATTATATTTGAGATTATTTTTAAAAATATATTTTGTATAAAAATATATTAAATAATATTTTTATTTATTTTTTAAAAATTAGTTTTACATCAATATATGAAAATAATCTAAAAATATCAAAAAAATTTAATTTAAAACAAAAAATAAAAATACAAAATTTTCAATTTTTTTAAATATTTTTAAAACACAATGTCAAACAAAATTTAAATACTAATAGACAACACAATAGGGTAGGATTAACATTAATTATGTTAAGATAGAAGAGATAAGAATAAAAAATGAAAAAAAAATGTGTTTACATATTAGTCTTTTCATCTTGTAGAACTGATTAAAAAATAAATATAAGATATTATTTTATATATAAGTTTATATTTTATATTTATCTTTATATTTTTTTTACCTAAATAATATATCTATCTATCTATCTATCTATCTATCTATATATATATATATATGCTAACTAAATAAAACTATTGTGATTTATTCAGGTGGGATCTTTTAATAAAGAAAAGTGATAGAAAGTACTAAATTAAACATTAAATATAATCCATTAAATAACACAATAACAAGGGAAAAAGAAGGAATATTGCCACCACGATTGTGACCTGTTTTCGCATGATATCTGGCAAAAATAAAATAAAATAATATTGAAGGCCAAAAATTTTCAATTATAAAGACGTGTTAGAAAATAATATATATTATATTTTAATATTTCATCTAATAATTTAAGTTTAAGTTTTTAGATTATATAATTTATTAATATGATATTAGAATTTTATTGACTCAACAGTCACGAGTTCAAATCTTATTATCCTCATTCTAATTAATAAAAATTAAGAACAAGATAATATAAGTTTTTGTATAAGTTTCAAGCCCAAAAAATCTTCACTCAAAAAAATATATGAAAAAATAATATAAATTATATTTTAAAATTTTATTTAACAAATTAAATTTTTAAATGAAATTTCAAATCTCCTCCTTCCATTCCAAGAACTTTAAGCTTAATTAAGAAGAAGTAGATCAGGAAGCGGAGGAGGACAAAATTTACGTGCACTTCCTTTGCAGGATTCCTTAAGAGATCGGGCTGTAATTGAAACAAAAGTGGTAAGGCCTTCTTCAAAGACATGTCAGCCCATTTATCTGCGAAGAAAAACAGCTGTGGAAAAGTCAAGCAATTACAATATTAACAACGGCTAGTTCATTAGGGTTCAGATGTTTTCCTAAGAGATTGGAATCATCTGTCGCATAAGCCTGAATCGCCATTATTAATAGCAGTTAAGGGGTGTTTAGGAGCATGATTGTGATTATTTTTCAAAGTATTTTTTATACTGAAATATATCAAAATATATATATATATATATATATATATATATATATATATATATATTTAAAAATAATTTTTAACATCAACACATCAAAATAATCTAAAAACACTAAACTATAATTATTTAAAATAAAAAAATAAAAAAAAATAAAAAGTAACCATTTAGCCGTATTAATACACAGTCACGTAGGCACCTCCAAACTTCTCAATTTCTGACGTAGCTAGATTTCTAGGATAATAAAAATTAAAGAAAATTCTCTCCCTGTTTTTCCACCATCAATTAAAATATGCCAGCCTAGCTCGCCATGGTGTGGACAACACCAAGGACAAGCTAGGTGCTTGTCCCGGGAGGGAAGGGGCTTGTCTTGTCTAGATAATTACCTAAAATAAATGTTTTTTTTTTAACTCTTTGTTAATGGACCGTTCAGACTTCTGCCAAAAAAAATATTAGTTTTTATAATATGGTTATCGATCTTTTTTCTCACATCAATTAAAAATAATAGTAGATTAGAATAAAAGAGACTAGAATGAAAAAGGATGTTGAACATCAGTGGCATGACAAGAGGGTAAAAACAAATATATTTAACTCCTTGAACTTTATAAATTACGTAAATTATACAATTTTAATACCTTAATATTTTTTACATTCCCTTTAAATATAAAAATTATTATTTTTTAATTTTTTAATTTCTAATTGAGAGAGGACAAAGAGGGGTCATCTCATTCCTGCAATAAAGATAAACATATCATTGACACAAATTTAAACTACAAAAATAAATCATGTTAACTTGTTTCATTTAATGAGAATAAATCCATGCTCGAGTTGGTTTTTAGTTTCAGGTTGATTTTGCTTTTTAAAGTGGTTTTTTTATGTCATTGATAGGTTTATCATGATTTCTAAAGTTTTTTGTTGATGTTTTGAGTAAAAAATACATTGAAAAACAGATTTTTAAATCAAAAACTTTTAAGCTTTAATTTTCCAACCACTATTGTGATAAAAATCTGGGTAAGATCAAATGATGTGCCCTTTGATAATTTTATTTTTTGAATAAATAGGGCTCGCGTGTGGACCCAATCTAAATAGGTCAAGCCTAGCAGCGTTTGAACCTTTTTTCTCTTTTCTGTTCTCTTCTGATTAATATTTTTTATATATAGAAAAGTCATATTTAAATTGATACTCAATCTCTCTTTTATTTTATTTGGAGAACCTTTTTTGAATGATGATGATTTTTTGGTTATGTATTTAATTCTTGAAGCGGTTTTTCTGATTTTTTTTTTTTTTTATGTTTCGGGTAAAGAAAACACATTTTTAAAATAAATAATTTTTATTTTCATATTTCTAAAATATGTACCCGTACATCATGTTTTTATTTTCCTTTTATTTTATTCAATCAATTGAATGCATTTGTTTTTTATTATCATTTAATTGAGTAAAAAATATAATAAACTTAGAAAATCGACTATAATATAAATAGTGTGACTCTTTTGCTGTAAATCCTTGTACTGTTCTCATAATCGACTATGAATTGTAATAGTATTTTTTGATAAATTTTTATTTTGATCCTCAAAATTTTCTTTGCTAAATCATTCTCTTTTTTAAGCACCTAATTTTTTTTTTAGAGAGAGTTGAATTGAAAGATAAATGACTGGAGTGAAAAACTTGGTTAGCATAGGTGGTTCTTTAAAATTTATTTGAACAATATATTTTTTGTTTAGGAATGCGGTTGATGTTACTTTTTAAAGTGTTTTTTTTTCCAGAAAAGTATCATAATGATGTTTATTTTTTGAAATTATTTTTGACATAAACACATCAATTTTTTTTAATATAAAGTAAAAAATAAAAAATATTTTTATTTTTTAAAATATAGGAAAACATTGTTTCTCTACAACCATTAGAATTGTCGGTTACAATAGTAATCCATATTTTTTGTTCATTTTGAACCCTCTTTTTTTTTTTTGGCTTATTGTTTTTTTTATCCTTATATTATGTATTTATTAATATTTAGAGTTGATAATTTATTTTATTTTACCTTTTATACTAGTTGAAAAATAAATTGCATGATTTTATTCTACAATCTTCCTTTTAATTTATTTTGATTTGCCTTTTATATGATTTTTTAATAGTTAATAATCTATTTTCTTTATCATATAGCTAATAAAATATAATTTAGGAAAAAATAAGTTATTATTCTCACTAGAGTCTATTATCTAGTTTGCAGGTTGAAGTTTTGACTTGAATTACTTAATCCATGAATTTCACGGGTTCACTCATTAAACTTAAACTTCATATTTTTTTTATAAAAAATCCATGTCATGTTTTTATCAATTATCCAAGTTGTTTTCAACCCCATTAAATAGATTAATTCATTTTGGGTTGGGTTTACTTAAGAAACTCAAGCTAGGCATGAAGCTGAGCTTATAGATTTTAAAATTGAATCTCTTGATTAAATTTAACAATATTACTAAAAAAATCTTTATACATTTAAATATATATTTTTTAAAAATAACTTCTAAAAACTAAGACCAAATGGGGTTCTACCGTTCATAAGAGGTCATGCCATAGCTTTTCCCAATTCCATGAACATTTCGATAATTTTCGTAGTTATTTACACTTTCTGAATTCTTGTGGCGGTTTCTATAAGCCTAAACATCTCTGGTTCTTGAAACATTGTGGCTCATTTTTCACAGCACAAATTCAATTCAGTCTTTGCTTTGTTCATATTCTCATCAACCCTTTTGCACTAGTCTCCATCTCTCGTGAATATGATTCTCGCTCCCACTTCTAGAAAATTGAAGAACACATATAGAATCATCGGTTTTTAGATTTTTTTTATCTGTGTTTGAATTATTGATAGAGTTTTTGACGAAGAACTATCATCGACAAGTTTTGTATACACAAAGAAACTAACTTATCTAGAAAATATATTTTATGAATTCAAATAAACAAGTAAAATTCTAGTTATTACAAGTTTTTATAATAAATTTTCATATTGATTTAAACTTAAAACTTGCTATGCAAATCATATGCTTTGTAACATATATAAAATATCCCATCGGCATTTGGAAATTTTTTTATCTGTGTTTGAATTGTTGATAGAATTTTTGATGAAGAACTATCATCGCAAGTTTTGTATGCGCGAAAAAACTAACTCATCTATAAAGTATATTTTATGGGTTTAAATAAATGAATAAAATTCTAGTTATTACAGGTTTTTATAAGAAATTTTAATATTGATTCAAACTTAAAACATGCTATGCAAATCAAAAATTTTGTAACACATATAGAATATCCCATCAGTATTTAGAATTTTTTTTTTTTTTTATCTATGTTTGAATTGTTGATAGAATTTTTGATGAAGAACTATCATCGGCAAGTTTTATATACACGAAGAAACTCACTCATCTATAAAATATATTTTATAGAATTAAATAAATGAGTTTTTTTATAAAAAAAATTATATATTGATTCAAACTTAAAACATGCCTTTGCAAATCATAATCTTTCTACCTTTATACCAAATTTCTTGAGATGATCATCAACAAGTCGTTGTTCCGTTCCTATTTTTGCTAGCAATTCAAATATTGATAGAATGATGATGGGTTATTTGCGCCAAAAAATCATATATTACCATCCATTTTTCATCAGAAAATAAAATCATGATGGAATTTTCAGTCGTTGATTTTGTGAAAAATGCCAAAATCCTCTGTAAATTTTCAACGAAAATAAATTCATGGTGGAATTTTCAGTCGATGATTTTCACAAATAAAGAGATTGTGTTCCACTAGATGGCGAGCTGTACCGACATCCTACCAAACTATACTCAAACACACAGTAAGATCCACCAGTACTCAAGCTTATGTCTTAACTATCTAGAACACCAGAACTAGCGATGACCAGTTTTTTCCATAAAAATAATTAAAATAATTTATTTAAAATAAAACTGATACTGGTTTAAACCGACTGATTTCTATTTGGTTTTTTAATTAAAAACTAAAAAATATTTTTTGGTTTCATACTCTTTTTTTTTTTAACTAGGTCTTTCTCTTTTTCCATTTCATCAAAATAGAATCGGAATATAAACTTTGAACCGATCTGGAAAAAAAAAATATCATATATTTTTTAATTTAAACTGGTTAGGTTTTGAAGTACCGGTTTTAGCTTTAATAAACCAAAACTAAATCAAACTATTTTTTTTTTAAATTCTAGTCAATTTTATCAATTTTTTTAATAATTAATTTTTCCCAATTTAATCAGTTTTTTTTTTTTTTTTTTAAATTTTTTTACTTGCCAAAACAAAAACATCTTCAGCACCTTGGGGCATGACTCCTCCACTTACTTTTCATCCTAGCTAGATAAAGATTTAGTCATAGGGAGCTACAATGTTAGGGTGAAGAAAAATGTGTGCCTTCCCACGACTTGGACCAAATTTGGAGTTAATGCAACTTCCAACCACTTTGTTTGTTTGTTTGTTTGTTTGTATGTAAGAACAATTCATTTTGTGCTCTAAAATTCATCCAATAAAGTTGTCCATCCATTAAAGTCGTAGAACAACTTGATTCTGAGTTCTCAGATATTTGTTCTTGTGCAGAATCCGTGCTGATTCATTTTTGTTTTTTCTTTTTAAATTCATAAACATTGATTATTAGATATAGATAATTGCAAGCCAGTTTCTTGATGTGAAACAAAATTAATGTAGCTATCAGCTTCAAATTCAATTCATTAATTAAAAATAAATTCGCAATCCAATAAGTAATTATGAACTCCATACCAACTCCTCTTTTTTTTGGGTCAAAAATGTTGACTAAACGATAAAATTAACAAGATATTATTGACACGAAACTACTTGGTCATCTTTCGTTCAACTTAAACTTATCCAGCTTAAGTTAATATATTTTATTTATTATTAATTATATATTTTTTTTTCCTAAATTCTTAATTTAATTATAAAATTGATAAGAAAAAGAGGGACTTGACATTACTAATAGATATAGATCATGTCGGTGGCTTAGGTGGCGAGATTTGCTGGAAAATGTTAATGGAGGAGCAGTTGCTCTTTTGACTGAAGGTTGAAGGAGAAAGTGGGGAAGCGGGGAACTTTTATATTTTGATTAATTTAAATATGTCGACAGAATTATCAACAAGATTTTTATTGATTTTGTTTTATTTTATTGCAATTTTTCATTGAAAATTGTGAACGAAAAATATTTCATTGTTGTTTGTTAATTATCTGATAATGTTCATTAGAGTTAATGTCCTATAAATAAAGTGATTAAATATCCCAAAGATATTTTTTAAAGGTGATTTGAAGAATGAAATATTTGTGCGAACCCAAAAATTTAGAAGAAAAAAACTTATCAACAGAGGAGTTTTTTCTCATATCTTTTTATAAAAGAAATCATTTAATTGTATTTTTTTTAACACGAGAAATATATATTCTGGAAAATATATTTTATGAGTCCAAATAAACAATTAAAATATTGACTCTTCCAGGCTCTTATAACAAATATATGTTTTAACTTGAACTTGAGACATATTAGGTAGAACGTAAACCTTCTGCTGTTACGACACACCCCCTTAAGACAAGTAGTATCTATTTGAGTTTGTGATTGAGGTTCTTTTAAAAATATTTTTTGTTTAGAAATGCATCAAAATAATTTTTTTTAAATTATTTTTGATATCAACATATGAAAATGATCCATAAACTCTAATTTTTTTAATTTAAAATAAAAAATAATTTTTTTTCAAAAATATTTTTAAAATATAATTCCAAATCCCCTATATTATTATCTTCATATTCTACAGATCTTCATATTCTACAGATCACTCCTTTGTCGGTTACTTTCATTTAGATCAACGTTGACACATCCAACACAGAAAAGTCGTCATTTGAATGGATGAAAACGCATCCAGAAAGTTAATATAAAATACTCTCTTAAATTAAAATAAAAAATAAAATTTCATGTGCGACCTTCACGTTTGGAAACTTAATTAATAAGGTTGGAATCCCGACATCAGTGTACCTTTTTTTGTATTCTGTTAATTTAAAAGGATGTCATCCCCAATTTATATTAAAAAAATACTCACCTAATATGCACGTAACCAATAATTTAAGTTTTGTAGATGCATGACAAGATAACAAATCGTTTGAGATATGAAAGGTAGATCTTAAATTCAAGATATTACGTGTTTTTTTCTATAAAATAATTAAAATTTTATTCATTTTTCTGGATTCATGTAATTTTTATAGATAAAATTTCCTTGAATCTAAAAAAACCCAATAATTTAAGATGAAAATTAAGTTTCCCCTCAATTAAACACAACAAATTGCAATATAACTCATAATAAAACATCACAATAATTTATAATATATTTATTTAATGTCTAATACTCTTACTTCTTTTTATATATCATTAATATTTTATAAAATTTATGCAAGTCCTTCGGAAGTTGATTCGAGGTAATGACAATAATTAAATTAAGATAGAGTAAATAATATTTTTCTTCTTTTTTATTAGAAGATTATGTTATTATTACCACTTTTGCGCGCGTGTTTTGCGGGGGGTGGGGGCGGCGGGGGCGAGGGTTGTCGATTTCACGTTTAAGACATGGACAAGATGGGCAACACTCATCATGTTTAACTAGCCAAGGCATGTTCTGTCCGGAGAAAAACTAGCTAGGGTGAGGACGCAGGGGCACCCCTTTCCCAAAGGTGGTGGGCTTTGAAGGTTCTTCGTTTTGAAAATTTAAACCTGGTTTCCGCGTTATTTATTAGCAAAGAAACAATCAAGAAACAATCGAGGCTATCACTTGATAGAAAGTCAAGTCATAGATTTTAACTTGTAATCATAGTGTAAGTGAAAAACAAAGAAAAAAACAGCGAAACCATTGAACATAGCGCCTACAGTTTCATTTAAAATTAGGCGAGGCCCCTACCTTCCCAGCTGGGTTCAATTCCCATGGTGGGGTTCTTGCGTGTTTTGACAAATCCGTTAGTTTATCCAAGTTAATCTCCCTTTTTCTCCATGTGTTTTTGTATGGTCTTTCGTTGAAAGTTCAAATATCTAATTTACTGATATCTTGACAAGGTAAACTAAGCATCTCATCAGGGCTAGCACCAAGGACCGATTTCTAATATAAATAGCCAAGGACACAAGCTAATATGATCATCACAAAGCGAGACGAACGATCTGAAGAGCAACAGCATCGACCATAAACAAACAGACGTTGAGAGAATTTGATAATAGATTGTTACGAGAGCAGTGCTAGGAAATGGGGATATGCAGACTGGGTTTTCTCGTAGGGCTCTTGTGGTTTATGGTCATGGATAGGCAGATCCTTTGCATGGCCAATACTCATCACTATAATTTTGTTGTAAGCCTTCACTTCTTTATGCTTCCATGCTTTCTTCTTCTTCTTCTTCGTTTTTTAATCTATACTTGACCTAATCCATTTGTTAACTGAGTTTACGTTATGCACTCTCCTAAGTCGAAAATCCCATTAACTGTTTCAGCTAAACGCTAAAAATATTGTTTTGTTCTCTTCAAATGAAGTTAATAACTTTTTTTTTCTTTTAATTGCAGCTACAACAAGCCCAGTTTACGAGATTGTGCGAAACAAAGACTATGCTTACTATGAATGGAAGTTTTCCAGGGCCAACAATACATGCTCGTAGAGGAGATACAATTTATGTCAATGTGCACAATGAAGGAGAGTACGGTGTCACCATTCACTGGTAATCTCTCTTTATTTAGATTAAAAAATACTATAAAAAACAAAAAAAAAAACTTTAATTTGTAGACCTTGGCGTACATTTCATTAAATCAACAATTTTCTAGATATGAAGGTCCAAGCGAGCCTAACATTTGTTTTAATATTCTTATATTTCAGGCATGGAGTGAAGCAACCCAGGAATCCATGGTCTGATGGTCCCGAAAATATCACACAGTGCCCAATTCAGCCAGGAAAAAACTTCACATACGAGGTCATATTATCTAATGAGGAAGGAACTCTATGGTGGCATGCACATAGCGACTGGAGTCGAGCCACAGTCCATGGTGCCATTGTCATTGCGCCGGCTCTTGGAACCACTTACCCGTTTCCTGCGCCGGATGCAGAAGAAACAATTATCATCGGTAGGCAACGAGTTCCATCATGAATTATTATTTGTTCAAAAAAGAGATTTTCCGATCAACTATCTCAGATTTAACTATCTCAGATCTCCGTTCTAAACTTTACATTTAACTTTTCTAATTTATTTTTTAAAACCATTTGTTTGCAGGATCTTGGTTTAAGGGTGATTTGAAGGCAATAATTGACGAAGCTCTTGCAACTGGTACTGGACCTGCAATATCCAATAGTCTTACCATCAATGGTCAGCCAGGAGATCTATATCCATGCTCCGCAGGTAAGCCATGCATGCCGTAACTCTCTGAATAATTTGGAGATAATTGGGAAAACTCAATTATTATCATCAAGACTATAATAGATACTCATGTTTTTCATATCTCTGGTGCAGAAAACACGTACCGTTACCGGGTCAATTATGGCAAGACTTACCTTCTGCGAGTAATAAATGCTGTGATGAACGAAGAACAATTCTTTGGAATTGCGGGGCATAGCCTCACAGTTGTTGGACAAGATGCGGCATACATTAAACCTATAACCACCAACTACATAATGATCACACCAGGTCAAACAATGGACATTTTGGTCTCAGCAAATCAGACTCCAAGCGACTACTACATGGCTTCCAGCACTTTTGCTGATGGTAATGGACCTCCATTTGATAACACCACGACTACAGCTATTTTCCAGTATAATGGCAATTATACCACCCCTTCAGCTATTCCACTCCCACCCCTACCACGATTTAATGATTCTGCAGCTGCAGAGAGCTACACTGGTCGTGTCAGGAGTTTAGCTAGCAAAAACCACCCTATTAATGTCCCTCATTCAATTAACCGACGTCTTTATATTACAATTGCTTTGAATTTTTTGCCTTGCACCGCGGCAACATGTGCAAACAGCACTCGGTTAGCTGCAAGCATGAACAATGTTAGTTTTGAAGCTAAGCCAATTGATATCCTGCAAGCCTACTACAGAAGTATTGATGGTGTTTTCGACAGAGATTTCCCAAGTGAGCCACCGAATTATTTCAACTTCACTGGAAATATGACGAGTATTGACGTCACTACAGCCACGGGAACAAAGGTGAAGATGTTGAATTACGGAGAATCTGTCGAGATAGTCTTTCAAGGGACTAATTTACTAGCCGAAATGAACCATCCTATCCATTTACATGGATTTAGTTTCTACTTGGTTGGCACAGGAAAAGGTAATTTCAACAATGTTACTGATCCCAAGTCTTACAATTTGATTGATCCACCAGAAATCAACACTGTTGCTCTTCCTAAGAGTGGGTGGGCTGCCATCAGATTTGTTGCCGACAATCCTGGTAAGTCCTCTGAAAGATATCTCTTGCTAATATATTAAGTTTTCTAGTCCACATATAGTTTAGCACTGGAGACAAATCGAATATTTTAAGCACATAATGTCTTTTCATAGTCTTGTTGTATAGCGATGTTAAATCTGGATTCAATTTTCCAGGTGTCTGGTTCATCCATTGTCACCTGGAGAGGCACTCAAGCTGGGGCATGGACACGGTTCTCATTGTGAGGAACGGCAAAACAAGGGCAACAAGTATGCGCCGTCCTCCGGCGTCCCTGCCGTCTTGTTCTTAATCCTCTGCTCACGAGTGGATCAAATGATTGTTTAATCAAGATTTAACTGTTTTAATATTTTAATTTTTTATTGAAGCATTGATTTGAATACATCCTTTAGAAGGAACATTTCATGTGTAACTGTAATGTAAGATTGCTTTTCTTGATGGGCAATTGTCAACCTTTTCTTGGCTATTAATTATAAAGGAATTTCTTGCATAAAGCCTCTTTATTTCCTTTTACACTCCATGTCGGTGTTTAAATTTATGCTCCAATGAAATCATTATTAGAATATGAAAAAAAACTATGGAAAATTTCACCGGAGATTTCTAATGAAAATACAAACAAAATAATTTCATTATAATAACTAAAATTATAATGAAATTGTAAATAAAATAAAAATTCTAACAGCAATTTAAAACATCAATAATGGTGATGAACTTGCCAACAAAATATTAAAACTTGACGGCTCTTCTTCTCCATACCATTTCTTCTTCTTTTTCAAAGCAATAACTCCTCTCTCCCATTTAATTAGCAAATTTGGCCACCCCCTTCACAAATTCAGCCACCCATCCTGTTGGCATCGAACTTCTCTCTCTCAGTTCCATTTACGGTCAATCTCCACTCCACCAAATAAGCAAACCCATATTTTTTTTTTAAGCTATTTATATTTTAAGTGAATTCATTGAGATTCATTTGTAGTATTTGTTGTTTGCTTGTCAATCTAAGTGTTTTAAAGATTTTTCCTAGATAATTTTTCCAATGAATTTGAAGTTGATTATAATAACGTGTAGATTTTTCCTAAATAATATATTGACATACCGAAGTAGATGAAGATGGTAAAATCAACCATCTTTTTTCTTTAATTCAACAAAGGAAAAGAAGGCGAATATAATGATGATGTATAATGCAATTTTATCAACGATGCCATCAACGATATTTGGTTTATGGCCGACAATGTCAGCTATGGATTTTTCAATAGATATAAACAGGTCGCTATTTTTTTAGCGTGAAGATTCCTTGGATGATTTCTTCTGTACAATAAGTTATCAATGGAATATTGCATACACGAAATCCACGATGAGGGTTTCATTAACGACACTATTCCTTTAATAATATTAAGAGAGGCTGCCAAACATCTAATATAAACATGGATGGAATATTCTGTAGGCTCTAGCAATTTTCTGGTGCTGAATTACAATGATTATAAACAATAAATTGCTGAAATCAGGAGTTTGGCATTAAGAACAAAACAAAATAAGAATTATGCGAGTTTTTTTTTTAAAGCGAGAAACTCATCAAAAATATATTTTGTTGGATTAAATAAACGAGTAAAATCCTCGTTATTTCAGGATCTTATAAAGAATATAACTTATAATTCAAATTTAAGATTTGTTATTCAAATCAAAAGCTATTTGCCCTTGTATTAAAAAAATTTTGATTATATGTGAGATAGTAAATGCAGTAAACAATCAACTCCCGGTTAAGAGATTATTGAAATGATAATCAACCCCAATGCACACAAACAAAACTTGTTTTTGTGACACGTACATGCATGTGAGTGAGAAAGAGGGCGAGTGGGAGCCAATAGGTCCTTGCCATTATTATATTCGGTGTCTATTTTATGTTTGCAAGTTTTCTATGTAAACTTGAAGTTCAATGATCACAATCACCTGTTCCAAGAACCAGGGTAAAGTTTTAATTGCACATATGATTTCAAGATGCGGTGAGATTTCTCTAAAACAGACATGGCTGAATATGATTGGAATGTTTTACACTGTATTTTAAAAATATTTTATATTTTAAATTAAAATTTTTAATGTTTTTAAATCATTTTCATGTGCTGATGTCAAAAAAATTATTTGAATATATTTTTGAATAAAAAATATTTTTAAAAATAACTTTAACTATACTTTCAAACACGTACAACATAAACATAGTCGCAAAGTAACAACATCGTAGAATAACACATGTTCATTCAAATATGCATCGTAGAGAGTGGAAAGAAAAGTGGTGGAGGTGTTCGTGGGATTTGTAGGATGTGATGGGGATTGTTTTATCTATCTATCTATATCTATATCTATATCTATACACATCCGAAAAAACTAGAAATAAAAAATATATTTAATATTTATTAATATATTATCATTTGGTATTTGTTCAACTTCAAATACAGTACGAAGATCATTACTTGTGAAAAAAAAGAGAGATTCACAATGTCTTAACCAAAAAAGATAATCAACGAATTACAAGAGAAAACTATAAGTCCAAATCTTGTTTAGCATCATTTGAAACCAAATTAAATCTTTTTAACCAGATGCTTTTACTTTAAGCTGTATAAAATGGAAACATATAAAAAGAAATGGCTTGAAGATGTGAAAATATTGTTTTTAAGATGTTTATTTATCAAACACAAAGACAACATTTTCATGATACAACTAAACCCTCCATACCTTTGAAAGATTATGAAGAAGAAACAAATAAAAGAGAATATAAGATGGAATCACCGAAGATATATTCTGATAGAATCATCGGTGGAATGTTAATGATAGAATCACCGATGATATATTTTAGTAGAATCGCTGCAGAATCCCCAGTCAAGAACATGGAACATCAAAAGAGTTAAATCCCTCCAGAGACGCCTATGTCGACATTTTGGTTTCCAGCAGAAAACAAACTTTCACGTCTTAGTTTGTATAAAACCTTGGAGATAGCCTTATGTTTCAGAGTTAATCATAAGCCACAGACATTTCAAGAGAAGACCCCATGATTTCTGAAAATCAAAACTTGCACTCCATGTTTTCCGCATATTCAAAAGATTCATGTCGCCTGTATATGTGCGGTGTAGAGTTATGGAGCAACTCGAAGCTGTCCATATTGGCAGCAGCAATGAAATCATTCCTATCCACTTCAGATTTCACAGTCACATCAGCTGGTGCAGACTCTAGCTCATCTGACTCATCACCGTCTTCTTGGTTGAGCAAGAGCGTGAAGGTCTCCAGGTTAATTATATGAGATAGACGCACCATCTGGATAATGAAAGGAGTCTATTTCCATGACCTTGACACAATAATCATCTCCATACAAATTAACCACACCTTAAATCGTAAATTTCCAGCTGCTAACAATGTTATCAAACTCACATTTCAATTTGTAAAATCATACAAATTAAAACTATAAAACTGGTAAAATTAGATTAAAAAATCAAATTTCATTAAAATTGATCCAAACTCCATAAAATCGGATAAAATAGTAAAATCAGACTGGATCTATCTCTTAATTTTAAGATTCTATAAAAATCCCACGTGCACTGTGCATAGTGCTTTCATATCCTATCCTCTCTTCTGAGTCTCATTCTCAACAAATCTTTCTCCCTGTCTCTCTCCATAATAATCTAACCAGGCTACAATCTTCTGGGTATTTTAGCAAGAAGTTCAAGACGAACCCTCAAAACTCAGACACTTCGTCAGTGGGTTTGCCTTCGTCTTTCCCTTTTTTACTGTATCGAGGGAAGCTTACAAGAATTGAGGTACAAGTATTTGGTTCCATGATGACCACAAGCTAGTAACAATTTCACAAAATTTTCCAGGAGTGTGGTCGTGCTGGCTGGCAGAGATGGTCAACGCTCATCCTGTGTGCTGTACTACAGTTACAGTGACTTTTGAAAAGATGGAATAAGAGTGTATATTGATTGAATGAATATTACAGAAATTGAGTCCAGTATTTGTACATCAAGATATTCCTACAATTCAGGAATATAGCTACATTATAGGGAAAGATAAAGACTAATATAGAAAGATAATATTTGTTAATTATCTACTTCCATATACATGTGATATTGTATTTCAATTTGCTAATACTCCCCCTCAAGTTGGAGAGTGAATGTCTTGGACTCCCAACTTGCGGATCATGGGGACGAAATCTTCCTTGCCCAAAGGCTTGGTCAAGATGTCAGCGAGTTGGTGCGCAGAACTCACATACTTCGTAATCACTGAACCATCTCGAATTTTGTCTCTGATATAATGACAATCCATCTCAATGTGTCTGGTCCGCTCATGGAAAACTGGGTTAGCCGCAATATATAAGGCAGCCTTGTTGTCGCAAAACAGTATAGCTGATTCATGATGTACCAATCCCAAATCTTTTAACAAACAACGCAGCCACGTCAACTCGCAACAAGCTCCCGTCATTGCACGATATTCTGCCTCGGCAGACGAGAGGGAAACAGTCTTTTGTCGTTTCGATCTCCAAGATATCAATGACGGTCCAATGAAAACACAATAACCTGTGGTTGATCTCCTGGTAAGCGGACAACCTGCCCAATCTGAATCACAATAAGCCCTCAATCTGAAGTCACTCTTAGAAGAGAAAAATAAACCTTGCCCCGGTGCACTTTTCAAATATCGGACAACCCGAAGAGCAACCTCCATATGAGACTTTCGGGGCTGATGCATAAACCAACTTAAGACATGCACTGCATAAGTAATATCCGGCCTTGGCACTGTCAGATAAATTAATCTACCAACCAATCTTCTATACTTGCATGGTTCTTTCAACAGATCACCCTTGTCAGCCAATTTCAGACCTCTTTCCATTGGGGTGTTAATCGAAGCCACTCCTAACAGACCCATGTCCTCAATAATCTCTAGGGCATATTTTTGTTGAGAAATAAAAATCCCTCTTTCAGAAGCAGAAATTTCAATGCCTAGGAAATATTTCAAGTTTCCAAGATCTTTGATTTTAAACTGACTATGCAAGAACTTCTTAGTGGCAACAATACTTGCATGATTATTTCCAGTAATTAAAATGTCATCGACATATATTAAAAGAGCAGTAAAGTGCTTGCCTTGTGTTTTGGTGAACAGAGAGTAATCGGCCCGAGACTGAACAAAACCAGCAGAACACATAGCTTCTGAAAATTTATCAAACCATTGGCGAGATGCCTGTTTTAAACCATACAGCAACTTATGCAAACGACATACCAGATTGCTCTCCCCCTGTCGCTGTAGCCCAGGTGGCGGGGACATATAAATTTCCTCTGCCAAATCACCGTGAAGGAAGGCGTTGTTGACATCCAGTTGGTGCAAATTCCATCCCCGGGCTGCAGCCAAAGCAAGCAAACATCTTACTGAAATGATCTTGGCAGTAGGTGAAAATGTATCTTGGTAATCGATGCCCTCTAGCTGAGTAAACCCCTTTGCGACCAGTCATGCTTTGTGTCTCTCAACCGACCCATCGGAACGTAGTTTCAGTTTGTACACCCATCGGCATCCAATTGGGATTTTACCAGGTGGAAGGGAGGTAAGTGTCCAGGTGCCATTTTCTTGAAGGGCTTGTAATTCTGAGTCCATTGCAGCCTGCCACTCAGGATGAAGAATAGCTTCTGAATAAGACTTGGGTTCGGTCAGTAGTGTGAGCTGAGCAACAAACGACTTGTAGTGAGGCTTATATCTGTGATATGAAATGTGATTAGATAGTGGATGACGAGTACCTTTCGTTGGACCAGGCAGCAAGGAGAACGGTTGATATGAGTAAACATTGTTGCAGACGAAGTCTTTGAGGGTGATCGGCAGACTTGTGGGACGAGTGGAACGGCGAAGGGGAATTGGGTCAGGAGTTTGTGTTGTCTATGAAGTGGGGTTTGGCATAGGGAGTGGAGGTGAAAGGGATGAATGTGCAGGTGTGGTTGAATTGGGTGGATTTGGAGTTGTGGAGTCTGGTGATGAAGCCGAGGTAGAAGAAGAAGGAGGTGTGGAATTTGGTAAAGTTAGGCTGTGTAGTGGAGAAATATTTTGGGCTGGGCTATGAGTAACGGGCCATGGGATGTCACGGGCTACAATGGGTAGTGGACCGTGGTCAAGTGCTGGTGAAGAGGTGGGTGTTGGGCCAGTGTCAAGTGGGGGAAAATTTATTGGGCTGTGGTCATGTGTGGGCTTGTTTAAACCATAAGGGAAGGAATTTTCATGAAATCTGACATCTCGACTAGTAAAATTTTTTTTTGTATTTAAATCAAATAATTTGTATGCTTTTTGTCCGATAGGGTAACCAATAAAAATCGAAGGAATTGAACGTTGGTCAAATTTGTGCGAAATATGGACATTGGTAGCATAGGTTAGACAACCAAAAACACGGAGATGAGAATAAGAGGGGAGTTTCGAGTAGAGGAGTTCAAAAGGGTTTTGAAAGAAAGAACTGGAGATGGTAACCGATTTATTATGTGGACAGCAGTAAGAGCACATTCTCCCCAAAAAAAAGTAGGGAGGTTGGCTTGGAATTTTAAAGCACGAGCCACCTGTAAAATATGGCGATGTTTACGTTCCACAACCCCATTTTGTTGAGGCGTGTAAACGCAAGAATGTTGAAAAACTACCCCATTATCTTGAAAGAAAGGACGTAATGAGGTAAATTCTCCACTGTTGTCACTTCGAAATATTTTTATGTGAGACTCGAATTGGTTTTGAACAAAAGTGAAGAATTGTTTTAAAAGAGATTGTGCTTCATTTTTATGTCGTATTAAAAATATCCAAGTGAAGCGAGAAAAATCATCCACAATGGTAAGAAAATAATGAGCACCAGTAAGAGAAGGGTGACGATAATGACCCCAAATATCACAATGAATGATTTCAAAAGGTTTTATTGAAGAAATTGAACTTGTACTGAAAGGTAAACGACTCTGTTTGGCCAAAGGACAGATATGGCAAGCATTATTTGATCGAATGGAAAAATTTTAAAAATTCTTAGCAATAAAACTTAAACAAGAAGAAGATGCATGGCCTAATCGATGATGCCAGAGATCGGTGGATGAGATGGTAAGGTTGCATGTTGGCTGTTTTGTGGTTTGGATGGTGGGATTTACGGGATTATTCGTCACAAGTGCCGATAGATAATACAGACCGTCTCATTGTTTACCCAAACCAATCATCCTCCTCGTAGCCAGATCCTGCAAAATACACCAATAAGGGAAAAAGGTTATCGAGCAACTCAAGGCTCTCGTCAGACGACTAACTGATATGAGATCAACTTTGAAAGTAGGAACACATAACACATTATGCAGATAAAATACAGAATTCAGAGGCACCGATCCTTTCGCAACAATATCAACTTTATCTCCATTAGGCAACATTACTGATGGCAACGAACAACTTTTATTTTTACTGAAAATTTTTTTAAGTGACGAAGTAATATGGTCTGTCGCCCCGCTATCAATGATCCAATTGCGGGAAGTGATTTTAGACAAACCTGGCTTGGTCACAGCATTAGCTTGAGAAACAGAGTCATCATTCTTACTGACAAGTGATAAAAGTTGTTTCAACTGCTCCTCCGAAATTCCCACAAATTGGCTGCCATCAGCCTTTGAAGAGGAATTTTCGGCCACATTATTCACTGTGGGCCTGGCCCGATTATTGTAACCCCTCTGTCCCGAATTAGGCTTGGCCTTTGGATGGCCCATTGGGTACCCGTGCAGCTCAAAGCACGTCTGGACCCAATGGCCCAATTCACCACAATGTGAACAAAAGGGTCGGCCTTTACCTGCACCGACGCGTCGTCTGTCTGCTTGAGCTCTCTCTCTGTCTTGCCTAAAATTGTCGGGTTGTCTCTCTCTCTCTTGAAATCTTGTGTCCTGAGTACCGTATGATCGGTTGAAGCGGTCGTTCCTGAATGGGTGAGGTCTGCTGCGAACAGCCATGGCTGCACTGCTGCTGGAATCAATTGCAGCGTGAGTGGAGCTCAAGAGGCGTTGTTTCTCCTCCTGAGAAACAGAGGAGTACGCCTGTCGGATTGAAGGAAGGGGATGCATCAGAAGGATTTGTCCTCGAATCGCACTGTAAGATTCGTTCAACCCCATTAAAAATTGCATGAGTTTCTGTTGGTCTTGCTGTGTCCCATGGGCTGTGTTATCATAGGATGCCAGTTCATCCCACAGACCCTTTAATTTGGTGTAATAAGAGGAAACCGAGAGCTATTCTTGTTTGAGATAAGCAATATCTCTTTGTATTTCAAAGATGCGAGGTGCATTGCTTTGGGAGAATCGCTCATTGAGATCTTCCCAAGCTTCATGAGCAGTGGGGTAGTAGATTACGCTGTTGGAGATGTCTGGACTGAGTGCATTGATAATCTATGAATGCACCATGTCGTTACACCGAGACCATGTTGCATATCCTTCGGGATCAGTTTCTTCTGAAGGAATTTTGATTGAGTTGTTGACAAAACCCAATTTGTTTTTGGAATTTAAGGCTAAAGTCATAGCCCTCTTCCAGGTTGAGTAATTGTCTCCGTTGAGAGGTTTGGAGACTAAAATTAGGCCTGGGTGATCAGAATGATGGGTGAAATAAGGGTTTGAAATATTTGCCTTTGAGAGATCTGCAGTAGCAGCATGAACGGCTGCTTGATTTTCCATGCCTGTGTTGATTGCTAGAGTATTCTCTTCTGTGGACATGTTGGCTGGGAAAGAAGACTATGCACTCTTGATGATTTGAATGCAGTGAAGAGTAACGGTGAATCAAGGTGAGTTTAGGATCTTTGATTTTGCTCTGATACCATGAAAAGATGGAATAAGAGTGTATATTGATTGAATGAATATTACAGAAATTGAGTCCAGTATTTGTACATCAAGATATTCCTACAATTCAGGAATATAGCTACATTATAGGGAAAGATAAAGACTAATATAGAAAGATAATATTTGTTAATTATCTACTTCCATATACATGTGATATTGTATTTCAATTTGCTGTACTACAGTTACAGTGACTTTCGCAGGGTTTATGTATCTTCTCATCTTTTGTAGACTCTTTTTTATCCCTTTCTTCCTTTTTGCCATGTATTAATAAATCTAATTTGCTGTGATAGTATATTGGTTTTGGATTTGCAGTTTCAGTTATTGTTATCCAGATGGGGGGCTATATATTTAGTGTTGTTTTTAGGACACTGCTGTTTGTTTTGGTAAATTTGCTTCTCAAAGATAAGCAAACGCATTAATCTGGGAAATTTTGTAGTTTTCACAACACAACCCTGTTATGCACCTGTGACTGTGGAAGTGGCTGGAGTGACTGCACTGTAGAGGGTGTGGTGCAATGGAAAACAGATATGCTATGAAGTGAAAATATGGTTTATGATATCTTTGCCACTCACCTGTTATGTTTTGCTTTAAGAGGGAGATTAGGTGTTCTTAAGATTTTATGAAGATTTGAAAGATTTTTTCTCTGTGAAAAGTCACTCATGGAAGCTAACTATAAATCCATCTTTGTAGCAAGAGTTTCTGTCAGAACTGCTGTGATGCATGTGGTCATACGGCTAACAGGATTGGTACAAGTTCTTTGAGATAGTTTGCACTGCTTGTGATAAATTGTTTACTTATGCCATAAACCCGAGGCTCCTAACTGGGAAACAAGGCTTGAAAGTCTTGTAAATAGAAGGCCACTGACATCAGTTACATGGCCTCTGTAACCGGAGTTTATGAGAAATATATTTGGGTGTTCCCGTGGGCAGAAGTCGAACTGATGCTTATGTTTTTCCTCGAATCCTCCCAACTGATCGACTGTTTTTCCATGGTTTCTTCTTCAGCAGGAAGTGTCGCATGCATTATGGAGGACCTGCTCTCCCTTTTTCCTATTATTTTAGGTTCTTTTACTGGTTTTCTCTATTTTTAAAGCACCAATAAACTGCAAATCCAGCACCAATAAACTATTACAGGGTTCATGTATTCCTGCTTCAGGCCAGTTATTCTGAAAATGATGTCGATTGCAGACGTCTCTTACAGCTTCTGCATTTTGGAGAAAAGTTCGATTCTGGAAACTGTGGGAATAAATGTAATAATTGTTCGAAGATCAAAACTTAGTAGAGAAGTGTTGGGAGAAACAACAATACTCAACACTCCCTCTTTGTGTGAATCTATAGGAAACTATCAAATAGAGCAATATATATGCGGAAAATATATATCCAAACACCACAAGTACAAGACACGCAATTTTTACATGAAAAACCTTCTCAATGTGAGAAGGAAAAACCACGGGACCGTAGTCCACTCAAACACTTCCACTATTAATAGTAATAGGAATACACAAGTCTTCTCTAGTCTCAACTAAAGGCATACAAACTGAAACTATCTTCAAGAAATACAATTTCTTGGCACAAATCAACCAATACAAGAATTCAAGGAATATCTCACCAAAAACAGAGGCTATTGTTCACGGGCTGAAAACCATATGAAAAGAGCTCAGAATCCAATCTCCACCGTTCACAATGAAGATTCACATGTCATGAACATCCCTGTGAAGTTGCAGCTCAATCGGACCATAAAAACTTGTCGATCAGACTACTTGATCATAACTGGACAGAATAATCCGAGAACACTCTTTTCTCTCTATTTTGGCAACTCACTTGTTTTCTTGTGTCAATCTCTCTATCATTTTTTTCAGCAGCCACCAAAAGGGGTGGGGACATAAAACCCTACTTTTCTAAATGGATCCTTTGATGTGGGCTAGATCCACATAAGATTTTGAGTCATCCTCTACATAGGAGGGAAACCCAAACCCAATAAGAAGGATGTAACTGAGAGCGCACACCAACTGGTAAGCTTCTTACAGCTTCATCATTCCCCTCTTGCTTTTTACTTCTTTGTTTGTTCCTTTTTTATGTTTCGTTTTGATCATATTTTTTTATCCCCATTTATGTTTTTTTCTCCAGCCCTATTAGACCTTTTTAAGAGTATTGTTGTTGGTTTTTCCTACTTTGATTGTATGTGCCGATGGTTTAGAGTTCCTTGCTTTTGATGAGCTTCAGAAGCTTTGTTCTGTTCTGCCTTCGATATAATTGTGTATGAAACTTAAGTTTTATGGCTATTATTATATTATATTATATTTGAAAATATTTTATTTATAATTTTATGATTTTTTTTATCAAAATGATTTTTACTTGTAATTTTATAATTTTTATATAAAAATATTTTTTAAAAATTTTATAATTTTATAATCCAAGTTTATATAACATTTACATGTTATGTCAAAAAAGTGAATTTGACAACATTGTTTCAAGACCAAATGGTAATCCTTGTAAGAGTAACGATGATGACAAAGAAAACAGATGCTATAAATATTATTTTAATATATTTTTAAATAAAAAATATTTTTAAAAATAATTTTAATTATACTTCCAAATAAATATGATGTGGGTTAGCAATACAGACCAAGCCAATTTTATGGTAGTATACGTAAAAAGTCTGACATGGTGCCTTTTTTTTTAGTCGAGAGATTTATAAGAAAAAGATTATGATTTTTGTAATCTTGAGTTTGAGTTGATGTTCAACTCTCAATTAGTTATGTTTAACAAAAATACAAGTGTAATTGGAATTTCTGGTCATTTTTTATGGAGTTTATCCAATAAAATCTTATGATGTTCAAATGAAAACTATATAATATTGATTATTTAATGAAATTTATTTTATAGAAATATATAGTTTTCAAGGATATGACATAATAACAGAGGATTTGTGATTTGAATAGCAGGTCTCAAGTTTGATTTAAAACGTGAATTCTTTATAAAAACTTGGGACAACTATAGTTTACTCGCTCATCTAGATTTACAAAATACGTTCTTCAAGGGATAAGATTTTTTCATATAAAAAAAATAGATATAAACCGTCAAGCTAAAAAATTAGATATCGATATTCTTTTTATTTTTAATGGTTTGTGAGATTTATTCTCTTATCTATTTAAATTTATCTCAATCTTCAAAGTATGTCGCATTGAGTAAGTGCTATTATAGTTTGATCACCATAAGATTTTTTTTTTCATAACATAGCATAAATATGTGTCATTTTTTTTTATTTCAATTAGTGTTACACGTTACAAGAATTTTAATATATCTCCGAGTATTATAAAGTTGTCACTCACACATGTGCCTTGACAATTTTAGATTAATGCTCACAAAAAATTGGATTCTCTCTCTTTCTAAATCTTTTTTTTTTTCAAGAAAAATATATTTCTGGAATATATACTTTGGAGGTCCAGTTAAGTAAATAAAATCTTAATTATCTTAGATTCTTATAAAAAAATACATATTCTAATTTGAACTCAAAATTTACTATATAAATCTCAAATTTTTTAGCATCACGCCGTATCACCTCGGACTCTCTAAATCGTTATCAGACACTGTAAGACGCCATATCATGTTATAATATTTTTATTTTTGTCTCTCCGATGCCCTAAAACTTGAACATTATCTTGGCACGATGCATATCGTGCTCATTTGTTTATTAAAATATATTTATATTAAAAGATTAAATCAACAGCATCTATGCATGTGGAACTGCATGATGAAATCTGAACACGATCTTCCCTTTTGAGTCATGTCATCATCTGCTAAAAAAAGAAAAAGATAATGATAAGATGATATAAGAACTCATAGATATCTGCGTTTTAGGCCCCGTTTGACATTGCAATTCAATCTGTTTTTTGCTGCTTTTTGTTTTTTTTTTTTTCATTTTTAAAACCGGCGGTTTAGTATTTTTAGATCATTTTGATGTGATGATGTCAAAAATAATTTTTAAAAAATAAAAAAAACATCATTTTGATGCATTTCGGCATGAAAAGCACTTTGAAAAGCAAAAGCAACCACACTCCCAAACACCCCCTTAATTTATGAGTCAATGACGGTCTAGATTATTTATTATTAATTGAATTCTTAACTAAAAAGCTGAATAAGAATTAGAGAATTACCGAAGGACCCTTACACGGCACAAGATCCCTTACATCCAACAATGACTATTCCGTTTTGGTTAGTATTATATTTTTTTCAATTCAAATAAAATATTTTTGTTTTGAAATATTTCAGCACGTTGTTTCGAGGTTATAATATATATAAATTAAAAAAAATTATTTCAAATTCAAAAATAAAATTTATTTAGAATTATACAATTTAATAAAAAAAAGACATAATAAAATGATTTTTCTGAACAAAATTATGAACATATATAATATTACGATAATGTAATCATCAATCTTGCAAGGTCATTACATTCTTTGATTGTTTTGAAATTTTAATATTATATATAAATATGTCAAGAGACTCCTCAGAAAATTTCATCTCAATCTAACAGTCAAATTAAGAGATATAATTGATATTGAAAAATTATTTATTATATAAAAAAATACTATTTGGCCAAAATAGAATAGGCGAAAAGAAACCGAAATATTTCGGCCGAAATTTAGGCCGAATTTCTAGAACGAGCCAAAATTTTAAGCGAGGTAAAAACTGCATTGTTTTATCCTTTTTTTTTTTTAACTAGAACGAAACATTTCGGCCGTTTTTGTCGAAACAAAAATGAAATTAACAACACCGCTTACATCTTGCATGGAGTCAAAAAAATTTTACAAGCCATTTAACAAATGCTAGATCCCTTACCTTCTATTGTTTTGTTTTTTTTTTTCTTTATATGAGGAAACCTCATTTCCCAGCAAATATATTTTATGAATCCAAGTGAGCAAGTAAAATCCTGATTATTTCAAGCTCTTATAAAAGATGTATGTCTTGATTTGAATTCGAGACCTACTATACAAATCACAAACCATCTGTCATCGACTAACTTAGCTTCTATCATTGGATAACTCTATATAAGCAAAGGGAGATCCTATTGCATTATCAACAACCAAAAAGAATAAAGACGAGGGTATAAAAAAAAGAAAAAAGAAAAGGAAACATAAGTGGAGATTTGTGCATGATTGTTGGATTCATGAGCGCTTTGAAAAATGTTTTTCGACCATCTCTACAAAGTCTCCATTTATCTCCATTTTGTACCACTCACAACAACTCTAACTGAGTAGACAAATAGAGAGATAAAAGGAAAATTTGTGTACTTTTTAGTTTTTTATCAATTATCATTGTCTTCAACGGAATAACTATTTTGACTGACAAAATGATTATTTCGTTGTTGAGTAGCTAAATATAGTTGGGAAAATATCAAAAGGCAAAGTACATGTTACTGTTGCAATATTTTTTTTCTTTGTAATTAAAACACACAAAGCATGCATTTTCGTTCACAATTGAAACTAAAGTCATCGAAGAACACAAATTTCTATCAACGAGCGATTTGGCGAATTTTCAGTTTGAAGGAGAACAAAAGCCGAACAACCAATGATCTAATTTTATGTTAAAAGGTTAGCTTTCCAAACCGTTTCTGTTTTGTTTTTCTTGTGTATCTACGAACCCAAATAGAGATGAGTGTGGATATATTTGTGATTAGTGCCATGGGGTTTCTTTTTAGACTAATTATTTGTTCAATGAATTGCAAGTGCTATTCTTGACTTTGTTTATTTTCTCATGTTTTTTTTTTATTTTTTATAAAAGAAATCAATTTATTGTAATAATCAGTCTGTTCATATTCTACAAATCACTAATTTGCCGGCGATTTTCATTTGGATCAACGTTTCCATATCCAACACATAAAAGTCATAATTTGAATAAAAAAAAAAGCCCCTCTAGTCATAGGTTCGTAACTTGGTGGTAAAAATTTTGAGATGTATTTTCAAGTTTTGAGTTCGAGTTCAAATATATTCATCTTATAAGAGTCTAAAATAACTGAAGTTTTATTAACTTAACTTAGGTCCATAAAGAATGTCTAAAGAAAGGCAAGGTTCACTCAAAAAAAAAAAACACCTCCAAAAGGTAATATAAAATACTCTCTTGAATTAAAATAAAAATAAAAAATCATGTGCAATGTACTCGTTTGGAAACTTAACAAGGTTGGAATCCTCACATTATTGTCATCCCCAATTTAAATTCTGCGAAGAAAAACAGCTGTGGAAAAGTCAAGCAATTGCAAGGACATGACAGAACTCTTGAAAGTGTAATGCAGTAGGTTCAGATGTGCTCCTAAGAGATTGGAATCATCTGTCGCATAAGCCTGCATCGTCAATATTAATAACATTTGTAGGCACCTCCAAACTTCTGATGTAGCTAGATTTCTAGGATAATAAAAATTAAAGAAAATTCTCTTCCTGTTTTTCCACCAACAATTAAAATATGCCAGCCTAGCTCGCCAAGGTGTGGACAACACCAAGGACAAGGGGGGCACTGTGCACTGTTCATCATCTTATATGTTATTATGGATAGCACATTCAGGATGTGAAGAGCATACACTAGACGTACCTCATCTGGGAGCCATCATCTACCATAGCCATAAAAAATGTCGTGACAGAACATTAACGATACAAATTCGTCATGCACCGAGTAGACAAAGAATTCCTTTTTTTCCTAGTAATTATTTGAAAGTATAGGTGCGGTGGTTTTTTAAAATATTTTTTTATTTATTTTTAATTTTTTTTTAGAAATATGTTAAAATTATATTTTTTTATTTTTAAAAAATTATTTTTGATATCAGCATATAAAAATGATCTAAAACACTCTAAGTAACCTTCAAATCTAAAACAAAATCAAAGTAAAATGTTAAAAAAAACCTTTCAAGAGAGAGTTATGTTGATTTTGTCTTTAAGAGCAAGAAAGGAATTGTGTTGTTTTGAAAAAAAAGAAAAGAAAGATCAAAGTGCCCCTAAGTAATAGACATTATATTAATTTTTTATGATTAAATTAGTTATTTTATTGTGTTAAAAATTGAAATAACCAATCTAACCTGATTAAGTTTTAAAGACAATTTATCATGGTGAAAATACCAACTTACCCCAAATACCTAGTTCAATTTATCATGGTGAATATTTTGATCATTTTCATAGTTATTTACACTTTCTGATTTCTTGTGGAATTTTTTTAATTAATTATTTTTTGTGTTTTTAGATTATTTTTATGTGTTAATATAAAAAAATAAAAAAAATATCATTTTAATATATTTTTGAATAAAAAATATTTTCAAAAGTAATCTCAACCACATTTTTTTTTGGATTCGAGGAAACCGCACCCAAAAAAAATATAATTTGTGGGTCTAGATGAGTGAATAAAACCTCGGTTGTCCCAGGTTCTTACAAGAAATACACGTCCTGATTCAAACTCGAGACCTGCTATGTAAATCTTAAACCCTTTACTATTGTATTTTTTTGGACTAATCATCGAAAGGTTATGTGAAAAATGCTAAAATCCTCTGTAAATTTTCAGTCGTTGATTCTGTGAACAATGCCAAAATCCTCTGTAAATTTTCAACGCAATAGGTGTGAAACTCTCAATGAAAAAGCCGATGGAATAGACCGATCCATCACTGATTCCGTTGATATTCTTACTACAAATCTTAAAGTTAGAATCGAATATTTATCAATTGGATGCATTCGGAAACCAATGTAAAAAATTTATGCTGTTTTTAAAATTATTTTTTATTCATAAATATATTAAAATATTTTTTTATTTTTTAAAAAATACGTTAATATATAAAAATAATATAAAAATACATAAAATTTTCAATTCAAAATAAAAATTATTTTTAAAACACAATACTGTACATGTATCAAATAAAGCTGTTCGAGCACAAACAAAGAGATTGCTTCCAATAGATGATGGTGAGCTATACCGACACCCTTACCGACTACACTTAACTATCCATCTTTCTCCTTGATGAGATTTAAAAATATTTTTGATTTTTTTTTTGTTTTGTATTATTTTTTAGTGTTATTAAATTAATTTATATATTGATATTAAAAATATATTTTTTTATTTTTTTAAAATACTATTTTAATCCTAGCTAGATAAAGATTTAGTCAAAGGGAGCAACTGTGTTTGGGTGAAGAAAATGTTTGCCAGCCTACGACCTGGACCAAATTTAGAGTAAATGCAACTTCTGACAACTTTGTTTGTTTGTTTGTAAGAACTGATATGAACAATTCATTTTGTCCACTAAAATTCATCCAATTAAGTTGACCACCCATCACAGTGGTAGAACAACTTGATTCTGAGTTCTCAGGCATTTGTTCTTGTAGAGAATCCATGCTGATGCATTCTTGTTTTTCGAAAATTCATAAACATTGATTATTAGATATAGATATTGCAAGTCATTTTCTTTATGTAAGATAACATTAATGCAACTATCAACTTCAAATTCAATTTTGTTTTATTAAAATAAATTCACAATCCAATAAGTAATTATGAATTCCATACCAATTCCTCTTTTTTTTTTGGGTCAAAATGTTGACTAAACATTAAAATTAACAAGATATAATTGATACTAAACTAGTTGGTCATCATTTGTTCAACTTAAACTTATCTAAATTAAGTTAATATATTTGAGTTATAATCAATTTTATAATTTTTTCTCTCTAAATTATTAATTTAATTATAAAATTGATAAGAAAGAGAGGGCACTTGACATTGCTAATAGATAATTATACATATAAATGGTGTGGGGAAAGTATTATAGTTCCTCACACATTTCATTGTGAATTGCTATAATGTTTCCCTTTATATTTTTTTTAATTAGGCTCCTTTTTTCTTGGTTTTTCTTATAATCAGAATGTCCGGGTTAGCTTAAGTGAACCATATTTAATCACTGAATCCATATATATATATATATATATATATATATATATATATTTTCTCTTTTTTTCTATTTGTATATTTTTTTATTTTTTTTTAGATATAGATTATGTTGGAGGTGTTAAGGAACCATCTTACCTAAAAGCTTAAGTTTGTAAGTGAGATTCCAGAATATGATTTATATTATTCTCTAATAGACTCCATCAAGTGAAAGCCCTTTAGGCTTGAAACTTGCACATGCCCATATTATTTTGTGCTTGATTTTTATCAAATAAAATGGGGGTGGTGAGATTCGAACTCCTGACCGTTAGGTCAACAAGGCTCTAATATTATATCAAGGAACCATCTCACCTAAAAACTTTAAAGAATCATCTCACATAAAAATTTAAATTTATAAGTGAGGTCTCAGAATATAATTTATATTATTCTCTAACAAAAGATTTAGATGGCAAAATTTGCTAGAAAATGTAAATGGAGGAGCAGTAGCTTTTTTGACTGAAGGTTGAAGTAGAAAGTGGGGGGAAGCGGAGAACTTTTAGATTTTAATTAATTTCAAATGTCGATAGAATCATCAACAAGATTTTTATTGATTTGTTTTATTTTATTGCAATTTTCATTGAAAATTGTGGAACGAAAATATTTCATTGTTGTTTGTTAATTCTCTGATAATGTTCATTAGGGTTTACGTCCTATAAATATAATGTTTTTTTTTTTTTTTTTTATCAAAACCTAATTTTAATTTTCAATTTAAATAAAATGATTAAAAATCTTATACACATTTTTTTAAGGTGACTTGAAGAATGAAATAATTGTGCCAACCACAAAAATAAGAAGAAAAAAAAACTTATCCACAGACGAGTATTTTCTCATATTTTTTTTTATAAAAGAAATCAATTTATTGTAATAATTAGTGTGTTCATATTCTACAAATCACGCCTTTGTCGGTGATTTTCATTTGGATCAACGTTTCCACATCCAACATACAAAAGTCGTAATTTGAATTAAAAAAAAAAAACACTCCTCTAGTCATAGGTTCGTAATTTGATGATACAAATTTTAAGATATATTTTATAAGTTTTGAATTAGAGTTAAAATATATTTATTTTTTAAGAGTATGGAATAATTAGAAGTTCACTTAATCCAAGTCCATCAAACATATTTAAAGAAAGGTGAATTTTATTCAAATAAAAAAACACCACCAAAAGTTAATATAAAATACTCTCTTAAATTAAAATAAAAAATAAAAAATCGTGTGCAACATGCTCGTTTGGAAACATAACAAGGTTGGAATCCTCACATTATTGTACCTTCTTTTTGTATTCTGTTAATTTAAAAGGATGTCATCCCCAAATTCTATTAAAAAAATACTCATCTACTATGCACGTGACCAATAATTTAAGATGAAACTTGAGAGATTTCCCTCGATCAAACACAACAAATTGCAATATAATTCATAATAAAACATCACAATAATTTATAATATTTTCAAACCCTTTAGAAGTTGATTCGAGTTAATGAAAAGAATTAAATTAAAATAGAGTAAATAATATTCTTCTTCTTTTTTATTGGAAGCATTATATTATTATTACCACTTTTGCGTGCGTGTTTTGCGGGGGATGGGGGCGGCTGGGGCGAGGATTGTGGATTTCACGTTTAAGACATGGTAAAGTTGGGCTGCACATCATGTTTAACTAGCCGAAGCATGTTCTTTCCGGAGAAAAACCAGCTAGGGTGAGGACGCAGGGGCACCCCTTTCCCAAAGGTGGTGGCCTTCGAAGGTTCATCGTTTTGAAAATTTAATCATAATGTAAGTAAAAAACAAAGAAAAAAACAGCGAAACCATTGAACATAGCGCCTACAGTTTCATTTAAAATTTGGCGAGGCACCTACCCTCCCAACTGGGTTCAATTCCCATGGTGGGGTTCATGCGTGTTTTGACAAATCCGTTAGTTTATCCAAGTTAATCTCCCTTTTTCTCCATGTGTTTTTGTAAGGTCTTTCGTTGAAAGTTCAAATTTACTGATATCTTGACATGGTAAACTAATCATCTCAGGGCTAGCACCAGGGACCGATTTCTAATATAAATAGCCAAGGACACAAGCTAATATGATCATCACAAAACGAGACGAACGATCTGAGGAACAACAGCATTGATTATAAACAGACAGACGTTGAGAGAATTTGATAATAGATTGTTACGAGAGCAGTGCTAGGAAATGGGGATATGCAGACTGGGTTTTCTCGTAGGGCTCTTATGGTTTATGGTCATCGATAGGCAGATCCTTTGCATGGCCGATACTCATCACTATAATTTTGTTGTAAGCCTTCACTTCTTTATGCTTCCATGCTGCTTCTTCTTCCTCTTCTTCTTTAAGCTATACTTGACCTAATCCATTTGTTAACTGAGTTTACGTTATGCACTCTGCTAATTCAAAAATCCCATTAACTGTTTCAGCTAAACGCTAAAAATATTGATTTGTTCTCTTCAAATGATATTAATAGCTTTTTTTATTCTTTTAATTGCAGCTACAACAAGCCCAGTTTACAAGATTGTGCGAAACAAAAACTATGCTTACTATGAATGGTAGTTTTCCAGGGCCAACAATACATGCTCGTAGAGGAGATACAATTTATGTCAATGTGCACAATGAAGGAGAGTACGGTGTCACCATTCACTGGTAATCTTTTTTTATTTAGATAAAAAAAAATACTTTAATTTGTAGACCTTGGCGTACATTTCATTAAATCAACAATTTTCTAGATATGAAGGTCCAAGCGAACCTAACATTTGTTTTAATATTCTTATATTTCAGGCATGGAGTGAAGCAACCAAGGAATCCATGGTCTGATGGTCCCGAAAATATCACACAGTGCCCCATTCAGCCGGGAAAAAACTTCACATACGAGGTCATATTATCTAATGAGGAAGGCACTCTATGGTGGCATGCACATAGCGACTGGAGTCGAGCCACAGTCCATGGTGCCATTGTCATAGCGCCGGCTCTTGGAACCACTTATCCGTTTCCTGCCCCTGATGCAGAAGAAACAATTATCATCGGTAGGCAACGAGTTCCATCATGAATTATTATTTGTTCAAGAAAGAGATTTTCCGATCAACTATCTCAGATTTCCTTTCTAAACTTTACATTTAACTTTTCTATTTTTTTTTTTTAAATTTGGTTTGCAGGATCTTGGTTTAAGGGTGATTTGAAGGCAATAATTGACGAAGCTCTTGCAACTGGTGAGCCACCTGAAAAATCCAATAGTCTTACCATCAATGGTCAGCCAGGAGATCAATTACCATGCTCCGCAGGTAAGCCATGCATGCCGTAACTATGTGAATAATTTGAAGATAATTGGGAAAACTCAATTATTAATAGTTACTCATGTTTTTCATATCTGGTGCAGAAAACACGTACCGTTACCGGGTCAATTATGGCAAGACTTACCTTCTGCGAGTAATAAACGCCGTGATGAACGAAGAACAATTCTTTGGAATTGCGGGACATAGCCTCACAGTTGTTGGACAAGATGCGGCATACATTAAACCTATAACCACCAACTACATAATGATTACACCAGGTCAAACAATGGACATTTTGGTCTCAGCAAATCAGACTCCAAGCTATTACTACATTGCTTCGAGCTCTTTTTCTGATGGTCCTAATGTTACATTTGATAACACCACGACTACAGCTATTCTCCAGTATAATGGCAATTATACCACCCCTTCAGCTATTCCACTCCCACCCCTACCACGATTTAATGATTCTGCAGCTGCAGAGAGCTACACTGGTCGTGTCAGGAGTTTAGCTAGCGAAAACCACCCTATTAATGTCCCTCAATCAATTAACCGACGTCTTTACATTGCAATTGCTTTGAATTTTTTGCCTTGCACCGCGGCAACATGTGCAAACAGTACTCGGGTAGCTGCAAGCATGAACAATGTTAGTTTTGAGGCTAAGCCAATTGATATACTGCAAGCTTACTACAGAAGTATTGATGGTGTTTTCGACAGAGATTTCCCAAGTGAGCCACCGAAGTATTACAACTTCACTGGAAATATGACGAGCATTGATGTCACTACAGCCACCGGAACAAAGGTGAAGATGTTGAATTATGGAGAATCTGTCGAGATAGTCTTTCAAGGGACTAATTTACTAGCCGAAATGAACCATCCTATCCATCTCCATGGATTTAGTTTCTACTTGGTTGGCACAGGAAAAGGTAATTTCAACAATGTTACTGATCCCAAGTCTTACAATTTGATTGATCCACCAGAAATCAACACTGTTGCTCTTCCTAAGAGTGGGTGGGCTGCCATCAGATTTATTGCCGACAATCCTGGTAAGTCCTCTGAAAGATATCTCTTGCTAAGATATCAAGTTTTCTAGTCCACATATAGTTTAACACTGGAGTCAAATCGAATATTTTAAGCACATAATGTTGTATAGCGATGTTAAATCTGCTTCCAATTTTTCAGGGGTCTGGTTCATCCATTGTCACCTGGAGAGGCACTCAAGCTGGGGCATGGACACGGTTCTCATTGTGAAGAACGGCACAACAACGGCAACAAGCATGCGCCCTCCTCCGGCGTCCCTGCCGTCTTGCTCTTAATCCTCTGATCACGAGTGGATCAAATGATTGCTTAATCAAGATTTAACTGTTTGAATATTTTATGGCAGCATTTGGTCAGTGATTTGAATAAAATCCTTTAGAAGGAACATTTCATGTGTAACTGTAATGCAAGCTTGTTTTTCTTGAAGGGCAATTGTCAACCTTTTGTTGGCTATTAATTATAAGGGAATTGATTGAATAAAGCTGCTTTATTTCCTTTTACATTCCATGTCGGTATTGAAATTTATGCTCCAGTGAAATCATTATTAGAAAATTGAAAAAAAACTATGGAAAATTTCTAATGAAAATACAAACAAAATAATTTCATTATAATGACTAAAATTATGATGAAATTGAAAAAAATAAAGAATAAAATAAAAACTCTAACAACAACTTAAAATATCAATAGAGTGGATGAAATTACCAACAAAAATTTCGTTAATAATTTAAAATGAATTAAAACTTGACGGTTCTTCTTCTCCCTACCATTTTTTCTTCTTTTTCAAAACAATAACTCCTCTCTCCCATTTAATTAGCAAATTTGGTTTCCCCCTTCACAAATTCAGCCACCCAAATCGAACTTCTCTCTCTTATTCATCACGACTAATTGTTAGATTCTATTTTTTTATTTTGTTGATAATTAGGGTGTCCGAGCAAGCTTTCATCTCCTCACAAAATATTATGGATTGCTACAATACTTTTCTACTTATACTTCTTTTTTTTGCTTTTATTTTTCCCCTCACTTATACATTTTTTTGTAACTTGGGTATCCAAGCCAACTTAAGTGCTCCATGACTAATCCTCAGGTCTAAATTTTTTTTTCTATAACCAGGATGTCTAGGTTAGCTTACACGCACCATGACTAATCCCCAGACCCAATTTTTTTTGCTATAATGTTTTTTTTTTCTGCTTTGTTTTTTATAATCAAGGTGTCCAAGTTAACTTAAGCACACCACGACTAATCTCTAGATCCATTTTTTTTTTATAACTAGGGTGTCTAGGTAAGCTTACGTGCATCATGACCAATTCTCAGACCCATATTTTTTATTTTTTATGATAGGTGTGTCTAGGCCAACTTTCATCTCCTCACAAAACACTGTGGCTTGCTACAATGTTTTCCCACTTATAAATTTTTTTTGTTTTAATCCCCCCCCCCACTTATATATATTTTTTATAACTTGGGTGTCCGGTTCAACTTAAGCACACTACAACTAATTCTTGGACTTGTTTTTTTTGTTACAGTTCTTTCCTGCTGGTATATTTTTTTCTTATATATTTTTTTATAACCGAAGTCTCTAGGCCAGCTTAAGCGTACCGCGACTAATTTCCAGACCGAATTTTCTTTTAAACAATATGGATTGTTACAATGTTTTCCCGCTATATGTTTTCTTTTGTTTCTTTTTCCACTTATACTTTATTTTTTATAACCGGGGCTCCGAGTCAGCACCATGACTAATCCCTAGACCTTTTTTTTCTACAATGCTTTCCTGTTGATATATTTTTTTTCCTTTTTTTTATACTTTTTCGTAACTTATATTTTTTTAATAACAGGGGTCTTTGGGCCAGCAAAACTATATCATGATTAATTCTCTGACCGATTATTTTTAAACAATATGGATTGGTACATTGCTTTCCCACTATACTTTTTTTTTCACTTATATATGTTTTTTTATAACCGGGGCTCCGAGCTAGCTTAAGCTCTCTATTTTTTTTTTGTTCTTTTTTTTGCTTATATTTTTTTTTATAACCAGGGTCTCCAGGATGGCTTAAGCGCATCACAACTAATCCCTATACCATTTTTTTCTTCTTATAATTGGGTTGTCCAGTCCAGTTTGCGCGTACCATGACTAATTCTCGAACCCATTTATTTTATTTTATTTTATTTTTATTTTTTCTCTTATTGTTCATTTATCCATTTATTTTTATAACCAGGATCTCCGGGCCAACTTAAGAGCTCAACGACTAATCCCCGAACCAAGTTTTTTTTAATAACCGGGGTGTCCAAGCTAACTTGCGCGCACCACGTCTAATCCCTGAACTCTTTTTTTAATAACCAGGGTGCCCATGTTAGCTGACGCACACCACATGCTGTATAAGTACGTATATACCCCCTATAAAACAAAATGCAAGAGTTGGCTATAGGGGTGTATTGGTGATTTATCAATTTTTAATTATATTTTCTGTCGCGGTACTAGGGGCGCGCCGTCAATTTCTGATCTCAAGCACATTTCTGACAACGAGTGTGGCATCGTAGAACTTCTAAAAATATTATTAGTTTTTTATAGATTCATTTTATTATGTAAAATACATTTAAAATAATATCATGGTATCAGGGGTATTTTTATTTTTTTTCATATCTGTGCATAGTACAATAGCCATAAATACCCTCAAATAAGACAAACCAAGAATTGTCATTGAGGGTGTCCCAATGATTTCACATTTTTAGCGCACAGTAAAATAATTTATGTAGCCTCAAAAAAGATAAAATAGAAGAGTTACTTGTGGGGTATTTCAAACATTTCACGTTTAACTATACATGTATAAGAGAGAGTTTCACTCTTATTTTATATCACCAACGTTAAACTTACTATGTTTTTTTAATGCAAACTGCATTTAAAAGAAATACAAATAATAATAAAAAATTAAAATTTAAACTAAGAGCAGAGATGTATAAATACAAATAAAAAATTAAAAACTATCTTAGAAGGAACAAAAAAAAAAAGGAATTGAAACAAAACAAAAAATAAAAGAATAAAAATGAGATACAATAAAAGAAATTATATATGTTAAAGCTAGACTAAAAAAAAAAATTAATCCCCATCGTGGAGTGCGTGTTTATGGTTCATGAAAACTAAATCCAAGAAGACATGTTCAAATTGAAGACGTTAACAATGAATTGATTGGGCGAGATGATGTATTTCAAATGGATGACTTGTTCATCCATATTGAGTTACTTCATATACCAAGCTAAAAAACACAAAGTTTCATGTCGATGAGAATGATTATATTGTTGTTAATGAGTTAAATAATATATAGAGTATTAGTTGACATACCAAAGTAGATGAAGATGACAAAATCAACCATCTTTTTTCTTTAATTCAACAAGGAAAGAAAAAGAAGGCGAATATAATGATGAAGAAAATGAAGAGGACGAAGGGTGTCCACTAAAAACATGTGCAATTGATGTAGATGTGATACATCAACGTGTAATGAAATTAATATTATATAACTTTATAGTTTGTGTTTATTGTTCTGGCAACTTTATAAATGATGCCTCGATTTATGGCCGACAATGTCAGCTATGGAATTTTCAATAGATATAAAAACATGTCACTATTTTTTTAGCCTGAATATTCCCTAGTCAATTTCTTCTGTTATATAAATTATCAATAGAATAACTTGCATACACGAAATCCACGATGAGGGTTTCGTTAACGACATTTTTTCTTTAATAATTAAGAGGCTGCCAAACATAAAATATAAACATAGATATAATATTCTGTAGGCTCTAGCAATTTTCTGGTGCTGAATTAAAATGACTATAAACAATAAATTGCTGAAATCAAGAGTTTGACATTAATAACAACACAAAATAAGAATTATGTGAGATTTTTTTTGAAATCGAGAAACCCATCAAAACATATTTTGTTAGACTAAGTAAGTGAGTAAAATTCTTATTATTTGAGGATCTTATAAAGAATACAAATTATAATTCAAACTTAAGACCTGCTAATCTGATCACAAATTCTTTGTCATTATATGATAAAAAATTTGGTTACATGTGAGATAGGAAATGCAGTAAACAATCAACTCCCCGTTAAGAGATTATTGAAATGATAATCAACCCCAATGCACACAAACAAAACTTGTGTTTGTGACACGTTCATGCATGTGAGTGAGAAAGAGAGCGAGAGGGAGCCCATAGGTCCTTGCCATTATTATATTCAGTGTCTATTTTATGTTTGCAATTCCTTTTCTTTCTTTCTTTTTCCAGACTCTGGTTACAGTTTTCTATGTAAACTTGAAGTTCAATGATCACAATCACCTGCTCCAAAAACCAGGGTAAAGTTTTACTTGCACATATGATTTCAAGATGTGGCGAGATTTCTCTAAAACAGGCATGGTTGAATATGATCGGGATGTTTAACACTAAGCTTTAAAAATATTTTTGAAAGAATTAAAAAAATATTTTATTTAAAAACACTAAAAATTTCAATTTAAAATAAAAAAATAAAAAAACTTTTATTTGCTGTTGTGAAAAATAATTTTAATAAAAAAATTATTTAAATATATTTTTAAATAAAAAATACTTTTAAAAATAATCTAAATCACAAATTCTTACACGCGCGAAATAAACATAGAATAACATATGTTCATTCAAATATGCATCGTAGAGAGTGGAAAGAAAAGTGGTGGAGGTGTTCGTGGGATTTGGAGGAGGTGACGGGGATTGTTTTTATATATATATATATATATATATATGTATGTATGTATGTATAATAATCGGAAAGATTTGGCGGATGACCACCATGAAAAGATAAAGTTTTTATAGAAAGAAGTATAAGAAAAAACTAGAAATAAAAAATATATTTAATATTTATTAATATACTATCATTTGGTATTTGTTCAACTTCAAATACAGTACAGTCAGCACTAATATGAAGATCATTACTTGTGTAAAAAAATGAGATTCACAATGTCTTAACCAAAAACAGATAATCAATGAAATACAAGAGAAAACTATAAATCCAAATCCGGTATAGCATCATTGGAAACCAAATTAAATACTTTTAACCAGATGCTTTTACTTTAAGCTGTATAAAATGGAAACATATAAAAAGAAATTGGCTTGAAGATGTGAATATATTGTTTTTAAGATGTTTATTTATCAAACACAAAGACAACATTTTCATGGTACAACTAAACCCTCCAAACCTTTGAAAGATTATGAAGAAGAGACAAATAAAAGAGAATATAAGATGGAATCACCAAAGATATATTCTGATAGAATCATCGGTGGAATGTTAATAATAGAATCACCGATTATATATTTTAGTAGAATCGCTGCAGAATCTTTTTAAAATGTTTATTTATTCCCATTGACAAAATATATTAATGAAATTATAGTCGTGTTTTCGTCGGTATACTTGGAGTCGATGGGGTTAATGCTGATGAAATCTTTGACGGAAAAAAATTACCGCTAAGTGCTTTATCAATGGATGGTTCTTATCTTGTGTTTGTCAATAAAAATAATTTCCAATGAATAAAACAATTAAATAGTAACAATTTCACAAAATTTTCCAGGAGTGTGCTCGTGCTGGCAGAGATGGTCAACGCTCATCCTGTGTGCTGTACTGCAGTTACAGTGACTTTCGCAGGGTTTATGTATCTTCTCATCTCTTGCAGACTCTTTTTTATCCCTTTCTTTCTTTTTTCCATGTAATAATAAATCTAATTAGCTGTGATAGTATCTTGGTGTTGGATTTGCAGTTTCAGTTATTGTTATCCAGATGGGGGGCTATATATTTAGTGTTGTTCTTAGGACACTGCTGTTTGTTTTGGTAAATTTGCTTCTCAAAGATAAGCAAACGCATTAATCTGGGAAATTTTGTAGTTCTCACAACACAACCCTGTTATGCACCTGTGACTGTGGAAGTGGCTGGAGTGACTGCACTGTAGAGGGTGTGGTGCAATGGAAAACAGATATGTTATGAAGTGAAAATATGGTTTATGATATCTTTGCCGCTCACCTGTTATGTTTTGCTTTAAGAGGGAGATTAGGTGTTCTTAAGATTTTATGAAGACTTGAAAGATTTTTTCTCTGTGAAATGTCAATCATGGAAGCTAAATAAAAATCGATCTTTGTAGCAAGAGTTTCTGTCAGAACTGCTGTGATGCATGCGGTCATACGGCTAACAGGATTGGTACAAGTTCTTTGAGATAGTTTGCACTGACTTGTGATATATTGTTTAGTTATGCTATAAACCCGAGGCTCCGAACTGGGAAACAAGGCGAAAGTCTTGTAAATAGAAGGCCACTGGTATCAGTTATGGCCGCTGTAACCAGAGTTAATTATGAGAAATATATTTGGGTGTTCCCGTGGGCAGAAGTCCAGCTGTTGCTTATGCTTTTCCTCGAATCCTCCCAACTGTTCGACTGTTTTTCCATGGTTTCTTCTTCAACAGGAAGGGTCGCATGCATCATAGAGGACCTGCTCTCCCTTTTCCCTATTACTTTTAGGTTCTTTTACTGGTTTTTTCTATTTTTACAGCACCAATAAACTGCAAATCCAGCACCAATAAACTATTACAGGGTACATGTATTCCTGCTTCAGGCCAGTTATTCTGAAAATGATGTCGATTGCAGACGTCTCTTACAGCTTCTGCATTTTGGAGAAAAGATCGATTCTGGAAACTGTGGGAATAAATGTGATAATTGTTCGAAGATCAAAACTCTAGTAGAGAAGGATGTAACTGAGAGCGCAAAGCAACTGGTAACTTCTTACAGCTTCATCGTTCCCCTCTTGCCGTTTACTTCTTTGTTTGTTCTTTTTCTAAGTTTCATTTTGATCATATTTTTTGGTCCCCGTTTATGTTTTTTTTCCAGCTCTGTTAGACCCTTTTGATCTCCTCTTCAGTAAGACGACTGCTTTTGTTGGTGTCTTCAACCAGCGACTTGGGTAGCTTCTTCTATTGCTCTGTGTAAGCTCTTTTTCTTTGAGAGTATTATTGTTGGCTTTTCCTACTTTGATTGGATGTGCCGATGGTTTAGAGTTCCTTTGCTTTTGATGAGATTCAGAAGCTTTGCTCTGTTCTTTGACATAATTGTGTATGAAATCTATTTAGTGAAGTTTAATGGATATAATTGTATTGTATTATATTTGAAAATATTTTATTTATAATTTTTTTATCAAAATGATTTTTATTTGTGATTTTATAATTTTTATATAAAAATTATTTATTTATGATATTATAATCCGAGTTTATATGATATTTACTTGTCATGTCAAAAAAAAATATAAATGTAATTGGATTTTGTAATTTTTTATGGAGTTTATCCAATAAAATCTTATGATGTTAAAATGAAAATTATGTAATATTGATTATTTAATGAAATTTATTTTATAGAAATATATATTTTTCAAGAATATGATGTAATAATAGAAAGTTTGTAATTTGTATAAGTTTAAAGTTCGAGTTAGGACGTGAATTCCTTATAAAAACTTGAGACAACTGGAGTTTATTCACTCATCTAGACTCATAAAGTATATTTTTCAAGGGATAAGATTTTCTCGTATAAAAAAAAATTAGATATAAATCGACAAGAAAATAATAATTAAATATCAATATTCTTGTTATTTTTAATGGTTTTTGAGATTTATTCTCTTCTCTTTTTAAATTTATCTCAATCTTCGAAGTATATATAGCATTGAGTAAGTAATATTATAGTTTGATCACCATAAGATTTTTTTTCATAACATAGCATAAATATGTGTCATTTTTTTTTATTTCAATTAATGTTACACGTTACAAGAATTTTAATATATCTCCAAGTATTATAAAGTTGTCACTCACACATGTGCCTTAACATTTTTAGATTAATGCTCACAAAAAAATTGGATTCTCTCTCTTTCTAATTTTTTTTTTATTCTAGAAAACCACGTTTTTAAAAAATGTATTTTGTAAACCCAAATAAATAAATAAAATCTTGATTATCCCAAATTTTTACAAAAAAATATATATCCTTACTCAAACTCAAAACCTACTAATCAAATTTCAGATTTTTTAATCCCACGTCACCTAGTTGACTCGGACTCTCTAAATCGTTATCAAAGCCAGCGTCCCTTCTCCTTCCCATATATAAACTACGGAAAAAATAGCACTTTTCATGTTATAATATTTTTATTTTTGTCTCTCCGATGCCCTAAAACTTGAAGATTATCTAGGCACGATGCATATCGTGCTCATTTGTTTATTAAAATATATTAATATTAAAAGATTAGATGAACAACATCCATGCATTTGGAACTGCTTAAAGAAATATGAACACGACTTCCCTTTTGAGTCATGTCATCGTCTGCTAAAAAAAGAAAAAGATAATGATAAGATGATATAAGAACTCATAGATTCCTGCGTTTTAATTTATGAGTCAATTGCGGTCTAGATTATTTATTATTAATTGAATTCTTAACTAAAGAGCTTAATAAGAATTGGAGAATTACCAAAGGACCCTTACACAGCACAAGATCCCTTACGTCCAAGAATGACTATTCCGTTTTGGTTACTATTATGATTTTTTAATTAGAACATAATGTTTTAGTTTTAGAATTTTTTGGCGCGTCATTTCAAAATTATAATATTTGTATGTTTATATATATAATTAAATATATTAATTCAAAAAAATTAAATCCAAAAATAAAATTTATTTAGAATTATGCAATTTAATATAAAAAAGACATTATAAAATGATTTTTCTGAATAAAATTATGAACATGTATAATATTACGAGAATGTCATAATCAATCTTGTAAGGTCATTACATTCTTTGATTGTTTTGAAATTTTAACATAATATATATAAATATGTCAAGAGACTCCTCGGAAATTTTCATGTCAATCTAACAGTCAAATTAAGAGATATAATTGATATTGTAAAATTATTTATTATATAAAAAATACTATTTGACCAAAATAAAACAGACAGAATGAAACCGGAACATTCTGGCTGAAATTTAGGTAGAATTTCCAGAACGAGCTAAAATTTTAAGCAAGGTAAACACTGCATCATTTTATCTTTTTTTAACTGGCATGAAACATTTCGACCGTTTCAATCATAACAAAAACAAAATTAACAACACTGCTTACATCTTGGAATCAAATTTTTTTTTTTACTAACCATTTAACAAATGCTAGATCCCTTACCTTCTATTGTTTTTTTTTTTTTTAATATTAGAAAACCTCATTTTTCAGAAAACATATTTTCTATATTTTAATATGATAAATTTGCAGTTTGAAGGAGAAAAGAAGTCGAACAACCAGAATAGAGATGAGTGTGGGTATATTTGTGATTGGTGTTGGGGGGTTTGTTTTTGGACTAATTGTTTGTTCTGGGAATTGCAAGTGCTATTCTTGACATTGTTTATTTTCTCATATCTTTTTTTTATATATAAAAAAATCAATTTATTGTAATAATTAGTCTATTCATATTCTACAAATCACTCATTTGTCGGTGATTTTTATTTGGATCAACGTTTCCACATCCAACACGCAAAATTCATAATTTGATTTTTTTTTAAAAAAAAACACCTCTAGTCATAGGTTCGTAACATGGTGGTAAAAAAATTGAGATGTATTTTTCAAGTTTTGAGTTCAAGTTCAAACATACTCGTTTTATAAGATTCTAAAATAACTAGAGTTTTACTTATTTAACTCAGGTTCATAAAGAATATATAAAAAAAGGTAAGGTTTACTCAAATAAAAAAAACACCTCCAAAAATTAATATAAAAAATCATGTGCAACGTACTCGTTAGGAAACTTAACAAGGTTGGAATCCTCACATTACTGTATAATTTATTGTATTCTGTTAATTTAAAAGGATGTCATCCCCAATTTATATTAATTTTTTTAATTAATTTAATATTATCAACAAGAGTTTTATTGATTTTTTTATTGCAATTTTCATTGAAAATTATGGACGAAAAATACTTCATTGTTGATGGTAATTCTCTGATAATGTTCATTAGACTTTACGTCCTATAAATATAATATTTTTTTTTTCTTCTCAAAACCTAATTTTAATTTTCAATTAAAATAAGGTGATTAAAAATCTTAAATATATTTTTTAAGGTGACTTGAAGAATGAAATATTTGTACCAACCCAAAAATTTAGAAGAAAAAAAAATTACCAACAGACGAGTATTTTCTCATATCTTTTTAATAAAAGAAATCAATTTTTGTAATAATCAGCATGTTCATATTCTACAAATCACTCCTTTGTGGGTTATTTTCATTTGGATCAACGATTACACATCCAACACAGAAAGGTCGTAATTTGAATGAATGAAAACGTCTCCATTCCTTAGGAGATATGATGTGGTGTCAAAACAATCGATATTTGTTTTATAGATTTTGAATTCAAGTCAAAATATTTTTATTTTATAAGAATTTGATATGACTAAAGTTTTATTTTCTTCACTTGGCTCATAAAAAATATCTAAAAAAAAAGGTGAAATTTACTTAAATCGAAAAAAATTTCATCATGTGCAATGTACACGTTTGGAAGATAACAAGGTTGGAACCCTCATATTATTGTACGTTTTTTTTTATTCTATTAATTTAAAAAGATGCCATCGCCAATTTATATTAAAAAAAATACTCACCAATAATTTAAGACGAAGCTTGAGAGATTTCCCTCGATCAAACACAACAAATTGACCATTGGACGTGTGGGTTGACTGGTAAGGGAGTCATCCCAGCTTAACCAAGGTCTCATGTTCGAGCTTTAAGTATGCAACTGGGTTAAAGTCTTGGTAGGGAGAGCTTTGTTGTCCTTGTGGTCCCACCTAGTTTAAATCTGGATTAGTTGGAGCCGTGGTTCTGGATACCGGATGACTTGACACAAAAAAAAAAAACACAACAAATTGTAATATAACTCATAATAAAACATCACAATAATTTATAATATATCATTTGCATGTCTAATACTCTTCATTTTCTATATCATTAATATTTTGTAAAATTTATGCAAATCTTTTGGAAGTTGATTCGAGTTAATGACAAGAATTATAAATAAAATTAATTCAGAAGGTTAATTTTTTCTAAAATTAATTCTACACTTGAGTTCAATTTGAAGACTTAGTTCCTGACTAATTTGATTTTGAAAAATAAAATCATGAAAGAGAAAAAAAACTTACAAAAAAGATAGCAATAAAAAGAATAAGTATAAAATTTAATAGAAAAAACTAAAAAGGATTAAATTATAAATAAATATATGTATATTACAAACACTCTAAGTAACCTTCTACTCTAAAACAAAATCAAAGTAAAATGATAATAAAAAAACCCTTTCAAGAGAGAGCTATGCTGATTTTGTCTTTAAGAGCAACAAAGTAATTGTGTTGTTTTGAAACATTATATTATTTTCTTATGATTAAATTAGTTATTTTATTGTGTTAAAAAATGAAATAACCAATGTAACCTGATTAAGTTTTAAAGACAACTTATCATGGTGAAAATACCCCAAATACCTGGTTCAATTTATCATGGTGAACATTTTGATCATTTTCATAGTTATTTACACTTTCTGATTTCTTGTGGAAATATTTTTTTTAATTTTTTTTAATTGTTTTTGTGTTTTTAGATTATTTTTATGTGTTAATATTAAAAAAATATTTTTTTTTAAATAAAAAAAAAATCATTTTAATATATTTCTGAATAAAAAATATTTTAAAAAATAATCTTAACCACATTTGTTTTTGGATTCGACGAAACCACACCTCTGGAAAGTATATTTTATAGGTCCATGTGAGTGAATAAAATCCTGGCTGTCCCAAACTTTTATAAGAAACGCACGTCCTGACTCGAACTCGAGACGTATTGTTCATATCTCAAACTATTTGTTATCACACTACATTTATTGGAGACTAATCTCAACGACACTGTCAATGAGGAACTAAACATCCCTGGTTCTTGAAACATCGTGGCTTATTTTTCACAGTACAAATTCAATTCAGTCTTTGCTTTGTTCGTAGTCTCATCAACCCTTTTGTATTGGTCTCCATCTCTTTTGAATAGGATTATCGCCACTTCCCCACTTCTAGAAAATTGAATAAACACATATAATATCCCATCTGTATTTAGAGATTTTTTTCATCGGCGTTTGAATTGTTGCCAGAATTTTTGATGAAGAACTATCGTCGGCAAGTTTGCTTGTCGAAGATCGTCGTTCCGTTACTATTTTTGCTACCAATTCAAATATATTTTTTTAAAAAATCATATATTACCATCCATTTTTCATAAGCAAATCTATCAGAAAATAAATTCATGATGGAATTTTCAGTCGTTGATTTTGTGAAAAATGTCAAAATCCTCTGCAAATTTTCAACGCAATAGGTGTGAAACTCTCATTGAAAAAGCCGATGGAATAGACCGATTCATCACCGATTCCGTTGATATTTTTACTACAAATCTTAAAGTTAGAATCGAATATTTATCGATTGGATGCATTCGGAAACCATTGTAAAAACATTTCAGAAAGTTTCTTTGTTTTTAAAACTATTTTTTATTCAAAAATATATTTTTAAAAAATATTTTTAAAACAAAATATCAAATACCCTTGTATATCAAATAAAACTATTCGAGCACAAACAAAGAGATTGTTTCCAATAGATGATGATGAGCTATACTGACATCCTACCAATTATACTTAACTATCTGTCTTTCTGTTTGCTGTGTTTCAAGAGTATTTTAAAAAAAAAATATTTTTTGTTTTGCATTAATTTTTGGTGTTATTAAATTATTTTATATATTAATATCAAAAATATTTTTTAAAAAATAAAAAAAAAACATTATTTAGATAAAGATTTAGTCACAAGAAGCAACCGTGTTGGGGTGAAGAAAATGTTTGCCAGCCTACGACTTGGACCAAATTTGGAGTAAATGCAACTTCTAACCACTTTGTTTGTTTGTTTGTAAGAACTGATATGTACAATTCATTTTGTCCATCCAATTAAGTTGACCAGCCATCACAGTCGTAGAACAACTTGATTCTGAGTTCTCATATATTTGTACTTGTAGAGAATCCATGCTGATGCCTTCTTGTTTTTCGAAAATTCATAAACAATGATTATTGGATATAGATATTGCAAGTCATTTTCTTTATGTAACACAAAATAATGCAACTATCATCTTCAAATTCAATTTTGTTTTATTAAAATAAATTCACAATCCAATAAGTAATTATGAATTCCATACCAATTCCTCTTTTTTTTGGGTCAAAATGTTGACTAAACATTAAAATTAACAAGATATCATTGATACTAAACTAGTTGGTCATCATATGTTCAACGTAAACTTATCTAAATTAAGTTAATATATTTGAGTTATAATCAATTTTATAATTTTTTTCTCTAAATTATTAATTTAATTATAAAATTGATAAGAAAGAGAGGGCACTTGACATTTCTAATAGATAATTATATATATAAATGGTGTGGGGAAAGCATTATAGTTTTTCTTTTATTTTTTTAATCAGACTCTTTTATTTTTTATTTTTTTATAATTAGGATGTCCGGATCAGTTTATGTGCATCATATTTAATTATTAGATCTATTTTTTTAATATATTTTTTTCTATTTCTTTTATATATATATATATATATATATATATATATTTTTTTTTTTTTTTTTTCTTAGATATAGATTATGTCGGAGGCTTAGGTGGCAAAATTTGCTAGAAAATGTAAATGGAGGAGCAGTAGCTTTTTTGACTGAAGGTTGAAGTAGAAAGTGGGGGAAGCGGAGAACTTTTAGATTTTAATTAATTTAACAAAAAAATTATTGATTTTGTTTTATTTTATTGCAATTTTCATTGAAAATTGTGGACCGAAAATATTTCATTGTTGTTTGTTAATTCTCTGATAATGTTCATTAGGGTTTACGTCCTATAAATATAATATATATTTTATTTTATCAAAACCTAATTTTAATTTTCAATTAAAATAAAATGATTAAAAATTTATAAATATCTTTTTAAGGTGATTTGAAGAATGAAATATTTGTGCCAACCCAAAAATTTAGAATAAGAAAAAAAGCTTATCAACAGACGAGTTTTTTTCTCATATCTTTTTATAAAAGAAATCAATTAATTTTAATAATTTTTTTTAGATATGAGAAAATATTATTTTTTTTTAAAATATATTTTATAAACTCAAATAACCGATTAAAACTTCAGTTATTTCAATTTTTTAGAAGAGATAAACATTTTAATTTAAATTTAAAATCTATTAAACATATTATAAATTATCTATCAGCACACCTCTCGGTACAATCAGTCTGTTCACATTCTACAAATCACTACTTTGTCGGTTATGTTCACTTGGATCAACGTTGACACATCCACCACACAAAAGTCGTAATTTGAATGGATGAAAACCCTCTAGAAAGATAATATAAAATACTCTCTTAAATTAATTAAAAAAAAAATTCATGTGGAATGTAATCGTTTGGAAACTTAATTAACAAGGTTGGAATCCTAACATTAGTGTACGTTTTTTTTTTTCCTTTTCTGTATTCTGTTAATTTAAAAGGATTTCATCCCCAATTTATATTAAAAAAATACTCACCTTCTATGCATGTGACCACTATAACTCATAATAAAACATCACAATAATTTATAATATATCAATTGCATGTCTAATGCCCTTACTTCATTTTCTATATCATTAATATTTTATAAAATTTATGCAAATCTTTTGGAAGTTGATTCGAGTTAATGAAAAGAATTAAATTAAAATAGAGTAAATAACATTCTTCTTCTTTTATATTGGAAGCCTTATATTATTATTACCACTTTTGCGTGCGTGTTTTGCGGGGGTTGGGGGCGGCGGGGGCGAGGGTTGGTGATTTCACGTTTAAGACATGGTCAAGATGGGCAGCACATCATGTTTAACTAGCCAAGGAATGTTCTGTCCGGAGAAAAACCAGCTAGGGTGAGGACGCAGGGGTACCCCTTTCACAAAGGTGGTGGGCTTCGAAGGTCGTTCTTCATTTTGAAAATTTAAACCTGGTTTCCGCGTTATTTATTTGCAAAGAAACAATCGAGGCTATCACTTGATAGAAAGTCATGTCAGAGATTCTAACATATAATCATAATGGAAGTGAAAAACAAAGAAAAAAACAGCGAAACCATTGAACATACCGCCTACTGTTTCATTTAAAATTTGGCGAGGCACCTACCCTCCCAACAGGGTTCAATTCCCATGGTGGGGTTCTTGCGTGTTTTGACAAATCCGTTAGTTTATCCAAGTTAAACTCCCCTTTTCTCCATGTGTTTTTGTAAGGTCTTTCGTTGAAAGTTCAAACATCTAATTTATTGATATATTGACAAGGTCAAACTAATCATCTCAGGGCTAGCACCAAGGCACGAGTTCTAATATAAATAGCCAACGACACAAGCTAATATGATCATCACAAAGCGAGACGAACGATCTGAGGAGCAACGGCATCGATTATATACATACAGAGGGAGAGAATTTGATAATATATTGTTACGACAGCAGTGTTAGGAAATGGGGATATGCAGATTGGGGTTTCTCGTAGGGTTTGTATGGTTTATGGCCATGGATTGCATGGCCCAGAGCAATACTCATTACTATAATTTTGTTGTAAGCCTTCTTCTTCTTTATGCTTATTCGAAAATCCCATTAAATGTTTCAGCTAAACGCTAGAAACATTGTTTTGTTTTCTTCAAATGATATTAATAACTTTTTTTTCGCTTTTAATTGCAGCTACAACAAGCCCAGTTTACAAGATTGTGCGAAACAAAGACTATGCTTACTGTAAATGGAAGTTTTCCAGGGCCAACAATTCATGCTCGTAGAGGAGATACAATTTATGTCAACGTGCACAATGAAGGAGAGTACGGTGTCACCATTCACTGGTAATCTTTCTTTATTTAGATTAAAAAATACTATAAAAAACAAAAAAAATACTTTGATTTGTAGACGTTGGCGTACATTTCATTAAATCAACAATTTTCTAGATATGAAGGTCCAAGCGAACCTAACATTTGTTTTAATACTCTTATATTTCAGGCATGGAGTGAAGCAACCAAGGAATCCATGGTCTGATGGTCCCGAAAATATCACACAGTGCCCCATTCAGCCGGGAAAAAACTTCACATACGAGGTCATATTATCTAATGAGGAAGGCACTCTATGGTGGCATGCACATAGCGACTGGAGTCGAGCCACAGTCCATGGTGCCATTGTCATTGCGCCGGCTCTTGGAACGACTTACCCGTTTCCTGCGCCTGATGCAGAAGAAATAATTATCATCGGTAGGCAACGAGTTCCATCATGAATTATTATCTGTTCAAAAAAGAGATTTTCCGATCAACTATCTCAGATTTCCTTTCTAAACTTTACATTTAACTTTTCTAATTTATTTAAAAAAAAAATTGCATGCAGGATCTTGGTTTAAGGGTGATTTGAAGGCAATAATTGACGAAGCTCTTGCAACTGGTCAGGCACCTGAACAATCCAATAGTCTTACCATCAATGGTCAGCCAGGAGATCTATATCCATGCTCCGCAGGTAAGCCATGCATTCCGTAACTATGTGAATAATTTGAAGATAATTGGGAAAACTCAATTATTAATAGTTACTCATGTTTTTCATATCTGGTGCAGAAAACACGTACCGTTACCGGGTCAATTATGGCAAGACTTACCTTCTGCGAGTTATAAATAATGTGATGAACGAAGAACAATTCTTTGGAATTGCGGGGCATAGCCTCACAGTTGTTGGACAAGATGCGGCATACATTAAACCTATAACCACCAACTACATAATGATCACACCAGGTCAAACAATGGACATTTTGGTCTCAGCAAATCAGACTCCAAGCGATTACTACATGGCTTCCATATCTTTTTCTGATGCTAATGCACCTATATTTGATACCACCACGACTACAGCTATTCTCCAGTATAATGGAAATTATACCACCCCTTCAGCTATTCCTCTCCCACTCCTGCCAAGATTTGATGATTCTGCAGCTGCCGAGAGCTTCACTGGTCGTGTCAGGAGTTTAGCTAGCAAAAACCACCCTATTAATGTCCCTCAATCAATTAACCGACGTCTTTACATTACAGTTGCTTTGAATAAATCGCCTTGCACCGCGGCAACATGTGCAGAAGGGACTCGGGATGCTGCAAGCATGAACAACGTTAGTTTTGAGGCTAAGCCAATTGATATACTGCAAGCCTACTACAGAAGTATTGATGGTGTTTTCGACAGAGATTTCCCAAGTGAGCCACCGAAGTATTACAACTTCACTGGAAATAATATGACGGGCATTGATATCACTACAGCCACCGGAACAAAGGTGAAGATGTTGAATTATGGAGAATCTGTCGAGATAGTCTTTCAAGGGACTAATTTACGAGCCGGAATGAACCATCCTATCCATCTCCATGGATTTAGTTTCTACTTGGTTGGCACAGGAAAAGGTAATTTCAACAATGTTACTGATCCCAAGTCTTACAATTTGATTGATCCACCAGAAATCAACACTGTTGCACTTCCTAAGAGTGGGTGGGCTGCCATCAGATTTATTGCCGACAATCCTGGTAAGTCCTCTGAAAGATATCTCTTGCTAATATATTAAGTTTTCTAGTCCACATATAGTTTAACACTGGAGACAAATCGAATATTTTAAGCACATAATGTCTTTTCCAAAGTCTTGTTGTATAGCGATGTTAAACATATATGGATCCAATTTTTCAGGGGTCTGGTTCATCCATTGTCACCTGGAGAGGCACTCAAGCTGGGGCATGGACACGGTTCTCATTGTGAGGAACGGCAGAACAAGGGCAACAAGTATGCGCCCTCCTCCGGCGTCCCTGCCGTCTTGCTCTTAATCCTCTGCTCACGAGTGGATCAAATGATTGTTTAATCAAGATTTAACTGTTTGAATATTTTGATTTTTTATTGTAGCATTTGTTCAGTGATTTGAATAAATCCTTTAGAAGGAACATTTCATGTGTAACTGTAATACAAGCTTGTTTTTCTTGATGAGCAATTGTCAACCTTTTCTTGGCTCTAATTATAAAGGAATTGATTCAATAAAGCCGGTTTATTTCCTTTTACACTCCATGTCGGTTTTTTAATTTATGCTCCTATGAAACATTATTAGAAAATTGAAAAAAAAAAAACTATGGAAAATTTCACCGGAGATTTCTAATGAAAATACAAACAAAATAATTTCATTGTAATAACTAAAATTATGATGAAATTGAAAAAATAAAGAATAAAATAAAAACTCTAACTACAACTTAAAATATCAGTAATGTGGATGAAATTACCAACAAAAATTTCATTAATAATTTCAAATGAATTAAAACTTGACGGTTCTTCTTCTCCCTACCATTTTTTCTTCTTTTTCAAAATTCCTCTCTCCCATTTAATTAGCAAATTTGCTCACCCCCTTCATAAATTCAGCCACCCAAATCGAACTTCTCTCTCTTAGTTCCATTTATATATGGTCAAGCTCCACTCCACCAAATAAGCAAAGCCCATATTTTTTTGTAAGCTATTTATATTTTAAGTCAATTCATTGAGATTTATTTGAAGTATTTGTTGTTTGCTTGTCAATCTAAGTGTTTTAAAGATTTTTCAAAGATAATTTTTTCAATAAATTTGAAGTTGGTTATGATGACAAGTCATAAGAGATTATTTAATTGTGATATCATAACATACATGATACATTGAGTTTATTCAAATTATATTAGTATCGATAGATGAACTAGAGTACATCATCACTATGGTATGATTTAAATAAATAAAATAGGTAGATTTTGCAGTATCAATAATGTTTTCATTTTTGAAAAACAATATCAACAAATGTATTATACATACACTATTTTCATTATAAGAAATTATAATAGAATTGATTGATTATCCATTATGAAAACTAAATCCAGAAGACATGTTCAAATTGAAGACGATAACAATGAATTGATTGGGCGAGATGATGTATTTCAAATGGAGGACTTGTTCATCCATATTGAGTTACTTCATATACCGAGCCAAAAAAACACAAAGCTGTCGTTCTGTTACTATTTTTGCTACCAATTCAAATATTTTTTTTAAAAATCATATATTACCATCCATTTTTCATCAGAAAATAAAATCATGATGGAATTTTCAGTCGTTGATTTTGTGAAAAATGTCAAAATCCTCTGCAAATTTTCAACGCAATAGGTGTGAAACTCTCATTGAAAAAGCCGATGGAATACACCGATTCATCACCGATTCCGTTGATATTTTTACTACAAATCTTAAAGTTAGAATCAAATATTTATCGATTGGATGAATTCGGAAACCATTGTAAAAAATTTCAGAAAGTTTCTTTGTTTTTAAAACAATTTAAAATAAAAATTATTTTATTTTAAATATTTTTAAAACACAATACCAAACATCTTTATATATTAAATAAAGCTATTCGAGCACAAACAAAGATTGTTTGCAATAGAAGATGATGAGCTATACTGACGTCCTATCGATTATATTTAACTATTTATTTTTTTGTTTGATTGCTGTGTTTTAAAAGTATTTTCAAAAAAAAATAATTTTTATTTTTTTTGCATTATTTTTTGGTGTTATTAAATTATTTGATATATTAATATCAAAAATATTTTTTAAAAAATAAAAAAAAATTATTTAGATAAAGATTTAGTCACAAGAAGCAACCATGTTGGGGTGAAGAAAATGTTTGCCAGCCTACGACTTGGACCAAATTTGGAGTAAATGCAACTTCTAGCCACTTTGTTTGTTTGTTTGTAAGAACTGATATGAGCAACTCATTTTGTCCATCCAATTAAGTTGACCAGCCATCACAGTCGTAGAACAACTTGATTCTGAGTTCTCATATATTTGTTCTTGTAGAGAATCCAAGGTGATGCATTCTTGTTTTTGGAAAATTCATAAACAATGATTATTGGATATAGATATTGCAAGTCATTTTCTTTATGTAACACAAAATTAATGCAACTATCAACTTCAAATTCTATTTTGTTTTATTAAAATAAATTCACAATCCCATAAGTAATTATGAATTCCATACCAATTCCTCTTTTTTTTGGGTCAAAATGTTGACTAAACAATAAAATTAACAAGATATAATTGATACTAAACTAATTGGTCATCATTTGTTCAACTTAAACTTATCCAACTTAAGTTAATATATATGAGTTATAATCAATTTTATATTTAATTATTAATTTAATTATAAAATTGATAAGAAAGGGGGGGCACTTGACATTGCTAATAGAGAATTATACATATTGTCGCACCGCAAAAATGAGCGCGGCTTCGCTAAGACCCTCCCCGTGAGCGGGGGAAATTACGTGAGGGTCTTATCTTTATTTTTATAAAAGGGAGTCGCCACCTAGTATTATGGTTACTAGGAAACCTAAAACTAGTCTTTCGGAGATTCTAAGGCAAGGGACTGGTTGCGTAAAGGGAAGGTTTTAGCACCCCTAATACACCCTACCTAAAGTAAGCTGCTTGACGTTTTGGTTTGCTTATGATTTGTTATAGTCTCAATATTTCAAAGAATATGTTTCGTTAAAATGGTGATGGCGTGTTATTCCCGCCGCATATTTTGGATATTAACCCCTTATGATTTATTTATCCAAATACTGACAGTGAATAATAGCAAATTATCCCCGTCGGATATTTTGGATATTGACCCCTTAGCATTTATTTATCCAAACACCAACAGTGAATAATAGCAAATTATCCCCGTCGAATATTTTGGATATTGACCCCTTAGAATTTATTTATCCAAACATCGATAGTGAATAATAAATAAAAAAAAAAGATTTTAATATTTTTGAAATATTGGTCAATACCCTTTGGATTATACAAATATGTTGTAGAATCCAAAAATACGAGAAATGATTTTTCTTTGCTAAATCCATGCTAAAATATATTTTTTGAAAAATTTCAAGATAATATAAATATTTTTATTTAACAAATAAGTTTAAAAACTATGCTAGTGTATTGGTCGTATGCATAAAATCACATACTTTTCTAAATATTTTCTAAAAAATGTATATTTTTTTTTTATTTTTTTGTAATTTATATTTTTTATTTTTTATTTTTATTTATTTATTTTCTTTTGTGGTGGGCTACCTGTCAGCCCACCCTTTTTTTTTAGAGTCTGGGCTGCCAGTCCAGCCTGTCTCGGGCTGGGCTGTCAGCCCAGAGGAAACCGGGCCTGGGCTGGCAGCCCAGCCTATCTGAAGCTGGGCTGTCAGCCCAAAGGGATCTGGGCCGTCGGCCTAGAAAATCTCGGGCTGGAAGCCCGCCTTATTTTTTTCAAGGTCGGGCCCGAACCGACCCGGTTACTGTTCACATATAGTGAACAGTAACCGGGATGAATTCATGAAGAAGATGAACAGTAAAATGTGGACTTTTTTAGTATGACGAACGGTATACCTGTTAATACCGTTGTGTAGAGGAGGTCGATGTGGTTCTTCTGGTCGTGATGGCTTCGAAATTGGTGGCCGGAGTGAGTGACGGAATGCGGCGGTTCACGTTGCAGTTGCTGGGTTTACTCTCCCTCTGCCTCGCCGGAGACCACAACTGAGTTGCTGGTGTGATGACGAGGCGGTGCAGGATGGACGGTCCTAGTGGCCGGAGTTGCTGCACCGAGAGTGAGAGAGAGAGAGAGCAGCAGTCTGGTTTTTAGAGAGAGAATGGCTGAACGAAAACGAGACAAAATGCAAAAGGCAAAGGGCTGAAGCCTGAGGCGAGAGAGAAAGATTAACTTGAAATTTTTATGTAAATGGCTGTGCAACTCTTTATCTTTCTGCGTTTGTTTTATCGTTTTTTTTTCTTCCCTGCAACTGTCTTTTTTCCTCCCCATGTGTTCTTCTTCTTCATCTATTTATAGCAGTGCCTAACTAGACCCTTCGGCTGCCCAACGGCTTAATGCAAGTATCGACGCTAAGTTTTAAATGCAGGAGTGTCTTCAATCAAGGCCGGGCGGCAAGCGGTGTAATTTCCCAAAATGCAGCCGGAATAGTGCACCTTTCAAAGTTTCTAAAGGTAAAAGTATAATTTTGTCCTCCATTTATAATTGCTCTAATTGTAATTCTAGTTGGATGATCTTATGCAATTATATCCCCACAAAATTTCAATTTCAAACTTAGCTTTGCATGACCTTTTTATTCCGGTCCTTGGTTTCTGATGTGCGCGATTAAATCCTCCAATCGACTATTAAACTCTCAATTTGTTCAAATTTGACCCGCGATTTCACATAATTGGCTTAAAAATTCAAATCCTTTCTCCGAAAATCCTAAATCTCATCAATTGATCCCAAATTAAATTCAAGAACTTGATTTCTCATTGGCTAAACTCTTAATAAAATTAATTTGACCAATTTAAAAAATAATTAAGTGAATGCGCTTAGTTAAATCCTTCAATTGGACCAAAAATTAATTCTCAAATATAATTATACTTTTAAAATGACCAACGATTAAATCGAATTGACCCATAAAATATAATTATATCTTTCGACTTAATTTCCACGCAGATTTATCTGATAATAAATTACGTTAACCTTGAATTTGCATTTTCCTTCATTTCCGGGCACAAGAAAAGTATGATCGAGATCCTGAAAACATCCAACATTTTAACCTTGGTTTTTCAGCCAACACCTACCCCTTTTATTTTAATTTTTCTTGTTTTTGGGTGAATTGAGGGAATGACCCAAAATTGGGTTATGACAGTTGCCCCCTTCTTTGCAATGCTTACAACTAAAGTCTGGTACAAGACTTTAACTAGTAAGCATTGTAAAGAAAAAAAAAAGTTGGTCTTGTTATAATGGGTGACCTACCTAGTGAGAATAGTCAATGGTCTTAATTATGACGGGTGACCTACCCGATTGAGGAACATAATTAGGATGTCTCAATGGTGACGGGTGACCTACCCGGATCTCATTATGACGGGTGACCTGCTCGGATTAGCGGTTAGAAGGGTCTCATTGTTCTGAGTGACCTACCCGAGTTAGATTGTTAATATGGGTCTCATTATTCTAGGTGATCTACCCAAGTTAGAATCGGTAAAGTTAGTCTCATTATTACGGGTGACCTACCCGGATGAAAGTTGGGGTCTCAATGGTGACAAGTGACCTACCCGGATTAGAATAGTTAAGATGGTCTCAATGGTGACGGGTGACCTACCCGAGTCTCATTATGACGGGTGACCTACCCGGTTTAGAATAATTAGGATGGTCTCAATGGTGACGGGTGACCTACCCGGGTCTCATTATGACGGGTGACCTGCCCAGATTAGATGGGGTCTCAATGGTGGCGGGTGACCTACCCGGGTCTTATTATGACGGGTGACCTACCCGGGTCTCATTATGACGGGTGACCTGCCCAGATTAGATGGGGTCTCAATGGTGGCGGGTGACCTACCCGGGTCTTATTATGACGGGTGACCTGCCCGGATTAGATAGGGTCTTAATGGTGACGGGTGACCTACCCGGGTCTTATTATGATGGGTGACCTGCCTGAGTTAGATTGTTGATATGGGGATGCAATGCATGATTATGCATGTATACTTACCCGAGAAATATAGGTCCCTTTTCATCTGATTTTTCACTGTCATTGGATCTCCAAAGCTTTGTTGTGATTCATCCACCCAACTTTAAACGCAGTGTCTATTCTAGGCTCTCTATGGATGATCTCTGCTCTCATGTTTTATCAAGTTTGACCTTACCCCCAAGTGTGGTGTTGCTTGATTCATCATGAAGGGGTGTAACAAGTCATCCATTTTCTTTGATTCTTTCAATAACAGCCATTGCAAGACTTGCCTAATATTGTCCTCATCTTATATTGCCAATCAATCATGGAGTCTTTTATCAATTGAATCATATTTCTTCTACCATATATCATCATTAACCTTCATGGAAATGTCAAGTTATCTAGAAATGCATCCCCAAACTCATCATTGCATGCTCAAAGTTATCTATAATAAATTCCACTCAGCTCATGAGAAAAGGTGTAATGTTATCATCATCCACAATCATGCAATGAATTGCACCTTGAATTGATGCAACTGCTTGGTCATGCAATCTGAAACTCTCCATTGTAGACTCAATTTTTTCTGAACAAATTCTTCTTATGCGAAGAATTATAATGTTGCCATTAACGAGTTTTTTCGTCTCTCATATTCATGCAATCAACTGAACCTTGAGTCGATGGGCTTCAAAACCGGCTATCCCATAATTAATCTTAGTGGCACATATACTCTTCAACATTTATCAATAATGCAACTCATGCGATGACATCTTTCCTTTTATCATGCACATGCATGTAATGAAGCGGAGCTTGCATCGACAACTTCAAAAACATTATCCCATAGTCAACCTTGATGGCATACATACTCTTCAATTTTTATCAAAATGCACTCATGCAACAATATCTATTGGAGACAACCAAATTCGCGAGTAAGCTGATATTTCAGAAATTTGAAGGTGCCTTTCAAATGCGATTTTAATCTTAATCGTTGTTGGAGCTTGTTAAACCATCATTCTCTACTAAGCAATTTTACCTTGAGATGATATGTTAATGCTTGTTCATTTGTTTGTCATCAAAACATATTTGTTGTCGCTATAGATCTGAAGAATTTCACTAAATCTTTATCTACTTGTGTTTCCCTTCTGCCAAGCTGATGTGAAATTATTTGCATTCCTATCAAGATCCATATTGTGGCCTCTGACTATTGGACCTTTCAATGATAATCCAGAACTGTTAATGTCAAGTATTCTGTTAATTCAGTCAATATTTCCTTTATTTATAAATCTTTCTTGTTCTGAAAGTAAGTCACCAATTTCAAAGATCATGTGCATCCAAAGTCTAATTCTTGAAATAAAATCAAAGAAATATCATTTGTTGAAAATCAAATTCATTTGGTCAAATACCCAACGCATGATATTCAATAAATGCAAACTTGTAAATATTTTGTATTTTGCAAATAGTAATTGACTCATTGTGAGATTAAAATTATCTTTTATGGTTTTTTATTTTGTTTCAATTCAATTCTCAGATTTTGGGATATGTCATTTGATGTTACATGATGAAGTGATAATTTGCGGTTTTCAAACAATTAGATTGTTTAGTAAAGACCTAGGGTTCAGTTGAAAAATTTGCCTCATTTTTCAGTCTTCATTTTATCAATATACATAACAACTTGTAACTTACTTCATGAAATTATAACCCTTATGGAAAAACTCTAACAATTTTTGAAAACACCACTTATCGGTTAAAATTGTTTGCTTGATCAAGAAGGACTTTTAAAAGCATATAATGAGGCTATGCTTCATGGCTATAAAGAAAAGGATATTCATGGGCTCCAAAAAGGTGTTTAAGGGTTTTGAAAACCAAGGATCACCATTTGCTAGTCAACTCTTTTCTCTTGTTGTCCTTGTTGAAGAGATGATATAAAAAATATGTTAATTATCTTAACATGATTTTATCAACCAACCAATGCTCTAAGAATCTATATAACCATGCCATCCCTTTCATTGACAATCTCAAACTTAAAAGGGAAATACTAAAACCCGAACCATCATTTGTCATCTAATGTTATTTCATCTTTTGTTGCACTCAATGGTCTAACAAAACAATTATGCAAAATCTTCCTTTGATGAATAACTTATCTTGAAAACTCGATAATCTTAATAACATTTCTTCCACTATGAGGTTTTGCCAAAGATATCAACGAACATGGTATAGTTCAATATTCTCTTCTTTTTTTATTTTTTATTTTTTTCAAACTTTTTCTCTTTTCTCTTTTTCTGAACTTGTCCTTAGCATCAACTCTTGGTTTTTTTTTTTTTTTTTTGCATTGTGTCCTACCTCAATTTTCTTGTTCTCCAATGTTGGATTTTCGTTCTTAAACATCCTTTTTTTTTTAATGTTGTCACTGTATCCTCAAACTACAAATCTCTTATTTGCCTTTAGTATATTTACCCCCAATGTGAGGGTGTGATCCATGTCGGGTTTTTTTCAAAGAAATAAAATCAGGCTCAAATTGGGATTAACAAAGGATATATATTTCAAGTATAGTGAAGGAAATAAACAAAGATGGTCTTTTGTCATTTCAAGCAAAATTGGTTTTAACTGATAAATTTTGACCTTATCTACTGTAATGATTTGGACGTGAAAGAGTCAAGATTCATGGGTCCATGAATATCAAAATCCATTACATGTCAATATGCATACTAATAAAGCTTAGTTATATGATGTGGTTCAAAAACTCAGTGTATGGACTCAAAAAAAATTGTTTGGCCACCTGGTATTGGTCATCATGTCTTTTAATAAAAGTTGGGTCAATTCTGTAGTCAAAATACTTTTAAATTTTGCATGTTGGAGTTTGATCAAAATATTTTTTTTTTCAAAAATAAGCATGTTAAAACATCTCTTGATTTCAAAACAACAAAAAGACAAGGACAACACATGTTTTAATGAGACGATGATTTAACTCCAGAACAAGTGATAGCCAATGAGATTCCATAAGAAAATTATTGACGATAAGACACTTTTCTCAAACTTTTCAAACAATCATTTTTGTATTGTCGTTGCTCATTAATCTTGCTTATGCTTGTGATGATTTATCCTCTTATGAATTAACTCCCATGCTCAATTTTTGAAATTCTCGCAGCTATTTGTCTTCTTCATCGGATGACATCGTATAAGGAGGAGGGCATACATTTTTTATTTTTTCATATGCGCTCCTCATTAAACATGAATCGAGCTAGAAAGCACTCTTAACGAGACACCAAAAGGCGCAAATCATGAACAATTATGTCATATGATGAAAAGATTATGTTGTGGCAATTCACTCCGTCGAGCAATGTAATCTTGCAATGCACATGTATTGACCTTTCAGACACCAAAATAGATCCCAAAAATACCCTATTATGTTTTCACACTCGGGATATTTTATCTTTGCTCGCAAAATAAAATGGTCTACTACGTGGCGGCCTAAAACTCCTTGATTTGACAATGCTGCAACAAACTCCACATGATCAGAAGAGAAATCAAATGATGCTTAAATGGATTGAACAACTTATTTAACTAATGCTTGCTTTCTGAAAATGGGTTCGTATATGAACTACCTGCATTTCTTAAAATGAAACCTAAATTTCCACAAACTCCATTGATGACGCATTAACACTATGCGGATGGTATCTAGGAATATGTCCAGACTAATTTCATTGTAAAGCAGAGAGCTCTGTTGCTATCTTGCGGAAAAAACACAAATGATGTTTCTCTATCAGTGCGAAATCTTCTCGGCAATGTCAAATGTCAACGACTTTGGACCTTTTGGAGGGTGACAGATTGAGGGACCCCCATTTCAAATTCTGAGAATGCATGCTTTGATCTATACACATTTTTTTTACAGACTCGCTCTTCGAGGCGTGACACATGATAAACAAAAAACTGTGGGAATGTATGTTGAAAATGTATATGCATGTTTTTTTTTTTTTACGCTCACCGTTCGGGCAGTGACACGTGATCGTAACAATTGCATGATAAACAAACAACTGTGAGAATGCATGTTGAAATATATATGCTTTTTGGTTTTTTTTATTGACGGACTCGCTCTTCGAGGAGTGACACGTGATATTAACAAATTGTGAAAATGCATGTTGAAATGTATATGCATGTTTTATATATATGTGTGTGTGTGTGTGTGTGTGTGTAAAAAGGATGTTATGTAGCATGCACCCTGATGATAGGTTCTAGTTCCTTTATGTGAGACATAGGGTAAGTTTACTACTTGGTCTCTAAAGAGGGTCTCTTGCTGTCCCAGTAATCACCTTCGTAAAGGCGATATGAGGGTTTAGCAGGTAGCGGGATGGTACGTATACTAATCACTACTAGTCTAAATACTATGTAAAGAGTTGGGGTTTACACAAACTTCAACCTTGACTCAAGTCGTAGGTAAGCTGCTAGTCGCCCACCTAACTTAAAGTTTACTGTGTGTGCCACATAATAATAATAAAGGTGATGCATGATAGGATATCTTTTCACATTTGATATGTCATGTATGATAGGATGTAAAGATGCATGCTAAAATATAAATCATTCACAAAAAAAAAAATCAACATATCATAAACAAACAAAATTATCAAGCCTAGTCCAAAGTGTCCTTAGTGGAGTCGCCATCCTGTCGCACCCCAAAAATGAGCATGGCTTTGCTGCGACCTTCCCCGTGAGCGGGGGAAATTATGTGAAGGTCTTATCTTTATTTTTGTAAAAGGGAGTCGCCACCTAGATTATAATTACTAGAAAACCTAAAACTGGTCTTTTAGAGATTCTAAGGTAAGGGACAAGTTGCGTAAAGGGAAGGTTTTAGCTCCCCTAATACGCCCTACCTAAGGTAAGCTGCTTGATGTTTTGGTTTGCTTATGATTTATTATGGTCTCGATATTTCAAAGAATATGTTTCGTTAAAAAGGTGATGGCGTATTATTCCCGCCACATATTTTGGATATTAACCCCTTATGATTTATTTATCCAAACACTGACAGTGAATAATAGCAAATTATCCTCATCGAATATTTTGGATATTGACCCCTTAGGATTTATTTATCCAAACACCAACAGTGAATAATATCAAATTATCCCCGTCGAATATTTTAGATATTGACCCCTTAGGATTTATTTATCCAAACATCGATAGTGAATAATAAATCCAAAAAAAAAAGATTTTAATATTTTTGAAATATTGGCCAATACCCTTTGGATTTTACAAATATGTTGTAGAATCCAAAAATACGAGAAATGATTTTTCTTTGCTAAATCCATGCTAAAATATATTTTTTTGAAAAATTTCAAGATAATATAAATATTTTTATTTAAAAAATAAGTTTAAAAAATATGCTAGTGTATTGGTCGTATGCATAAAATCACATACTTTTCTAAATATTTTCTAAAAAATGTATATTTTTTTTTATTTTTTTGTAATTTATATTTTTTATTTTTTATTATTTTTATTTATTTATTTTCTTTTGTGCTGGGTTGCCTGTCAGCCCACCCTCTTTTTTTAGAGTCTGGGCTGCCAGCCCAGCCTGTCTCGGGTTGGGTTGTCAGCCCAGAGGATATCGGACCTGGGCTGGCAGCCCAGTCTATTTGAAGCTGGGTTGTCAGCCCAGACAATCTCGGGCTGGGCTTGCAATCCCGTACGGGTTGGAAGCCCGTCTTATTTTTTTCCCGGGTCCGGCCCGACCCGACCCAGTTATTGTTCACATATAGTGAACAGTAACTGCGACGAATTTATGAAGAAGATGAACAGTAAAATGTTGATTTTTCGAGTATGACGAACAACGTACCTGTTAATACCGTTGTGTAGAGGAGGTCGAGGTGGTTCTTCTGGTCGTGATGGCTTCGAAATTGGTGGCATGTGGTGGCTGGAGTGAGCGACGGAAGGCGGCGGTTCACGTTGCAGTTGTTGGGTTTACTCTCCCTCTGCCTCGCCGGAGACCATAGCTGAGTTGCTGGTGTGGTAGGGATGATTTCTGTAATGACGAGGTGGTGCAAGGTGGACGGACCTAATGGCTAGAGTTGCTGCTCCGAGAGCGAGAGAGAGAGAGCAGCAGTCTGGTTTTTAGAGAGAGAATGGCTGAACGAAAACGAGACAAAATGCAAAAGGCAAAGGGCTGAAGCCTGAGGCGAGAGAGAAAGATTAACTTGAAATTTTTATGTAAATGGCTGTGCAACTCTTTATCTTTCTGCGTTTGTTTTATCGTTTTTTTTTCTTCCCTGCAACTGTCTTTTTTCCTCCCCATGTGTTCTTCTTCTTCATCTATTTATAGCAGTGCCTAACTAGACCCTTCGGCTGCCCAACGGCTTAATGCAAGTATCGACGCTAAGTTTTAAATGCAGGAGTGTCTTCAATCAAGGCCGGGCGGCAAGCGGTGTAATTTCCCAAAATGCAGCCGGAATAGTGCACCTTTCAAAGTTTCTAAAGGTAAAAGTATAATTTTGTCCTCCATTTATAATTGCTCTAATTGTAATTCTAGTTGGATGATCTTATGCAATTATATCCCCACAAAATTTCAATTTCAAACTTAGCTTTGCATGACCTTTTTATTCCGGTCCTTGGTTTCTGATGTGCGCGATTAAATCCTTCAATCGACCATTAAACTCTCAATTTGTTCAAATTTGACCCCCGATTTCGCATAATTGGCTTAAAAATTCAAATCCTTTCTCCGAAAATCCTAAATCTTATCAATTGATCCCAAATTAAATTCAAGAACTTGATTCTCATTGGCTAAACCCTTAATAAAATTAATTTGACCAATTTAAAAAATAATTAAGTCAACGCGTTTAATTAAATCCTTTAATTGGACCAAAAATTAATTCTCAAATATAATTATACTTTTAAAATGACCAACGATTAAATCGAATTGACCCATAAAAATATAATTATATCTTTCGACTTAATTTCCACGCAGATTTATCCGATAATAAATTACGTTAACCTTGAATCTGTATTTTCCTTCATTTCCAGGCACAAGAAAAGTATGATCGAGATCCTGAAAACATCCAACATTTTAACCTTGGTTTTTCAGCCAACACCTACCCCTTTTATTTTAATTTTTCTTGTTTTTGGGTGAATTGAGGGAATGACCCAAAATTGGGTTATGACAGTTGCCCCCTTCTTTGCAATGCTTACAACTAAAGTCTGGTACAAGACTTTAACTAGTAAGCATTGTAAAGAAAAAAAAAAGTTGGTCTTGTTATAATGGGTGACCTACCTAGTGAGAATAGTCAATGGTCTTAATTATGACGGGTGACCTACCCGATTGAGGAACATAATTAGGATGTCTCAATGGTGACGGGTGACCTACCCGGGTCTCATTATGACGGGTGACCTGCCCGAATTTAGATGAGGTCTCAATGGTGACGGGTGACCTACCTGGATTAGCAGTTAGAAGGGTCTCATTGTTCTGAGTGACCTATCCGAGTTAGATTGTTAATATGGGTCTCATTATTTTGGGTTACCTACCCGAGTTAGAATTGGTAAAGTTGGTCTCATTATTACGGGTGATCTACCTGGATCAAAGTTGGGGTCTCAATAGTGACATGCGACCTACCCGGGTCTCATTATGACGGGTGACCTACCCAGATTAGAATAGTGAGGATGGTCTCAATGGTGAAAGGTGACTTACCCGGGTCTCATTATGACGGGTGACTTACCCGGGTTAGAATAATTAGAATGGTCTCAATGGTGACAGGTGACCTACCCGGGTCTCATTATGACGGGTGACCTACCCGGATTAGATGGGGTCTCAATGGTGATGGGTGACCTACCCGGGTCTCATTATGACTGGTGACCTGCTCGGATTGGATGGTCTCAATGGTGACGGGTGACCTATCCGGGTTAGAATCATGTGCAATGTACTTGTTTGAAACATAGTGTCTGTTTGGTACTGTGGTCTAACTGGTTTTTTGCCAAAATTTTTTTTTTTTTTTAAATGAAATTTTTTTGGTGTTTTTAGATCATTTTGATGTGCTGATGTCAAAAATAATTTATTAAAAAATAAAAAAAAATTACTTTAATGTATTTCTAAACAAAAAGCATTTTGAAAAGCAGCTGCAACCACACTCCCAAACACCCCATATTAAGGTTGGAATCCTCACATTATTGTACTTTTTTTTTGTATTCTGTTAATTTAAAAGGATGTAATCCCCAATTTCTATTTAACAAAAATACTCACCTACTATGCACGTGGCCAATATTTAAGGTGAAATTTGAATTTCCCTCAGTTAAACACAACAAATTGCAATATAACTCATGATAAAACATAGCAATAATTTATAATATATCAATTTAAAAATCTTAAATATATTTTTTTAAGGTGACTTGAAGAATGAAATATTTGTGCCAGCCCAAAAATTTAGAAGTAAAAAAACCTTATCAACAGACGAGTTTTTTCTCATATCTTTTTATAAAAGAAATCAATTAATTGTAATAATTTATTTTGGACATGAGAAAACACTATCTCTTAAAAAATATATTTTATGAGCCTAAACAAATAAATAAATTCTTCATTATTCTAAATTTTATAAAAAATATATATTCTAATTTATACTCGACATTTACTCGGTACAGTCAAAGTAGTGAACTTTCATCGTAGGACTCCTCTCGGTACAGTCAGTCTGTTCACATTCTACAAATAACTACTTTGTCGGTTATTTTCATTTGGATCAACGTCGACACAACCAACACACAAAAGTCGTAATTTGAATGGATGAAATCGCCTCTAGAAAGATAATATAAAATACTCACTTAAATTAATTAAAAAATAAAAATTCATGTGCAATGTAATCGTTTGGAAACTTAATTAACAAGGCTGCAATCCTCACATTAATGTACGTTTTTTTTTTTGGTATTCTGTTAATTTAAAAGGATTTCATCCCAAATTTATATTAAAAAAATAATCACCTTCTATGCATGTGACCAATATAACTCATAATAAAACATCACAATAATTTATAATATATCAGTTGCATGCCTAATACTCTTACTTCTTTTTCTATATCATTAATATTTTATAAAATAATATTCTTCTTCTTTTTTATTGGAAGCATTATGTTATTATTACCACTTTTGCGTGCCTGTTTTGCGGGGGGTGGGGGCGGCGGGGGCGAGGGTCGTTGATTTCACGTTTAAGACATGGTCAAGATGGGCTGCACATCATGTTTAACTAGCCAAGGAATGTTCTGTCCGGAGAAAAACCAGCTAGGGTGAGGACGCAGGGGTACCCCTTTCCCAAAGGTGGTGGGCTTCGAAGGTTCTTCGTTTTGAAAATTTAAACCTGGTTTCCGCGTTATTTATTTGCAAAGAAACAATCGAGGCCATCACTTGATAGAAAGTCAAAGTCAGAGATTCTAACATATAATCATAATGGAAGTGAAAAACAAAGAAAAAAACAGCGAAACCATTGAACATACCGCCTACTGTTTCATTTAAAATTTGGCGAGGCACCTACCCTCCCAACTGGGTTCAATTCCCATGGTGGGGTTCTTGGGTGTTTTGACAAATCCGTTAGTTTATCTCTTTTTCTCCATGTGTTTTTGTAAGGTCTTTCGTTGAAAGTTCAAACATCTAATTTATTGATATCTTGACAAGGTAAAACTAATCATCTCAGGGCTAGCACCAAGGACCGATTTCTAATATAAATAGCCAAGGACACAAGCTAATATGATCATCAGAAAGCGAGACGAACGATCTGAGGACCAACAGCATCGATTATATACAGACAGAGGGAGAGAATTTGATAATATATTGTTACGAAAGCAGTGTTAGGAAATGGGGATATTCAGATTGGGTTTTCTCGTAGGGTTTTTGTGGTTTATGGCCATGGATTGCAGGGCCCAGAGCAATACTCATTACTATAATTTTGTTGTAAGCTTTCTTCTTCTTTATGCTTATTCGAAAATCCCATTAATTGTTTCAGCTAAACGCTAGAAACATTGTTTTGTTCTCTTCAAATGATATTAATAACTTTTTTTTCTCTTTTAATTGCAGCTACAACAAGCCCAGTTTACAAGATTGTGCGAAACAAAGACTATGCTTACTGTAAATGGAAGTTTTCCAGGGCCAACAATTCATGCTCGTAGAGGAGATACAATTTATGTCAACGTGCACAATGAAGGAGAGTACGGTGTCACCATTCACTGGTAATCTTTCTTTATTTAGATTAAAAAATACTATAAAAAACAAAAAAAATACTTTAATTTGTAGACGTTGGCGTACATTTCATTAAATCAACAATTTTCTAGATATGAAGGTCCAAGCGAACCTAACATTTGTTTTAATATTCTTATATTTCAGGCATGGAGTGAAGCAACCAAGGAATCCATGGTCTGATGGTCCCGAAAATATCACACAGTGCCCCATTCAGCCGGGAAAAAACTTCACATACGAGGTCATATTATCTAATGAGGAAGGCACTCTATGGTGGCATGCACATAGCGACTGGAGTCGAGCCACAGTCCATGGTGCCATTGTCATTGCGCCGGCTCTTGGAACGACTTACCCGTTTCCTGCGCCTGATGCAGAAGAAATAATTATCATCGGTAGGCAACGAGTTCCATCATGAATTATTATCTGTTCAAAAAAGAGATTTTCCGATCAACTATCTCAGATTTCCTTTCTAAACTTTACATTTAACTTTTCTAATTTATTTTTTAAAAATTTGTATGCAGGATCTTGGTTTAAGGGTGATTTGAAGGCAATAATTGACGAAGCTCTTGCAACTGGTCAGGCACCGGAACAATCCAATAGTCTTACCATCAATGGTCAGCCAGGAGATCTATATCCATGCTCCGCAGGTAAGCCATGCATTCCGTAACTATGTGAATAATTTGAAGATAATTGGGAAAACTCAGTTATTAATAGTTACTCATGTTTTTCATATCTGGTGCAGAAAACACGTACCGTTACCGGGTCAATTATGGCAAGACTTACCTTCTGCGAGTTATAAATAATGTGATGAACGAAGAACAATTCTTTGGAATTGCGGGGCATAGCCTCACAGTTGTTGGACAAGATGCGGCATACATTAAACCTATAACCACCAACTACATAATGATCACACCAGGTCAAACAATGGACATTTTGGTCTCAGCAAATCAGACTCCAAGCGATTACTACATGGCTTCCTTATCTTTTTCTGATGCTAATGCACCTATATTTGATAACACCACGACTACAGCTATTCTCCAGTATAATGGCAATTATACCACCCCTTCAGCTATTCCACTCCCACTCCTACCAGGATTTAATGATTCTGCAGCTGCCGAGAGCTTCACTGGTCGTGTCAGGAGTTTAGCTAGCGAAAACCACCCTATTAATGTCCCTCAATCAATTAACCGACGTCTTTACATTGCCATTGCTTTGAATTTTTTGCCTTGCACCTCGGCAACATGTGCAAACAGTACTCGGGATGCTGCAAGCATGAACAACGTTAGTTTTGAGGCTAAGCCAATTGATATACTGCAAGCCTACTACAGAAGTATTGATGGTGTTTTCGACAGAGATTTCCCAAGTGAGCCACCGAAGTATTACAACTTCACTAGAAATAATATGACGGGCATTGATATCACTACAGCCACCGGAACAAAGGTGAAGATGTTGAATTATGGAGAATCTGTCGAGATAGTCTTTCAAGGGACTAATTTACGAGCCGGAATGAACCATCCTATCCATCTCCATGGATTTAGTTTCTACTTGGTTGGCACAGGAAAAGGTAATTTCAACAATGTTACTGATCCCAAGTCTTACAATTTGATTGATCCACCAGAAATCAACACTGTTGCACTTCCTAAGAGTGGGTGGGCTGCCATCAGATTTATTGCCGACAATCCTGGTAAGTCCTCTGAAAGATATCTCTTGCTAATATATTAAGTTTTCTAGTCCACATATAGTTTAACACTGGAGACAAATCGAATATTTTAAGCACATAATGTCTTTTCCAAAGTCTTGCTGTATAGCGATGTTAAACATATATGGATCCAATTTTTCAGGGGTCTGGTTCATCCATTGTCACCTGGAGAGGCACTCAAGCTGGGGCATGGACACGGTTCTCATTGTGAGGAACGGCAAAACAAGGGCAACAAGTATGCGCCCTCCTCCGGCGTCCCTGCCGTCTTGCTCTTAATCCTCTGCTCACGAGTGGATCAAATGATTGTTTAATCAAGATTTAACTGTTTGAATATTTTAATTTTTATTGTAGCATTTGTTCAGTGATTTGAATAAATCCTTTAGAAGGAACATTTCATGTGTAACTGTAATACAAGCTTGTTTTTCTTGATGAGCAATTGTCAACCTTTTCTTGGCTCTAATTATAAAGGAATTGATTCAATAAAGCCGCTTTATTTCCTTTTACACTCCATGTCGGTTTTTTAATTTATGCTCCTATGAAACATTATTAGAAAATTGAAAAAAAAAAAACTATGGAAAATTTCACCGGAGATTTCTAATGAAAATACAAACAAAATAATTTCATTGTAATAACTAAAATTATGATGAAATTGAAAAAATAAAGAATAAAATAAAAACTCTAACTACAACTTAAAATATCAGTAATGTGGATGAAATTACCAACAAAAATTTCATTAATAATTTCAAATGAATTAAAACTTGACGGTTCTTCTTCTCCCTACCATTTTTTCTTCTTTTTCAAAATTCCTCTCTCCCATTTAATTAGCAAATTTGCTCACCCCCTTCATAAATTCAGCCACCCAAATCGAACTTCTCTCTCTTAGTTCCATTTATATATGGTCAAGCTCCACTCCACCAAATAAGCAAAGCCCATATTTTTTTGTAAGCTATTTATATTTTAAGTCAATTCATTGAGATTTATTTGAAGTATTTGTTGTTTGCTTGTCAATCTAAGTGTTTTAAAGATTTTTCAAAGATAATTTTTTCAATAAATTTGAAGTTGGTTATGATGACAAGTCATAAGAGAGTATTGAATTGTGATATCATAACATACATGATACATTGAGTTTATTCAAATTATATTAGTATCGATAGATGAACTAGAGTACATCATCACTATGGTATGATTTAAATAAATAAAATAGGTAGATTTTGCAGTATCAATAATGTTTTCATTTTTGAAAAACAATATCAACAAATGTATTATACATACACTATTTTCATTATATGAAATTATAATAGAATGGATTGATTATCCATTATGAAAACTAAATCCAGAAGACATGTTCAAATTGAAGACGATAACAATGAATTGATTGGGCGGGATGATGTATTTCAAATGGATGACCTGTTGATCCATATCGAGTTACTTCATATACCAAGCTAAAAAACACAAAGTTTCATGTCGATGAGAATAATTATATTGCTGTTAATGAGTTAAATAGTATATAGAGTATTAGTTGACGTACCCAAGTAGATGAAGATGACAAGATCCACCATTTTTTTCTTTAATTCAACAAAGAAAGAAAAAGAAGGCGAATATAATGATGAAGAAAATGAAGAGGACGAAGGGTGTCCACTAAAAAGATGTGCAATTGATGTAGATGTGATACATCAACTTGTAATGAAATTAATATTATATACCTTTGTTGTTTTTGTTTATTGTTCTGGCAACTTTATAAATGATGCCTCGGTTTATGGACGACAATGTCAGCTATGGAATTTTCAATAGATATAAAAACATGTCACTATTTTTTTAGCCTGAATATTCCCTAGTCAATTTCTTCTGTTATATAAATTATCAATAGAATAACTTGCATACACGAAATCCACGATGAGGCTGCCAAATATAAAATATAAACATAGATGGAATATTCTGTAGGCTCTAGCAATTTTCTGGTGCTGGATTAAAATGACTATAAACAATAAATTGCTAAAGTCAGGAGTTCGGCATTAAGAACAAAACAAAATAAGAATTACGCGAGATTTGTTTTGGATGCTAGAAAATTTCATATCCTGAAAATCATATATTATGGGTTCAGATAAACTAGTAAAATCTCGGTTATTATAATTTTTTATAAGAAAAACAAGTTTTGACTCGAACTTGAGATCTGTTGTACAGATCATAAAAGTATTATGTGAAATACACTCACGTCGCTCCCCGGCAATATCACTCTTGTATTCCTGCTACAGTGTAATTGCGTCTATTAAATAATATTTATGTAATCTTATTTTATAAAGAGTAAAATAATACTTTCAGTTTAATCTATATATATTTTATTTGTATTTAGATTAAGACTCAATACTCATCGTAATATAGAGATCACTCGGAATTCTAGCTTTCTATTTGTATTTGATCTTAATTATTTTATCAGCAGCCACCATGAAAGGTGAGCCAAGACTACCCAAAGCAACATCCATGGCTGTACCATAAATATCCTGTAAACAATCAACTCGCAGTTAAGAGATTATAGATATGATAATCAACCCCAATGCACACAAACAAAACTTGTGTTTGTGACACGTTCATGCATGTGAGTGAGAAAGAGAGCGAGAGGGAGCCCATAGGTCCTTGCCATTATTATATTCGGTGTCTATTTTATGTTTGCAATTCCTTTTCTTTCTTTCTTTTTCCTGACTCTGGTTACAGTTTTCTATGTAAACTTGAAGTTCCATGATCACAATCACTTGCTCCAAAAACCAGGGTAAAGTTTCAATTGCACATATGATTTCAAGATGCGGTGAGATTTCTCTAAAACAGACATGGCTGAATATGATTGAAATGTTTGATACTGTATTTTAAAAATATTTTTTATTTTAAATTAAAATTTTTAGTATTTCTAAATCATTTTCATGAGCTGATGTCAAAAATAATTTTAATAAAAAAAATTATTTGAATATATTTTTGAATAAAAAATATTTTTAAAAATAACTTTAACTATACTCTCAAACACATACAACATAAACATAGTTGCAAAGTAACAACTTCATAGAATAACATATGTTCATTCAAATATGCATCGTAGAGAGTGGAAAGAAAAGTGGTGGAGGTGTTCGTGGGATTTGTAGGAGGTGATGGGGATTGTTTTTTTTTTTTTTGTTTATATATATATGTGTGTTTGTTTCGGAAAGATTTAGACGATGAACAAGATAAAAGTTTTTATAGAAAGAAGTATACGAAAAAACTAGAAATAAAAAATATATTTAATATTTATTAATATATTATCATTTGGTATTTGTTCAACTTCAAAGTACAGTCAGCACTAATATGAATATCATTACTTGTGTAAAAAACCGAGATTCACAATGCCTTAGCCAAACACAGATAATCAATGAATAGCAAGAGAAAACTATAAGTCCAGATCTGGTTTAGCATCATTGGAAACCAAATTAAATCTTTTTAACCATACTCTAGGCTGTATAAAATGGAAACATATAAAAAGAAGAATTGGCTTGAAGACCTGAAAATACTGATTTTAAGATGTTTATTTATCTAACACAAAGACAGCATTTTCATAATACAACTAAACCCTCTACACCTTTAAAAGATTGCAAAGAAGAGACAAAGAAAAAAAAAAACAAGATAGAGTCACCAAAGGTATATTTTGATAGAATCATCGGTGAGATATTAATGATGAAATCACCAGTAATATATTCTAATGGAATAGTTGGCAAAACCTTTTTAAGATGTTTATTTATCCCTACTAATAAAATATATTGATTAAATTATAATTGATGTTATTGTTGGTATAATTACAGTTGATGAGGTTGATGTTGATGGGATCATTAACGAAGAAGAAATTATAAATAAGTGTTTTATCAATGGATGGTTATCGTAAGTGTGTTTGTCGGAAAAATAATTTCCGGTGAATATTACATTGCAATACCAACAAAAAAAACAAAATATTTACTAGAGTATTTTCCAAAGTATTATCCAAAGCTGCCATCATGGGATTAGAGTCATCAAATAAAATTAAAACTTGTGAAGCCCCAAGAAAACGAAGTCCAGAGAAGACCAAGCCATTATAAAGAATTCTTTTGAGTTATGATGAGATTTACTAGGGTTTGTGAGAGAAAAGACTTAAATCTATAAGATACAAGTGAAATATTTATGAATCTATTTCACCCTTCATTATTTTTTTTCAAGTTTCCTAAGATCCATATACATTTACCATACAAAAGATGAAGCTTGTACCGTCGTTTAGAGAGTAATATATATAAATTATATTTTAAAATCTTATTTAATAATTTAAATTTTTAGATAAAATGGTTTTTCGATATAGTATTAGAGTTTTATTAACCTGGCAGTCACGAGTTCGAATCTCACCACCATTGTCGCGACGGCGATTTTTTACGACGCTTCGCGCCCCGCCATAACGGCGCGCAGTGAAAATGGGGTGTTTGTTTTATAGCCGTAAAATTTACGACTATAATTATGAGAGAGTCGCCACCTAGTATTAAGGTTACTAGGAACCTATTGGTCTGCGTGAGTCTGGGTAAGGGGACTTGTTGTGCAAGGGGAAGACGCATCACCCCCAGTGCACCCTACCTAAGGCAAGCTGCATTGTCATTTGATTGTTTTTTCTAAGTTTAATTTTTTTTTACCTTGCATAAAAACAATTTTTTTATCTGCGGGTGTAATTTACGATGTAATTTTACACCGCAGTTAGAAACTCTTTTTTTTAGTTTTTATCTACGGATGTAATTTACTCTTTTAAATTTACATCGTAGTAAAAAAAATATATTTTTTTTATCCATGGATGTATTTTACAATGTAAATTTACACCCTGATAGATAAAACAAAAATGGTTTTGATTATTTTTGACATTTTGGCCGAATCCCAATGGATAATCATAAACTCGTTACGATATCCAATTTTGTTTTAAAACATGAGAAAGATGCAATATTTTTTTTATGAAAAATATGCTTGAAAAATCTTGGAATTCGGCCGTATGCACGAAAATAACACATTTTATATTTTTTTGAAAATCTTTTTTTTATAATAAAAAAAAGATAATAGGGAAAAAAGTAAAAAATAAAAATAAAAATAAAAATATTTTTTTTTATTTTTTATTTTTTTATTTTTTAATGGGCTGGGCTGTCAGCACAGTGGGCTGACAGCCCACCCTGGAATGGGCTGGAAGCCCAGAAGGTCTTGGGCTGGGCTTCCAGCCATCACGGGCTGGAAGCCCAAATGGTCTTGGGCTGGAAGTAGCGTCCACAAGAAAAAAAAAAAAGAAAGATTATAGAGTGAATGGAACATAATTTTCCTTTCACGTTCGTCATAAATTTCAACTTCGACGAGAGAACCACCTGAGGATGCAGCCGTGTAGAGGGGATCGAGGTGGTCTTTCCTGTCGTGGTGGGGTTGGAAACGGAGGCCTGTGGTGGCCGGAGGAGACGTCGGAAGGGCTGACCTGTGCTGGAAGTCGTGGCTGTTGGCTGCTGTTGCTGCCGTGAGTCGTTCTCGAAGAAGATGGCTGAGATTCTGGAGTTGAAGGGGGCTTCTGGTGGCGATGAAGACAGTGCGTGGTGGCCGGAGTTGATGGCTGTCGGAGGGGAGAGAGATACACCGAGCCTTCTGGTTAGAGAGAGAGACCTGCAAAAACGAGAGAGAGAGGACGGTGCAGATGAGAAAAGATGATGATTTCTTGCTTCAGGTTCGTTGGGTCGTGTTTTTTGATGTCAAAATCACTATAAATTGTCTAAAATCTCTTCCTCCTTTCTCCGTTTTTTCCAGTTTTTCGCTGCCTTTTTTTCTCTTCGTTCTTCCCCCTCTCCCTCATGCAGTGTCCACAGTCGCTATTTATAGGCAAAAACCGACCTGCCACGGCGGCTGGCTGGTCGGTGGCGTGGCCTGCAACGGACAGCTTGGTGGCAGCTGCTGGTGGGCTGTCGGCGGTGGAGTTCAGGCGGCTGGTCGGGCGTGCAGGTGAAGGTGGCAAAGGCCGGGGCTGTTGCAGCTTTGGGGAGGCCAAGTTTCGTTTTGGTCCCTCAATTTATCATTGTTCTAATTGCACCCTCAATTAAATTTAAATTTATAATTTTGTGCAATTGGGCCCTTGTCTGAATTTCAAAATTACCCTTGGCTTTGCGCGCCTTTTTTATTTTGGCCCCTGGCCTTTGATTTATGCAATTTGGCCCTCAATTGACAATTAAACTCTCAATTGTCTTCAATTTAGTCCCTAATTATGCCAAATTAGCTTGGAAAAATTCAATTGGGTCTCCAAAAATTCTGATTTTCTCAATTAGGCCCGAATTAAATTCAAGAATTCAATTTTTCATCAATTAAGCCCTTAATAAAATTAATTTGATCAATTTAAAATATAATTAAGTCCTTGCACTTAATTAAATTCTTCAATTGGACCCCAAATTAATTCTCAAACTTAATAATATTTTGAATTAGCCCATGATTAAATCAAATTGGCTTATAAAAAATATAATTATGATTTTTGACTTAATTTTTACATTGAATTTGTATTTTCTCTCATTTTTGGGCATAAAAGAGATTCGATTTGCCTCATAAAATTTCCAAAATTTCCACCGTGGTTTTTCTACCGACGCCAAACCCTCTTTATTTTATTTTTTTATTTTTGTTTTATTTCGGGGAATCACCCAAAAATTGGGTGATGACAACCATCATTTTATTTAATAAAAAAATCAAATATAAAATAATGTAAACATATACAAATTTTAAATCTAAAGAATTTTTATTTGAGAATATATATATATATATATATATATATATATATATATATATATATATATATATTAAAAACTCATATAATAACTTAAGTTTATACATGCAGTAGTTTATTTACTCAGCCAACTCACGATGAAGTGCCTGTTTGGCTGGCAGCCAAACCGGCATTTCAGCCAAAATTTTTTTTTTTAAATGAATATGTTTTGATGTTTTTAGATTATTTTGATGTGCTAATATTAAAAATAATTTTTAATAAATAAAAAAAAATCATTTTGATACATTTCGACATGAAAAGCACTTTCAAAAGCTACCGCAACCGCACTCCCAAACAGATCCGAAGTTGCGAGCTTCTCGATAGAATCTTTTTCTCATATGGATTTCCTTCAGATTTTGGATACCAGGCAAAGTTATGAGCGACATTTTTATTATGATAGAGATACTTTTATGAACGCTGAAATTTTTTAAATGATATAAAAGCATCTATAAATTCGCAAAAAAATGCTCAGAAAAAAAATGAATTTTTTCTTTCTTTCTATATCGTTATCTAAGAGCAACTCCAATGACAAGAACTATTTTTGAGAGTCAAATCTTTAAAATGATTATTTGAATAGTGTATATATAGTTTTTTTATTGATGTGCGTTCCAATAGTAAAAGCTATTTTAGAGAGCTATTTTTTTATATATTATTTTAAATATAGTGTAATTATTTTATATGTAGTTTAATTATACAATTAATAAGAGTAAGTTATATAATTAAATAATTGATTTTAAAAAACCCTCCAACAATATGATTATTAATTTTATATATAATTTTTTACTCTCTAAGGTATTTTTAAATAAAAACAAAAACAAATATTTTTAATATAGTTATATTATTTTCTATATATATATATATATATATATATATATATATAAAAGGTGGCCCCACCAAAATTTTGCCTTCTCTCTGTATCAGCTCATACACTACTAAAATAGCTTTATTTTTATTTTTGATGGAATGTGAAACATTAAACATTTAAAAAGATTAATATTTTATTTTTAGTTCTTCAAATGACATATAGTGATAAAGTTGCCCTATCACTATAGCAAAGCCAACGTCCCTTCTCCTTCCCCATATATAAACTAGGAAAAAATAGCACATTTCATGTTATAATATTTTATTTTTGTCTCTCCGATGCCCCCAAGGCTTGAAGATTATCTTGGCACGATGCATATCGTGCCCATTTGTTTATTAAAATATATTTATATTAAAAGATTAGATGAACAACATCCATGCATTTGGAACTGCATAAAGAAATCTGAATAGGATCCTTCCCTTTTGAGTCATGTCATCGTCTGCTAAAAAAAGATAAAGATAAAGATAACGATAAGATGATATAAGAACTCCATAGATCTGCGTTTTAATTTATGAGTCAATTGCGATCTAGATTATTTTATTTTTAATTGAATTCCTAACTAAAGAGCTGAATAAGAATAGAGAATTACCAAAGGACCCTTACACAGCACAATATCCCTTTTACCATCCATTTAACAAATGTTAGATCCCTTACCTTCTATTATTATTATTTTTTAATGAGAGGAAAAAGGTTATTTTATAAATCCAAATAAATAAATAAAATTTTAATTATTTTAAATTTTTATAAAATAATATATATTTTAATTTACATTAAAGATTTACCATGCAAATTATAAATTTTCTATCTTTATAAAATATAGAACTACCTTTCCTTCTATCATTGGATATCATTACATAAGCAAAGGGAGATCCTATTGCATTATCAGCAACCAAAAGGATAAAGACGAGGGTATAAAAAAAAGAAAAAAGAAACGGAAACATAAGCAGAGATTTGCGCATGATTGTTGGATGCATGAGCGCCTCGAAAAATGTTGTCCGACCATCTCTTGAAAGTGTCTCCATTTATCTCCACTTTGTACCTCTTACGCTTATCTTTCCTCTTCCTCCGCATAAACAGCCAAAGCAATGACCACAATCTAAAGACTCAAACTTTTGTCTTTTCTGTTTTAATGGAGGTTACACATATTGGCATCTCAAACGGCAATTACACCGGTACCCTTCCCTAGTGTTTTTTTTTTTTTTTGTTATGCTGGCCATGGAAGCTTGTTCTTGGAACTCAACAGGGGCGCAAGTCTCTGGTTTTGAGGTAATGGGAGGTGGGTTTTTGGTGAATTCTGGTTTACAAGCCAAAACAAGAACTGGGTCATCTTCAACTTCCGCTTTGGTTTTAGATAATGAAAGAGGAGAGCTTGTGGAGTCTACTGTGAGAATGGAGAGGAAAGTGGTGTCGGCTGAGAGAAGCATTGCTGCTTTAAAGAATCACAGTGAAGCTGAGAAGAAGCGTAGAGCGAGGATTAATGCACATCTTGACACTCTCAGGAGCCTAGTACCTGGTACTAGTAAGGTATTTGCTGCTTTCGGTTTGGTCATGTTAGAATTGGAGTTCAATTGAATCATAGTACCTAAAGTGTACTTCTTCTTTTATTTACTTTTCCTTTTTAATGATCTGTTTCTTAAAGCTAGGGAGCAAAATTCAGAGAACCATCAATTAATGCACTTGAAAGTAGTACTACTTGATGATTAACTTTATTGTGATAACATGGGTTGCTTAATTTTATTGTTTACAAGGTCTGTACTATTAACTTTTGAATTTATGAATGTCTTTCAGAATTTAATTGGAGCTCGTGGTGATGTCAGGGAAATTTTTCAAGTGGGAGCATGCATTTCTCTTGTGTTTCTGGTTGATGTCTTGCTGTATGAGCATGAATCCCTAAAGATAATGATAATATCTTGAAACTATGGATTTAGCTTCTGTAAGAATCGGATAATTTATTTTGGTTTACAGTGCTGCTTTTGCTGGTGAATGTGCTATAGTTCTTTAAAATAAGAATGATTGGTTAAGCTAAGCTTACAATAAAATTCCCTTGGTTATGTGTTTGTTCTTAGCTAGATCTATTACCCAGGTCCTATATTTACCTGCTATAATTTTCTGGTAATAGTTTTGATTAATTTTCTTGATTGAAATCGATCATAAATCAAGTGCATGCAAAGTTATATATGGACCACTTGATGAATAAACTGTGATAATTAGATAAATTATTTGGTATTGTGAGAGCTGGATTGTTGTGATCTTGTCAAGATTCTAGCTTATGGGCTTGTTGAACTGGATTGCTGATTACTAGTCAGTTTGAAATCTCAGATGGACAAGGCATCGTTGCTTGCAGAAGTTATAACTCACCTGAAGGAACTGAAGAGTCAGGCAACAGAAGCTAGTGAAGGTCTTCTCATGCCATTGGATATTGATGAATTGAGAGTTGAACAGCAAGAGGGTGATTTGCATGGTGGCCCTTACATAATCACGGCATCTATATGTTGCGATTGCAAGCCTGGAGTTCTGTCTGATTTAAGACAAGCACTCGATGCTTTCCATCTAATAATAATGAGGGCAGAGATTGCGACTTTGGAAGGCAGGATGAAGAATGTTTTTGTGATGAGCAGCTGCAAAGAAGGGGGCGGTGGCGATACGAAAGCACACCAGTTTCTCGGTGGCTCCATCTGCCAGGCCTTGAGATCCATACTTGACAAATTTTCTGCCTCGCAAGAATTCTCATTAAAATCCACACTTTCAAACAAGAGGAGAAGGGTTGGCTTATTCAAACCATCCCTGTCATCTTCTTCAGGAGATCACTGGTGAGCCTATGATTTTTTGGCTGTCGTTAATGCTCCTTGTATAATGTTCATCGTCATCTCCTTACCTGTCATAGAGGATTGTGATGCATTTGATCATAGCATATTTTAACTTGTTGGGGTAAATAGTTTCTTCAAGATTGCTGTGTTGGTTTGCATTCCTTCTGATATGCTCGTAATCTTGTGCTGTATCACTATCTTCTATTTCACCTTATTCACTATCGCAATTCACTATCTTCCATGACCAGAGCTTCTGTTATTTCGATAGCAAACTCTAGCACATTAACATGCCTATGAACGGAATGACCAGCGAATGTAATCTGCTGCGCAAGGAGATGCAAGGAACCATGAAGCAAAACAGTTCCATTTGATTACAACAGAATCTGATTGAACAGATCAATAATTCGGAAACCAGGTTTACGGATGGTTAAGCAATTGTTTTACCTTGCCTTGTAGCCATATATTTGAGCAACAAAACCATATGAAATGCTGATGATGAATCCAATACAGATGTAGGCTCATCAATCAAAAGAACTGCAGGATCATGAACTAGATCTACTCCTACAGAAACTACGTTTCTCACCACCTGAAATGCCTCGGGTAGATACATTCCCAATTCTCACATTCACAACTTGCTCCAATCCATGTTTCTTCAACCGTTCTTTCACCCATGATTGCAAACTTGAACGCATTAAAAAGGTTCTTATTACCCATCTCCCCCATCTTTGTTTCTTGTTCTTGTCCGCATTGATAATGGTAAGAAGATTACATCAATCTATAACATCATGAATGCATTTGTAATAGGAATTTTATGGCATCTAAAGGGTTATTTGACATTTCATTTTAAAAATATTTTAAAAAAAATTTAATTTATTTTTATTTTTATATTTACTTTAAATTAAAAAAAAATGATGTTTTTAGATTATTTTTATGTGCAGATTTCAAAAATGAATTTTAAAAAATATCATTTTAATATATTTTTAAATGAAAAATACTTTAAAAAATAACCTCAATCAAATTCTCTAAGCTTGCTTAACAGACTTCATTTGGGATGCATTTTGATATACTTCAATCCAATAAGGGTGTGGATGAGGCCATTGGGATTTTTCATGTTGGGGAAGGGAGATTCATTGTGTGGGGTTGTGGAACCAAGTGAGGAATTTGAAAGTATAGTACCAAGAGCCTGCTGACCAAGAAGTCCTAAGAAAGGTGGAAAGAAATCAATGGGAAATTCTATAGCAATATGGTATAGATGACAAAGGTACCATAAGAAAAAGTAGAGTTCTTTAGGGAACAAGCTAGATGGTTTGAAAGTGAATAGATGGATAAAAGGATATTTGGGATGGATGCCTAAGCTCTGGAAACAAAGGGAAGACACATCATAGTTGAGAAGAAGGTAATCTTAGAGGCTAAATAGTTTGTCTTTAGCCTGTTGGTAAGAGTGTGGTTAAGAATCATTTCTTGAGCAAGAGGAGGTAAATTATATGTGGGGAAGTCTTGCTTCGGTGGAGGTGGATTGCAAGAGGAGGCCATAAAAATCAAGGGAAGGAGTAGTGTTTGTGATTTAGGTGGTCTAGTGAGCATATATGGGATCAGATTCTTGTTTCCCTTTATATGCTTGACGGTGAAGGTGTACTAGGAAAACCACTCTACTAGTCTCAAAAGTTGAGGATGAGGAAGCATCTTGCATTTGAACTGTAGTATTTTTGGAAAAGAGGAACAATCCTTTATTATTGTAAAGTGATACGCTACTAGGTGGAACTTGAATTTTTGGATGTCATACTTTACAGCTAAGATTTCTTTGAAAGTAGAGTGGTAGTGAGTTTCTAACCCCTTGAAGAATCCACTTTTGTATCCACAGTGTCGGTGGCCATTTTTATCTTCAATGAGTACAGCACTCCAATACTTGTCACTACTTTACAGCTAAGATTTCTTTGTAAGTGGAGTGGTAATGGGTTTATGATTCCTTGAAGAACCCACTTTTGTATCCACATATGTGTCAGTGGCCATCTTTATCTTCAAGTAGTACAACACTCCAATACTTGTCACTAGCATCAGTTTGGAGTATGTGTTGTCCTGTTGATGGAATGACTAAAGCAAGTAAATGTTGTATGACCCTCTTTAATTGTTTGACAGCTTGTGTTTGCTTTTCTGTCCAAGGGTCTACATCTTCTTTTTTTTTAACATGAGCTGGATTGGCCTTGTTATCTGTGCAACTCGGGGGCTAAAATTTCTGAGATATTGGACAATGCCCAAAAATTGTTAGACTTGTTTTTTAGTGAAGGGGCCATCGGGAAATTTGTGGAGTTCTTTAGCTATATGGGTGTTAGGTATATAACCATCATATATAAAAATCATGCCAAGAAATTCAATTTTCTTTTGGCAGATAAACATATTGGTTTCAGAAAGCATGATAACATGATGGTGAACGAGTTCTGCAAAATGCTTTAACAATGTAGCATGTGACTCCTCGTCTTTTGAGAAAAGTAATACGTCATCAATGTAGATTAAAGTTATGGGTTCAAATACTTTAATCATGGTCTTTTGAAACAATGAGGGTGCTACTTTAAGATCAAAAGGCATGACTCACCATTGATAATGATGGTCTAGTATGCAAAAACCCGTTTTGTATCTATCTTCAGGATGAATGCCAAGTTGCCAAAAGTTAGATTTAAGATCAAACTTGGAGAGCACTTTGGCATTGTGAAGGCATGAAAATAATGTCATGATATCTGGCAAGGGGAACTTATCATCTTGTAAAAAATGATTTAATGGCTGATAATTAATTATCAACTTGAGCTTGCCTCGTCTTTGACCAGACCTTTTATTAACATAAAAGGCTTCATAAGACCATGGTGAGTCTGTAGGTTCAATTAATCCTTGGGCTTGTAATTGAACATATTTTTCTTGAGCTAGCATCTTGTGCTGAGGATTCATTCTTGAGTGACTAGCTTTTGTGGGATTGATGTCTTCAGTAAGCTTGAAAGGAAGCCTAATAAAAAACTGTGCATTTTATCATAAGGGATGAGAACATTTAGCAAGAAATTCTTGGTGAGAGTTTGAACATGAGTGTTGGATTATGTGAACTTTGATGAGAGCAATATGGTTTGTGAGTGAAGGTTGGAGTTCATAAAGTGAAGGGGTAATTGTATATGGAAGAAAATGGGTTTTATACTGAATACCACGATGAAGGATTTTGAACTTAGATTTGAAATAAACATCAAACCCAATAACTAAATTCTTTCCATGTAAAGGAGAACCAAGAACAATGGTTTTGAATGAATATTATAGAAGGATTTGTATGGTAATAGACTTTTCGGTTTTGAATTGGGTGCAGAAAACTTAATTGCCAGCAGCCCGAAAGTATTCTTTATGGGTGACCCAACAATGAGAGAGAAGAACTTTAGGTTTAAGAGTAGTTATGTGGGCTCCTGTATCAAATAAGGTTATGGCTTTAATGGGCTTGGCATATGTGGATGTAAGAATAGTAACAGGGGCTAAAGGTATCAGGTGTGAAGGGGAGTTGGTAGGTTGAGCTTGGTAAAGTTCATAGATCTCATCATCAGAACTTTCATTTGTAACAAAGCTATGGTGTCATGAGTGAGCTCATCCGTGAGGGAGAATAGGGATTCAACTTCATCAGCATCAGGGTTGAACTTTGTATTTTGGGCTAGAAAATCAATTAACTTCAGTGACTAGGATTGCTTTTTTGGACAGATTTTTGCAAAGTGACCTTTGCGCTTACAAATGAAGCATCAATTGGAGCTAGGAGTGAAGTGCTTGGGGCGTCTGGTGTGGTGTCATCTAAGGAACTTTCATTTCTTCTGGTGACCATTAAAAGAAGATTTGTGGATTTTCTTGAAATGCATCTTCTTTTTCATGGAACAATTGCAATCAGTATTGTCTAAGCATTTAATCAACAAATTTGATCGTTTGCAAGCACGGAGCATAGTTTTATCAGGCTGTAATATCTTGGTGAAATATTTGTGTTGATCACACATTTTGTTGAGGGCTTCCAACACTTGATGAAAGATACTGCCAAGAGATTGGTTATCAATAATTTCTTTTCAGATTTTGAATAGTCTAAACATTTTATCAGCTAGATCCCCAAGTATGGAGGCCAAAAAGGCATGCTTGAGGCTTGGATCATCAAGACCAGAGAGAATATGGTATTGTCAACACATCTCTTTAAATTGTCTTTCAAGATCATATCTCACATAGGAACAACACTTCATTTTGAAGTACTCATACCGGGTTATTTCTTTGTCATTTAAAGCTTCTCCAAGAAATTCATAATGGAGCCAGCCCAAAGCTTCAGAAAGAGACACAGTTCACAAATTGTATTTGTCGATAATCACCTAAGGCATGAAACTAATCACAGAAGGTGCCAGAAAACTTTGCAGAGAATTGTTGTAATGCATCCTTAAGGGTTACTCCATCCTTGAGCATATAACTAGTTAGCCATGAATGAAATTTTAGGATTTTATCTCGCCATTTTACTCGTGGAATATCATCTAAAGTAAAATATCCACCGGTATTTGGAGAATGGATATGAGGTTGATGATGGCGAGGATTAAGATTTACTTCATCATCATTGCTAACTAGTTCATCCACACTAACTCTTGTGGTAGAGGTCGGAGGAGGCTCTTGCCGAGTCTGGGAAGATTGAGGATCTGATGAGTGTGCTAAAGGAGGATCAACCATTAGTAATGGTGGCATGGAACAAGTGTTAGAAGAACCATCTTCAATAAAAGATGCTTCAGAAGTCACAAGAGTCTTATCATCATCAGGAGTCTCTTCTTCAGATGTATTGACAAGAGGTTCATGAGTTAGGATTTTAGGGATAGTTTGGTGGGAATAGGTAGTAAGTAAAGGCTGGATAGGGTTGGAAGATTGGTGTGATTGAATAATAAGTTGATAAGGGTCCTAGAGTCTTGGAAAGGGTCATCTGGTTCATGCTTTTTAGATTCAAAAGAATTAGAGGATGAGGAGATGATAGGGGCTGGTGATCTGGGTTTTTTGGAAATAGGTGGTACTTAGGTTTTCCCTTTATCATGTTTGATTTAGGTTTTCCCTTTATCATGTTTGGAGAGGTTTGAAAAGTTTTTTAGAATCTAGGTCTCCAAATAATTGAGGTGTGAGAGGTAGAGGTTGTGGATTGAAAGAAGGGAGTGCTTAGCACAATAAGGGTCTGGATAATAGGAGGTCATCCTAGTTTGTGAAGGTTCATGGAATGGTAAAGGCTTGGATTTGGATTTGGATTTGGATTTGGCTAATTCGGTCTAAAGAGATTTAAGTTGTATTTTGAGAGATTGAATTTCTTGTTTTTTTGAGGGTCTATATATCTGCTAGTAAAAGCTTGAATGAGTAGATACTCATGAATGATAGAGATCCTTTGTTGAATTTCAACACACGATTGTTTGAGATGTAAAATTCGAGAATCAACAGAAACTATCATCCTTTTCAAGTTAGTCTGCACAGGTTAACCTTGGATTCAATTTGATGAAGAACAAAATTTTAAGCAATGGCATTTTGGCTTCGCCAATTAAGAATAGCTTCAGCATGGGTAACTTGTTTAGGGCGGTCATCAGCATCAACATCTTGAGGGTTGTGAACTTGGGGAAGAGTACGAACTTTGTCTTTTACTTGTTCTTGTAAAGCAGGAAAATCATCATAATAAGGTCTTGCGGGTTGATACATAGAAACTGTGGGGACTTGTTCTGGAGATGCCCAAGGAGGAGTATATTTGACAAGATAGTCAAATTTTCTAGAGGGTTGTCCCAAGGTGTCAATTGTGTTGTCTCCATGATTATATCTAGATTTCAGTTTTTTATCAGAAGATTTTCTTTTGTGCTTGGGGGAGTCATCTTCATTTTCCATGGCTTTATTACAACAACTGTCACAATGACAAGTACCCCAAAAAACATGATTGTCCTGAGCAAAAGAATAGATGGGGAGACCAGCTTCCGAGAAGGACTCGATAGGTATTGGAAGAGGATCACCATTGAGATGGAGGAAGAAAAAAATTCTTGGGGGAGAAGTGGAAGATGCTCCCTTTTGGAAGATAATTTCTACAGTGCCATCAGTTTTTTTGGTAAACTCAGGTTTCGTGGATTGTATAGGGACAGAGCTTTGATGCAGTTTTTTATAATTGATAATCCAAGGAGAGGGAAGTAACTTTTGTAATTCTTATTTCGGGATTTGTCGTGGGACATAGATACTGGTGGCTCTTTTATTAGTGTCAATAGTAATGAGTAAAGCATCATTGGTAACAGGGAGTACTAAATCAAAGGCATGATTTTGGACCTGATAAGCCATTTGGTAATGAAGAGTGGCTTGGTAGGTGTCCAAAACTTGATCAACACCGGTAATCTCTAGTTGGACTTTTAAAAAGTGATGGAGTTGAGGATCATCCAAAACCATATTGAAATTGAGATAGAAAGTAACAACTATGTGCCATAATTAAGCGTGGTTTCAAGAGAGCCAATGCAAGCATGTTGATACTCTAGATATCTGGTATCTAAAAGAGTTAATCGTGCTGCAACAGGTAAGCCTTTACTGCCATGATAAGACAAGGTTAGACGAATAGCACCAAAATAAATGTGTATATCCTTAAGTAATCCATTGGCCTAAAAATTTAGATGGAATTTCAAGAGTAACAAATTGTTCTCGAGAAGTAGCAGGAATCTTATGTTGGTCAAAAGAGAAAGCTTGAACATATTCGTTTGCCATACAAGAAGGATGTTTGATAAGAGTTTTAAAATTACGGATAACAGAAGGATATTTTTTGGCAAAAGCTTGATAAGGATTGACTAGAGGAAGGTCTATTTCAGAGATTTTTTATGTATAATCTAAAAGGCTAACCTCATAGAGATAGGCAAGCTTAGTAGATGTAGATTGACATAGAGAAAGAGAAGGGGGAAGATGGAAGGAGGAAGAAAAAGAAGTCAAAAGAAAAGGAAAGAGGTAAAGATGGAGAAGAAAAGGTCATTATCACCTACAAACCAGAAGAGCTCTGATACCATAATTTGTATAGATAAATACTCTAACAGTTGCTTAACACGGCTAAGCTTATGGGCACTCAATGGCGAGTCATGCTCTTTGGTTTTAAAGTAGCACCCTTATTGTTCCAAAAGGCCATGATTAAAGTATTTGAATCCATATTTCGATCAACTTTAATCTACATTGATGACGTATTACTTTTCTCAAAAGATGAGGAGTCACATGCTATGTTGTTAAAGTAGTTTTCAGAACTCGTTCACCATCATGGTATCATACTTTCTAAAACTAATATGCTTATTTGCCAAAAGAAAATTGTATTTCTTGGCATGATTTTTATAGATGGTGCTTACACACCTAACACCCATATAGCTGAATAACTCCAAAAATTTCTCAATGGCTCCCTTACTAAAAAACATGTTCAACAGTTTTTGGACATTGTCCAATATCTTAGAAATTTTATTCCCCGAGTTGCACAGATAAAAAGGTCACTCCAGCTCATGTTAAAAAAAAATACAGACCCTTGGACAGAAAAACAGACACAAGTTGTCAAACAATTAAAGAGGGCCACAAAACATTTACTTGTTTTAGTCATTCCATCAACAGGACAACGTATACTCCAAACTGATGCTAGTGACAAGTATTGGAGTGTTGTACTCTTTGAAGATAAAGATGGTCACTGACACATGTGTGGATACAAAAGTGGGTTCTTCAAAGAATCAAAAAACCACTACCACTCCATTTTCAAAGAAATCTTAGCTATAAAGTAGTGACAAGTATTGGAGTGTTATACTCTTTGAAGATAAAGATGGCCACCGACACATATATGAATATAAAAGTGGGTTCTTCAAGGAGTTAGAAACTCATTACCACTCCACTTTCAAAGAAATCTTAGCTGTAAAGTATGGCATCCAAAAATTCGAGTTCCACCTAGCAGCCTATCACTTTACAGTAATAATGGAGTGTTTCTCTTTTCCAAAAATACTACAGTCCAAACACAAGATGCTTCCTCATCCACAACTTCTGAGACTAGCAGAGTGGTTCTCCAAGTACACCTTCACCGTCGAGCATATAAAGGGAAACAAGAATCTGATCTCATATATGCTCACCAGAGCACCTAAATCACAAACACTACTCCTTCCCGTGATTCTTATGGCCTCCTATTCCAATCCACCTCCACCTGAGCAAGACTTCCTCACAGATGATTTACCTCCTCTTGCTCAAGAAATGATTCTTAACCACACTCTTAACCAACAGGCTAAAGACAAACTATTTAGCCTTCAAGATTACCTTCTTCTCAACTATGATGTGTCTTCCTTTTGTTTTCAGAGCTTAAACATCCATCCCAAATATCTTTTTATCCACCTATTCACCTTCAAATCATCTGGCTTGTTCCCTAAAGAACTCTACTTTTTTTTTATGGTACCTCTGTCACCTATACCATATTGCTATAGATTTTCCCATTAATTACTTTCTTTCCAGCTTTCTTAGGACTTCTTGGCCAGCGTATTCTTGGTACTATACTTTCAAATTCCTCACTTGGTTCCACAACCCCGCACAATGGGTCTCCCTTCTCTAACATGAAAAATCTCAATGGCCTCATCCACACCCTTGTTGGATTGAAGTATATCAAAGTGCATCCCAAATTAAGTCTGTTAAGCAAGCTTTTGCCTATTTGTTCTTTATTTTCATATTCCACAGGCCTTTCAAGGCTTCAACATACAATCTTGTTATGAGTTTTCCATAAGCTACCTTCTACAAAATTTATCCATACTCCTTATATGAACAACCCCTAACAAACCTTCAAGAGCTCAAGACCATGTAAAAAATAGTGTGCCTCAAAAACAACATTATTTCTGATGAATTATGGCCTAAAGGCACAGATCCTGATGAAGAACTTGACTATGATTTTTATGGCCCTAAATATTTTTTTCATCTCTATGACCTACGAATGAAGTACAAAAACAAAAAAAAAATCAAGCAGATAATTTTGGGAATCCCAACGCTTTTGAAATCACATTAGATAGAAATGGTTACAGAAGATGACTCTGTGTTAGCCCTACAAGTCCAAGCTACTCAAGATCAGGATAACTTATCAAATCAAAATCTCTCTCCAGATCATAAACCTATTGTTGGTTGATATTAGCTTGTCGTTTGTATTATAAGGGTGTATTATTAAGTGTGCACTTTCTTATGTAATATTAGCTTGTCGTTTGTATCATAAGGGTGTATTATTAAGTGTGCACTTTCTTATGCAATAAGTGATGTAAGCAAAGGACTCAAAACCAATATAAATAGAGGTTGTGTGTAATGTTGTAAGGCAGAACCTCAAGAGAGTAATTCTCAAAGGTGAAGCCTCTTCAATAAAAAAAACTTGTTTCTCTAATTCTCTATTCTTCAAGCTCTTCCTTATATTCAAACAACTAGAAGCTTTGGTTATCATCCATAGCCTTATTTGATACAGGAGCCCACAGAACTATTCTTAACCCTAAAGTTCTTATTCCTCATTGAATGACTAAAGGTAAATGTTGTGTGGCCCTCTTTAATTGTTTGACAGCTTATGTCTGTTTTTTTTGTCCAAGAGTCTACATCTTTTTTTATTTTTAACATAAGCTGGAGTGGCTTTGTTATCTGTGCAACTCGAGGAATAAAATTTCTGAGATGCCCAAGAAGGAGGAGTATATTTGACAAGATAGTCAAATTTTCTAAAGGATTGTCCCAAGGTGTCAATTGTGCTATCTCCATAATTGTATTTGGATTTCAGTTTTTTACCAGAAGATTTCCTTTTGTGCTTGGGGGAGTCATCTTCATCTTCCATGTCTTCATTACAATTGTATTTGTCAATAATCACCTAAGGCATGGAACCAATCTCATAAGGTGCTAGAGAACTTTGCAAATAATTGTTGTAATGCATCCCTTAGGGTTGCTCCGTCCTTGAGCCAAATCCAAGCCTTTATCATTCCTTGAACCTTCACAGATTAGGATGACCTCCTATTATACAAACCGTTATTGGGCCAAACACTCACCTTCTTTCATTCCACAACCTCTACCTCACATACCTCAATTATTTGGAAACCCAGACTCTGAAAAACTTTTCAAACCTCTCTTAGCACCTATATAGCTGAAGAACTCTAAAAAATTTCCAATGGCCCCCTCACTAGAAACACAAGTCCAACAATTTTTTAGCATTGTCCTTCCCCTTCATTGTTGGGTCACCCATAAAGAATACTTCTAGGTCGTTGACAATCAAGTTTTCTACACCTGATTCTCATCCATACTCCCATATGAACAACCCTTAACAAACCTCCTGAAGCTCGGGACCATGCAAAAAACAATGTGCCTCAAAAACAACATTATTCCTGATGAATTATGATCTAATGACACAGATCCTGATGAAGAACATGACTATGATTTTTATGCCCCATGCTTGCGAATGACCAAATCTGTTGATTAAATGCTCAGACAATGTTAATTGCAATTGTTCCATGAAAAAGAAGAAGCATTTTAAGAAAATCTACAGATCTTCTTTTAATGGTGGTCAGAAGAAATGGAAGTTCCTCAGACGACGCCACACTAGACGCCTCCAGCACTTCCCTCCTAGCTCCAATCGATGCTTCATCTGTAATCGCAAAGGTCAAAGGTCACTTTGCAAAAACCTATCCAAAAAAATAGGCTCAGTCACTGAAGTTAATTGATTTTCTGTTGATCACATATTTTGTTGAGGGCTTCCAACACCTTATTAAAGATAGTGCCAAGAGATTGGTTGTCAATAATTTTTTTTAAAATTTTGAATAGTCTAAACGTTTCATCAACCAGATCCCTAGGTATGGAGGCCAAAAAGGCATGCTTGAGACTTGGATCATCAGGACCAGAGAGAATATGGTATTGTCGGCAGTCACTTAAATTAAACTCAAAAAATTACTACCCAATCATGTAATTAGCACATAATCAATTTATCAATTTGATGACAAATGACTAGAATGATTAATTTTTTATTTTATTACATGATTAAAAATACAAAAGTTAATTTATTGTCAACTCAATATTAAAAAATAAAATTTTTAATATCAAAAAATAAAATTTTTAATATTAAATAATAAAATTATAAGACATAAACAAAAAAAATCTCAGACTCTAACTTCTCATTAATATTTTTTTCTCTTTATAAGAAATAAAAACTTGTAGCCTCACCCCCTCGCACATTTATCATTTGAGCTGAACAATATATTAATCTAATTTATCATTTATATGAACCGACTTTTAGTTTTAGTTTTTTAGTTGTTAGTACAATTTGTGAAAGCTTTTAGCTTTTAATTAATTAGAAATTTGACTCAATTCTATAAGAAATTTTCATTTTAAGTCTGACTAAACATTTTTTTTATGAATAAAAAGTCTTAGAAAAATATTTAAAAATTCAATATCATTTTAGTGGTAATTAAAATTCGAATTTCTCGAGAAGAATTATTGAAAAGAAAAGGAAAAGGAAAGCAAGCATAAAAAGATAAACTCCATCCAACTTCCACGTGTATGAACATCATACGTGAAAGTAGATTCGGCGCTTATGACATGGCGATAGGAACACCAGAGAAGTTTGTCTGGTCTTTCCAGTTACTACACAGCACAGGATCCCCCCCCGCCCCACTCTCTCTCTCTGTGGAGCTTCAATGGCATTGTCTTCACATACCCACAGCTTCTCTGTTCTCTCAGTGAGCAAAACAACAGAGAATGGCAATGGAAGAAGGAGAGCAAGAATGGTTGTTAAGATGGCAGCATCAACATCAGAAATGGCAGCTGACTTTGAAGAGGGACAGCTAGAAAGGCCTAAGTGGTCAGGAAAGACGCCTCTCTCTCGTCTTGTTGGAGCTCTTATTGCTTTCAAGCCTCTCTCTTCTGTTCTCAAACTTGGTGCCAGACAAGTCCTCATCAGGTCCCATTAATTAATTTCCCTTTATTTAAAGACTATAGGTTCATGCATTTCCCTTTGTTTACATACTATAATTTTCTGTGCTGCTCAATAATGCTGGTGTCGAAAATTAGCATGTTTGCATTGGTTATGCATAATGTCTTAATTTCTCTAATGGAATGGCTTTCTCAATGACTTGAATATGGAGTTTTGAATGTGTGGAGCAGAACAGCTGAGAAGGGGGACATTCCATGGAGAGAAATGACAAAGGAGATTCTGGAATCAGATGTGTATAAGGAGTTGGAGAGCATTCAAAATCCCTCACTTGTTTATCCAGATTGTGAGTATCTGAACCTATTGAATTCCTTCATATAATGATTCTCTTGCTCACACTCTGTAGTCAGTCTTCTTTTTGCTTGTAATTATGTTTGGATGGTTAGATTTGCTCATATTTCATTTTGATCTAAACCTTTTTATGACATAAAAGTTTAAACTTTGCTGCCAACATCCCTATCTTGATCTATTGCTGCTTGCAATTTTTGTTGGAACATTTGCATGTTTAAGGATATTTGAATTGAACTAATGATGGAGATAGATTTTTAAGATTTTGGAGGTCTGTCCCTTTTCTTGGTGGGTTATTACTTGCAATTTCTCGCTTTATTATGTTCTTCATACTTCAGTGATAATCTAATTAAAATAAGCTGGTTCTATTTTCAGATTACCTAAATCCTTTCCATGCTTACGACGAGGGAAATCTTTCATGGCTGGTAAGTATTTAATCTTCAGTGACATGGTTTTGTATGCATCATTGGATGCATTTCCTTTCTGTGATTTAACAGTTCTGCTGAATGTATTCATGATTACTTTATTTTGTGCTTACAATTTACTGTTTTTCTTTTCAATGTCAAATTCTTGCCCCCAAATGAGCAAAAACTACAGCTTAGATTCTTTTATCTTCTGTCTAGCTCAAGTGGTGCATGTTGATAGGGGTGAGCATTTTCGGTTTGGTTTAGTTTTTATAAGTAAAAACAACCGAAGCGAAAAAGGAAAAAAAAAAAAAAAAACCGGACCAGACCTGGTATAAACAGACTGGCTTTGGTTCAGTTTTTTAACAAAAAAACCAGAAAAAAAAAAACTTTTTTTTTTGCCTTTTGCTTTAACTTTAACCATGTTTTCCCTATTCTCATTTAACCAAAACAGAAACAAACCAAAAAATTTGAACGAAACCGGATGAATAAAAAAAATATAGCATATTTTTGTTTAATTTGAACCAGTTTGATTCAGTTTACAGGTTTTTTACTTCAAAAACAGAAAACTGAACCGGACTTTTTAAAAAAAAATATCTGATTGGTTTATTTGGGTTGTTTTTTCTATTCGGTTTTTCTCGGGTTGTCTTCTTGCTCATATTTATCAAGAATGAATCGCAAGCTATAAAACATATGTACAAGATGAAGTTCAATTTTATAGTCTTCTTAGTTCCTAAGCACAATAATATGAAAGAGAGGATGATCTTATGGTAGTCACGTGTCTAATGTCAGGCTGCAGCTGAAGCTGAAGCTGCAACCATGTCAATGGTGAGGCGAGCAATACCTAATGCTTCTACAGTAGATGAAGCAAATCAAGTAGTGCGTGGAAATTGGCTTCAGGAAATTGAACAGCACCATCTACAGTACTCTCGGACTACCATCATTAGAGACATTCTAGATATTGGATGTTCTGTAGGTGTCAGCACAAGATTTCTGGCTGACAAGTTTACTTCTGCCAATGTCACCGTAAGTCCGATCATCAAATTTAGTAAGATCATTTCATTAATCCTTCACATACGATACGATGCAATGAAACTAAGATGCTCATAAGATGTCATGGCTGAAACTTGTTTATTTTCTTCCATATGCGAATCACACGCTGCAGGGGCTAGATCTGTCACCTTACTTCCTTTCTGTAGCTCAATACAAGGAAAAGAAGAAAGGTCCGAGAAAGAATCCAATTAAATGGACGCATGCTAATGCAGAAGACACTGGCTTTGCACCCCAATCATTCGATCTTGTTTCAATTTCATATGTGGTATATGTTTTTCTCTAAAGCAATATGCTTCTTTATATTCTGGAAGACTTGGTAATTTATTAAAAAGAAAGAAGAAAGGTAAAAAAGTCCCACATCATGTTTAACCGCCAGAGAGATCTGTGTGATAATTCAAGCATTGAATAATTTGTATTCTGAAAGCTTAAGGTGTGTAATAATTTCAGATACTTATGCTTCCAACTCCCTGAAATATATGCAGTTCCATGAATGCCCTGAAAGGGCAATAATTAATATACTGAAGGAAGCATTCAGGCTACTTCGTCCTGGAGGCACTATTGTTGTGTCGGATCAATCAGTAAGCATCCATGGCTATGAAACTTTGGAAAAAACATAATAATTCTCCTACTACTGTATCATTATTAAGGTGATGTTTTCTGCTTTGTTATGCAGCCAAAGTCAAAGATCCTTCAGGTATGGTTCCAATTCTACCGTAACACGCCATAGATTTATCTGTGTCATTGTGTTGCATGTTCATGTTATGGATATATCAATCGTTAAATCAAAAATTTGAGAAAATCGATATAGGCAGCAATTTGAACTTTCTTTCTGTCAGAGTCTTGCAAATATAAAATTGTACATGAATTTTCACAAGCATGCAATAAACAAAATGAAGCCCTTGCCTGTTCATGTGTTGTAGGAAATGTCTCCAGTTCTGTTTACATTATTGAAGAGCACTGAACCATTTCTCGACGAATACCATCTCACTGACCTAGAGGGAAGAATGAAGGGGGTTGGCTTCATAAATGTACAAACAGGTCTCACGGATCCAAGACACAGGACCTTGACAGCAACCGTGCCTTGTTAACATGTATACTCACTAAACTGATCACTGCATTATCTCCAAGCTCGTCTCTGAATGGATCGATCAGCAGAAAGTCAGTCATTTTGTTGCTCTTAATGCTTCTAACCTCATTGGAGACATGAAATATATTTGTTTATTCGATGCCAATTGTCAATAAACTATGCAGAATTTTTGTGACAGTTTGTGTTGATTGGCATGTATAAAACTTCATTAGTGCTGTTATGATTCGATCAAGCAACTTCACTGTAATAAATTCATGATGGTATATGGGGATGAGCATATAATGCTTATTTGAAATGATGGTTGAAATTGTTTTTTTAAATATTTTTTATTCAGAAATATATCAGAATATAAAAATGATCTAAAAATAATAAAAAATAAAAATAAAAACATTTTTTTCAAAAATAATTTTGCAACACTATGTCAGGCAGGGCTTTAATCTGAAAAAAATGCATGCTCCACCTAAATCTATGGTTATTATTTTGGACTGGATGTCAGCATTAATTATCAAGAAATAATTTGTGGGGGGTGGGCGTGGGACTGGAAGAATGAAGAGAGTTTTTCTTAATATGCCAAGTGAACTAGATTATATAGGGTAATTTCTATTCAATTTAATTTGAAATTTAAGCTAGGCAAAGAGTATGATAAAGAGATTTCAGGTTTTACCTGCTAAGTTTAGTTAAATGACATTCTTAAAGAAATTCCCTTGATTTGGGCATTATTCTCTTATATGTAAAAATTTATTTTTTTCCTAACATGGAGTAGCATAAGGAATTATATAGTGAATATTTAACTTTTTATTCAATAAATAAGATATAAATATTATTAAATAAAAACCAAACTCAACATATACCTCAATATTGTATACAAAGGACATAAATAATAAGTATTTTTCCTCTCAACATCAAATTATGAAAAAAGTGTCACCCACTCCTTTTCTTTTTTAAAAAAAGAGGAAGCAAACAATATGTTGTTTGTATTTCTATAATCTAGCAATCAAAGAGATAATGAAGAGATACTGGTATTAGGACAGGGATATTTTTGTTCTAAAATTCATTTTCAACCCTAAATCACCTATGGAATACCTTAGAGGCCTTGATAAATTTGTTTATAGCCTCAAATTACCTAAAACCTCATCCAAAAACTCAAAACTAATTGGAATTTAAAAAATTTCTTTAGCTAAGATCTACCCTTTTAGGCGATGAAAAGGTGAAAGAATGTTCTAGTAAAACTTATCTCATCGAATGTAGCCTTATTAAAATCAAAATCATTTTTTTCACGTTTGAAATTGATGTTAGCTACCATTTTTACTATTTACCACTGAAAATCAGTATCATTTTTCTCTCCTCTCTCAAATTATAAAATAAATAAAAGTTATGGATGAAAAATAATTTCCTGAAAACTAAAGGGACCTAAAAGTGATTATTTATAAAGTATGAGGATCAAGTATACTTTTAGCTAATTTTGAAACAGCCATGTATTTTCTTGTTTTTTCACTTTGATCATCGATCTTGCCCCTTGTTAACAATAGATGGTAATTGAACATCAATGTGGCAAAAAAAGAGTTTAATTAAAAAAAAAAAGTTTTGGGATTTAAATATTAAAAAAGATAATTTTTTGAATTATATTTATATATTAGTAGAAAAAAACACCTCAAAGCTTTTCTTTTATTATTTTTTTATAATCCAATTCATATATTAACTGAAATAAGGGATGCAATATGACTACCTAATATAAATAAATAATGCTTTGAGGGCACAAACGTAGAGCATAACAGCAAGGACCAAAATGCAACAAAAGAGAAATTATAATTATAATGTTAAAAAACCCTTTTCTTTTATTTTTATTATTAATTAATTCCCTGACAAACTAATGCTTCCTTGCAAATCAAGCAACAGCTCTGCCATACTCCCAACTTCGTCACGACTTCTAGTATTATACTATAACAGTTGATTTGACCTAAAATTAAATGATTGAGATATATGAAATAAAAATTTAAAGTAGTCTAATCCGATAATACAAATTTCTTACATGAACACATCCAGTCTGCTCGGTTCGGTTGACCAACCTGGTGGTTGGCTGATTCAGAACTTGACCTGAGCCGGTAGCAGTTGAGAGTCCATTTGGTATTTTAAAATAAAATTTTAAAATTATTTTATTTATTTATTTTTAATTCTTTTAATATAACTGGTCTAAGATCTGACTTTAATTTCTTTTCTTAAAAAAATATTATTCTAACTTTTATTTTTTAAATCTTGTAATAAATTCGCTTTAAATGAACTAAGTCAGATAAGGTTAATCATTCTATTCCGCAACATAAGCTATAAACCCGAGTTATAGGCCCGGCGGGTTAAATAGCTATGCATGAACTACTCGTTCTTTTTAGTCTCTGTATAAGCAAAAGGAAAACTAGGAGACAGAGACAATTCCCTCAGCGTACTCTATTTCCTTGTTTCTTAAAAGCCCACTAGTTTTTTTGCCCCTAAATTCCCATGAAGAACCGAACTTTCTCTATGTGAATTAACTCTTCCATTGCTCTCTGATCCAAATTTCCGAGTCAAGATTTAATCTTTCGTTCTCTAGTGATCATGGAGAAAGTAGAGAAGGCACCAAACGATCCAGAGAGTGAAGAAACTGAAGCCGAGCTTATTCTCTTTCAAGTCTCTGAATGCTATGTTTATCTGGTAACTTTCTCTGTCCTTATCTTTGTGTCTATGCATGTGCTGTACTGTCTTTCAGTTTATGTTTAGTGGATATTTCTTGTGATTGGGTTTTTGAGATTTGTGGTGATTAATGGTCTTTTGAGCTTTTTGTATATAGTCAGCTTTGAAAATATGTTCCTTTTCCAAAAAAAAAGTCCATTAAAGAAATTGGGTTTTCAGTTGTATGGATTGGATAACAGAACTTAGATTTGAATTGTTGTAGTTAACTGAATTGGAAAAGGTGAAAATCAGCACTGTTCCCTCCTTTTTCTTTTGATTAGTTCTAAGGAAACGAAATATGATACAAATGTATGTGAACTGTGTTTTAGAAGTTCTGAGGTGGGTTTTTGGGGTGTTGCTTTATTGTTCTAAAAGAAACATCATTGATTAAAGGTTCTTGTTTTTTGTACTTGTGGACTGAGTACTGATGGTGTTGATCATTCATTGGGTGAAATTGATGAAGGGACCAACTCACAATTGAAATTATTTAAAGATATGTAATAGAAGCAGTGATATTACCTTTAGAGATCTCGTCATGGTCAAACAAGATGTGGTATATAAAAGTCAGAAACTGCAGATCTTGCTCTGAAAAGTGATTACTGGCTGCTACTTAAAGAAGCAAGGCTGATTCCGAGAGACATGGTATATGAAGTTTTAAATTGTTGAAAAGAATTAAATTTTACGTGGGCAACTCAAACACTTCCATTCCTAGTTTTATAATAAGTCTCCATTTCTAGTTTTGTAATAAGTTTGTGAATTATGTCAAATTAAGGGCCAAGGAAAGAGCTATTTTCTCCTTTTTCAATTGTGCTGCCTTCGCTATTGACTGCATTCCTTTTCCTGTTTGTCGCATTTTTGTAATAATAGAAAGCAATGCTCTAAAAGCAATTTTGATAGACATGCATTAATTGTGGTCACTTATGGTCCATTTATAGCAATACTGACCGACAGTAATCACTTTTTTCCCCGTAATTTGTTTCAATCTGAAACCTTTCGATCATTTTATCCACTAAAAGCACAGGTCCTATGACCTCAGTCTTCTTTCTGCAATTACAAAGTTTAAAAGTTCATTTTTTCATGTTTACCTTTATGTTATTGATGTTTGTTTTCCCAGTTTCTCTTTAATATACATCTTAAATTTTTACCTTGACATCAAATTCTTCTACAGATCTGTTTATGGTCTTTGTATTCATTGCAGATGTTTGAAAATTTACATATTCAAATATGTCAATGCAAGTCTAAGCTGTTTGTTATCATCTTTTAGGCTTTTCATTAAACTTTAATATCTTATATGTTGGCATTCATGCTTAACTTTCTGCTATCACCTGTTTACATAGCTAGTCATCTGCAAATCCATCAAAAAATGTTTTTTTTTTAAAAAAAAAATTATGCTGTATCAAAAACCTCCCAGAGTACAGATATTATGCCATTGTGGCAAATGATCACACGCTTCTTACATAACAGCTTCATCTTATAATTTTTCTCTTACTTTCCCTGTTATCTAAATGCAAAAGGTAGCTTTTTGCTGATTAAGTCAATTCAAACTAGATAACAGTTGCTAAGCTAATTCGTTTATTCTTTCTGCAGATACCACCTAGGAAAAGTGCTGCTTCATACAGGTTCTTGTTCGACTTGTCATCTGATTCCTGATATAGTGATATTGAATTGATGGCACATTTTCTGAATGATGTCTTTCATACAATACTTTGCCATTGTGAATTACGCAGAAATTGATTCATTCAATCTGTAGTGTAGCTTGGATTCTCTTGATTATGGAATAAGTGTTCAACAATCTAATTAGGAGATGGACTTTAATTCACACTCATGACCTAATAAGGATGTAGATGCACTAAGAGCTTTTGTAATAGGAATTGTTGACGAAAGGTTTTATCCTTCTTTTGCAAACAGGAGATAGACAGAGGAACAACTAGGCATCTCAAAATACCAGGAGTAATCTTGTCATTCATTTTTTACAATATGCATGGGAATTATTGGTTTGGAAAATTATATTCAAATAACCAGTTTGATTTCTAAAAGAAACCTATTATATAAATTTACTTTCTAAAATACAACCCGTTATGAAATCCAGTCTCTCCATACCCTTTGTTTTTTTCTGCAATCAAATGCAGCCAGGCATATAATGCCAGTGAATATTTGAATCTATGGACTATATTTACTTCTTAAACTTGTTTTCACCTATTGGATATGGATATTTATATCTCTATAAGGATATTTCAGGGCTGATGAATGGGATGTCAACAAATGGGCCTGGGAAGGGAGTTTGAAAGTACTTAGCAAGGGTGAAGAGTGCATTATCAGACTTGAAGATAAAATAACAGGTTATATTATCCTTGGATTGTTATGATGCAGAAAATGGTGTTGTGTGTTTCTCTGATGGACTTTGCAGTGTCTGATACGCCTTGATTTAATTTGTATAGGTGAATTATATGCGCTGGCATTTTTGAGAAAGGGGGAGCTACATCCAGTGGAACCTGTAATTGATAGCAGCAGGTATTTCTCACTGAATCTTAAGCTTATCTTTGTTGTATCATTTGTTTTATTGATAAGAGTAATGATAACTGGAGGTTAACTGGAGGTTGTTTCTTAGCTTCTAACTGAATTCCCATAAAATAGTGTTTTGACTTGAGGGTATATAAACAAACATCTTTTTTTTTTGCAGATATTTTGTTCTGCGGATAGAGGAAAATATAGGTGAGCTACCAAGCCCGCCTCCAAGTTTGTTATTCTACAGAAGATTTTACTTCTTTATACAACTGAATTTCCTCTAGCTTTGTCCGAATGGATTACCAAATTCCATCCTATATTATTGCAGTTAATTTTTCGATTATAACTTATTCAAGTTTTTTTAATGATGCACGATCCCTTTGATCTTCAATCTCTAATCCTGCTGATGCAGTTTCATGTTGCTCGAATATCATTTCAGCTTCTTTTTTCTTTTTCTTTTTTCCAAATGTGATTGCCTCTATGAAAATTATTAAACCCCTTTGAATGATCTGCTCACATTTTTTAACCTCTTTCCCTTGGATTTATTTGCAATTTCGTTACAATATTAGCTGTCTGGAATCATGCAGGTGGTCGCCTTAGGCATGCATTTATTGGCTTAGGATTTAGAGAAAGAACAGAAGCTTATGATTTCCAGGCAGCGCTGCATGATCACATGAAGTATGTTCAAACCCGTAGATGTATCATTAACCTTTTCTTTACGTAGTTCATACTCCATTGTGCTGTTGATATTCTATATGGGTTCTCATATAGAGTTGAAATTCCGACTAGCAAAAAGTTGATTGATATAGGCATTCTCTTGTGTTGTCTATTAAAGCTATCTGGACAAGAAGAAAACAGCGGAAGAGATGGAACAGCATTTTCAGAATACTTCCTCGGTTGATTACAGTTTAAAAGAAGGGGAAACTCTTGTACTCCAAATGAAAAATGTAAGCTCATGTGCAGACATTTCCCAACTATTTATGTATGTATGGACACGTTATGAATCCTAACATCTATTGAAATTTTCTCTTCTGGTATGACAGAAACCTGGAGGTAGTGTGAAGTCCAAGATTTTTGAGCAGGGTCTGAACAATCTGTCATTGGAGGGGAACAGTGATGGAAAAGAACCCTTCCTTAGTATCAGACTGCCTCCACCTCCCCCAGCGCCGCTTTCACCTGCAACGAATGTACAGAATTCTCCATCAAACTTGCCACCAAAAATTACTCTTGATGGAAATTCTACTGAAAAATCCCCCAACCTGACAAAGGATGAAGCGGAACACCAGCATTTGCCTGACAATGAAAGCTCACAAGATACACAAGATGATGATTTCGGAGATTTTCAAGCAGCTGGGTGATGAGGACTAGATATTGACATATTTATAATCAAATTCCTCAACCTTTTCTCTTGCTTTTGTGGGATTGGAGTTCTCAAGGGTTTAGATAGAGATCCACCTATGAGATTTTGAGTAGCATGGTTTGTGAAATATTCAGTAAATATTACGAAGAGTGGACTTACCCTACAGACCTCGTTATGCTGCAGAGATTGATTTACCTTTTTCCCCAGGAAGATTTCTAATTACAGGAGGCTAATGTAATCAAACAACTACTCCAATTGCAAAGTACTTCATTTCTTTAAGCTAACCCCTCCAGCTCTATGTTGTTAAGGGTTCCAGCTAATGTCTTCGTGATGTCTATCACATCTCTTGAAGCTTAGCATAGGGGTTTGCGTATAAATTCAACAATTCTTTTTGTGAAGGTCTAGGTATACTTGTTTAAGATTTAATTTTAAAAAAAAGTATTTAATTTGTTTATATGCAAATTAGTTAGATAATACTTATATTATTAAAATTAAAAAGAAATTAAAACTAAGGAAAATAAGAAGTTGCAATCCCAAGGTTTTATTTTTTTTAAAGTGTTTTTTGCTTAAAAAATTTAAAATAATATTTTTTTTATTTTCAATTATTTTAATATGAGGAAGTTAAAAATAATATTTTCAATGATTTTTTAAAAAGCACATTACATAGTTGCATCACAATACCAAATTGATATTGTGGCTGTTTTGTGTTTGTAATTCGATAAATACGTTAAAAAAAACTTTAAATTATAGTTTGTTTTTAATAAATGTTTCAAAAAATGTTATAAATAGAATCTATACAAAACTATTTTTAAATTTATATTAGAATAAAATAAACACCACATCACATAATCTAACCTCCACAAACAAAGAAGTGCTTGACAAAAAACAATAAATGTTCAAGATTTCTTGTTTGAAAGTTAAAATTAGCAAGACTCTGTTTGATACTGTATTTTAAAAGTTGAAAAAAATTGATAAATATATTTTTATTTTTATATTAAATTAAAAAAAATTAATAGTTTTAGATCATTTTTATATGCTAATGTCAGAAATGATTTAAAAAAAATATTATTTTAATATATTTTTAAATAAAAAATATTTTCAAAAACAACAACGACCATCAAGATTCCTAAATACTGTCCATTTTATTTTCAAAAGGAACATATTTCTCCTTACCAGGAGCAAAAGGAATTTCATTCGCTAACAAAAAATATTATATATGACTTCTCTAACATCTTAGGCTCTAATATTTCAAATTCCTTATACATTCTTCATATTTATATAATTAATTAGATAACTTCAAGAGAAGTTATTAATTTGATGGTCAAATGGCGTGTTTTCTCTCTTAATTTTACAAAAAATATCACATGTTTTGGCCTTACTTTATCAAAGTTTTGAGAAATTATGGTTTAGTGCTTGAACTTCATGCATGCGCTAACAATTAATATTCTAAAATAAATTCAACAAAAAAATATCTTATTATTTATAGATTTGTTATTATATTTATTTTAATGACTAAAGAGCCCTTAGATCTTTAAAATAACAAAATTACCATCTATAATTCATTATTATAATAATGTCATCCATAGTTCCCCAAAACTCATGAACACAAATCTTTTTTAGGAATTTCATCAAACAATTTATGAGCATCTATTAAATTATTATATTAAACTGATCATGTAACATCCTAGCCCACTCATCACACATTCTTGTAAAAGTTTATCAAAATTGTTATTATAAAATAGAGCTCAAGTGTTAATCTGCAATCAATTTTATATTTTTAAGTCTTAACATATTCATAAGTAAGTTGGCTCCCTTCACTCTCAATTACAACTTATGAACATTCTCATTAATTCACAAGCTAAAATATAAAAGCAAACAATTATAAACATCTCAAGAAAAACTCTTTGGGATCTCCTTGTACAATTTTATCTAAACACAAACCATTCATTCATCAACCACACTGTTAACCAATGAATCAAATATTTGGCTCTTAAACTTTAATCTGCTTTGAAGTCCAGCCATTTTTTTATTATTATTAATATGGGTATTTGAATCAGTTTATGTATATTTTGATTAATTTTACGAGTTCTATAATTCACGACCATATAAATCTCCAATAATCATTATATTAATAACTAGAAATCTCATACCTGAAATATCAGGAAAAACAAATTTTTTAATATAAAGCTCTTACCTTTAGATTACTCACTGGCTCCAACCATGATATCCTTGTCTACAAGCTCATCCACCACACAATCCTATATCCCTCACAATCCTTTATCCTGCTTCCTTCAGAGATCTCCTTGATCAAATCTTTAGTTAACCATTTCGCCACTGTTGTCTTTTCATCCACGGTTTATATCCACCACTAATGTATCGTTTGCCTCTCAAATCCAAGCATTCACTTGCACGATCAAAAATTCTATCCGCTCTAGCCAAGCCTAGGCTAGCATCAACATCATCTCTTTCAAGCATGTTTTTATCCTTTTTCTTACCCATTTATTTTCAAATCATGCATGCCTCAACTAGATCATATAAAAGGGATTAAGAATTCATTTGGGAGCTTGATAACTTTTGCTTTTAAATGCTTCCAAAAGATTGTGTTTTTATTGAGAGAAAAAAATATTATGGTTTTTTAGTGTCTTTCAATGATTTTGATATGTTGATGTCAAAAATAAATTTGAAAAAAAAAATATTTTAATGTGTTAGAGAATAATATAAATCATATTCTGGAGCCTCAGTTACAAACTTAACCTTTTAGGTGAGTTAGTTCCTTGACATGGTATCAGAACCTTGTTGACCTAGCGGTCACGAGTTCAAATCTTACCACCCTCATTCTATTTGATAAAAATCAAGCACAAGGTAATGTGAGCCTCTGCAAGTTTCAAGCCCAAAGAGCTTTTACTTGAGGAGGTGTGTTAGAGAATAATATAAATCATATTTTGGGCCTCACTTACAAGCTTAAAGTTTTAGGTGAGTTGGTTCCTTAACATAATGTATTTTCAAACAAAAATATTTACACTATAAAAACACAATAAATATTAAAATAACAAAAATTTTACTTTATATTTAGTATGCTGTGTTATTAGAGAGAGAAATCATGTTTGGAAGAAAAAACCATACCAAGAGTACTATTAAAAAAAAAAACAAGATAAAACAAAAAACAGGAGTTAAAATATAGGAGATTTTTTTATAATTATTTCTTTCTAAATTCAAATATCAGGATTACTATTATAAATAAAATATTCTTTAAATATATTAAATAAATGAGTTACAAGCATTTTTATAATAATGAATCAAATAAATTTAGTTGGTTTATTGATATTAGAAATAAACTTATGTAATATTATAACAGATTGTTGCATTGCACGGAAGAAAAAAAAAAGTGATGAACAATGTTAAACTAGCAAATGGAATTTTCATTTAAATTAATAACTCATTTGAGTCTTATTTTTATTTTTCTTTGTTAATTTTAAGCGGGTTTAATATTATGGTAGTGATTGTAATTTAAATTGTTTTTTTCATTTGGAAAATGTATCAATATATAATCTTTTTATTTTAAAAATCTCTTTTTGAAATCATTACATTAAAATAATATAAAAATATTAAAAAATAAAGAAAAAAAATTATTTTTTTTATTTTTAAAATAAAAAACCATACAAACCTTTTGAAATTGCCTCCGTGGAGATTTTATACCCGCCCAAACTGGATTCAAAGTACCGACGAACTCAAGGACCTGTTTGGGAGAGCTATTGCGGTAATTTTTTAAAGTGCTTTTTATGCTGAAATATATCAAAATGATATTTTTTTTATTTTTTAAAAATTATTTTTGACATCAGCACATCAAAATAATCTAAAACAATAAAAAAAATATTTTATTGCAAAAAAAAAAATACACCACAATAAACCTACGGTGCAAAAGCTGCCCCAAACAACTTCTTTATCTTGCTGGATTTCAGTCATCATAATCACAACAAAGTTACGTGTTGCTGGCATTATCATGGGACCCACCAAACCATGATGTCAGAAGCTACTGTGGGACCGATTTTCTTTTCTTCTTTTTTTTTCACCTTTTTTTTATCTCGTAAGCCGTTTCAACCAAGAATCTTAAGCGGTGTTTGTGATTGTTGTTATGGTTGCTTTTCAAAAAGTTTTTCGTACCGAAATATATCAAAAAAAAAATTTATTTTTTAAAAATTATTTTTGACATCAGCACATTAAAATGATCTAAAACACCAAAAAAAATTATTTTTTATTGGAAAAAAAAAAGTTGCACCACTGCCAAACGCAGGTTTGGCCGCGGTGCCAAACAGACACAAAATGTTAAAACTTATTTCATAATTATTTAATCGATAAATTATATAATTGTAATTGATAAATTTTATTGAAATAACTCATATTATTCATGTAACATATTGATTAATTATAGTATATATTTTATTGATTTGATAAATTATTTCATCAATAAACTATAAAATTATAATCGATGAATTTTAACACAGTGAATGATTTATTTTATACAATAAACAATTTGATTGGTGGTTTTGTTTTAACTACTTGGGTAATAATTTAATTCGTAGATAATAAAAATGTAATTGATCAAATTGACTAAAGATGAGTCATTTGTTACCTGCAACATATTAATTAATTGTTAGGCATGTTTTAACTATTTGACGAATAATTTATTTGACAAATAGCTAAAATACAATTGCTAAAATTTATTAAAAATTATTTTTCAGATTTTTTTTCTTCATATTATTATATTAAAATTATTTTAGAACATTGTGATTAAATTAATATGAGATTTATAAAAAAAATAGTTATTTTTTATATATATTTTAAGACATTAATATCAAAAAAATATCACAATATATAATCAACATTACATTTTTTTTAAGGAAAAAAGTCCTAGAAATAATAATTATCATTATTCTAAATGTTTTATCTATAGTAAATATATACATATAAAAACTACATAATCGTAAGTTTTTTAAGTTGATTATTTAGCTTAGATATATAAAAAAAATTTAAAAAAAATATATGACCATTAAAAGTTTTGTTGCTTGTTAAAAAATTTTGTGTTGGTTGCGACAAAACACAGAGAATTTTTTTTAATTATAAACAATTTGACACAATTTTTTTACATGTTTTGTCTGCGTGTAGATTTGTATATTTTTTATTTATATGATATTAGATTTTAGACATCATACAAAAAAAGTCGCATAAGTTATTTTTTCACAAAAATAACATCGATCAATGAATTATTTTGACTATTATTCTCATTTCAACTATTATGATTGCTAAATTGTCATAATTATTATAACTATTATTATAAATATTATTGCAAATAATTAATATTCTTATTATTAGTGGCAATATTATCGTTGCTACTATCATTATTGTTATCAAAAGAAATGAAAGTATGTTTTTATTTTCTAAGATTTATTATTTATATTATTATATTTTATATGATATTAGAACATTGACATTAAATTAATTTGATATTTCTACAAAAAATATTTCGCTCTTATATATATATATATATATATATATATATATATATATATATATATATATATATATATATATATATATATTAAGGTATTAATATTAAACAAATATCAAAATATATAATTATTCTAAATTTTTCCGGGAAAATATCTATAAAATATTTTTATCGTTATTTTAAATATATTATCCAAAGTGAGATGAAAATTCAAAAGAAACTAAAAAATCAAATTTTTTGTTGGTTGATTATTTCGTTTAGATGTATAACATTATTAAAAACAAATATTGGACCTTTAACATTTTTTCAAGTGTTAAAAAATTTGGTTCAGACTACGGCGAAACATAGAGGAAGTGACTTGTATATTTTTTATTATAGGTAACTTGGGGAAATTCGTCTACCCATTTTGTTCACGTGTTGCCTCATTTTTGTTTTGTTTACATGATATTAGATTTGAAGTCTTATACATAAAAATATTTTAAAAGTATTTTTTTTTTAAGAAAAACAACATCTACTAATGAATTATTTGGATTTTTATTTTTATTGTTATTATCATAATTGTAAATTATTGTTAAATTATCACAATTATTATAGATGTCATTATAACTATTATTGTAAATAATCAATATTATGATTATTATTGGTAGTATTATCGTTGTCACCATCATTATTGTTATAATCATTGTGATTATTATCACGGTAATCAACATCCTTATTTTTATTAATATAACCAAAATTATAATTAGTATTTTTAAATTATGTTCATAAATAATTGTTAAATTGAATTATTTTTAACGATAATAACATTAACTAATGAATTATTTGGATTATTATTTTTATCACAATTGACCGGTTCCAAGCAAAAAGGAGCTTCGTCTATATGCATTATAGTTGGCCCATAAAAAATAAACAACATGAAGAGAAGAAATTAATTGTGGGAAAACACTTAGCAATCCACAGTATTTTATGAGAACAATTACAGTATTTTTCTCACACTATTTAGAGTATAGGTAATTAGAAATTGTGTGTTTAAGAGTTAGGTTGTTTTTGCTTTTAGATGGTTTTTTTTAAAAAAAAATTCTAAACAAAAACTCCATATTGATGCTCTTTTTATGCCTTTTAATGTTTTTGATATGTTAGATATAAAAAAAAAATGTAGAAAAATAAGTTATTTTGATATGTATTCAAGAAAAAAACATTTTTAAAAAGCATTTTGCATCACAACACCTAACCAGACTCTTAGTAACGCATTCACAGATGTATATAAATTCCTGTAGAAAACTGAAGTTTAGAGGATCATGGTCACACTAACTATTTTTGTCACCATTGATATTTTTTATATTATTTTATGAGTTATTATTATTCTTATCATCAAAGTCATAATTATTAACACTATAAGCACAATAATCATTAAAATAAATAACAATTGCTATCATTATTATGATGATTATAATAAAAAAAATTATCATTACTGTTGATGCTAAAACAAAAGAAAATATCAAATTATTTTGAGGAATATAAAAAACTATGAAATTTTAACAATAGAGGAAGCAAGAAAAAAAAACTATTATTATTATTACATAAATAATGGAAAGAAGAAAATTCTACCAAAGAATTAAAAAAAAAAAAAACTTTAACAGAAAAGCAAACAAAAAAAATAAATGAGAAAACAAAAATAAATATAATTAGCTAAAAAAAATAATTTGACATGAAAACCAAATAAAAAAACTGAACGAAAGAATAAAGAGAAAAAAAATATCAATTTTTAAATGATCACAATCATAAACTAAAATTTAAGATTTAAATTATTTTAAAAAAAAAAAAGATTACCTCCACAAAAGAGCAATTAATAAAAAAAATCCAAAACTAAAAGTATATATATGTGAACATGGACAAAAATAGGGACAATTTAAGAAATATATAAAAAAAACAAATGAAGGGATTGAAATAAAAAAAAAAAGTATAAAAGTTGAAATAAAAATAAAATATATAATCAATTTCCATCAAAGGATACAATTGCAAAAATCAAAATCTTTGTACCAAATATATTAAGGGATTTCAACCCAATATGGAAACTAAAAGAATAAGGACTTGATTAAAATCTAAATATATAATCAATTTTCATCAAAAGACAAAATTGAAACAAATCAAAACTTCTATAATAGAAATAAGGACCATACAACACAATTAAAAGATAAAGGATTGAAATGAAAATACCAATAACACCGGGGAATGCTGAGCATTTTCCCCTACAGGAGAGAGCAATGGGAGGAAAAGTTTCGACCCACAATCGATATATTTTTGGCAACAGTTGGATGCAACGCGCTACATCATAAGGCGGAGAACATGGAGACGAATCTGGTGCCACCTGAAGGTGTTGTTAGGTCAAAAACTATTAGCGCATTCGGCGGACACGCATGCAGTATCCAGCAGAAATTAATATTTAAAATGATTAATTACTTAAACACCCCTATAACTAATTCTTGTATTTTATCTTTTCTAGAGGTAGATCAGTATTTGCGCATTTATTTACTACTTATTGAAGATGTGAAAATATTGTGATACCCTTGCAAGCAAAACTTGGTTGTTGTCTTATTAAAGAGTATGATGGTTATTTTATTGTGCATAAATATACAAAAAATCAAAAATACCCCCAAACCCAAGACTAAAAAACAAGTAAACAGAGGGATAAAATAATAAATTCACTATTACAATTCATAATGATTCTGAGTTTAGAGAAATAATGAATTTTACTATGCATTACTATTAAAAACCCTAATATCATTTAGCTTCTAGTGTAATTTAAAAAATTATATTATTTTGGTTCAATAAGACCAAGTCATCTATATTCATGAACTCTATTGCTTTTGAATTGGGTCAAAGAATAATTTTTGCATAGTAGGCAAGAATAATAATGTAGACTGTAACTCATGTCTATAGAGAGTTTACTGACTATGATTATCAGATAGGGGTATAAACCACATGCTATTCATCATCCATCCAATAAAGATAGTTTTTTTTCCAGGTCTGAGACATCTGATTGTTAATATAATAGCTATTAAAAATTTTATAATTGTTAAATTCAGGATTCATAAATTTAATCAAAATACATATAAACTAACTCAAATAGTCATATTAATAAATAAAAAATTACGCGAGATGGTGAACGGCCATGGATTTCAAATTCATCCCAACACATTTTATTCCCTTGCTTGTTGTTAGGGTTCATATTTGTGATTATGATTGATAATAATATTGTGTATCATTAAGTGAAATTTTATTCATTGCCCAACAATTCAAATTCATAGATGTAATCAGGATCTAAGTATTTTCTTCATAAATTATTTACTTTACAATTAAGTTATTTTAATTATTTGATTATTTTTTTAGTTGAATTACTGGTTGCATGAATTATACTTAATTATATTGATATTCATGTAACTCTATAATATGAATTTGAAAATACATGAGCAATTAAGAATAAATCTAGACTTAGAATCCATTAACTTAAAACTCTAGATTTTAAACTAGTTAATTCAAAACTTTATTATTAAGTCTTCACACACAAACACACACACACACACTCTACAGCTAACTAACAATTGAGGACTACAATGAACATGTGAAAGCACAATAAGAAGTTCAATATTACTATGAAGTTTAGAGAAGAGATGCATATTAATTAATGTTCTTCTTGGAAGAGAACATGACATGGAAACTTAATTAGAAAATCGAGTGACAACATGGAATGGCTGCTGGGAATTCCCTGCCCCCAGGGTCATGCCCCTCTGTTCTCCAAACCCTTCAGCTGCTGCGCAAACGCATTCGATTTCTTTCTCCAGCTCAGTATAAATGGTATCGAACTGCCCAGGAAAAAAAACGAACGAAGGAGAATCAAAATAAGTAATCTGGGTCTATTAGCGCAGTTCCTTGTTGATCAGGCAAAGAAAAAAAACAGGAAGTTACCCTTTGTTGAATCAATTGTCGCTGGCTTGTAAGATGGAAGTTTTCTTGGCGGAGTTCCTCTACAGCTCGCTTCAGGTTTTCATTCTCAGTGATGGTCATGGCCAGCTTGTTCTCGGTTTCTTGGACTGCTTTCTGCATGATTAATAAAAGAAAAGGTGGAGAAGAAAACAGTGATGATCATAAACTCACACGTAGAGGGAGAGGAGACACTTTCTTTCTTTCATTGATTGGATTTTTTAACCCCGTGATGAGCAGTACTACTCCTGAGACTGGGATTTACCTTCTTGTTCTGTCGATAACGCCTATCAGTTTCCCGTTTCTTTAGCTTCTTCATTTCCTTGGTGTCCAGTTCCGTTTGAGCACGAGTACTCATGAGGCGGGATCGGTAGCGCGCCCTCGAGGGAGTGGGAAAAGTAAGAAAGGAGATCGGTGGATCTAGCAATAACACCAGCAAAGCGAGGAGGGTATATATATTATCTAAAAATAATTTTGATTTTTTGTTCAAAAAATCATTTAAAAAATGGAACAATCACTCGTCCTTCCAGAGCAGGGGCATAACCATCGAATTAACGTGCGGTTGAAAGCACTTGGGCTATAAAAGAATGTTAATTGTTTGATTTTTTTGTCGACAAAAGTATTAAATCAGTGTTTTCTTAATAACTTTGATAGACACACAACTTTATAGAAATGCTGCCTTGGGCTTGACTTGGACACACAACGTCTCATAGAAACGTAGTTCATCATCGAAGAGTTCACCGAAAACACTTGTAAACATTTTAGTGGCTGTTTGGCACGTGGCCAAACCGGTGTTTTGGTCTTTTTTTTCTAAAAAAAAAAACAAAAAAACTGGTAATTTAATATTTTAAATCATTTTAATGTACTGATATCAAAAATAATTTTTAAATAATAATAAAATATTATTTTAATATATTTCAGCACAAAAAATAATTTCAAAAATTACCACAAACGTCCTCCCAAACACTAAAATTGAAAATTGATAGACACTGACACATAACTTTATAGCCCTGATTTGACTTGGATGCACAACTTTGTCACCTTGGGTTTGACTTGTACACACAACGTCACATAGAAACGCTGTGCATCGCCGAAGAGTACCGAAGAGTATTTTTTTTTTTTAGTCAACACGGGAAGCACTTCCACGGCATCAGAAAAGAGCTTTTTTATTTTATTTTTTAAGTGGAGTTTTGGCCTAACTGATTTATTTTTTTTTATATTAGATTTAAATCTTTTTATATATGTCTATCATTTCTGTAATATCTTACTTATTTATTAAATTTCCAGAATATTTAATAAATCTAAAAATTAGTTATAATATACATATATTAATTCGAACATTACAGTTATAAAAAAAAAACCGATTACACCATTAATTTGAATCACTTCACCAAAGCTAATTTAAAAAAAATAAAAAAATCATCTTGCCAGCCAATGTTGGCTTTTTGGCACGGAGGAGCAAGCAAGCTGCCTCGTCATAAGCTCTTGCGGCTTCTTCAACTTTCATTATCGATTGATAAATAATTGTTTTTAGTTGCAAACGAGTTCTTAGTTTGGGCTCCGCTGTAGTTATATTTTTTTTTTACTTCATTTTAATATATATAATTTTTTATTTTATTCTTGTTTTCTTTTTAGTTTAGTTTTAAATCCTTTATTGTTTTGTTTTTTGAGATAGTTCTTTGTTTGTATTTATATATTTATATTCTTAATTTTAACTTTTATTTTTTATTGTTATTTATCTTTGTATTAGATGTAGTTTGTGTTAAAATAAACAGAGTAAATTTAGCTTTGGTATCGTGAAATGAAAGTAAAACTCTTTTATGCATCTGTAATGAATTTTCTGTTGTTAATGATTTGTTGTGTTTGTGTTTTTTTATTTGTTTTGTCTATGTATAGTTTGGTTTTTTTTTTTAATTTAAAGTGATTTTTATTTAAAAATAATTTTTTTAGTTTTAGTTTTTTAGATTTATTCTTCATATTATTATATTAAAAACATTTTAGAACATTGAGATTAAATTAATTTGAGATAAATATATTAAGACATTAATATTAAACAAATATCAAAATATATAATTAGTCTCATATATTTTTAAGAAAAAAACCTTAAAAATAATCATCATTATTTTAAACACCTTATCTACAATAAAATAAATATATAAAAAACTAAATAATAAAAAAATTATAGGCTGATTATTTCACTTAGATGTATAGTATTATAAGAAAATGTAGGACCATCAACATCTTATTCACATGTTAAAGAATCTGATTTTGGTTGTGGCGAAGCGTAGAGCAAGTGACCCGTTTTTATCTACATGTAATTTTATATATTTTTTATTTACTTGATATTAAATCTTAAATATCACACATAAAAAAACAGTGTAAAAGTCAATTTTTAACAAAAATAACATCAACTAATATTATTTGAGTATTATTTACAATTGTTTTTATCATGATTATTTTTAAATAATATTATATTTTCATCAACTAATAGAATTTACAAATTCGAGAAGTAATTAGGAGTAAGTATACAAATTTTACACTAAATTGAAGATTCTCCAGAGTTTTTTTTAACAAGGAAGCATGGTTGTAAGTATCAAAATATATCATTTAATTCACTTTTACTTGGAAAAATCTGACTGCTTGATTTCAATTTGGGGGCACAAATCTTTTAAACATTTGACCGGTTCCAAGCGAAAAGGAGCTTCGTCTATATGCATTATAGCTGTGCCAAGAAAAATAAACAACATGAAGAGAAGAAATTTATTGTGGGAAAGCACTTACCAATCCATAGTATTTTATGAGAATAATTATAGTATTTTAAATGAAAAAATTTATTATTTTTAGATTATTTTGATGTATTGATGTCAAAAATAATTTTAAAAAAAATAAAAACATATTATTCTAATGCATTTCTGAACGAAAAATATTTTCTAAATCAATTTCAATCACACTCTCAAACAGTCATTTGGAGTATAAGTAATTAGTAATGTGTGTTTGAGAGTTAGGTTATTTTTCGTTTAGATGCTTTTCAAAAATGTTTTTTTCTAAACAAAAAATTCAAATTGATGTTCCTTTTTATGCTTTTTAATGTTTTTGATATACAGAAAAATAAATTATATTGATATGTATTTAAGCAAAGAAATATTTTTAAAAAGCATTTTGCATCCGAACGCCCAACCAGACTCTTAGTAACGCATTCACGGATGTATATAAATTCCTGTAGAAAACTGAAGCTTAGAGGATCGCGGTCACACTAACTATTAAATTACAAGTTGATCACCTGTTGCTGTGAGGCTAATTTATGATCACTATGGACCTGAAAGGTATAACATGGGTTGGTGGCATTTATCTGAAATTTGAAGCCAGGTTGCTGGAAGTGGAAGAAATTATGTGCGAGGCACGTCCTTTGTTCTAATGTCACCTGAAACTAATACCTATATATCTCAAAAGGCCAGTCTAAGGGCTGTATCTCTCTGCTGCCCAGATTTGTAGGCGGCTGAATTCAAAATAGCCTATAATAGCAATGCAGTTTCCTCCCAAATTGCAGTTGTACTGCTGTGGCTTTATTATGAGATTGGCCTTTATCTTTTTTCTGCTTCAATTATTTCCATGGAAATATATTCATGATGATCTCCTTTGAGCTCTTACCTGGTGTGTGTTCACTCCGTGCATTACCTACTTTTCTGATTTTGGATTTAGGCTTGGTTGTTGTTGTTTCGGACAGGAAGCAGTAAAATATGTCGAAAATCAGATCCAGACAGTTAGCAATAATGTGAGGAAATTCTACTCTGGTGTCATGCAAGATTTGTGCCCTCCAGATGCAGAGGATCCTGCAATGGGGCAGTCTCCAAATTTCCGGTAGATTCAGGAGCTGATGTTGGGATCTATATGAAGCCAGAAGATGGTATGGAAGAAAAAATGTGGAAAGGCTGACGATTCTGAGAAATTGACCGAGGATATGAAGATGACTACTGATTCTGGTTCTGATTGTCACCCACTGTGTAGAAGGATTACTGTGAGAAGAATCTTAAGGCAGCATAGTAAAGGAAGTATGTCCAATAAATCAAACCTGGATACTGATAAAAACTATAACTGCAATAATGTGTCTCCAAAAGAGACATCAGGAATTACCACTCCTTCGAGAAAATACATGATAAGATATTCATCAAATGCTGAACTTTCTGATCAAAATCCGGAAGCATCTTGTGATCAGACAGCAAGACTTGCAACTCCAGGGTGTGTTGAAGTTACACATCATTTCTCCATGGAAGAAACTAAAAATGAGACAGAAAATGCAAGCGAAAACATGCCTGATATTTCATTCTATGAACCATCATTGGATATGGTTAATATCACTAAAACTTGCGGGCATGAAGGAACAGATAGTAGACCTTCCAGCAGCAACCTATTAGAAGAATCAAATGGTGAGTTTTTTGAACAATTCTTTCTGATTTTTTCTTTCTTTGAACTCGTAGAGTGTTCTATTTTGACTTCTTTTTCATCAGGTGTTTGCATAAGCAAAGAGTTTGTTTCTATGATAGAATCTGCTGCAAATGGGAATAAGCAGACTTACATATTCGCTTATGAGGAGGGTTCTGCTTCTAATTCAGGCATGCATATTTTGCATTTATGCACTTAAAAATCATCTTGATAATGAAATCAGGAAAAAGAAAATACTTGTATTTGATGTTCATTTATAATTCATTGCTAAAAAAAGTCAAAAGAGGAACTGTGACATGATGAAACAAAAGAGAGAGACAAAGGATTTCATTATATCAGAAAATGGCGTCTGTCAAAATGTTGTTCAATTTGGATTTTTATTTCGTAAACTTATCAATCTGTGCATTCTCTAGACTGCTAAATAAATAGTGTATATTTTTTACTATATTTCTGGTATCTTGTTTCTGGAGCACAAAAGCCACTCAAATGGTTGTTAGTCGTATTTTCATGGAAGGATTGGTCAGCTTACCTTTAGAGCTAATTAAATTTGTTTCAATATGTACCTTGATTACTACAGTAGAGTGTATAAACAAAATTTTATGGCAAGGGTACAAAAATCTTCTGGTATCTGCAGTTGATCATGCTCTATGTTTCCGGAAGTTTTGGATGAGACATACGAACCATTATACCTACTCCTTAACATTGAATAAGTTGTGTATAACACTAAACAGGACATCAATTGTCATTTAACGGCAATCATGGCATAAAGTTTCTTTACATTATATCATTTGTATTTTCAAACTCAATGGATTAATTGATATAAACTGTACTTCGATTACTTTAGTCCTGCAATTTGTGTGCACTTGAGTGTTGGATGGTTGAGTGTTATTCCATGGTTTGTATATCTGTCTGACAAAGCTTAATTGCTGATATAGCTTGTTTCTAATTCTCATGCTCTTTGGCCAATCATGTCCAAGGTTTTTTCAACTTTAAGATCTTACATCTGAAAATAGATGCTCATATTTTCTGTTTTCTTGTTACTACTTTTTATAGCCACTGATGTTGACCTAATTTTGCTGGAAGTTCAGATGAATCGAGAATAGAATCAGATGAAGATGATGCAATCATTGATGAGCATATGGAAATCATTCGAGTGGACAAGGCTAGTTTTGAATTTCATAATGTTCCTCGTGAAGGCAAAAATAGGCCTTACAAGGCATTCTGTCCCACTGACTCTAATTACTTAATCCACCATCAAATTCTTGTCTCTCTCCCCCCATTAACTTTTTCTTTGAATATTGTTATTTAGAAGATTCTGGATGTTTTTTGTTCATGAAAGAGGTCAATGATGAGCAGCTTGCTGTACAGTGCAGCAGTGATTCAAAATCCAAACAAGAAGAGAGTGTAACAAGTTCAATGCCAACACTTTCTATAAAGGAAGCAAAAGGATCCTTATTTCACGATCCATCTGAATCAGAGTGGGAGCTTGTATAGATAGCATTAGTAATTAGGGTGTGTTTGGGAGTGAGGGTGTTTTTGCTTTTAGGTGCTCTTCAAAAGTTTTTTTTTCTAAAAAAACTTCTAAATAATGCTTTTTTTTATATATTTTTTAATATTTTTGATGTGCTGATAAAACAAAATCCAGAAAAATAAATTATTTTGATATATATTCAAGAAAAAACATTTTTAAAAATCATTTTGCATCACAACGCCAACCACACTCTTAGCAACGCATTCACACAAGTATATAATTGCTGAATGGGGTGATTAAGTTGTGCCAGATGTTAATAATGGCAGCTGGGTTTCTCCCAAACCTTGTTCCCTTTATTTGCCTGTTCTCTTTTCTTTAACTGTTGAAGTTTGGAAACGGCAGAGAACAAATGCACTACTAAAAAACAGGTCAATTTGCAACGGATTGATCCGTTGCAAATAACACAGAAAGCCGTTGCTAATATTAATTAGCAACGGCATTTGCAACGGACACAATCTGTTAGAAAAACGTGGTCACAAATTAAGCTTGCAACGGAATATCCGTTGCAAGTAAATTTGCAACGGATAATCCGTTGCAATTTCTTCCGTTGCAAATGCACACTTTGCAACGGCTGGTCCGTTGCAATTGCAACGGATGGTCCGTTGCAAATTCAAACTTTGCAACGGAAACTCCGTTGCAAATTGCAATGAATTGCCGTTGCAAATTCAAAATTTGCAAGGTAGAATTTGCAGTATTTAAATCAATTTTAAATTCATTTATTATTTAATTAATTATGAAATAATCAAACTTGTCCTTATTTTCAAAAGCAAAAGCAAGACCCTTTACAAATAATTTTCCAGGTTTTCCATAAAAAGATCTAAACGTAAATTTGAATATTCTGCAGAGGCCAATGTGAAATCAGAACCTGTTGATCAGATTTGGACTGCAAATAGAGAAAATGAATCCTCTACCTAGTTGGACATTACTTTCCCTGAGGCCCTACTTGATTCAGACTGGCTTGAACATGATTTTGCTTGTGGAAAGGACCAAGTCATCATGAATGATGCCATGGGAACCCTTCTCGGTGATGATTTGGGAAATGAGTGCAAGTAGATGGCTGCTGGAGCATCTGTGAGTCACGGATGGGGAGAGAAAGGAAAGGAAGAAGAAAAGGAAAGTGAGAAGAAAGGAAAGTAAACGGGAGAGAAAGGAAAGGGAGAAGAAAAGGAAAGTGAGAAGAAAGGAAAGTAAACGGTAGAGAAAGGAAAGGGAGAAGAAAAGGAAAGGAAACGGGAGAAGAAAGGAAAGGAAATGGGAGAGAAAGGAAAGTGAGGAGTGTATAAATTGTGCATTTCATGCCTAAATTTTTCACTGGGCGCGCGAGTTTCATCTTTAATTTGCAACGGATTATCCGTTGCAAATGTTGCAAATGCAACGGCAATTCCATTGCTATTGCAACGGATAATCCGTTGCAAATGCAAACGAAAATTCGTTGCACATTAAACTTGCAACGGAATATCGGTTGCAATACTTGTTTTCTTTTTTTAATTTTTACAATTCGTTTAGCAACGGAATATCCGTTGCTAAATAATTTCCGGATGCAAATTTAGCAATGGAATTTTGCCGTTGCAAAATTCCATTGCTAATGGCACCCTTTTCTTGTAGTGATGGCTGATCAATAGCGTCCTGTAATTTTGAAAGTTGTGAATTTATATCTAGTTATTTTATGCTGTCTTCAAATTATGGGGACGCAAGTTCTATTTACATGGATGGTCTTTGTGCCTTGAGTTCCAAGCTAAACCACAGATAGTTGAAGGAATTGTTTCCATCCTTCCTCACAGTCAAGTCCATGAAGTTAGAATTCTCTCGAGAGCTGCAAAAGTTATTATATTTGGATTTCTGGAAATTTGTTCTTACATTTTCAAAGTCAACCTCACAGCGTAGTTGAGGTTATTTTTTAAAATATTTTTTGTTTAAAAATATATTAAAATGATATTTTTTTTGTTTTTAAAAATTATTTTTAACATCATCACATCAAAATGATCTAAAAATATTAAAAAAATAATTTATTTAATTTCTTTTAAAAACATTTTCCAATTACACGTCCAAACACTCCCTTCGCAGAAGGTGCTGCTACCTTGATGACTGGCAACTAATTAACAAGTTCATTGTTCTGATAATACTAAAAGCAAGGCACATGACACCTCTCTGTGAAAAAATACCTGGATGATCGGCAACTGATCAAGCTGGTACAGAATGAAATAACAAGTTAAATGATCTGATGATTCTAAACCAAGAAACAGAAAAATTCAAGTTCAGCTGTTTTCTTTCTTGGTTACAACTCGAGTTTCTAAACTAAGACAGCACAATTCTAACTGATGGTCAAACAACCAAATGCGAGGAAATTGAGGTGTCCATGACCAAAGAGGCATACAAGAGCCTGTTCCATGTATCAGGTAGCCCTGGTAAACACCAATGGCTGCAATCGGGATGAGTTTCTTCTAGCAGTTTCTGCTCAGTTTTCAAAACCTTTTCCTGTTTTCTTGCGTACGAAGCTGGATGTGCATCTCTTCTATACTGGGATAGCTTTGTAATGTTCAGGTATCTCACTGGTATCGCCATGCTTCGAATTGTTATCTCAATAATTTCTCTCATTGATTTAGGAAATGCAGACTCATACGACTCGTCCATATTGGGTTGTGTTATATTGTGACACCATTGCTTTCCCTGGTGCTGTGGCGATATGCTTCGGAAAAAGACGGTTGTTTTGGTTCCATCGACATGGCGATCGATCCAACGAGCCCAAGTCCTCATGCCTTTCCTTAATGCAGACTCAATCTCCATCTCCTCAACTAATTTTCCATCGTACTGAAACAAATCCCACCTGCAAATCAACCCACTTTGATATTATTTCGCGTTCAAACTCAACAAGTTCAACTACCTGCCATAATATATAGCTCAACAGGAAACTTACGCCTTCATTTTCCCACTGTGAACCCACCAGTGACCAGTGTTGAATACCATGACATCAGCTCCACGCCACTTCTTGGCTAAGGGTGACAGTTTGTCAAGCCTTAGGATTCTGCTCCCATTTTCTTGCTCAAGGTGCACCAAAAATGGGCTCCAGTAAAACTCCACAGAACAATTATAGTCCTGTAAGAGGAATAGTCTTACGTTTCAAGGTTTTTAAAATTGCTAGAGGGCTATAATTCAACTAATCAGCTTCTAAGAATCAATGGAGGATGATAATAGCATAACAAAGAATAATCGTACCTTGGCTTTGAAGACCTTATAGAAACCACTACGAACATCTACATGAGCTTGAGAAGAAGGTATGGCTGAATAAAGAAGGCAAGCTAGAGATTCCCATTGGTTTCTGTTGAGAGAATCTCCAACTATTATCACCCTTTTCCCTCTAAGTCTCTCCAACATGTCTATGCCATTAAACCTTGAACACCAATCTTTGTTAGAAAGAACACAAAATATGCACTTTAAATATATTTAAGCTAAAAAATTGGCTTAAAAGATCCATTTCAATACTCATTTGCACTCCAACTTGGGCATAGGCTAATACCCCCACAAAACATGGGCATAGGCTAAATATCCCACAAAAAATGGGCATGAACAAAACAAAATGCACTTATGGTATGAAATCTTACCTTGGAACATCACAGTCTTTGGCTTGCCAGCTCCATTTCTCATATTCAAAGTCCGGCCTTCCATTCCTTTGGCAGCTTACCTGTTCACTAAGAAACGGACATTCAGCTGCAGTATGTTGAGGGCCTCCCTCTGGTTTATAAACCCATTTCCCATCAAATATATTGCACTTCGCTTCTTCCTCTTTCACAGGGTTCACGCCATTTTCGACCAAGTTTGTACTCTCATTCTTGACCAAGTTGGTGGGCTCTAAGAGTTCACCGGACGTGAGACTGGACATTGATATCGACACACCAACATTTAGAAGCGATGAAAGTTTCAGGCTGTTCTGACATTGTTTCAGCAAAAACATCAGTACAACGCAACTCATGAAGCTTGCAAATATGCAAAGCTTCCAATTTTTACCAATGGTGGAACTACCAGCTTCCATGCCTTCTGTGTGTTTGTGCTCCTTCGAGGTTGTAGAGAGGTCCAAGTTTTGTGCATAAGGGTGGCCAACCACAACTTAACTAAGTTTATAATTCTACAATGTGCAAAGCTTAATGAATCCTTGTTAATGCACGTACATGAGTAGCAACAGGCCTGGTTCAGGTATGCCAACTCTCTTAATTTCCAAATTTGGTGGAGGGTAGATGTAACAAAATTTGACAGCAACTTTTTGAAAATATTATTATTGTATGACGTGGACCATCACATAGATAACCGTACAAAAAGTCAAATAGTTTTCATTATCAAAGTCCTGTGTTACAAACATTATTAAAAAGATTAATCAGTGTTTGAGTTCATCATTTGGATGTGTTGTTTATCCTCTAGTGACTAAGCTGACTTGAAGAATCAATCAGATTGCATAGAACTTGATCATGCACTTGTCTATGTCCTTGTTAATAACATACACTAATCATATGTTCAATATCTGATAACAAATATGATTTTTTTTCAGATAAAAAATAAGAAATAAATCAAGACAACATTAAATTTACGACACTATATAGATAAACACTGATTATATATGTTTTTATTCAAAAATTAAATTTCGTTAAATTAATGTTGTTTTTCCTTTGCAGCTCTGAAAACATCAGCACTTTGGCATGTATCAACGTTTAGCAGGATAGCAAAAAAGAGTCTGAAGTGTAGCAGGTGAAAGGGGAAACACGTTTTGATTAAGCAAGAGCTGCTTAACCTACTGCAACATTGGACCTCCATTTCTGTCGATTTTTTCAAACCTTCATTAATGGATCACATGATCACAGGTTGTTTCCACGTAAAAATTGAATTATATCTCTTAATTAGTCAGCCCCACCAGCTTTCTCAATCAGATTTCTTTGCTTTTTACAAACACAGTTACTAATAACTCTTGGTCAAGCTGTGGTCAAGGGAACTCGCTACTGTGGATCTCTACTTGTAGGGTTTTAGTATTTCCACTGCTGTCTTTTTACTTCTTCCTGCATGGTTGCAGGACAGCAAACCGACATCATTACACTGCTATTTCATGAAATGAGTCAGTAACCATTTCAATTGATGTGATTAGATAAGATTTTAAAATATAATTTATATTATTTGTTAATATATCTTTTTAAGTGAAAGTGTTTTTAGTTTTAAACTTGCATACAAGTTACATTATTTTATGTTTGATTTTTATCAAATAAAATAAGGATGTTAAGATTCGAATTCGTAATTGTTGGGTTAATAAGACTCTAATATCATATCAAAGAATCTTCTTATCTAAAATTTAAATTGTTAGAAGAGACCCTAGAATATAGAATAAGGGTGATAATACATTATTTTTTACCGATAAAAGCTAACTTATTAGTAAAATCTATCTATAGTATTTAATTTATACAGTTCATTAGCTCATTGTAACTAGCCGAGGTCATGAAAGCCTTCAAATTTAGCTTGGAAGATGCACTTATTATTTTCTTGTTTTTGTTTTGTTTTCTGAATTAAATTTTTTTTTTATTTGATTTAGAATTTTAATTTTTCTACCTTATAAAAGTTGGTTATTAGCCTATTTAAAGAGTTGAAACTATTCACATTAGAGTGCTCGTTGTTAAAACTATTTTCCTGAGATTTTCTGTCTTTCCTGTACTTTGTTTCCTGATACTTTATTCGGCCGTGTGAGCAAGCCAGTATTTGTCTTTTATGGTGACAAGGAAAAGCAAGAATAAGATGAGATCAGAGTACTATCACTGACTTCTGGACATGGTTCTAAGGTACAGTAACTGTGTGTGAATTTTGTTTTAATTATTTTTAAAAATACTTTTCCTTTAAAAATATATTTGAAAATTATTAATTTAAAATATAAAATAAAAAAAATATTTTTAAAATACATTATAAAATACCCCCTGGATATACATGAAGTTTGTGTAAACAGCCTCTGAATTTGAACACGGCTAGCTAGCCAAGAGACATCAGGATCCTACCAAGGCTGAAGATTCCAATCACTGTTAGGTCATGATAAAATTGATTTTTATTATTTAGATGATATTTTTAAAATAAAATTATTTTTTACATCAACATATTTAAAAAAATATCAAAAACTATAATTTAAAATAAAAAAAATATTTTTTTTCAAAGATATTTTTGTTAGGTATAAATACTACAAGAAAAAATAAAATATTTCCTTAGATTCCTTTTCGATTTGTACCACAAAAACACATTTAATGGTAGTTTGAAACTGCATTTCAAAAATATTTTTGAAAAAAAAATGATTTTTTTAATTTTTATTTAAATTAAAAAATAATATTTTTAAATCATTTTCGAATGTTAATATCAAAAATAATTTTTAAAAATATAAAAATATTATTTTAATATTTTTTAAATAAAAATCATTTTAAAAAACAATCACATCACACTCATTATACAATAATCTAAAAGAGGATGGAAAAACACTGTAGCTTCTGAGTATTTCTACTGTGGATTTCAATAGTAACCTCGGTTTTTTTCGGTTTTTTTGCTTGGTTCGGTTCGATTCGGTTCAACCCGGTTCAAACCGGTTCGGTTGCATGTTGAACCGTTTTAAAATTGGGGCCCGGTGCAGTTCTACTTTTGTTTGTCTCTTTTGTTTTCGTTTCGGCTGCCTTTTCAAAATTTTAACTTTTGTTTTTCTCTCTTCACATGCTTCTTGGCGAATGTCCATCTGCTGGGTCACCTTGGACACATCGGCGTCGTTTGTTTCGAGTGATTGTGAAGTGAATGGCAGAGACGATGATACAGATGGCATGGGATGGGAAGCTTGAAGAGTGATTTTAGCAGACATGCAAGGGAACGGATGAGGATCAGTGATTTTACTGGAGATTAGTGTTAGAGACAGGGGTTAATTACTGGGTTTAGTGACTAATTTTGATGGGAAGCTAGAAGAATGAATTGGTTGAGTTAATTGCTGGGTTTTTTGAGGAATTTTAATGGGAAGCTCGGTGAGTGAATTGTTGGGTTAATTACTGGGTTTAGTGAGGAATTTTGATGGAAAGGTCGAATAGTGAATTGATTATTATGTTTAGCAGAATACATAGAACGGAAGGGGTGAGGAGTCATAAACCAAAATTAGTGGAAATTAGTGTTAGAGACAGGGGTTAATTACTAGGTTTAGTGAGCAATTTTGTTATCATGTATATAGAAGAGAAGGGGCGAGGAGGTAGAGACCGAGATTAATGGAGATTATTGTTAGGGACAGAGGATGAATAACTCCACAAAAATCCTTTCAATTTTGCAGACGTTGGCAATCACGGCTGATTCAATGATCTTGAATTTAATTAGCCTCGACAAAAGTTCTTTCCCTCTCAGCTATTGTTTCTTATGCCTGAAAACAGAGAAGCTAATGGCTGTAAAATAGCAATGAATAAAGGGGTTAATTTATTTTGTTGGTTTGATTTTATGGGTGTGTGTTTTTCGGTGTGTTGGCAGGGATGGTTTGGCTTCGGTGTGTCTTGAGATTTATGGCATTGTGTTGTTCATTTTTGATTGGTTTTTATACAAGTTTGTTTTGGATTTTTCAGTTCAAATTGCTCCTAATGATGGTTCGGAATGGTTGCACAGTTGCTTGATTGTGTGTGTGTATACAATTGTGTTAATATTTGGTCGTTTTTATTTTTGTGTCGTGTGAGTGTGTGCAATTTTGTATATTTTTTGCAGAGATTTTTAGGGGGGGGGGGATGTGCATTAAATGCACACATTACCTGCTGTTGACTAACAAAGAAAATTTCGACTTTATTCAGACTTTTTGTCCTGGCGGTTATAGGTTTACTCATGATTTACTGTTTTCCACTGTATATAGATATGGTTATCAATATAAAATATTTTTTTTCCCTGTAGCAGTGCTGAGACTTATATTTGATGCGTGTCTTATTTTGTGTTATTTTTGTTCTGTGTTTACTTATATTTACTGCTGTGTTTTTGTGCTGGATATCAAGGCTGTATAGGTGAGTATTGTGCTGCTGTGGTTTGATTTTTTTTTTTTTTTTTAATATTGTTTCATCTTCAGCTTGGTTTGTTAAATTTATTTTTTGTTCCAGTTTTTTATTTTTTCTCATTATTTCTTTGCAGGAATAGATTGTTGTTTTTTGCTGCACTTTGTTTGCTGTATTTCTTTTCAAGGTATGATGGATGTTGTTGTTTTTTTGCCTTTTTTCCATGTTATGTTGTTTTCTTTCATGATTTGTTGTTTGTGATGTTGATATTCAGTTTGTTTGGTGTTTTTAGGTTCTGCTAGCTGTTGTTGCTGCTGTTTTTGCTCCTCTCTTTTTTTTTTTGTGTGAGGTAAGTCTTTTTAGATTGAAAAATTATTTATGTTCATCATAGCTAATAAAGTTGTGTTTTGATTTTTTGTTTTTCTTATGCTGAATTTTAGTTTTTAGTTTTAGTTGTTTTGAATTTAATGGTGATGTACTTTGCAAGAATAGATTGCTGGTTTTTCCTGCACTTTGTTCGCTGTGTTTCTTTTCAAGGTATGATGGATATTGTTTTTTTATTGCTTTTTTTGGATGTTATGCTGTTTTCTTTAATGATTTTTTGTTTGTGGTGTTGATATTGAGTTTGTTCTGTTTTTTTAGGGTCTACTAGCTGTGGTTGCTGCTGTTTTTGCTCTTCTTGCTTTTTTTTTGTAAGGTAAGTCTCTTTAGATTGAAAAATAATTTATGTTCATCATAGGTAATAAAGTTGTGTTTTGATTTTTCGTTTTTGTTATGTTGATTTTTAGTTTTCAGTTTTATTTCAGTTCAATTTAATGGTGATGGACTTTGTGTAGCTTTCGTAGGTTGTTTTAGCGATATTGTTGCTGCTGCTAGGTGATTCGGGTTGTTATTGTTGTATTTTTTATCTGCCATGAATAGTTATTTTGCATAAAAAAACTTAGAGGCAAATTAAGAACTCTTTATTTTATTTTTAATCAAATGTTAGTTTTGTTGGTGTATGTTTCTTTGTTTACACTAAATTTTTGCATTTTTAATATTGAAGCGAGGTTTTTGTTTGAATTTATGGGTTTTGTTTGAATTTGTGGCTGTTCTTATGGCTATTTTCTAAATTTATGATGTTAAATTTAATCCATCATTATATGGACATTTGTTTTCCCTTGAAACCATGGGCGTGGACATTACTAGATTTTGTTTTCACTCTTTTATGTAGTTATTTTTCCCTGTTTCGCAATTTAAATCCATCATTTTGACTAAGAGTGTCCATGGTGTTCGCTACACTAAGCATCAAATTTTGTTTCATGCTCCTTGGGTTGACGATTTCATGGTGGAATTGGTTATTGTAATTAGAAATTCAGTGTTTTGCGATTTCAATCAATTTTCATTCAATATTTTGGTGATTTTTTGTCGATCAAGTATAGATTTTTGTTTCATAGATCAAATATAAACTCCTACGCTGGATTATGTGTAATTTTACTGTGAATCAAATATAGTTTGAAATGTAGTTATTTTTCCATATTTCGCAATATGAATCCATGATTTTAGCTAAGAGTGTTCATGCTGTTCGCTAGACCAAGCATCGGATTTTGTTTCATGCTCCTTAGGTGGATGATTTTGTGATGGAATTGGTTAATGTAATTACAAATTCAGTGTTTTATAACTTTAATCAATTCATTTTCATTCGATGTTTTGGTGATTTTTTGTTGATCAAGTGTAGATTTTTCTCTGTTGCATCGGATATAGTTTCCTGCAACGTATGTCCTTTGGTCTTTGATTTTGTGCTATAAGTGATTATGAAATTACAGTATTTCCATTATCTGTTGTTTTTCTTTTGTCTTCGGCGGATACTTTTAATCTTTGATTATTTATGGAATTCGAAGATTAATGTTTAATATTGGCAATGATTGGTATGTCAAAATTAATGTATGTGCTTAATGCTGTTGAAGTTTTTTTTTTTGTGTATTTCATTCGTTTTTTTCCGATTGGTTTACGAAAAAGATTGCTATTTATTGAGTTTCAAGCATCGAATTTTGCTTCATGCTTCTTAGGTGCATCATTTCATGGTGGAATTGGTTACTATAATTAGAAATTCAATGTTTTATGATTTCAATCAATTTTCATTCGATGTTTTGAAGATTTTTAGTCGATCCACTATAGATTTTTGTTTCATAAATCAAATATAGTTTCCGCTTTTTTTTTTGTGAGGTAAGTCTTTTTAGATTGAAAAATTATTTATGTTCATCATAGCTAACAAAGTTGGGTTTTGATTTTTTGTTTTTCTTATGGTGAATTTTAGTTTTTTGTTTTAGTTGTGTTGAATTTAATGGTGATGGACTTTGCAGGAATAGATTGCTGGTTTTTCCTGCACTTTGTTCGTTGTGTTTCTTTTCAAGGTATAATGGATATTGGTTTTTTGTTGCTTTTTTTGGATGTTATGCTGTTTTCTTTAATGATTTTTTGTTTGTGGTGTTGATATTGAGTTTGTTCGGTTTTTTCAGGGTCAGCTAGCTGTGGTTGCTGCTGTTTTTGCTCTTCTTGCTTTTTTTTTTTGTAAGGTAAGTCTCTTTATATTGAAAAATAATTTATATTCATAACAGGTAACAAAGTTGTATTTTGATTTTTCATTTTTGTTATGTCGAATTTCAGTTTTCAGTTTTAATTCGGTTGAATTTAATGGTGATGGACTTTGTGTAGCTTTCGTAAGTTGTTTTAGCGATATTGTTGCTGCTGCTAGGTGATCCGGGTTGTTATTGTTGTATTTTTTATGTGCCATAAATCGTTATTTTGCATAAAAAAACTTAGAAACAAATTAAGAACTCTTTATTTTATTTTTAATCAAATGTTAGTTTTGTTGGTGTATGTTTCGTTGTTTACACTAAATTTTTGCATTTTTAATATTGAAGCAAGGTTTTTGTTTGAATTTGTGGGTTTTGTTTGAATTTGTGGCTGTTCTTATCGCTATTTTCTAAATTTATGATGTTAAATTTAATCCATCATTATATGGACATTTGTTTTCCCTTGAAACCATGGGCGTGGACATTACTAGATTTTGTTTTCACTCTTTTATGTAGTTATTTTTCCCTGTTTCGCAATTTAAATCCATCATTTTGACTAAAAGTGTCCATGGTGTTCGCTATAGTAAGCATCAAATTTTGTTTCATGCTCCTTGGGTTGACGATTTCATGGTGAAATTGGTTATTGTAATTAGAGATTCAGTGTTTTGCGATTTCAATCAATTTTCATTCGATATTTTCATGATTTTTAGTCGATCAAGTATAGATTTTTGTTTCGTAGATCAAATATAAGTTCCTATGCTGGATTGTGCGTATTTTTACAGTGAATCAAATATAGTTTCAAATATAGTTGTTTTTCCCTATTTCGCAATTTGAATCCATGATTTTGGCTAAGAGTGTTAATGATGTTTGCTACACCAAGCATCGAATTTTGTTTCATGCTTCTTAGGTTGATGATTTCATGGTGGAATTAGTTGCTGTGATTAGAAATTCAGTGTTTTCCGATTTCAATCAATTTTCATTCGATGTTTAGATGATTTTTAGTCGATCCACTACACATTTTTATTTTGTATATCAAATATAGTTTCCTACATTAGATTGTCTGTATTTTTTCTATAAATCAAATATAATTTGAAATGTAGTTATTTTTCCATATTTCACAATATGAATCCATGATTTTAGCTAAGAGTGTTCATGTTGTTCGCTAAACCAAGCTCGGATTTTGTTTCATGCTCCTTAGGTGGATGATTTTGTGATGGAATTGGTTAATGTAATTACAAATTCAGTGTTTTATAACTTCAATCAATTAATTTTCATTCGATGTTTTGGTGAATTTTTGTTGATCAAGTGTAGATTTTTCTCTGCTGCATCGGATATAGTTTCCTGCAACGTATGTCCTTTGGTCAATGATTTTGTGCTATAAGTGATTATGAAATTACAGGATTTCCATTAACTGCTGTTTTTTATTTGTCTTCGGCGGACACTTTTAATCTTTGATTAGTTATGAAATTTGAAGATTAATGTTTAATATTGGCAATAATTGGTATGTAAAAATTAATGTATGTGCTTAATGCTGTTGAAGTTTTTTTTTATCTATTTCATTGGTTTTTTTCCGATTCGTTCACGAAAAAGATTGCTATTTTTTGAGTTTCAAGCATCGAATTTTGCTTCATGCTTCTTAGGTGGATCATTTCATGGTGGAATTGGTTACTATAATTAGAAATTCAGTGTTTTGCGATTTTAATCAATTTTCATTCGATGTTTTGGTTTCATTCGATGTTTTGGAGATTTTTAGTCGATCCACTATAGATTTTTGTTTCACAGATCAATTATAGTTTCCGCTTTTTTTTTGTGAGTATTTTTTCTATGAATCAAATATAGTTTGAAATGCAGTTATTTTTCCATATTTCGCAATTTTAATCCATGATTTTAGCTAAGAATGTTCATGCTATTTGCAAGACCAAGCATCAAATATTATTTCATGCTCTTTAGGTGGATGATTTTGTGATAGAATTGGTTAATGTAATTACAAATTCAGTGTTTTATAACTTCAATCAATTAAATTCAATGTTTTGGTGATTTTTTGTTGATCAAGTGTAGATTTTTCTCTGTTGCATCGGATATAGTTTCCTAGAACGCATGTCCTTGGGTCAATGATTTTGTGCTATAGGTGATTATGAAATTACAGGACTTTCATTAACTGCTGTTTTTCTTTTGTCTTCAGCGGACACTTTTAATCTTTCATTAGTTATAGAATTTGAAGATTAACGTTTAATTTTGGCAATGATTGGTATGTCAAAATTAATGTATGTGCTTAATGCTGTTGAAGGTTTTTTTTTTTCTGTTTCATTGGTTTTTTTCCGATTGGTTCATGAAAAAGATTTGTATATTTTGAGTTTCAAGCATCGAATTTTGCCTGATGCTTCTTAGGTGAATGATTTCATGGTGGAATTTGTTACTATAATTAGAAATTCAGTGTTTTGCAATTTCAATCAATTTTCATTGATGTTTTGGAGTTTTTTAGTCAATCCACTATAGATTTTTGTTTCATAAATCAAATATAGTTTCCTACACTGGATTATGTGTATTTTTTTCTATGAATCAAATATAGTTTGAAATATAGTCATTTTTCCATGTTTCGCAATTTGAATCCATGATTTTAGCTAAGAGTGTTCATGTTGTTTGCAAGACCAAGTATCATATATTGTTTCATGCTCTTTAGGTGGATGATTTTGTCATGCAATTGTTTAATGTAATTACAAATTCAGTGTTTTATGACTTCAATCAATTAATTTTTATTCGATGTTTTGGTGGTTTTTTGTTGATCAAGTGTAGATTTTTCTATGTTGCATCGGATATAGTTTCCTGGAACGCATGTCTTTGGGTCAATGATTTTGTGCTATAAGTGATTATGAAATTACAGGATTTCCATTAACTACTGTTTTTCGTTTGTCTTCGACGGACACTTTTAATCTTTGATTAGTTATGGAATTTGAAGATTAATGTTTAATTTTGGCAATAATTGGTAAGTCAAAATTAATGCATGTGCTTAATGCTGTTGAAGTTTTTTTTTGTCTATTTCATTGGTTTTTTTCCGATTCGTTCACGAAAAAGATTGCTATTTTTTGAGTTTCAAGCATCGAATTTTGCTTCATGCTTCTTAGGTGGATCATTTCATGGTGGAATTGGTTACTATAATTAGAAATTCAGTGTTTTGCGATTTTAATCAATTTTCATTCGATGTTTTGGTTTCATTCGATGTTTTGGAGATTTTTAGTCGATCCACTATAGATTTTTGTTTCACAGATCAATTATAGTTTCCGCTTTTTTTTTGTGAGTATTTTTTCTATGAATCAAATATAGTTTGAAATGCAGTTATTTTTCCATATTTCGCAATTTTAATCCATGATTTTAGCTAAGAATGTTCATGCTATTTGCAAGACCAAGCATCAAATATTATTTCATGCTCTTTAGGTGGATGATTTTGTGATAGAATTGGTTAATGTAATTACAAATTCAGTGTTTTATAACTTCAATCAATTAAATTCAATGTTTTGGTGATTTTTTGTTGATCAAGTGTAGATTTTTCTATGTTGCATCGGATATAGTTTCCTGGAACGCATGTCTTTGGGTCAATGATTTTGTGCTATAAGTGATTATGAAATTACAGGATTTCCATTAACTACTGTTTTTCGTTTGTCTTCGACGGACACTTTTAATCTTTGATTAGTTATGGAATTTGAAGATTAATGTTTAATTTTGGCAATAATTGGTATGTAAAAATTAATGTATGTGCTTAATGCTGTTGAAGTTTTTTTTTATCTATTTCATTGGTTTTTTTCCGATTCGTTCACGAAAAAGATTGCTATTTTTTGAGTTTCAAGCATCGAATTTTGCTTCATGCTTCTTAGGTGGATCATTTCATGGTGGAATTGGTTACTATAATTAGAAATTCAGTGTTTTGCGATTTTAATCAATTTTCATTCGATGTTTTGGACATTTTTAATCGATCCACTATAGATTTTTGTTTCATAGATCAAATATAGTTTCCGTTTTTTTTTTTTTGTTTGGATTTTTTCTATGAATCAAATATAGTTTGAAATGTAGTTATTTTTCCATGTTTCGCAATTTTAATCCATGATTTTAGCTAAGAATGTTCATGCTGTTTGCAACACCAAGCATCAAATATTATTTCATGCTGTTTAGGTGGATGATTTTCTGATGGAATTGGTTAATGTAATTACAAATTCAGTGTTTTATAACTTCAATCAATTAAATTCAATGTTTTGGTGATTTTTTGTTGATCAAGTGTAGATTTTTCTCTGGTGCATCGGATATAGTTTCCTAGAACGCATGTCCTTGGGTCAATGATTTTGTTCTATAAGTGATTATGAAATTACAGGATTTCCATTAACTGCTGCTTTTCGTTTGTCTTCGGCAGACGCTTTTAATCTTTCATTGGTTATGGAATTTGAAGATTAACGTTTGATTTTGGCAATGATTGGTATGTCAAAATTAATGTATGTGCTTAATGCTGTTGAAGGTTTTTTTTTTGTCTGTTTCGTTGGTTTTTTTTCCGATTGGTTCATGAAAAAGATTTGTATATTTTGAGTTTCAAGCATCGAATTTTGCTTCATGCTTCTTAGCTGGATGATTTCATGGTGGAATTGGTTACTATAATTAAAAATTCAGTGTTTTGCTATTTCAATCAATTTTCATTCGATGTTTTGGAGATTTTTAGTCGATCCACTATAGATTTTTGTTTCATAGATCAAATATAGTTTCCTACACTGGATTATGTGTATTTTTTTTTCTATGAATCAAATATAGTTTGAAATGTAGTTATTTTTCCATGTTTCACAATTTGAAACCATGATTTTAGCTAAGAGTGTTCATGTTGTTCGCAAGACCAAGCATCAAATATTGTTTCATGCTCTTTAGGTGGATGATTTTGTCATGGAATTGGTTAATGTAATTACAAATTCAGTGTTTTATGACTTCAATCAATTAATTTTTATTCGATGTTTTGGTGGTTTTTTGTTGATCAAGTGTAGATTTTTCTCTGTTGCATCGGATATAGTTTCCTGGAACGCATGTCTTTGGGTCAATGATTTTGTGCTATAAGTGATTATGAAATTACAGGATTTCCATTAACTGTTTTTCATTTGTCTTCGGCGGACACTTTTAATCTTTGATTAGTTATGGAATTTGAAGATTAATGTTTAATTTTGGCAATAATTGGTATGTCAAAATTAATGCATGTGTTTAATGCTGTTGAAGGTTTTTTTTTTTTTTTGTCTATTTCATTCGTTTTTTTCTTATAGGTTCACAAAAAACATTGCTATTTTTTGAGTTTCAAGCATTGAATTTTGTTTCATGCTCCTTAGGTGAATGATTTCATGGTGGAATTGGTTAATATTCTTAGAAATTCAGTGTTTTGCGATTTCAATTTATTTTCATTCGATGTTTTGATGATTTTCAGTCGATCAACTATAGATTTTTCTTTCGTGGATCAAATATAGTTTCCTACATTGGATTGTGTATTTTATCTATGAATGAAATATAGTTTGAAATGTAGTTATTTTTCCCTGTTTCGCAATTTGAATCCATGATTTTAGCTATGAGTGTTCATGGTGTTCGCTATACCAAGCATCAAATTTTGTTTCATGCTCCTTAGGTGGATGATTTCATGATTCAATTGGTTACTGTAATTAGAAATTTAGTATTTTATCATTTTAATTAATTAATTTTCATTCGATGTTTTTGTGGTTTTTAGTTGATCAAGTGTAGATTTTTCTTTCATGGATCAAATACAATTTCCTACAACGCATGTCCTCTGCTCAATAATTTTGTGCTATAAATAATTATGAAATTAGAAGATTGATGTTTTGAATAACTGCTATATGTCGTTTGCCTTCAGCAGAGATTTTTAATCTTTGATTAGTTATGGACTTAGAAGATTAATGTTTAACTTTGGCAATAATTGGTATGTGAAAATTAATATATGTGCTTAATGTTGTCAAAGTCTTTTTTTTTTTTTTGTATATTTCATTGGGTTTTTTCCCATTTGTTCATGAAAAACATGGCTATTTTTTCAGTTTCAAGCATCAATTTTTGTTTCATCCTCCTTTGGTTGATAACTTCGTGTTGCAATAGGTTAATGTAATTACAAATTCAGTGCTTTGTAATTTTATTCAGTTAATTTTCATTCAATGTTTTGGTGATTTTTAGTCGATCAAGTATAGATGTTTACATGTTTTTTTTGTCTTTTATTTTTAATAAAATTATTAGGTTTCTAGGTTGAATTTTTTCAACCTATAACCAAGTTGTGTAATGACAAGTCGTTGGCAAAGACTGCAACCAGAGCAACACAATGACACTAATTTGTATTCATCTCATGATGTCAATGAAGCTTTTTATAATTCTGATTCAATGCTATTTAACGATCATGACATTGTTGAAACGCAAGACCATATTTCGATGGAACCTTCAAGCGTTTGCCCAGACATACACAACTCTAACGATCTAGAGCTTGGTTGCTATCAATCACAATCAAATGATCCCCAAACTTCATATCATGCATCAATTGCAAGAGCTTCAACATCTCAATCCCTTCATTCTAGCGATTATCATGTCGCTAATCACAACTCTTTTCTCGATTCAAGCAATCATGAACTTAATTTTCAACCATTATCAGCTATATCATCTGGTCAAGCTGAATATCAACGAAAAAGAAAGAGTATGTTCTATCTCTTTATCCTGTTTTTCTTCGTTTTCACCTATTCCAAGTTCTCACTTTTATATTTTTTTTAACTAGCGCTATTTTTTTAGGATCCTCTCTCTCTTATATCGATTTTGGTGAGAAGAAATTTATGTGTCGGCACTGTAAAGCTCTTTTTTGGGTTGAAGAACGTCTTACACGTTCATCAAAAAGAAATCCAGCTTTCTCACTTTGCTGCCTTGATGGTAAAGTTTCATTACCACGTGCACATTCAACCCCAGAGCCTCTTGACTATTTTCTCAATCCATCAAATGGATCTACATCAATTAAATTTCGAGATAATATACGGGCATACAACTCTATGTTTGCTTTCACATCAATGGGAGCAAAACTTGATCACTCTGTTAATGAAGGGCATGGTCCATATGTCTTCAAGATTAATGGACATTGTCATCATTTAATGGGTTCTCTTTTGCCAGCTGAAGGAGATACACCCAAATTTGCACAACTATATATCTATGATGCATCTGATGAAATTAGCTCGCGAATGAGCGCATTCACAGCAGATAGAGGTTCATCTTCTTTGAATGCAGCTATTATCGGTGATTTAATGCAGATGTTAGATAATATTAATCAACTGGTCAAAGTTTTTAGAAATGCTAAGCAAAGGCTCTCCGGTGATAACCAGTCCGATTATAAATTACGGTTGATTGGTAAAAGAGATGATGACTCGCGACAATATGATGATCCATCATCAAATGATATTGGTGGTTTAATTGTTGGAGACATTGGTAATTTCCGATCTGAACGTGATATTATCATCGAGCAATGTTCTGGCACTCTTCAAAGAATTTCTAAGCTGCACCCAAAATTTATGGCATTGCAATATCCATTGCTTTTTCCTTATGGCGATGATGGGTATCGATGCAACATCATGTTGGCTGATCAAGATCATCAACCGCAAAGAAAACGTTCACGGGTCCCTATGAGAGCTTATTATGCTTATCTTATTCATGAGAGGGCAAATTTTGAAAACACTATCATCAAAGGTGGACGTCTTTATCAACAATTCCTGGTTGATGCTTTTGTTAATGTAGAAGAGGATCGACTTGATTATATAAGAGCTAATCAAAGTGATTTAAGGTCAGAAATCTATAAAGGAATACATGAAGCGATACTCAGAGGAGATGTTGAGGGTAATGCTGCTGGGAAAATTATTGTTCCATCTTCCTTAACTGGTAGCCCGCGTTATATGATAAATAATTATCAGGATGCAATGGCCATTTGTAGAGCTTACGGAAACCTAGATCTTTTTATTACATTTACATGCAATACATGTTGGCCCGAGATTCAAAGAGATATCAGAAAATATAGACCTTACAGGCAAGAAGATAAGCCTGATATTGTTACAAGAATCTTTCGAGCAAAAGTAATTGATATGATTGCCTATATAAAATCAGGCAAACCATTTGGCAGGACAATTGCAGGTGCTTATGCCTTTCTTCTGTTATTTGATGTTTAGTTAATTAAAAATTTTAAACTATTTTTTATGATTTTCTAATGTTTTCTCATTTAAAAAAAAAGATGTTTGTGCAGTTGAGTTTCAAAAGAGAGGGCTTCCACACACCCATCTTCTCATTTGGTTAGATGCAGAATTTAAATGTCGAAGTGCTGAAGATGTTGATTCGATTGTTTCAGCTGAAATTCCTGATAAAAATACTGATCCCATTTGTTATGATATTGTATGCAAATTTATGATCCATGGACCATGTGGTCTGCCAAACCAGAAATCTAAGTGCATGAAAAAAGGCAACTGCTCCAAATCTTTTCCAAAGACATTTAGAACAGCAACAGTTTTTGATGATAATGGCTTTGTCTACTACAAGCGTCGCCAACAACTTGATAATTTTGTGCTTAAAAATGGAATACAGCTACACAACAACTATGTTGTTCCATATAACAAAGAATTGTTATTGAGATACCATGCACACATCAATGTTGAGATATGTTGTCAATCAATGCTCATAAAGTATCTTTTCAAATATGTTAGTAAAGGATCAGACAGGTGTCGAATGGTGGTGCAAAAAGAGAATGATGATGAAATTAGAGCTTATCTTAACTGTCGTTTTATATGTCCATATGAGGCTGTTTGGCGACTTTTTCAATTTCCTATTCATTCAAGAAATCCTCCAGATGAGCGTTTACAGGTTCATTTGCCATTAGAGCATACCATTATCTACTCAGGAAATGATTCACTGCCTAATGTGATGAAAAGACCCGGACTTCAAAGAACAATGCTTACAGAATGGTTTGAATGCAATAAAAATGACTCAGTTGCACGAAACATGTATTATATGGATTTTCCAAACAAATTTGTTTGGGATTCCAGGCAGAAACAATGGTCCAGAAGAACAAAAAGTTTCAGTCTTGGTCGCCTAACATATGTTCATCCTGCAGCTGGAGAACTATATTTTCTGAGATTACTTTTAAGTCATGTTAAAGGGGCTCAAAGTTTTGATGACCTTAAAAAAGTTGCGGGGGTTTCGTATCCATCATTCCAGCTTGCTTGCAAAAGCTTAGGACTTTTAGGAGATGATAAAGAATGGGCAGATGCCTTGATCGAAGCCATTGCAACGGCAACTTCTCCACAAATTAGACAATTGTTTGTCAGTCTGATTCTTTTTTGTGAAGTTACTGACCCAAATGAATTGTTCCATCAATTTTGGAGATCCATGTATGATGACATTATACATCGTTTTAGATCAACTTTGAACATGCCAAATCTGTTGATGTCTGATGATGAGTTGAGAAACTATGTACTCTATGAACTTGAATTGCTTTTCAATGCTGCATCCACTTCTCTAGAAAAGTACAAGCTTCCAATGCCTAATGAAAGGTTGTTAGCGGAAATAAGAAATAAGTTGCTAAGGGAGGAGCTAAACTATGATATAGTTGATCTTAAATCTCAACATTCCACAGCTTTCCCACTGCTTAACCAGTGCCAAAGAAATATCTATGAATATGTTGTTGCAACAGTCATGCAAAAAACACAGGCTTTGATATTTGTTCATGGACATGGAGGAACAGGAAAAACTTTTTTATGGCATACAATAATAAGCAAGATACGATCTGAAGGTTTGATTGTGCTTGCAGTTGCATCATCTGGAATAGCATCTTTATTATTGCCAGGAGGTCGTACAGCGCACTCGCGCTTCAAAATCCCGCTAATGGTTTCTGAAACATCATCATGCGAGATAAAAAAGAACACAAACCTTTCACATCTCTTAGAGATGACATCTCTTATTATATGGGATGAGGCTCCAATGAATAATAGATGTTGCTTTGAAGCATTGGACCGTTCATTACGGGATGTCCTTGCTCATAATCAGCCATTTGGTGGCAAAACAGTATTGCTGGGCGGAGATTTTAGGCAAATCTTGCCAGTGGTTACAGGAGGAACAAGAGAAGATATAATCCATGCTTCTTTAAGCAGCTCACCATTGTGGCATGAATTTAAAATTTTCACACTGAATGAAAACATGCGCCTTTCATCAAATGGACTCTCTGATGTTGAGAAGGTTGAATTACAATTATTTGCCGAATGGATTCTTATGATCGGCAATGGAGAAATATCTGACATCCCATTTAAAGATGATTATGATACATCTCTAATCAAGATACCACCAGATTTACTTTTAGATGCAGATTCTAACCCTATTGCATCTATAGTTTCTTCAGTTTATCCCTGTATAAACAATCATCGTTTGGATTCTGTCTATTTTCAAGAGAGAGCAATTGTCACTCCTAAAAACTCTACAGTTTCCATGATTAATGATTTCATCCTTGACATGTTGCCAGAAAACAAACATGTTTATTTAAGCTGTGACAGTGTTAGCACGTCGTCAACTGATGCAGAAAATGCTGATTTGTTGTATCCAGTTGAATTTTTAAATCAACTTGAATTCAATGGAGTCCCTTCACATAAGCTTTGTTTGCAAGTAGGAACACCAATCATGTTATTGCGGAATTTAAACCCATCAGCAGGTTTATGCAATGGAACAAGACTTTTAGTGACGCAACTAGCTGAAAAAGTCATTGAAGCTCGGATAATAACAGGTTCCAAAGTTGGTACCCATGTATTCATCCCAAGAATTACATTCCCAGTGAATGATGATAGATGTGCATACACAATAAGAAGAAGACAGTTTCCAATTCGTCCATGCTATGCCATGACAATAAATAAAAGTCAAGGACAATCTTTGAAGGTTGTAGGGGTTTTTCTTCAAGAGCAAGTTTTTACTCATGGCCAGCTTTATGTAGCTCTTTCAAGAGTGACATCAAGAAAGGGGCTTAAAATAATTACACTGGATGATAAAGGCAATCCTCTTGATTACGCAAAGAACATTGTCTACAAAGATATTATTAGCTCGGTCATAAAAAGCTAATATTATAGCACTTGGAATACTAATCAAAACCTCTTATATGGTGCATTCAGTATAATCACTATTTTCAAGGTCCGACATTAAATCTTACATTTGTTTTACATTTTGAAACTATGTTTAATTACAACATATGTTTGTCATTCCTGCTTTCCATATTTCATACAAGTTTTTCCTCTTTTGTGTGTTGTTATCTATCACTTTTCTTGGTTTTTTTTCTCTTTCTTATGACTATTGTTTTTCAATCCTGTTTTCTTATTATTGATGTAGATTTTTTTTTTGCAGAGACATGGCCGTGCGAATCAAAGATATCAAAAAGTACACCTTTTATCCATTGATGCAGGCACGAGTTTGTCGCGTATGGATTTCAAGATTTGAAAAACAAGTCAGCAGTTTTAATTGTGTTTTCTTAGACAGTCAGGTGCAATTTTTTCCCTATTTACCTTTTTCTTTCATGCATATTGAAACAAGAACATCATACTTGCCCATATACTCTTTCCATTTTCTTTTCAGGTATATCCAACGATCAACCAAGATTGTTTTCTTTATTTTGTTATCAAATACTTTCACAATGCAGATATTATCATCTAATTAGATTTTAATTGTTACTAGGCACTTATTTTTTATGCATAACATAATCATTGTTGTTTAAAGGGTGGAGCTATCCAAGGATCATCAAAAGCAAGAGATGTTGCTAATTTCGCTAATGCAGTTATCGAAGGTCTTTACTATGAGATTAAAGGTTTTTACACCTATGAAAACAGATCAACAAATGTAGTTGTTGACAATGATGTTGTTGTTGAGCTTAAACCTTCGGTCAAATTTAAGACTATTGATCCTCTCACTCCTGACGTGCCAAGATATTACTTCAACTTCACTGACTTTGCCCACGTTCTCTCTCTAAAAAAAGGTTCAAGAGTTCTGACAGGTTTGATTAGTTCCTTTTACGTGATATCTAAGCTATACATAACTTTGCTATATTGTTTATTATCCACGTCAATCTCAAATAAACATGAATACATTTTATTATTCAGATGTTCTAGGAAGGCTTAAAGCTATTCAACCGCTTGAACAAGTACTGGTTCGGGGCCAAACTTTAGAAAATAAAAGAGAGTTTATCCTTGAAAATATAAGGTTTGCTAACAAACTCAACAAATTTTTTTCAGTTGTATTCTTTTTTTAACAAGTTTTGTTGATGTTTGTTAAAGGGGTGATGAAATGCGTATAACTATATGGAGTGATCGCGCAAGGGATTTTGATGATTCAGCTCTTAAAACACTCAAATCACCAATTATGATGGCTTTTGTAGGGTTTCGTGTAACAGAATATCGAGGTTTCAATATCTTGCACTACCTAAAAATCTCCACCTTTTTATATATACTGTTGTTTGTTGGTATATTTTCTAATTTTACTGTCCAATTTCAATACAAACTTTTTCAACCACTAGGTCAACCAAATCTAAATGGGACAGCTGCTTCTCTTTGGTATATAAATCCTGACATACCAGAAGTGTTGCCTTACCATCACCAGTAAGTTTCTTTCTTTGAACTTAAGTTTGGTTTTGAATGATTTGAATGTTTTACTTATATTTATGATCATCTAAGTGCATATCAATTCTATTTTAAAAGCTTCGAGAAATTGCATGTTGAGGTGTACCAACTTCCTTCATCCTCAAACGCTGTTTTCAAATTGGAAGACCAGATTACTGAAAATAGAAAAACAATCAAAGAAATCCTTTGCATGAATCCATATGAGCACAAGGTCCGGTTTATTTCTTCATATCATTTTTTTAATTCCTTCAAATTTATCAACAATGCTTTTTATGCAAAACATACGCTAACTCTATTTCCCCTCTTATAATAGAATATCAGATTCACATGTCGTGCATCAATTGCTGATTTCGATATTTTTAATGGGTGGTGGTACCCAAGTTGTCCTCATTGCAATAAAAAACTAGGTGGCACTGCTAACAATCCAGTTTGCATGGATCATGATGCAATAACATCTTTACCTGTGCCGTGGTGAGCTTTTGTTTAAATATCAAATTTAATGATTTTATATCTATTGTGTATGTACAACAAGTATTTTCTTAGTATATTAACTTTCATGCATCATTTTTACAACTTATGTAGGTTTCGTCTTGATTGTGTTGTCACTGATGAAATAGATGTGACAAACTTTCTCATGGTTGGAAAAGTTGCAGAAAACTTTTTTGGATCATCTGCACATCATTATGTGTATGATAGAGGTTTCAATGACCCATCAAAGATCGCACCACCCATGGCATCAAAGCTAAACAAGATCTATATTTTTCAATTGCGGTTTGGAACATTTCGATCAACAACAAATCGATGTGATATACTTATAACAAATGTTTTCGATGATGTTCAAACTGAACCAGGTGATATCCAACAAGATCAGTTGTCTCAGATATCAAATGCTGATGAATTAATTAATGTGTCCGCTGTATCAAGCACATCCGACCCTTTAACGCCAACCAATATTGCTCAGAAATACAGCTTCACAACTTCACCATTAACGGTTGATCCACTTAGCACGCAACAGATACAAGGTATTACTTTGAATGCTGGAAAAAAGAGGAGACTAGACTTCAATGATGATGATTCGCAGCAAAGGTTTGTACATTATAATAATCAATATATTTTGTCAATATATGATGATTAATGTTTTCTTTCTCTACACATTTCGCTCATTCTTTTAACAAAATATACTTTCACAGTAATACACAATCAAACAACTCATCGGAAAACAATATTCAAGCACAAGCATGTCAATCAGCGGGCAATCCTTCAGAGAAACAGAAAGCAAATATTTTCACCAAAAAAAAGGTTTGATCCTTGCCATATATAACATGCTATAAACTACCTTATATAACATTTTTAGTATGCTTTCACATTTGTTTCCAACTTTTATCACTTTCTCATGCTTTATTAAAAACTTATATTCACCACCCATAAAAGTGCTTATTCAACTGCCATTAGTTGATAAAGGTACATTAAAAGCAACAAACTATAACAACCTAAGCTCACCTTTTTATCCTAACAAAGTTAGCAACAACAAGCATGATGAACAAATTAATTATTCATTATAACGACTCTTACCACATCATATTCTATTTACTTTCCTCTATTTAAACTTGCATATAATGATCATATATGTGTTGTTATTGTGACATCGCTACTTGGCATTGAGATATTTTACATACTTAACTAGATTGATATATAATTAGATTCATATTCGAATATATTCAATGTTTTGTGACAACTTTCAACAACTAGCATGTTATGGTTGTTCATAGAGTTTCATTTCGGCACAATGTTGCAACCGTTTTTCCTACATTGATAAAACCATACAATTTCAATTTCCAACTCATGACTTATTTATCTTCCATATCACCACAAATGATTATGGCAATTAATTATATAACTACCAATATAATCATACTGGCTTTGTAAAAATTCTCAAACCATAAGTAATTCTCTTTTCTTTTGTTACAGAAACACTAGACTCAAGGCGACATGAATGTTTATGAAGCTGCTGGAAAATTTGCAATAGTTTCCTCATTTTTGTGCTCAAAACTTTTTGCATCAGTTCTCAATTTCCATATCTTTAGTTATGAGGCTTTTGTGTTGATATCACTATGCTTGGATATGTTAGTATGATCCAGCAGTTATGTATTTTATCCTCTATTTCTATTAAACCATGTATATAAACTAACAACATCATGAAGCTTAATGCAGGTGTTGGGGAAATAATATATTTTCCCTTAACTTTATGCTGAAAATGTTTAAAAGAAATTGCCTATTTCTGCTTTTTCTTTTTTTATGTTAAAGCTTCGACCTTCTTACTGCTATAATGATGCTTATTGATGTATTTTATTCTATCAGATATTATTTCCCCCAATTTTATGCTGAAAATGTTTGAAAGAAATTGCCTATTTCTATTTTTTTATGTTGAAGCTTCAGCCTTCTCACTGTTATAATGACAATTGTTGATCCATTTTATACAATCAAATCTTATATGCAGAAATCTGATATATTTTTCTGGACTAACAAAATATATTAGTTGTTTTTGCTATGCCCGCAACGAAGTGCGGGCAACCCAGCTAGTAATTTACTAGAGCAGATTGCATGCTCATAATTTACTAGAGCAGATTGCACGATAGACTACGAGGGTGTTTGTTTTGTAGTGCAACTAGAGGTTGCAAAAAAACTTCCTATTTGAGTGTTTGGTTAGATGTTAAAGGCAATAATTTAGTTGAACCCCATAGAGTAAAACAATATAAACCGTTGGCGCAAGAAAAGCAAGAATTAGTTGTTTTTCTTGATTTTTGAATTCTTACTTTTCGCTCGACTAAGTGTCGGTTTCAGCCTAAATTCAAAAGGTTTTTTTCATTTTAAAAAAATATATTTTGGTGTTTTTAGATCATTTTGATGTGCTGATGTCAAAAATAATTTTAAAAAAATAAAAAAAAAATATCATTTTAATACATTTCGGCATGAAAAACACTTTAAAAAACTAGAACAACTGCCCTCCCAAACAGGCACTAAGTCTAGAGGGTGTGTGTGGCTGAGAGGGCGAGGGGGTTTAGGGAGTTAAAAGTTTTTTTTTTTATATATATATATATATATTTTAATGTTAAAATAATATAAAAATTAATTAAAATATAAATAAATATATTAGAAGGAGGTCACAATAAATCATTTTATTATGTCTTATTTTAAATTTATTTTTTCTCAATTTCATTATTTAACAACGAGTTTATTATAAATCAAACTTTATAATTTGATTTGAATTGCTTTATTTAAGATTATTATGATTTTATAACGGAGGTCACACATTTAAAATATTAATATAGGTTGACACAAGTTGATTCAATATTTTTTTTAATATATCAACTTGATTTTTTTAGTTAAAGTATATTTTTATCAATTTTTTATTTTATTTATTTATATTTGAAATTTAAATTATATGATTATAAATAAATTTATTTTTGAATTTGAAAAAAAAAAAAATATATATATATATATATATATATATATATATATATATATATATATAATCCCAAAATGAATACCAAAATATTTCAAAATTAAAATATTATATTTTAATTAAAAAAAATAAAATATTAACCAAAAGGGAATGGACATACTTATTCTGCAACCCATCTGCAACCCAGCAACGCCTCCTTACCACTGCTTTTATGCTACCGACGACTTTTACATACATACGCATGTAATGATGTCATTATGCCTGGCAGCTGCTGGGCCTTTTCCACTGTGGCAGCTACTGATTGGGATCTATCAGTTAAAAAATTTGTGTTTTTTTAATAATATAATAAATTAAAACAAAAATATATTAACCAATTCGTGATTTAATCAGGTTATCTGTTTTGTTTTATTTTAGTCGAATTTGGTCCAAACATTTCATACCAGTAAAAAATTAAAATAAAATAATATTATTTTTATCTTTATTTTTATTTTGGCCAAAATACTGTGGTATTATACAGTTTCGGTTTCCCACTTTTCTCTCTCAGTCTCTCTCTCTCTCTCTCTCTCTCTCTCTCTCTCTATATATATATATATATATATATATGTATATATATATTGTATCAATTTTAATTTTATAAAAATTAAAAATTATATTTATTTTTCTAATTTTTTAATTTTTTATATATAATTAATTAATTAATTATATATAAACAGTACAATTCCAAAATTTATACCTCAACACTCCAAAACTAAAATATATCATAACAGTAAAAAATCAAAACACTAACTCAATCAAAACTGACAGCTATGGGATTAACTGACAACTATGGGTTTAACTGTTTGATCAAGGTTAACCAGACATTCTTGTTTTTACTTTGGACTTAGTTCTAACGACAAGTCCACGTTGAATTAAGAAATTATATTAGTCAAACATAACTTACTTTGGCATGTTATATAAAAAAGTAAATTTTAAAAATATGTTTTAATTAAAAAATTAAAATTTTAAAAATTAAATATGATAAATGGATTCTTTCTTATCGACCAGACTTACTTTTCCATCCATCTGACCTGTGGGCTCTGCCCTTTTATGTCATAAAGTTGTTGACTTTCAGCCCACATCATGACGTTGTTGAAATTCATCACAAGGATCCAAACAGAAACTGACATCTAATTATTGAGTGAGCTCAAGCCCATTGACGTCATCGTGTGTTTGATTTTAAATCAAAACCATCTGTTATTTAAGCATCTAGTTACCACTAAATAGTTGATTCATACCATCCTACGGGATTAATTTTTTTTTTAATAAAAAAAAATTAAACGGTATAGAATTTTATTAGATGTAATTTGATCGATTTAATGAGTTTAAAAACAATAAAAATATAATTTAAAAATACAATTTAATTCAGAAAAATTTATGACTTAAATCATTAAATCATTATAGCTCACTGAAAATAAATCGTTAAATTCAATTTTTAATCAATTCATTATTAAAAAATAAAATTAATAAATAATAATAAAAACTTTGATTTAAATCAATTTATCAAACCCGTAACTCAAATTATAATATCATAATAACTTCATTAAAAATGAATAGATAAATAAATGACATAAATCAACTCAAATTAATCTATCAACTAAAACATGATATTAAGATAACACCATAAAAAATAAATAAAATAAATTATGAAATCTAATTTTAATAAACTCACTGTTAAAGGCTGAAAATTTAAAAAAATCTAAAAATAAAACAAAATAAAATAACTTGAGTATGTTCGGATTAACCCGCAAAACACATTATTAGACTCATAAAAATAAAATAATCTTATAGCAAGCAAAACCCAGTGAATCATTATACAAAATCCTCAATCATTTTAATATTAAAATATAAAAAAAAATAAAAAATCTTCGTACCCTCACCAGCAATGTATTTATGAGAGCAAACATCTTGAACTCTCTGCTGTGATGCATGAGAGACAAATCCCAAATTCAGGTTTTAATTTATATTAAGCTGTTGCTTTCGTTTTTAGCAATCATATGTTAAGTAAACTAAATTATTTCATCAAAAAATTTACATAGTTGGATTTAAAATTTTCACAGATTTATATTATTTTATATTTAATTTTTATCAAATAAAATAATAATAACGAGATTTAAACTTGTAATTGCTACATTAACAACGTTCTGATATCATATTAAAAAATTTATAATTTTATCTAAAAATTTAAGTTATTAGATAAATTGTTAATGCATGGTTTATATTATTTTTTTAAGAATAAGTAGTAGGGCGGCTGCTGCTATAATTAGAATTATTTGTGAGAAAAACAAGTTTCATGGTTAAATCATAGTTTATAAAGGTAAGATAAAAACAAGGTAGCTCATTTTATAAGCAAGTTCTACTTAATGCCGCCCGAGTGGCCCTGCCATTTGGTGATGGTGACCCACCTCTAGCACGTTATGAAAGGGGATACCTTTCGACCGAAGCTTCCATATTTTTCCTACATGTGTCCTTGCTCATGCCATTAGATTCTCGAAAAGGAGTTTGGTTTGAAAAAAAAAAAAAAAGAAATTAAATTATTTTAAATATTTTTAAGATTATTTTTATATGTTAATATTAAAAATAATTTTTAAAAATAAAAAAATTAAATAAAAAACATTTTTAACCATACTACAGATCATATACCGCTATGAAACATCGATTGTCTTCTTATCGTCATACCAATTTTTCTCAAAAGAGTGTAAGAGATGGAAAAAAAGAACAACCTTAGTCATTTTGTTAAGCAATCTTTAGGCTTCTTGTGTTTTACTATATTTAATAATATTTTTATATATAAAAAAAAGGTCAATTCTCATTTTTATTAGAAAATAATATAAATCATATTCTGGGATCTCACTTATAAGTTTAAGTTTTTAGGTGAGATGGTTCTTTAACATAGTATCATAGTCTTATTGACCTAACGGTCACGAGTTCGAATCCTACCACCTTCATTCTATTTGCTAAAAATCAAGCACAAGGTAATGTGGATCTGTACAAGTTTTAAGCCCAAAGAGCTTTCACTTGAGAGGAGATGTTAGAGAATAATATAAATCATATTTTGGGATCTTACTCATAAGATTAAGGTTTTAAATAAAATGATTCTTTAATAATTTTTACTTAAAGATGTATAAATGTTTTGATCAACCTAGTATATGTCTCTTAATATGTTATAAGCTATTTTAATAAAAGTGTTTTTTAATTAATAATATTTTAACATAATTGTTTTTTATATTTTTAATATTATCATATAAAAAACAAAAAATACAAAAAAAATACATTAATTTGTATTTTTTAAAATGAAAAAAAAATAAAAACCATTTTAAAAAACTTCATTTACATTATTATCATACGAGCAATTTAGCTTACGATCGAGTTAGAAACTACTCTCCCGCAACAATTTCTCAAGATATAAATACAAAGAGGATGCAGCCCGTTCGTATCAGCGACGCCAGCCAAATATGCTATTTAATGATGATTTTGAAAATATTTTTTATTTATAAATATATTAAAATTATATATTTTTTATTTTTTAAAATTATTTTTCACATCAGAAAATAATTTAAAAATATTAAAAAATTTAATTTAAAATAAAAAAATTAATTCTTTTTCCAAAATTATTTTTAAAAATAGTGCCAAACACCCTTTAACGCAGATGATATATTATTCGTTTTGCCAAAAAATACTATGATTGCTAGTTGCTTTTCTCTTTAATTTTAAATAAGTACTAATTGCTTTTCGGTGTGACATTAATGACCCAAGACAAGACAATTCTTTCATAACAACTGGTCCTACATGCCATGAAGATGTTTCAAGAAACATGATTACGATGATGTACAATTTTTCAACATATATAAATCATAGGTCATTCAATAGTTGGGATGATGATTGATCAATACATTTAAATAATTGGATTTCTTTATTTTAAACTAAAAAAATCCAAATTAATAATAAAATTCGAGTATCTGCAAATAAAGTTCTAATTGGGAGGATTTAAAAAGGTTACGATAATAGTATATTTATAGGAAGAATTATAAATGACTTGAAAAGCTTTACATTCAAAGAATGAACATGTTTGTTCATGAATTATTAAGATAGTTAATACCCTAAAATCTATATAAATTTATCTTAAAAAATAATAAAAAAAAAAATTTTAGTCTTTTATCTCGGTGATTTAGGGGTATTTACCTCTAAATCTTGTCATTTTCAGAGAAAGGAAGGTCAAGACATTTCTTTGTTTTTGAAGATATTAATAAGAGATAAATATTATTTACTTATCATTAATAAAAAAAAATAAACATAGTAGGCTCCTTGGAATATCTTATGTACGTCTATAAGTATATATATAAAAAATATATAATTAGATTGTCATAATGGGTTATTCTATACAATCCAATAGGGATGTGCCACAAGAAGATGAGGATCTTCACTAGATAAATTATATAGATAGCCTAACATATGTATTTATAGAACAGTGAAACAAGCCTACTATCAAGAAAAAGATCTTGTCTCGCCAAACTTGAATAATGACTCAAAAAGAATATAACTTCTTATCTTACTATTGGATTGCGCTCAGATTTTTTCAGGGGTTTTTAGAGGTTGTTTTTCTCACTGTAGTCATGTAATCACTACTCGAAACTTCAGATCTTTAAATTTTTAAAATCTTTTCCCGAGCCTTTGATTTTGATAATTTTGTGATTTTTCCTTATTAATTTTGAATTTTATGCTTCCTTCCTTGTAATCTTGTATTCATATTTTATTTTCTAGTTGAGGTAGAGCTTTTGACCTATTTAAAAACCTTGTAAAATCACCTAATAAAGTAGACTTTAATGTTGAAATCATAGGGGAAAATAAAGTTATGAATTTTGGGCTTACCTCGACAGCCTCTTTCACTCATTAAAATTAAAATTAACATACTCCATATTAATTTGTTATCTTTAGTTTCCACCTCCATTAGAAGCCATTGCATCATATATGAATGACTCACGTAATTATTCTAAATAGAAATACATTACGGTTTATCGTCATGTTTACAAAACTTTTAATTATAAGAATCATATAGAAGTCTGTCAAGAAATCATCCCACTTAAAAGTCTAAGAATTTAAGTTGTTAGATGAAACTTTAAAATATGATTTATATTATTCTCTAACAAAATCAACACTAATAACCAACTCCTTTATAAGTTAAAAAAAAAAAAAAAAAAACTTTAACAACTATCTATGGATGGAGAGGGGACTAGAAACTTGCCATGCCACAAGGAGAGTAAAAACAAAAGGCAATATTTATGATCTTTTAAAAGAATTACTATCATTATTTTATAGTCTAATTATTTTTACATTTACCTTTCTTATTTTAAAAAATTACATATTGTTTTACAAACTAAATTACATGATGATTTAGAATGTAAAATATTACATGCAAAATAAAGTTTAGAATGTGAACTAAAATTTAAAAAAGCACAAAGAATAAGTGTAAATATAATGAAATGTAGACTTATCAATAGAATTTGTATTCTCTCTATAGGTTTGTTGACTTGTCCGCTCTTTGACTAAATTAAATCTATATTCATTTTTCAATGTATTTAACCTTCATTTGGAAGTATTAAAAATAACTTAAAAGGGCATAAATATCAATAAAATTAAAAATCCATTTTCTCTCCACAAGATATCAAACATAATTAAGAAGATTTTTTGTATTTTTTATGCAAGAAAACCTCATTTTCTAGAAAAAAGCACATTTTAGAGGTAAATAAATCCGTAAAACTCCGGTTGTCTCAGGTTCTTACAAGGAACGCATGTTTTTATTCAAACTCGAGACATGATATACAAATCACAAATCATTTGTCATCACACCATACTTATTGAGGACATTATCTTTTATATTGATATTAGGTGTTAGCGGGAAGAGTATTATTACCATGATAATTAAAGATTGAATACATAATTACTATAAAATTAAAAATAAAAAGTTACTATTAATATTTTTTTATGAACTATTAATATTTTTATGAGATACATATTAAATTCGGATCGTGACCTCTTGTGAATATAATAAAACCAAATCTAACTATCTAGAAAGTGACCCACTAATAAGAGTTTGAAAGTATAAGGTTTGCTCCCTATGTGATATTAAGTTCGAACTTTATTGTTGCTAATATGATAATCACTGAAAATTTAAATGATCATTAACTTTAAAATATGTTGGATTAGTCGATGTGTACTAAAACTGATTCTGATATCAATATCAATAATAATAAAAAAAAAATCTAGACCAGGTACCTATTCATGTTTCAAGTTATCTTTAGGATTTTTTTGTAAAAAGAAATAAAAATCTTTATTTGTAGTATTAGTGAATCATGATTTATGAACACGATCAAATCTAAATAGCAAACGGCAGGCCACTCTCAGTTCTGAGTTCCACCAACTTGCCAACTTCCGACCGACATGGATCTAAACCTACGTGGGCACCTCAAACTCGAGTTTGATGTGTACAGTTAGGCATCAGAGAAAAGAAAGAGTGAGCGTGGTCAAATCATGGAGATTGTTGATATGGCAACATCATCAACATGCTGCCTGCCATATTTAGATGTCAACCAGTGCTTTATCGACCTTTGCGTTTCCAGTTCATGGGGCTACAATTACTCGTGGCTATCAGCTTTTAAAGCCTAACGTCTGGTTGAGGTTTCAAAAAAAAAATAAAATATATATATATATATATATATATATATATATACATATATATAGAAAATATTGATATAAAAAATAATTTGTTTTAATTTTATTTTGATTTATTTACAAACAACAAAATATTTGTTAAATATGATAAGTGGAAATAGTTGAAAACTAAATTGATGCTGAAAGACTCTAATATCTAGAACAAAGTTATTAAATTGGCTTGGCACAAAGACTCGATCCCATCTCAATAAATCAAATCTTAACCGGATTGAATGTATTGTAAATTAATTTTTCAGTCAATCGAGTCAATTCTAAATTGATATTTTAAGACATGGTTTATGCTTAGACTAGATGAGATTTAATAAATATGATCTACAATCTCTAAGAAATATGAAGTGATAATAGAAAACTTGTAATTCATACAATAAATCTTGATTTCGAGTCAGAATATGCATTTCTTGTAAAGCATGAGATAATTGAGGTCTTATTCGTTTACTTGAGCATACAGAATACATTTTCCAAGAAATAAAATTTTCTTGTATAAAAAAAAATCTACAATTATTTCATTCGAAAAGACTGTATCGAGAATATTCATGTAATTAACCTTAGTTTTGAGAAATTATTTTCTATACTAGTACTAGGATGGAGAAGTTTTACATGAACTATTTTTTTTTCGACGTTACATACCTGCCCCTCCTCTCATTCTCTCCACCCGATCGAACACCATGTAGTTCTAGCCTACTTAGGGCCTGTTTGGGAGAGCTGTCGCGGTAGCTTTTGTAACATCCCGTAAATTTTTTTTTTTTTTTTTTTTATATATATATATGTCGTTGCTCAACGACCCATATCCATTCACTTCGGTAAATACCATCCATACAATAATCGTTTCATTAAAGAAAATAACTTCTCATGAGAGTACAATACTACAGTTTTCACAACTAAAGATTTAGATTAAAAGTATACATACATGGTTATGAGTTTACGTTCTTAATCTACTAGTGATATTTTCAAACGTTCACAAAAGGGTCTGGTAACAAATTAAGTATTCAGTACATTACTTCAGCCCAAACACATCTTAAATTAGAATACAATCTACATGGTTCTTTGCAAAGATAGGTTCCTTTGTATTAGGTTCCCTAGCCCTCTCGTGGCTGTGACATCCCTGCAGCAGTATAAACATTTAATGAATTGCAAATACTTAACGATGGTATTAAAATAATGTTGACCAAAAGATCTATCGATTAAAAGATACATTGGCATGTAGGAATTTCTGCATATACATAAAGCAATTCGATTGTAGAAATATAGGTACTCCATTTCTCTTTTTCGAGCAACAATATCATCACTCCGTATATTCAATAAAGACATTCATATCTCAGGTTTACCATTCTTTCCGGACGTCGTTAAACGGAACTAACATTCTTTTGTTCCGACCAACCTTTCGGATGTCATTAGCGGAGCTAATCACTCATTTATTCGCCATCCTTTCGGATACCATTAGCCGGAGCTAATCATTTTTCCGGCCGTCCTTTCGGATGCCATTAGCGTAGCTAATCAATTTTTTATCCCGCCATCCTTTCGGATGCCATTAGTCGAAGCTAATCGTTTATCCCGCCATCCTTTCGGATGCCATTAGCCGTAGCTAATCAGCGTTTATCCCGCCATCCTTTCGGATGCCATTAGCCGAAGCTAATGCGTTTATCCCGCCATCCTTTCGGATGCCATTAGTCTAATCAGCGTTTATCCCGGCCATCCTTTCGGATGCCATTAGCCGTAGCTAATCAAGCGTTTATCCCGGCCATCCTTTCGGATGCCATTAGCCGTAGCTAATCAAGCGTTTATCCCGGCCATCCTTTCGGATGCCATTAGCCGTAGCTAATCAAGCGTTTATCCCGGCCATCCTTTCGGATGCCATTAGCCGTAGCTAATCAATTTTTTTATCCCGGCCATCCTTTCGGATGCCATTAGCCGTAGCTAATCAAGCGTTTATCCCGGCCATCCTTTCGGATGCCATTAGCCGTAGCTAATCAAGCGTTGATTCCGGCCATCCTTTCGGGTGTCATTAGCCGAAGCAAATCAATCGTTATCCCGACCATCCTTTCGGATGCTATTAGCCGTAGCTAATCAATCGGTGATCCACATTCAAGCATGCAACAATCTAATATATATATATATATCTCATCGTATTCGTATAAAATTCAAATTAAAAGACCTATCACGTGTCATATAAAAAGGAGAGGTGTAAATCACCTACCTGTTCCACTAGTGGATTGTGCTTGACTTGCAGATGATCCAGTCCCAACCGCACCACCTGCGACATCAAGGGTCATAAATCAGTACACTTGCATTTCGGCCTACATCCGTCACTGCACTCATTTCAAGAGTTCATATGTTCATAATGCAGCTTCGGCAGCGAGTCGCAATTTACCGCGAAATACACAATTCGGCATGCAAATTCTCAGAAAAATACCCATGCATTTCAGCATAGATTTTCAGTTCAACACACAAAATCTTCCATGATAATTCACAAGCTGAAAACATACATTTTCTACCCGAACTTTTCAACAAGTTTCGCCCTAAACCCATATTAACTTTCAACCAAATATATATCAATTTAAGCATAAAAACAGCATGCATTTCTGGTTCAAAACACCCAAAAACAATGCTGCCAAGACAGCACCCAGCAGTAATTGTAATAGTAATAAATCACAATTCACTCAGACAATGTCAAATCCCAACGGTGAAATTGTATATCAACAACACATGCAACACCTGCCCAAATTTCAGATCATTTTAACGGTTAGATCTACCAATATTGGAATTAAACCGGAGACTGACCTTAAACTGGAGAGCTACTGTTCAACATACATATCTCCTTGCTGGACTGTCAATTCCTCATCTCCACCGTTCAGAACATTAATCACACTCATTAGCACCACATACCCAAATTTCAGCTTCATCCAACGGTGAAATGAAGCGAAAATAGCAGGCTGCTCTGACTGGAAGAAGAAAGCAGATTTTGCTATTTTCTTCAAAAGAACACTCACCTGTAACGGAGAAAACCCAGGAGAATCCCTTCGGTGAATATGTAGTAACAACCAAGGCAAACACAACACTCAAAAATAAGCTTGATCCAACGGTATGAAAACTCTGAACTCAGTCGACAGCGCAACACATTTGAAAAGAGTCTCAACAAATTCCAGAATTCATTCAAAATGCAATATCTCTCAAATGGTAAGAGATATTTAAAATCCCTACGGTCATCGTGTAGGTAGTATAATGAAATACAACTTACCAAAAAATCAGAGCAATCCAACGGTGGAAGGTGGAGGGACTGTCCGGCGACTCCGACGGGTTTGAGGGGTTTCCAGAAATCTTCAGATGATCGGGTTTCTCAAACGGCGGCAGATAATTACAATCCCTCCGGTAAGATGCTAGACAATAGTGAGCTTCCCAACATATCCAAAACTCAGCCTAATCCAACGGTGGACGGCAGAGATATGGCTGTCGGAGCACAACTCCCTTCTTCTCTCTTTTCTCTCTAACCCTCCCAACTTATCTCCCCCCATTTTAAAATGTCCCCTTTCTTTTCTTTCTTCTTTATATATATATATATATATATATATATATATATATATATATATATATTTCAATTTCACCCTCCCCTCAATTTATTTTATTTCTCTTTTAATTTAACACTTACATTTATTTCCCGGGATTTATAACCCCATTGCAAATTAACTACGGAATTTTGACATTGGTCGAATCCCTTTACAATTTCCTGCCCCATCACGAAATTGGCAACGACAAACTCATTCAGCCTTAATATATATATATATATATATATATATATATATATATATATATATATATATATATATATATATATTTGGTGTTTACAATATAAATATATTTTCTCTTGGGTGTTTACACTTTCAAAGTTTTTATTTCGTGCAAAAATATATGCTTCAAATATTTTTTATTGACCTTAAAAAATTATTTTGCATCGACATCAAAATGATCTAAAACAATAAAAAAAATATTTTTATTGAAAAAAAAATAGTGCACCGCAGCAAACCTGCGGTGCAAAAGCTGCCCCAAACAGCTTCTTAACCCTCAACTTAAACCTAACAAGAGGTAAGAAAGAAAAGATGAGAGAGTGTTTTGGCCCGACCGAACCCATCACCTATACCCCTTTCTTTTGCTAATATATAGCACCTAATTACATGACCTAAGTTTATGGGAAGTTGAATTTTAACAACATTTTTCTTAAGTTATCATTATTATTTATTTATTTTAAATTTGCTAGATTGCTTTTTTTTTAAAAAAAAATATATAGCACCTAATTGCATGAATTGCATGAAAGAGATATAAATAATCTTTCAATCCATCTAGAACTCGATCTGGATTTGTGATTGGATTTTGGAATAATCAATGAACAAAGTCCCTCAATAAGTTTTAAAAAAATAAAAAAAGAAATTATAGGACTTTGTCCCAATTCCTTTCTGATCTCTATCCTTCTCTAATCCATATGCCAGCCAACCGTTAACCCCCAAACAAATGAGAAGAATATAGTTGACATCATGACATTGTTAATAAAAAAACACGACCTAATTACCTAACCATGTCATAAAAATGGTCTTAATCTATCGACCCCATGTTAGTTAGCCACTCCCTTTGTTCTCTGTCATCATTTTTTGTCTTATAATAATAATAATAAATAAATAAATAACCCTATCCTTTTTTAGATATTAAATTCAGCTTATTTTCGGTGGATCTGTTGAACCTCGATGGCTTCCTCCACCGGATGGAACAGAACCATATAAGCACTTCACCAAATTGGACTTATCTACTCGTTTGTTAATTGCCATCATCTTCGATTTTCGTGTCCTCATTGTTAGTGTTTTTACGATAAAATACTTGTTTGAGTGGACATCTTCTTGCTTTATCTTTTTCTTATAAAACACTAAATAGAATACTCGAATTGAGAGATCGCGCTTTCTAGGGTTGGGGGAATAGGGTTCTATCCCTTGTCCAATCTTTGACCTCGTTGATCTCAAAATCAAATCTCAAAATCAAAATCCTTAAACCTAATGCCTGTTTGTCACTGTGATTCAACTAGTTTTTATCGAATTTTGATTTTTTTTTGTATTTTAAATAAATTTTTTTTAATGTTTTTAGATTATTTTGATGTGCTGATGTCAAAAATAATTTTTAAAAATAAAAAAAATATCATTTTGATGTATTTCTAAACGAAAAGCACTTTGAAAAGTAACTGCAATCACACTCCCAAACACCCCTAGTTTATTTTTTATTTTAACTGTATATTTGATATAATAGTCATAAGTATTAAAGCAAAAATATTTTTTATTAAAATGATATTTTTTAAAATTTATATTTTATTTTTAAAACCCAACTCGTTTGCTTAGGTCTCAAACCAAATATATATATATATATATATATATATATATATATATATATATATATATATATATAACCCTTAAATCATAAGCTTTTACTATAATAAACTAGTTTTAAAACCTTTATAAAACCCCTTTTTTTAAAAAAAAAAACTACTTTTCACATGTTAATTTATTTTGATTTAAAAAAAAGTAAATTAAAAAATTAAAAAGATTCCAAATAACTCTTTATTTATTCCTAGTAATCCATGAAATATGTTTAGGCAAAACGGCTTACTTTATTAAAGAGGTAACTTTTTTCTTCAAATATGAGAGGTTAATGTGATCACTAGACTTATACAATTATGACATGGATATCCCATTTTTAATTGAATTTGTTAAATAAATTATAAAATTAATTTATGACTGCTAGGTCAATAAATCTATGATACTATGTTAAAGAATCATCCAATCTAAAAACTTAAACTATTAAACGAGATTTTAGAATATAATTTATATTATTTTATACCAAAACTAACTTAGCAGACAGAAATGATGAAACTATTTCATCCAAATCTTTGTCTCGAGTAAAAAAAAAACATTTAAGAAGAAGGCCGAGGATTAATTTTGTAAATAGATGAATTCTTCAAGCTAAAAAGAAAAGGATAAAAAGAAGGCAACTTGTGGGTTACAACTCATTCAGTGACCCTACAAAATTAGTTTTCAAAAACAAAGAGTCCAAAATGAACTGGTTCGACCAATCAGACATGAGAAGCAGGTCAGCAGTCCATTAAAGCTATTTGGTCCCTTCCCCCCCGTTTTACACGTACGTGTACTTTAATTTTCTCCCACCACTCAATCTTGAGCTCTCCCTGCACAAATATTATATTTTTTTGAACAATTTTACTGTTTTATTTCTAAAAAAAGGTTCCTCCTTTTCTGTCTGCCCACTTGCTATACAGATATCTGCACTGATTGGTAGAATTTTTTTTTTTTAATAACTGGATATTTAAACGGTTTATACATATCATGATTAATTACTGAATTCACTTAATATTTTATAAATTTAATGAGTATATAAAGTACTATAGGTAACATATATATATATATATATATGATGGGAATTGAACCCTAATATAGAGTAAGGAAACAAACTCCTTTAATCGTTAAGTCAAAACCCCACTTGCGCATATTTATTTATTATTTGAGTATATAGTTGTGGTTGCAATTATTTTTTAAAGTGATTTTTACTTAAAATTATATTAAAATAATATTTTTTATTTTTAAAAAATTATTTTTAATATTAATACATCAAAATAATCTAAAAATAATTAAAAATTTTAATTTAAAATAAAAAAACAAATAAAATTCAATATTTTTTAAAAAATAAAGTAACAAACAGAGCCTTGGCGGGCAGTGGTAGTTGATTGAGAGGTCGAGTTCGATTCCAAAAGCTGCAAAAAGCTATCCTTATCCTGGTTTGTTAGGTATCCTGGCAACAATGAACAGTGCTAAAAAGCTTTTTGGAAACCATAAATAATGTCCAGCCAAAACTAACAAAAAATTGAAATGGGGCCTAGATTCAGTTGTTACGCCAAAATTTACCTTGCTCATGGAGTTCTTGGCAAACCAAATTTAGATCATAGCCATGAAATACAAACTTAAAGCCAACCCCATCATAATTTTGCTTTTTTAATGGAGTGAAATTGACTGGAAAAAAAATCCTTTGCTTATCATGATTATGAAGGAAAGGAAATGTTTGTACAAAATTATCGATGTTTTTATAAAACTTGTACAAAATCGTCGATATATTTTATCAATAATTTTATGATTAATATTGTGTAAGTAAATTCAATTATACCAAATCAAAACACAAATGTTTATAAATTTAGTGCTGTGGTTGCTTAATTTGTTATGAGAAATCAAACTTTGATAAAATTGGAAGGAGATGGTAACGGGGGTTAGAAAAAAAAAAAGAATGAGAAAGAGAGGAAAGGGAGAGGAGGGTCGATAATCAGGTTATAAATTAAATAATGATAAATAGAATATATTCGTTAGTAAGTCGTTGATAGTTCTATCAGTAACAATGTCATGTCATTGTATTTCATAGATTTTTTTAAATCTCATTATAATTTTGCTAGCAAATTTGTCAGTATTCACCAAAGAAATTACAGACAGAATATATATGTTAATAATTCTTAAGTAATTTTATCATACTAAATATCATATCATCATGTATTATAGGATTTTTAAATTCCATTATAATTCTCTAAGTATTTATCCGTGGTATTTATCAATAAAATAATTTCGACGGTAATGATATTTGTAAAATATTGATAAAAATACTTGTTGATAAATCCTTATAGAAATAATAATGATAACATTTCATCGCTAATATTATTAATTAAATCTTGATATAAAAATTCCATCATTATTTATTTATAAATTAGTTGAATTTACAGTAGCTATAGAGCTACCATATCGTTTGGCTATCATCATATATCATCAATGGTGTCTTAATTAGGACAAAAGTTAGACAGATCTGACATTATAATGAATGTTGTAAATTTAAAGAACTACTTTATAATTCCTGCAACGCCAGCCCTTTCACATTTTTGCCACTATATTTTAAATATATTTTTTAAAAATTTGAATTTTATTATTTTTATTTTGTATTTTAAAGTAATCTTTTGATATTTTTATATCATTTTTATGTATTAATATAAAAAATAATTTTTAAAAAATAAAAAAAATATTATTTTAATATATTTTTAAATAAAAAAAACCATCAACAATGCTTACATACAAGCATGAAATGTGACAATAACAAATATTATATGCTTATCTTCATCTCTCAAAATGCATAAAATAAAGAATGGGACAACGAAAAAGTTCTTTGAGTCACCTACAAGAAAAGAAACTTTAATAACTTATTATAATTATTTTTACGTGAAAAGAAACTTTTATTTTTTATATTAATATATCAAAATAATTTAAAAAAATATTAATTTAAAAAAGTTTCAATTTTTTAACGCAGCAAAGACAAATAGACTACTTTTTATCTCAGTGCAGAAAATGTTGCCATTATTTTAGAATCGAGCTCATGATGATTCCTATTTTTCAAAGCTAAGGGGATTGTCATCATCCCCTCATGCCACCACAGTGAAAAGAATCCATCCAAGATTTCTTATTTTTCTTGCCAGAAGCCAAAACAAATTAAAATTTTACAGTACACCGTTATAAATTCCATGTGACCTCTCTCTCGCCCTCCCATGGTTCATAAAAGAACCTGTCTAGGACAACTTTCTCTTCACTCCTCGTCTCTTTCTCTAGACAAATCTCTAAATATCGGAGAAGAAAACCAGAGATGGCGATCTTCTTCAAACCCATGTTTCTCTCGCTGTTTATGCTGATATTTTCTCACCGGACAGCAACAGAAGCTTCCAAAGTCGCTCAGAGTTTCAGCTTCAACCGTAGCTTCAGCAATGGTACCGGTAATGCTAGAGAGCTTGCCGGAAAGTGCAACTGGTTCAGCGGGAAATGGGTTTTTGATCCTAAATATCCTCTCTATGAATCAAATTGTCCCTTCATAGATCCACAATTCAACTGTCAAAAGTATGGCAGACCTGATAGCTATTATCTCAAGTATAGGTGGCAACCTTTTGCATGTGATTTGCCCAGGTACCATTTTTTTTGCTGTCATCTTTAGGAAAATATGTGATTGTTTTTCTGGTATATAAGAACATATCACGTTGATTTCCAGGTTTAATGGGTTATATTTCTTGGAGAAATGGAGAGGGAAGAAGATCATGTTTGTAGGTGACTCGCTGAGTTTGAACCAGTGGATATCTTTATCGTGTTTGATTCATTCATGGGTACCTAATTCAAAGTATACAGTGGTTAGGACAGATGTGCTATCTTCTCTTACATTTGAGGTAAGAAATTGAATTACCATTGTTAGTTGCTTTAAATTTTCAACAATCATTGCTTTAACCACTACTGCATGCACGTCCTGTCCCTTTCTCTATACCTTTTTTGAAGGTAAAGTTTCTATGGCTTCAATGAAATTCCTCTATCTCCAGTCCCAGTTTTGCTACTTTTACTCCACTGAAACCCTTTTTTTTTCTATTTCAAGTCGTTGTGCTAGACGCTAAGCTTCGGTCTCCCTCCATTTCTGTCTTTCTTTTGTGTTCTGGTCAGCTCTTCGAGTGTGGAGTTTTGAGGATTACTGAAATAGTTGTCTGGTAATAAAAACCAATCAAAAGATTATTATTTATTTATTTTCTGATAAAAACCAAATTAAAGAGGAAAATTTTTTGTTCTGATCAGCTCTTTTTTTTTTTCTTTTAGTTATGAGACATTTAAAAATATATATCAAAATATTTTTTTAATTTGTTATATTAATATAAAAAAACACCAAAAAAATCAATTAATTTAACATTTTTCCAAATAGAAAAACCCTAAAAACAGAATAAAAAAACTACGGCTCCAAACACTCCTTTTAACTCATCAACATTAATTATCTTTCTTTTGAGTTGAGTAAAGCTCACTAATCCATTATTACCCCAGCAAATTTACTCTAAACATGTTCCAATACAATCATAATCTCTGTCATTTTGACTTGTTATTCTCTTCTGGAAAAATTGTTTGGAGTTCATATTAATTAATATGGAGTTTTTAAAATCTAAATTGTGGCCTCAAATTAAATGGGTTTAGTAGACACTTTCAATTATTTATATTGTTATGTAACTATATAATTAAGAAAATATGATAAAAATATTTACAAACGCTCAATCATCTATTTTGATTTGAGGATTAAAATACGTTTCCTGGTTTTTTTATTAGCTTAATTATTTTATTTTTTATGATTATAAAACAATTAAAAATTATTTATTCTATTTTTTAACTAGAATGATTAGACTTTATATCACAGTGTTATTTTATATAAGAGATGCTATATTTTTATTCTAACTACATGTTATCTTAATTAAATATAACACAAGAGCATATATTAGAAATAAAATAAACTATAAAAAATAAAAAAAATATTTTATTTATTTTTGAATAGTATTTATTGATAAACTCTTGTCCAATATGGGATAAGATTTTTCTTTTTTAAAAAAATCAATAATTATAGTTTTGAGAAGTCAATCATTAACCATCCACTAGAAGACAAAAGACTATAAATCTCGTGTTAAATATAAAATTCTCAAAAAATGCAATTGGCTAGATAAGAATTATTATTTTTCTTTATATATATATATATATATTGAATATGAGATGTTATTTCTTTTCACATATTATTATTATTATTATTATTATTTGGATATTGAAACTTGAGTATAAATATGAAAAACAAATGGTATATGTATTTGCTTGAAAATGATATTATAGTGAGCTATAAATTAAAGGATGCATTTGTTCTGAGCAGGACTACGGGGTCAAGATATTGCTATATCGAACGACATACCTGGTAGATCTTGTGAATGACAAGGCAGGAAGGGTATTGAAGCTTGATTCAATAAACAATGGCAAGGCATGGCTAGGCATGGACATGCTGATCTTCAACACGTGGCATTGGTGGACTCATACAGGAAGATCTCAACCGTATGTCAGCCTTCTTTCTGATATTTAAAAACAAATAAAATCGAGTGGCTAATTCATTTCTATGTTTTCCAGATGGGATTACATCCAAGAAGGGAATAAATTGTACAAAGATATGAACCGGCTAGTTGCATTCTACAAGGGTCTAACCACTTGGGCTAGATGGGTCAACCTCAATGTTGACCCTTCTAAAACCAAAGTCTTCTTCCAGGACATCTCTCCTACACATTATGTGTAAGCCCATTTCCCTTTCAGTTTTTAGTTTTCATGATGGTGCATGGCATGGATCCTGTACTTACACAGTATTATTATGTTAAAAAATCATTTTTTTTAAATTAAGTTATTAAATAAAATTTCATAGTATAATTTATATTATTTTTTAATATATATGCATAAAATGAAAGTTATTTGTGTTTGAAACTCGCACAAATAGTGAAATTTGAGCTCGTGACCACTGTGTCAACAAGGCACTGATACCATGTTAATGAATAATTTTATTGTTAGAGAATAATATAAATCATTTTCTAAAACTTTACCTAATAGTTTAATATTTTAGATGAGATGGTTCTATAAAATATTGACGCTGCATATTTTTCATCATGTTGAAGCAACAAATATATATGTTGATCATCATGATGAATCTATGTTGATATGATAATGTTCATAGATTCATTGAAGCGAAACTTTTAACATATTTTTCACCGATGTTATAGCATTATGTTAGTACCTCAGCAAATAACCTTACCTTTCTAATTTTAATTTATAAATTAAGTTTCTGTTCATAAATATATATCATAATTAGAATGCAAAATCACTAGTAAAACTTACTTTTAATGATTATTTTTTACAAAAATAGGGGAAGGGATTGGAATGAGCCGTCAAAGTCATGTGCTGGTGCAACACAGCCATTCTTTGGGACGAGGTACCCAGCAGGAACGCCGGTAGCCTGGGCTATTGTTAACAAGGTTTTGAGTAGGGTTACCAAACCAGTCTACTTATTAGATGTGACCAGACTTTCTCAATACCGGAAAGATGCGCATCCGTCGCAATACGGCGGCGATAATGGCGGCACAGATTGCAGCCATTGGTGTCTTCCTGGATTGCCCGATACTTGGAACCAACTTCTGTATGCAGCCCTGTTCAGTTGATTGGCATTAATTATGTTGTAATTTAGCCATTTTTTTAGATGATCGATCATTGCTTCAATGTTGGTATAGGAGTTTGTTTCTATTTTTAGTGTGCCTGTTGACAATAATTAATGAGAGATGTGATTCTTCAATTGTAAATTTAGATTATTTTGGCAGTGATATATTGCCATGAAATGAAAGGCCTGTTAATCATCATAATAATAATAATAATAATAATAATAATAATAATAATAATAATAATTTTAACTGGAAGCATAGAGAAAAATTATATTATTAAAGAAAATTAGCGATTTTTTTTTAATCAAAATAATATGTATATATTTTGTGAATTGAAAACTAGAAAAAATCATAAATACAATAAAATCATGTTCCAAATCTATTAAATATTTTAATAATAAATATTTTATTCCAATAGAATTCTCATAAATAATTTATTGTTAATATTACTTTTTTTAGATCAAATACATAGTAATTGAAAACCAAATATAATAATATTTAAGAACTATATCAAAATCAGTAAACGAATACATCAAAAACTGTAAAAGAATTATATATATATATATATATATATATATATATATATATATATATATTAGAAAATATACACGGAATGCACTTAGACTTGGATTAGTTGTAAATGAATTTTAAAAATATATAAATTTATTTTATTTATATAAAAAGTAAATAAATAAAAACTCAAGTTGATTTTAGTATTGTAGGTTAATAATAAAGACACTCCTCCGGAATTAACTTTTATATATATATATATATTTAAAATTCGCTGAACTTGCTAGCTCGGAGGATCCAAAATAGGACTTCACCCTTTGTAAATGTTGGGCCTAGCTAAATAGAAGATTCAAAAAAGCCCTGTTCTAGAGTGGTGAACATCTAAGACCGACAGGCAAGCCCACTGTGTGAAGGCCCAAATCATAAGATCTAAGGGCCGAAAGAGAATTAAGTGGAATTCGGTGGTTGAAGCCTTGAAGCATCTTTCAATAAAGTTTTAAATAAAAATAAATTCATTAAAGTTGATAGATTGATTATCCAAATCAAGTTAGAATATTTTATAAAATCACTCGATTTTAATTAAATTAATATTAAAAAAAATATATAATCCAAGTTAATTATATATAAATATAGAAGGGAATGGCTACAAATACAATTGTTCTCCTTCACTATACAAATAAATAAATAATATCCTAATACATATATATACACACACACACACAGTTCAGACCGTGATGGTAAAGAATTTGTTCGTTCATTGAAATTTATAAAATATATTTTTCAAGAAATTATCGTTTTAAAAAAAAAATAGGGTCACTCCTATATATATGTGTGTTTATATATATATATATATATATATATATATATTTGTCAATATTCCAGCAAATAAATAACTTAAAAATTAGAAAAATAAATCTTAAACCCGATATGCGATAGGAGTGGAAACTTATCTAAAGCTTGTAAAACCGAAGAGAGGCACACACGGCAAAGGGAGATGTATCCACGTGTCATCTCCTCAAATGGCTAACATAAGCCATATCCTCTTACGTGTGCCAACGCATCAATCTTTTGTATAGCTGAGTCACCTTCGTTTTTGTACTGTACCAACACGTTGCCTCATGCACTCACACATGTCCACTCCATGCAAACCCCACCTCCATTGCCTCTTCTTTTTAACGCCAATCTTCTCCTCTCCTCTTCCTTCCTATAATCATACATACAGCTCTCACACATAACCCACAGAGAAAAAAACACGCACAGAGATCTAGTGATTTGATACCTTCTTGAAAGATTAGCAACAATGGCATCTGTGCAATCCAGGAGAGAGAGCGCTACAAGTGAGAGAGAGAACTCTGTGGAGAGAGAAAGAGTCCCAAAAATGGCTAGCCATTTTGAGTCTTTGATAGAGAAACCAAAAGAGTCAGTTGTCAAAATAACCATCGGTGAAGATGGCAACGAGACGGGAGCCCAGTTTGAGTCTCTTGCTGAGAAAATGAGAGAAGCTGGGACGGATTTTTCTAGTGATAAAGAAAGGGAAAGAAGAGAAGAACAAGAACAACAAATATTGAAAGCAAGAGAGGGTTGTTCTGTTGGAAAATTTGAAGTGGAAGGGGGTAGAAAAGAAACCGAAGGCAAAGAAGAGGAAAATGGCTGTGATCGAAACAAAGAGCAACAACTTTCTCTCGATGAAATAACGAAATTAAGAGAAACGGCGCAAAAAAACTCTTCGGAGGCTTTAAAGGCAGCTGAAGAAAGATACGAGAAAGCAAAAAACAAGGCATGCCAAGTTGTGAGTTCTGCAAACAAGACTGTGAAAGAGAAATTTCCTCAAGCAAAAAACACTGTTGCTGAGAAAGCTGCACAAACGAAAGACATTGCTGCTGAGAAGGCCGCGCAAGCCAGAGACATTACTGCACAGAAGGCCGCACAAGGAAAGGACACTGTAGTTGGAGGGGCTCAAAAAACTACCCATTCTATCGCGGAGAAGGGAGCACAAGCAAAAGGCACCATTGTTGAAGGTGCTAGGAGAACTTCCGAGTATGTTTTAGAGAAAAGCAAAGGGGCCAAGGATTACACAGTAGAGAAGGCAGTAGCAGCTAAAGATGTGACTGTGGAAAGTGGAAAAGAGGCCGCTCATTATGTAGAGAAAGTGGCTGTGAATATGAAAGACAAGGCCGCTGCTGCTGGATGGACTGCTGCTCATTACACAACTGAAAAAGCTGTGGAGGGGACCGCGGCAGCCGCGAGGGCAGTAGAGTATGCTGGCCAAAAGACTACGGAGCTTGCAGGGAAGCCATTGCGTGCTGCTAAGGAAACAGCTGCGTCTACTGGTGAAAGTATCATGGAGTATACAGCCAGGAAGAAGAAGGAGGCCAAGAGAGAACTTGAGGCTCGAAAAGCTGCAGAGGAGCAGGTATAATTCACAGAATAGTGTATGTCTAAGTTCTTCAATTTTATGACGCTCTCTCAACTATACTGTAGTGCAATGTAATGTTTGTTGAATAGTTTGAGTGTCTGTCCTGTTTCTACAACATTGGTTTGAAATAAACTGATATCACTATAGGTAGAAAAAGAATAAGATTGATGCTTAATTGAAGTTCGTCTTTCCAATTGAACATGTAAAACATGAAAAAAAATGTTAAATAGACTGCATTTTTACTTGCAAGAGAAATTTAATTTGTGTTTCCTATTGAGGATGATTAGAGGAGTTTCCAGGGAGGATCAGAATACAAAGAAGAATCACAAGTTCATGCAACAGGAGGTCAAGGAGCAGAGGAAGCGAGCGTCACAAAACAATTCAGCGAGAAAATCTCCCCAGAAGCCGAAGAACAATATTGGAGGCGGCAGCAGGGACAAGATGATCAGGCAAGCAGCATACTGGGCGCCATTGGCGAAACTATAGTGGGGATTGCTCAAGCAACCAAAGATCTAGTTATTGGGCAAGACCCGCCCGGAGCTGGGAAGAAGGATGGCTATGAGGCAAGCCATTTTGACTATGGGAAGCAGGAGAAGAACATTACAGAAGAAAATAAGAGAAGCTTTTAACTCCGCTGAAATCGAGTGAAAGATGAAGATGTCTCGTGGGATTTTGTCGAATGGTTGATGGCGTGTCTGAATCTATAGTTTGTTCTTGTGCTATTGATAAGTGTTGAATAATTTTGAACATCGCTCTGCGTTCGATCGCATGTTTCAATAATATACTTTAACTTTGATGACCATGATTTTGTCTGAGGTGATTGTTTAAATGTTAGGTAGAATTTTCCCACTTTCTCGATATAATTTTTTTCCACATTACAAGCAGAAGAAACTGAGTTGAAGCAGCAGATTTTGATTTTAAATATATTACAATTATATTTTTTATTTTTTTATATCAACATAAACAATAAAATATCTAAAAATATATATAAGAAAACAAAAACAAAAATTAAAAGTGATTTTAAAATACAAAAACACTGAGCCATTTTTAGTATGTTCTAACGAGTTACTGATGAATAAGCCAACATATTAAAAAAATAATTTAAATAAAAATTAAAAAAAAATCATAAGTAATTTTGAAACACATTCTAAAACAAAAAATAATAATTTAAAATAAAAAATTCTCGACGTAATGCTTTCTCAATGGATGAGTGCTAGAATGTTAAAGTATATACATCAAAACAATTTGAAAATATAAAAGTAATTAATTTTAAAAAAAAAAACTTCAAAGTATTTCGAAAATGACTATAAAACACTCAAAAAACATTAAGCTATATTTAGTTTGGTGCATGTGATGAATAAACAAAATCTTTGTCGACAAATTAAAGGGTTTGAATTTTTTGCAGTTCAAATCCGATTGGATTGGCTGTTATAAAGGAAATTAATAAATCTTGACGGTTGTAATTATATTAATAATTATAAAATTTAAATTAGAGATTAAATTAAAAATAAATTTTTTAATTCAAATTTTTTTATTATCACTACACCTCACCTAGCTACTAAATGGTTAACTTCAACTCTTAATTCTACATGTAGTATATCTGAGTTCAATGATTTTGATGTGTTGTTGGATATGACAATTTAAATTAGATTTAATGAATATTAACTTGACGTGATCTAAATAAATATAATTTTCATAGATTTGATAGATAATAATTATAATATGAATTTGGTTAAACTCGAATTAAAACTCATTTGAATCTAATTCAAAAAATATATATTTATATGATATAAATATATTTGTAGAATATTTATATAAAGATTTTTAATATAATATGATAGACACACCTAAATATTAACATAAAACACACACATATAAATAGTACTTATCATTTATCACTTAAAAACTTCATATCCATATATATATATATATATATATATATATATATATATATATTAACTATTTTATTTTTAATTTTTTTATAAATAATAATAGATAATAGATACCCATTAAATATCTAAAATCAGATGATAATCTATAGATATCTAAATATTATATCTAATAAATAATAAAAAAAATATAAAGATCAAGAAACTTGGTATAAAGATAACCATTCCCATTCCTAATACCTGTAGTTGATTTGGACATTGTATCAATCTCTTTTGTTGGTTTGTCTTGATTGCCTACTGAACTTTCAAAGAATGCCCTGAAATGGATGATTACATTATGATAGAATTTTATGTGAACTTATTGACTTGGCTAGCATGCAGGATGCAAAATCTGCAGCAGAATGATCAAAGTCTGGAATTTCATCATCATATTGCTTACTTTATTATTTGAATTTTGTTATTCACCTTGAGATATAGTGCAATGTTGTCGGTGGGTTTTACTTCATTTATTGAGAAGAATTAACTTTAATATATTTTGCTGCTTGGTGCTCGGTCTCTTTTCCGGTGAATTAACTAGAAAAATATAAATAATTCACAATGGCTTCAGGAAACTTCAATATTTTGGTATCTTTCTCATTCAGCTTTATGTTTTATTTGACTAGAAATTAAACCTATTTTGAAAGAAAAAAAAATTGTTTCTGTTAGAATCTGAAACAATCCACATCGAACTGGTGTTCTATTGAACCTGTCTTGGCAATTTTAAGAACTTTGATAACCCTTTAGATAATGTTATCTACAAACCCTAGAAATTTGAGATTTTGTCAAATGAAGCTGTGTTGATCCTATGCTTCTGAATCCATTCCTTTCAGAACTGCATGACTTGGGTTTGGAGTAAAACAAAAAAAGGATTATTTTTATATCAACAATGTCAAATGAAAGTCATTGAAAAGTGCTCTGATGCTTATAACAAGGCTGCAAATTTCTGTCCCAGGAGATATAATGTTATGACATAGAGTTTGTGATCTAAACAGTAGGTTTCGAGTTCGAGTTATCTTTTGTAAGAGCCTAAAACAACTAGGATTTTACTCATTTACTTGGATCCATAATATACATTTCCCGATAAGTGGTTTCCGCATATAGAAAGCTTCAAATTACTCATCATTTTTTGTCATTTCTTTGTTGAATTATGTTTGTAGGTGTACAAATAATAGACAAGTGCTGGTGCAGGTTAGTGCCATGTCTGTGTTGTTGTTGACAGGGAGAGAGCTGACCAGTTCCAGCAACCAAAACCTATGCTCAAGGCGTTTGCCTGGTTTGGCAGTGGATAAATGGCTTTGTGAATAGTAGTTTTGGAAATGCAAAAGCTCTTTTGACTTGGAGTTGTGTTCACATTCGTTTTTGCTTCTCCACTGATGCAGCTTTTTAGTGTCAGGTGCTTGCTTTATTTAAAAGACATGAACTTTTGAACCACTTGGAATTTTATTGTATTTTTTTCCTCTCTTTCACTGATTTGTCTTAGTTTCCTTTTACTTTCAGGATTATATCTATTATTTAAATACATTTTATAAGCTTCAAAGCTTATTTGATTGGAATAGTGAACAAAAACCTCATGATTTAGCTATCTAATTTATCCAATCCAAAACAACTATCATCTCTCCCGCAACGCAGCTCGAGAAGATGACTAGTTCATACTATAGCTAGGGGATTGGAAAATTAGCCTTTCAGTGATGGTACTCAAGCACCTCATGATCCTTTAATGAAGAAATATAATGGATGAACTACCCAGTTAGAAGTTTTGGCAGACACATGTAGCAGTTGATCTGCTAGAATGGCAGGCCTTATTAGACAGCCAGACTCAGTTGGGTGTTCTTAGTTCATTTCTATAGCATAGTTGTTATCCATAGATGATAAGAACACAAGCTCTAACGATTGTGGGACACCAAAAAAACAGCAACATCAAACTCATTGGTCAGAAATCATAGGAAAACCAATCTGCAGATGAATAATCTCATAAATCATTCCATAATATTTTATTCACAGAAATAGGTATATTCAATAGAAAGAGGAAAAACTCAAATCAACAAACAGAAAACCACTACATGACTAAGTTATGTTCGGTAGAATTATAAAATCAACAAGGAATCTGAGAAGTGAACCATTCCATGACATGAATGGGGGCCTTGATCAACTCCAGAGCCAGTTCTATTATCACTGTCACGCAGAGACAACAAGGACAAATACAGGATAATAGCAACCTGCACAACCACCAAGATTGGAAAATCAGTCAAAAGGTATAAATTCTCAAGTACAAATGTATAGTATAACATTATATATATATATATATATTGACAAAACCCAGATCACATGTTGTATCAAAACTGTCAAATTCTGAAATAGAATCAAGAAATATCAAATAACCAGAGATTGAGATGAAACCATAAATAAATGTTAAAATTAAATATGTTCATCAGGATTTAAAGTACAAGAAAAACTATCAAAAAGAAATTCTCAAATACTACAACTTTGAAATGCAAAAAGCTAAACCCTGTACAAAATGGAAAAAAAAAAACAGTCAGATAACAAAACTATGATGCCCAGAAACTACAATAGAAGAAAAGAACAGCCAAATTTGTTAAAAAAAAACAGAAAGAAAAACTATCACAGATTCAAGAAATCTCAGAGAAGGTCGTCCAGGAACATACAATGGCAAAAAATCAAGAGATCAAACACATCAAGAAACTATGATACAGAAAGAATTATTACAAGGGAAGAGAGAACAAACCCGACAATCCAAATGACAACACCAACAACGGAGATAATCAGACAAAGAAAAGCAAAGGGAAGGCCTAAAAGAAAGCCAAGAGGCCTACAGTCACCGTCTCCACAGCACATCCTCTCTGATTTGCTTCTCTAACTCTTGCTCCGTAGTCTTCTTGTATTTTTCTTCTATCGCTTAAAGTCAATGCGGCGAGTGAATCTGACAGAGAAGCAGAGATCATGTTAAGTTAACGTTGATAATTTCCTTTAATTACTATAAACAATATATTCTCCTTAAAAAAATGTTTGGATTTCTCTGCATCCTCCATGTCCACGTTACGTATTAATGAACAGAGAGAGAGACAGGGTTTGGTGGCTTATACATACTTGTAGTTTAAAGCAACCAATCACTAAAGTCCAAAAGCGTAAAGGGCTAGTCGACCTAAGAGCTAAGAGGCTAAGAATCTTATCTTAAAGTAGTTTTATAAAGAAACATAATTTATTCACTTTTGTATGCATGAAATTGCCATCATTCACGTTTACTTTCTGGCTCTGTATCACAGCTCATGAGTGCATTACTCTTTTCATATTGCAGATTCTTAATATTTTCTTTCCCTTTCTTAAGGGCCAAGGTGTCTAATGGCTGGATTTTGGACGCAAGAGATAGAGTTAGGGAACAGAAACTAGAGAATAGCATGTGTGTGTGTTAATTATCATATAAGAATTAACATGAAGATATTTTAGTTTAGGGGATGAGCTAGATGTTAAAAAAGGGAAAGGGAAAGATGATAATAAAAGTGTGGGTAAATAAGATAACATGATTAATAGATATTTATAATTTAACTAAGGTTATTAGATAAATATTATAAGGAAAGATAACATTTAATGCAAGCTAGAAGCCTCGTCTAGGCATTTAAAATATGTTTGTTATTGGATACTAATTGAATTTAAAAGTATTTTTTACTTGAAAATATAACAAAATAATTTTTATTTTATTTTTAAAAATTTATTTTTGATATCAACACATTAAAATAATTTAACAATACAAAACAAATTAATTTAAAATGAATATTTTTTAACAAAAAACAAATGTTCAAGCAACCTTTGTAAACGTTAAGTGAACAATAAGTCCTTGTGCTGATATTTATTCTCTTATAGCATGAATGTCATATTAGCGATGAAATCATTCAATTTGTCACATAGCGCTACTCAATCATATTGACCCTACAAGTGGATTGACAATTATTCATAGCACATATTATAATTGACAAAGTTTAATTTATATTGACAATTATTCATAGCACATATCATAATTGACAAAGTTTAATTTATTCTACGGAGTATCAAGATCATTGTTATCACCTCTTTGATCTCTACAATTAAGAGAATCCTTCTCTCTCCCAAGACATTGATGATTTTGATGAAATAAACTCTAGAGTTTCTTCTTTTAATCCTTCAAGTGGAAGCACAAGCTTTGATAGTTATGGGTCAATATCACTTTGAATCTTTGTAAAAGAGATTTCTAAAGTGATAAATGTTGAAAATATATATTTTTTAGAGATTCTACTCCTTTTCATTTATTAGTATCCACTTGTGTTATTGCATGTTATTTAACTCTAATTTTGTAAAGGAAAATCTTAGCTTTGTAAAAACTAATATTGTCCTGCTTTATATGATGTCTTTACTTTTAAAGTGTTTTACATGACATATTATTTTTATCTTTATTTTTATATTATTAGTGTGTGTACCACATATGTAATGTCTTCTTTATATTTAAAAACATTGGCCTTCATCAAAGAGAAACAATAATAAAATTCATAAGTTTTCCCAAAAACTCTTCTTTATAGCTCTTTTAATTCTTTCTACTTTGAGAAAGCATGATTTCATATGACTATACAATGAGGACAAGAACAATAAAATATCATCAATATACGTAACTATTGTAACGTCATGTATATATTTAAATGAAATACAAAATAGTTAACAATGTCACATTTATAAAATAAAATAAAAAATAGGGTTATTTTATGTTCGTGTGTGTTGTCACACACATCATTGTTTCCCAACTCATCATGATACAATTTTTCATTTGATATTAATCTTTAAATCAATAGTTCCTTTTCTTTTTTCCTTTTCCTTTACATTAATCTTTTTAACACTTAACATATGTTTCATTTATATTTGCAACTTTCATATTTTTATTACCGATTAATTCCTTTCTTACATAATATATAGTATGTTCTTCTTTTGTATTTTGATCATGCTTATAATTCATTCTTAATGTAAACTCCTATTTTTTCTTGCTTATGAATCCATGTGATAATTGTTTCTATTTATTTAGCTTTTAATTTAGGATTTCTCACTTAAATCGTTTAAAACATGTATGGGGCATGATGCAAATATCAAATAACACATATATCTTATCATTATACATTTATATACTTTCAAAACATTAGAATATCCAATTAGTAACCACACTTTTTAATATATTTTACTAAAAGAAATCCCTTTTCCTTATGAAATATCCATATCATTCTTCTACAATGTTTCTATAAGACTAATTTGGTAAATTTTTCTAATTTCAGTCATGTGGTATATTAGATTATCAAATATATGCCTCCACCCATTTGGTTGACTTGGTTCCTTTAATATCTTTAATCTGGATCATCTAAAGGAAATCTAATTCATGGGGCCCTATTTATTTGGCTGACTCATAAACATTTCATCGATATCTTTAACTCATATGGTTAGTTTAACATTTTCTAATCAATAGTCTTTACTCATGTGGCCAATTCTAACCATCTAATCAGTATCCCTCACTTATGTTGCTAGCTTAACAATTCCTAATCAATAGCCCTCACTCATATAAATGGTTTAATAATACCCGATCAATATCCCAAACTCATGTGGTCAAGTTAGCAATTCTTGATTAGCATATTGAAGACATGCCTTGGTGCTTTTATATTTCTTACTTTATGATACCAACAAGCTTAATGATATATATATATATATATATATATATATATATATATATATATATATATATATATATATATATAGCTAGGATGTTTGTACTAAAATACAAAATATATTTTTGGTATTTAGATGATGCAATTTGATGATTAAGTCAGGCTGTAAACAATGGTACCATGCAAAAGCAAATCCATGAAATGTTGCTGAAAAAACTTTGCATATAGCATTATGGTCTTGTATGACAAGCTTTGAAATGCTTTTCACATTCTATATATGTTTTTTAGGGTCTATGAGTCTATCACATCTTTTTATGTTATTAAGATGTATTATTCCATTCAAGTTTATTAAATCAATTCTTCCTCTTTTTGTATAGCTTAGCTATAATTCTAGGATTTGTGAAATTCTTGTCCCCCCATCCTCATAAATGTTTTTTGCAATTAACAATTATATCTTTATATTGAAAGTTTCGGAATCAAATTGGAAGTTTGGAGGAAGAAAACTAAACATATATGACCTCTTTTTCAAAGGTTTATTTTCTCCCCCATATAGTAGATAAAGATGGTAATTTCATCTCAACATGATGAATACCAAGTAAATTGATAATGATCAAGATAAAAATATTGTAAAACTCAATCTAAACTAGGAAAGACACACACACACACACACACACATCCACATTTATATTATATGCAATAATAAGAAGAAGAAATAGAAAATGAATATCCATTTTTTTTACCTTAATATAGAATACAATTTCTATAGATTTAATTAAAACCTAACCTCGTGGATACCGTTACCATCGTAGTCGAAGTGCTTTAATGATTTTCATCTTCAAAATAAGCCCCATTTTAATGTGTCCCCCACTAGCCTAAGCCCCTTCTTGTACAAATGAGGATTGCATGTGATTCAATAACAAAAACAGCTGGCTAGTCATTTGTGCTTGGTCTACACAACTTGATTCCAAAATAAAATCCTTCATGAATAATAAAACATTTACAGAATAGCTAGTATTTGTTAATTAAACCTAAAAGATGCTTTCAGAAAGTTTTACCTATATAATTATATAAAAATTCATCCATGGATCCAGTAGAATCAAAAAGACTAATAGCATAGCCTATTCTGCTCCTCAGCCACCCAATCCAAACGTCATCAAGAGGGATTTCATTTGTTACAGTTATTGTCTCACAACTGATCAAGAAAGAAACTACAGAAATTATAATATATACAAATTCAATACCCAGAAAAGAAAATTCACATGCATACATGATAGAAAGACAGGCAATATGATGAAAAGAGCACTTCTAAAACTATAAGCTCCAGAAGGGCCAGCATTGGCAGTTACCAGGAATTGCTAGCTTCCAAAATGCAAAGACAAGATGACTCTGAACTACTAATTCAGAGTGACCTGTCTGAGCCATATCACTGTAGCTACTGGCTGAGTCGTATATGAAGCTTCAAATCAATTTGTCTCCCTGAATGAGAAATAGACCATGAAATCAGAAAATGGCACCCAGCCAGCTGCTTAAGAATTTTAGGATTTTCAACCTAAGCTGCCTGTGCCCTGGGTATTATTCAGCTGGCTTATTCAAACTTGCATTTTCATTCTCCATGGCAATGATAGAAGCAAGTCTTTCATAAATCTGTAATGTGAACCACCACTTTAGTTTATTGCTACTAAAATTGTACACATGGATGTTAACTCTCCTGGGGAGGGAGAGAAAGACTAATTCTCATACCACAGAAAGCTTCTCGTTGGTATCTGATTTTGTAACCTCGTCATGTTTATTTGTGGATGATTTGTCATACCTACACAGCAGGTAATGCAAGAACCAAGTTAAAACATAAAAAAAAAAAGCTTTTCTTTGGATGCAGAGTTAAAAGATTGAAATGATGTTAGATTGTCAAGGAAGATAGGTCAATGGATCATACATTAAGTATTAAAATACATCACATTTTGAGTTCCATGCAACCAATAACTGAGATACGGTTTTTCTCACCAGTCACGGGGAATCCCAGCTTCATCTCTAGCTGAATAATTAAAGGGGCCTTTCAACTCCACTTTGTACTCTCTTAACAAATCTGCTCATTGTGGCAAAAATATTTGCGAATAAATACTTGCATGGCTTATATGGAACTAAGAACATATGAACAAGTGACTATCTAAGATTAAACATTAAAAGGTCTGCTAAACCTTTAAAAGAGGAGCAAGGAGCACGACCCATTTTCTGACAGACTGAGACAAACCAGTAGACCCCAACGGCTACATGAGCAACTTCCTCATCAGCAATTCTAGCCACTATTTTAGATGTCTTATTGTCTCCAAAGCCAACTAGTTTTTGCACTAGCCTTGGCCCAGCATCAAGTCCTCTAGCTTCCTATATCCATGTTATTTGAGGAACAATGAAGAAAAAAGCAGCTCTTTACATAGAAATGAAAATAATGAGTTTTCTACAATGTATCTGTGATTGAAGTTTCATTATGACTAAGAATTCTATGGGCCAGGATTCAAGGTCTAAAGCATAATCAAATGGAAATCTGTTGACTAAATTCAACCAGTATCAAGAGTAAGAATCATCCTTTAATCAGCACGTGCACACATCATATCTTCCACGAGTGAACTGAAATGGCAAGCAGAAATAACAAGGACTTCACAAGACACGTAACACTAGCCCAAGGGTAAAAATTCTATAACCTACCTATATGGAAATAAATATCTAAATATATTATATGGAAAATTGAAATATATCAGGTGACTGCAGAAATCTCTACCATTCATCTAAATAAAATGATGTCATATTATTATTTCATTGAGCATATTATCTTCGTAATTGTATGCCAGTATGCATGTTTGCTTGTCATGAACATATCAGTAGCTTCTTGAGTAGCAAACCTTGAATGGGAAAACGAAGGGAAAAAAAAAAAATGGCATATGCAGAGCCATAAAAATCAATCACTGTGCAAGCATATTTTAACACCCACTGGATCACTGACGTCTAGATAATGTATTCATAGCAAAATGTTACCTGAACTAGAGGGATCACAGCCAAACGTGCAGCAACATCATCCGATGATTTTTCACACTCCCTCCAAAGCAAATTATGAGCAGGCATGTCTCCATATCTAATGACAAGGAAATTAATGCTACTCGGTACAACAATAAAGAAGCTATAATAGTCAGAGCAATGAATTAACTGACCTGAAACCCAGCTGGTCAAGTCTCTGAGAGCACCAAGCAAAATGACGACTCTCATCATCAGCAACATGTGCAAAGTCAGCAAAGAATCTTTCCCCCAAAATCTCACAAAAAGGCGAAAACCGAACAACAGTATCCCATGCCAAATCAATCGCGTTTAGCTCCACATGTGCAAGATTATGAAGCATGTAAGCATTAAGAGGCATGCCTGAATCTTTAGGAGCTGGAATTTCCTTTGGGGAAACCTGGAAGTGAGCACATGAATCGAACGACCAATTCAACAACTGAAGCAATTAATTTTCCTATAAACAATAATTAGTTAGCAATTTCGATTAACTACTAATATTCAAATCACTAAATCATCAACTGCCTACCCATATTGCTTTAGGAACATACATACGTAATGGCATTTTCTTTTGTGAGAATATCAAGCTAATGACATTTTAATAATGTAAAAGGGACAAATTCCACAATTAGCGTTAACGAAAGTGATGTCCTGAAATGTCCAGTTCTGAATGAAATTGAAAGCAACAAATCCCACTGACATGAACTACATACTGTGAAAGCAGAACCTGCAGAGTCACCATAAAAAATCTCCACTTCCTGTGATACTAGAAAATAGTTCAATGGAATAATTGCAAGTAACCGATAAATAAACCATACTAACACAAAATTCATAAACACTTGACTAAATGTCCATTGCAGTGGCATTGATAATTCACACACAAAAAAAAGAACCCATAAATCACCTTGGCGACAAACAACACAAAACATAACAACAAACACAAAACAACCAAACTTTAATAAGCAACTCAAGCATTTAGAGAAACCCGTTAAAGATAAAGTTTAAAAAAACAATAAGAAAACAAACCAATTCAGGTTTAGGAGGCCTAGCAGGTCTTGAAGGAGGGTCATAGACCCCAATAGGAAGTTTCTCATTGCGCCACTTAGAGAAAGCCAAATGGGAAAGCTTGGATTTTGAGAGAGGGTCGCTAGTAGAGAGAACAAGAGCACCAAGTTCTGCAAGAGAAGAAGCAGAATCCAACAACGTAGTGCCATTGGTGTCAATTGAAGAGGGAGGTGTTTGTGGGCCATTGGGTCCCCAAAACCTGTTTTTGTTCAATGGGCTTTCTCTCCATGATTGCAGACCAGACCATGGTGAAAATTCTAAAGAGGAAGAAGAGAAAGGTTTGATTTTGAGGAAATAAGGTGTGAGATTGGATGAGCATCTTGTAAAGGTTGGAGAGAGCATGAGTTTGAGGGGATGAATTTGCATTTACCTTAACTACAAGCTGGTGACTGGTCTACATTGTTTTCAGCTTTTGTGCGTGTTTGCCATCGTTTTTTTCTTCTTCTAAATACATTAAAAACTTGACTTGTCAAAAAAAAAAAAAAAAAACTTTCTTCTCAACAATTCAACTGTATTTTTTAAAAATATTTAACTTTAATTTTTTTTTAAGTTTTTGAATGATATGCTACTATGAAAATTAAGTTTTTTAAAAAAAATTAAAAATATTTTGAAAAACAACACATATCCCAAATAAATATGATAACAAATTTATCTATTTATTTTATGTGACTATAATTTTATTTTCTATAATATATATATATAGTAATTGATAAATGATTTAGATTTACACTTTTAGGATTTATAGATAGAAATGTATTCTGATTTTTAAGTTTATTTTTTATTTAAAAAAAAAAAAAGAGATCTGGATTACTAATAATAATAATAATAATAATAATGTATTTTATAATTAAAAAACAACAATCAATCACTAATACAATCTCAAACCGTTGATACAAACACAATCTCAAACACGATAAAAATCACTCTTTAAATCCTGCATTAGCACAAGAATGATTACACCTTATATCTTGAGGAAACAACAACATTCATATGAAATTATATTATACAAGCACTAAAATTAGATGGATAGGGTGGTTGTTGCCAATCGTAAACAGATTTTTAGTGTTCATATAGAGCCCCATGATCTGTGCCATGAGCACAAACCAACAATCTTCAGAAAAATTATTTCTTAAGAATTACAACTTCATTAGTTTGAATTACAGACTATCTATTCTACAGCACCAAAGAATCCTGAATCTGCTAACACAAAATCAACGGCAAGGTAGCTACAACTAAAATGACTAATAGTTAGCCATGTACACATTCTAGGGTAAAACAAACCACCGTATCTATATCACAAGTTCTTAACCACATTCTAGGGCATATTATACAAATGCAAGACCAGACAGATAAGCCACGTGTAGATTCAAGAAACCAGTTCCCACAAGAGAGACAAACTACACTTTGCACTGTCAGAACAATCTTTCGCCTTGAGAACTTCACTGTACACCAAAGGCAGATTTCTAAAGAGAATCGAAATCCAGAATGCATTGTGTCACCAACTTGGAGATAGCCATCTACCCCTAACTCTGAGACCTGTCAGAGAAAAAAGGAAAGGTGAGATTAACAAGGAGTACCACAAGTATTTACCAAATAAACTTCAGACATTGCCAATGAACTAGCTAATGCAGAATAGAGAGGGAAATTTTCTACAAAACCATAATAGCAAGACAAAGCTTCACCTGTTTACAAAACATTTATTTGCATGTCCATGCAAAGAATAGACAATCCACAAAAATTAATGCCTATTTGTATGCAAACATCCTCTACAATTACAGTTTCATTTTTACTGATAATCCAGAACGCAAAGATAAGCCTTTCTTGCACAAGTTTAATAGGAAAAAAAAAAAAAAAAAGATGGCAAAATACAACCAGAAAACAGCTCTTACAATAACCAGGATTCACCAACTATCCCAAAATTTAGCATGTTTCTTGAGGCCGATGATTTGATTCAGTTCCTGATTAACACTTGATAGCCAAGATTATTCCATAATTGATTCCAAATAGGCATTCAGTTCCAAATGGCTAAATTGATAGCCAAGATTATTCCATACACCAAGATTCCAGCCATAAAATATCGGACTTTCAGAATTATTCAATAATGGTTATGCGGTTGGTAGTCCAAGCTCGTAAACAAAATATAAAATTTAGCCAAGAGGGGATGAGGACAAAAGACAAGCTACTATATCCCCCAGCCTCCTCAGAGTTTTGCTGGCAAAACACTGCCCCAGAGCAATCAAGAACACACCTCTACAGCATTAATTACTGCATTAAGAAACACCTTAAATGTTTCAGATTGATCCTCAACAAAAGCAAACACACTACATTCCCCAGCAGTCTTCAAAGTTTTATGAGTGTAATTTCAGATGGATCCACAACAAGAGCAATGGCATGGAATTAATACATTCACTTGGCCTGCAAAATCACTTAACTCGAAACTTCCCAGCTGTAATTTCAAGGAAATAAATCCCACAAGCCATGGATGTTCTTGCTAATTTATTACTAGGTTTGCTCATAGCCTGCAAGTAATCTCCCTGGGCCTTTTACCCTCCTTCCTTATACTTTTGCCTTGCCTATTTTATATGCTTTGCAGCAATCATTTCTTCAGCCTGAATTTACCTTTCTAGTCAATAATACATCAAGACAACAGATTACAGATTACAGACAACAGAGAATCATAAAGCCAGTCATGCTTTGCTGTATTATATAGCAAGTTTCCCTTGACAGACCTTGAAACTAGTCCTAAGACAATTGAACTCTAAACTTGTTATTGGCTGTGACTGCACCTAATCTGCTCCATAGTTAACATCACGGCGATTATTGCATGAAACCCAGTATACTGTAAAGCTAAGAACAAAACAGACACACATAGGATACTATACAGCAGAATTATGGGGGGCACCTTTTATCCATGAAAGAAACCCCCACATTAAGAAAATGAAAAGACGAAAGGCTGGTAAATAATTGTGCAAGTAAAATCAAAATTAGTTTCCTGTAATAACATGTGCACATGTTGTAAAGGTCAAAGAGAACAGTTTTTTGAGAGCACGTAATTTCATATCAACATCTTTACTGTTCATTGAGACAAAAAAAAGTCTCCAACTCCATGACAGAAAACTGCCCTTTTTTACAAGTTTTAGAAAATGTCTTTCTTCAATTGAATCATCATTTAGGAATTAGTTGTGCATATGGGAAAACAAAAGGAAGTGATTGAGTAGAAGACTATAAATATAATCCAACTTGATAACCAACATCTCAAGGTGATTAATTAACCCTTCAGAGATGGCAATGGTGAATTGGTGGTTTGCGGGCACAGAGAGAGAGAGAAAGAGAGAGGATGGTCCAAGAAAATGGAGAAAATGTCACTAGCTGGGAAAGTATATATTTTAACACCAGAAATGGAGTTAAAAAAAAATGTACATGATCAACAAGCCTAATTCATTGATGATGAACTATCTCCTCCAACCCATATTGTTGTGATGTGTGCCAGTTTATGCAGTGCAGGCTTTCTACCATTTAGAAACCAATTTCCAATGCCAGGTCATTACATTCGCCAGCTAATCTTGGAGCAGATGATTAGTCATCTGAAAACATTTTCTGCCCCCAAGCTCTGAGTTCCTTTCAACTCAATTTTTCCCCTCACTAATCCATACCGAGCCTACATGGTATTCATACCAGTGAGTGGAACCCACACCAACTATCAGAATTCAGAACCAGCCCACCAATAACCAAGCCAACATCATCTAAATAACTAGACAGTACTTTAAGCAATAAAAGGTTAATCACCAAAGTACACTCTGACTAGAGCAATCACATTCTTCCTTATATAAGAGGCACTGTACAAGGGCAATCAGAGACTACGTTTTAACATGCATAAAATTATGTTTTTGTTTTTTCACAAGTAAATAACAAATAAGGAGTGTTGTCCTAAACATCCTGCAAATCCCTAGCAACCATGCACTCTTTTCAGCAACAATGATCATGCTATTATTATCTCTATTGCCACTACATTGCAGATAGCACTTGCAGACCTGACAGCAGACAAGCGCTAATATGACAATGAGGTGACATTGATCAACAGCAAGGTATACCATATTATAAATCAACAAGCAGGAAGAAACACGGAAAGTGCACAGGTTATCTGCAAATAAAATTCACACAAACATTTCTTGCAAATCCAGGAGAATATGCAACCACCTGAACTACTTGAGTGCTCAATTAATTCCCTACATCAGATCCAGAAGCTGAGGAGCTATCGCTGTCAGAATCTGCAATAATCATGCAGATAAGGAAAAATAAATGAGTTCACCAAACATCAGACCAATATACATAACAATGACAGAAGTTGCAAAATTAGAAATGCAAATCACTACCACTTGATGAAGATCCAGAATCACTGCTGGAGCTGCTTGAACTACTAGACCTACTTCCATTGTCTGCCTGTTTCTCCACGTGATTAGGTGACAAAGTGGAGACATTCCTTTCATCTGCCAGCAGAAGAAACAATGTTTCAAATAACCAATACAGCAAAACTATATGGAAACCAAAACAAAAATAAAACTAACTTTACCTGCTTTTGTTTCTTTTGGTGCCTCCGCCACAACTGGTGCTGGGACCTGCAACCAAATATCAGTAGATTTAGCAACCACAACTTCCTGTTGGAAAATTACGCTTAATGATGAGAAAATTGTTCAAAGGCTTTACCTTTTGCTGCACATTCAACTGAGACTCTGCTCTAGCTTGAATGGCAAGTTCAGCTTTTCTCTTATTCTTACTTAAACTCTTCTTATAGTTGGTGACAAACCTATCCAGCTCCCACAGAGTCTCCACATCAACACTGTCAATATCCACTTCAATTTCATCATCATGTTGGGAGAGTGCTGAACTCCTCTTCTTTATTATCTGTACAATGTTGTCCAGTTTCTCTGAAGGTAGGCCCTGGAGGTTTGTGCTAAGCTTCTGTTTCTCGTCATAAGTCATGTCTCTCTTGTTTGGATCCTTTGCCTTGGGCTTCTTTGGAACAGGGGTTCTACCAGAAGGTGTAGTGGTAATGGGTTTGGATCTGGTATCAATAATAGGATATGGCATTGATACTGATCTATCCAAAATTCTCCTCATATCAAGAGGGGGTGGTACAAATGGATTCTTTCTTGATGTAGGTGTAGGAATGCCCACCTCATAACTGGCAGCAAACCTCATCTCATGATCATAATCTGACTTTATAACAGACCACTTAGTCTCAAATATATCCAATAACTGCTCTGCCATTACGTGAACATCTTGTCCTTCCGGGTTATACTTCATAGCATTGTGAAATGTAAGTCTCACATCCTCTGCAAACTCTTCCGGGGACTTGTACCAATTCTTGGTCAGCCTGGACTTCACAGTGCCCAAGTCCATGGGATGCTTGATTATGGTAAAGTAATCATGCAAACCAAGACCCATCACATCAACTGGTGTATTAAACACCCAACCATGCTTATGCTTCATCAGTTTGTCAAGCAAAGCACTGCAATTCTTGAATACCTTAGTGCCTGTCCCAAACCCAAACCCCAGTTCCCCTGCCCCTTGCTTTCTCCCATTCAATTTCGACTTCTTGTTACTCTCAGCTGGTGGAAACTTGTCTTTCGCAAGCAAAAACTCTGAATTTCTATAGAACTGATTTGCTTTTGGTGTCCTCTTCTCTTTCTCCACAAACTCACCCACACCCTGGCTATTCTCCAGAACAGATATACTAAGCTGATTCAAAGGCCTAAACTGCCTAGGAGTAGGAGTAGGAGTAAGAATGGGAGTTGTGCTCTCACGGTGAACACCCACTGATCCCATTTCTGAATTAACCCTCCTCAATCTTCGATCCACCCCATCATTTACCAGCACCACCCGCGAATGACTCAGCCTGCCAACACTGAGCTGCAATTCTTTCGCCTCAATCTTCTTCACCAAACTCCTCACCATTTCAAGCTCACTCTCCAACTTCTTTCTGAGCTCCCTCTTCTCCTGCTTCGACCGTGATAACAAGTCCACCTTCACCCTGTTATCCAATCCTTCCTTCAGTAGCACCCCATTCCCCACATGCAGCTCCCTCTCCACAACTTGCTCTCTCGCGCTAGGCACCAACTCCTGAACTTCTTGCCTATTTAGTCTGGTAGAATCATCTGAAACTACAATTGAGCGAGAAACAGGCTGTTGCACTTGCTGGCCAGTATTTGTGTCTTCAACTGCTACAGGTTCCGGTTCTCGCACTTCAACCAACTCCCTCTCGTAGTTCTCCTTGTCATTTGTTTCATTCCCAGTTGCAGTTTCAGTAGCTTCGGTGGAGGTGGTTTTAGTTGCAGTCGCAATTGCAACAGTGGAGGTGGAGGTGGTGGTTGGAGCAGCCGCAGTTTCATTTGTGGCAGTTGCAGTGGTTGTTGTGGTGTTGATGTCATTTTCTCCAGTGGCTGCGGTGGTGGTGATTATATTTGTGTTACTGTTGTTATCAGTGGTGGTGGTGGTGATATTTGTGTTACTGTTATCGGTGGTGGTGGTGATATTTGTGTTACTGTTGTTATCAGTGGTCGTGCTGGCGGCGGCGGCGATGAGGCTATTCTTTTTGAGTCCTTTAAAGGTTTTTCGGGTATAAACCTTACTCTCTGTATACCTTTGTTTCTCTCTAACTTCTCCCCCTTCATTTCCTCCTTCTCCAACTACACTCTCAGAAGCCATACATGTACCACCCCTAAACCCTAACTTTCCCCTTTAATTTCTTCTCAATCCCTCTTTCGAAACCCTAATTTCCTAAAAAAAAACCCTAAACCCCCAAAAGTCAGGGTTTTCTTTATAATCACAACCCCTGAGAAAAACCCTAATTTCACTCCCAAATCAATCCAAACACAAGAATAGAAATTCAATTAGGGCAAAAAAACACGTAGAAACCACAAAAATTTAGGGTAAAAGACGAACCTTTATCGAATCTTTCACGATCTAAGAGCCTATACATACAGAATCATGTAGCTACACATCACCAAACACACAAAGGATAGCAGATAGAGATTTTAGAGAGAGAAAGAAAGTGAAGGTTAGGGTATCTGTAATTTTGTGGAGATCTTCTATTCCTTTTGCCTTTCGCTTTCTCTCTCTAACATTTACAAAAAAAAAAAATGAGCACGGGATTTCTCTCTCTAAAAAATGTTTCTCTCTCTAGAAATGTTTCTCTCTCTAAAGCTCATCACCTTGCTTTACTATCCCTTTATCTTACAGGTGTACGGTGCGTGTGCTTTCGTGTATTTAAAAGCCGTGCTCGTGTAAGATCCTAGCTACTTTCGAGAGACTTAGACCCACTAGGTATTATAATACGTGTTACGCACGCTTCAGAAATACAGGGGTAGCTGTGTGCGTGGGTGGACGCGAGAGTGGAAATTTTAGAAAGGTTAGTGGCGCGGAGTTTTGATTGAGGAAGTTTGAAGGTTTCCTTCACGTGGACAAAGAGCGTGTGATATGTAACCGCTGATTTTGAGGGCGCGGAAGAGATGTAATCGTCGGCGGGGATTTGCACGCGCCAGAAGAGGGTTGGGTTTAAAGGAGTTAAAATGAGGCTGATGTGGCAAAATCTATGCCGTTCAAAGTCAACAACAAAGGAAGGGAGTGTTCTGTTGAAGTCCTCAAACTGAAAACGGAGAGAACCTCGTCGGAGTGACATGAAACAACAGGAAAACGTTGTGGGGGATGTTTTACAAATCAGTCCCCTGAGTTTACAAATAATCTCGAAAGAGTACCCAATGCTTAACAATTAAGAACTTCTAGCATGCTATTTATGATTGAGGTCAAATTCCAAACTCAGAGAGAAGTCTTATGTTTAGGGATGAGAATAATGTTTTGGTTCTTATAAGAAAAATAAACTCTTAGCATATCACATTATAATATTAGTGAAAATTAGTTAAATTAATATTAAAAATCAGAAATTATGAGCAAAGACATATTGGAGACATTTCAGTAAAATTTGATTGACATGAAAGTGAAATAAACATGTAGTCATGATGTTTGGTCTTTTGTTTCAGGGAGAAACTAGCCGGCTTGCCCCGACATCGTTTTATTGAATGTTGTTGTAATTAAAATAAATGCTGGTAAGAAATCTATGAAATTAAATTCTGAGGAAAAATATATTATTTTTAGTCAACATTCATTTTTTTAGATTTATTTTATTTTTTTGATGATAAAAAATCTCTCTTTTATTAGCAATATTGTTTTTAAAATAAAAAACTTAAGAAAAATAAAAACTATAGGGAAATGATTATATTTTTTAATAAATCAAAACTCTTTGTTTTTATTCACTTATTTATTTTTAATTTTGAAAAATAATATTGTTTATTTTAACTTATGGGGTTATATTGTTTGTTCTTTATAAGGCTTTTTATTGAGGGAAAGGTAAGAGCAGGCAGCAATAATTTTTGAGATCAATCAAATGTCTGAAGATAGCACGGCTGAGTGTACTGTGCCAGCATCTAGACCATTGACATCTGCTGAAAGAGGCTAATTATGACGTCATATAAATTATATTCTAGATTTTATTTTTTTATTTTGATAATTTTTTTATATATAATATCATATTTAATAACAAAAAAAGAGTATGGAAATTCACGCCCAGCAGCTGCTGGCAATAGGTTGGTTGAATGAAGAGCCCAGCCCAGGTAGTTATAGTTAGGCTCGCACAGCCCATCCTTAAAAACAAAAGAAAATTGTAGGCCTTCAGTGGGCTGAACCAGCTGGGCTGAACCAGCTAGGCTGAGCTTGTGTTTCAGACCCAACCAACCCTCCTCTTAGACCGAAGATGTGTTTGCACTCGAGGTTTTTTTTTTAGTTTTTAATTTATTTTATTTTAATATTTAACCCAAAAAAATCTAATAAAATTCTGAAAAATTCTAAAAAAAAGTTGAAAGGAGCATTTTCAAATTGTTTGCGGGTTCATATGCATTCTTCTAGCATTTTTGTTTAATTTTGAGTCATGTATTTACAAAGTAAAATATTGACTCCTTATTTAAATACCATATTTTCTCCAAAATTTTGGAAAAGAAAAAAAAACTTGTTTAAAAAAAACAAAAAATATTTTGTTGATTTATGAAAATAAAATAGATTCTCAATATAATTTTATTTATTCATTATAGTTAACTTTCATTAAATTTCAATAAAAAAAAAATCATGAATGACTATACAGTAAAGCAAGCCTTCCTATATACAACAAAATTAAATAATCTCACAAATTTAGAGAAGAATGGTATTGAATAAAAAGCAAGATTTGGAGGCGTGACTATATTGTTCAGTAATCTGAACAGTGCAGACAAGCCCTTATAGAAGAGGAAGTGGCAACTCATCGTTGTACGCAACGAGTAGTCAAAGGACCACTTCCCTTCTTCTATAAGTGCCCATTTGGCACTGTGGCTGTACCGCCAGCTGGCCAAAATTTAAACTTTTTTATTATTATTTTAAATGAATTTTTTTGTGTTCTTAGATCATTTTGATGTGTTAATGTCAAAATTTAAACTTCTATAAGTTGCACGCAACGAGTAGTTGAAGGACCACCTCCCTTTTTTTATAAGTGTCCGTTTGGCACTACTGCTGTACCGTCGGTTGGCTAAAATTTAATTTTTTTTCATTTTAAATGAATATTTTTGTGTGTTTTTAGATTATTTTGATGTGCTAATGTCAAAAATGATTTTTTTTTTAATATCATTTTAATATATTTCTAAATGAAAGACATTTTCAAAAGTAACCGCAACCACACTCCCAAACACCCCTTAAATAGCAAAGGAGAGGACGACAAAAAGAATAGAAAATGATGAAGAAGAAAAGATGAGAAAAGTAGTAAAAAAAAAAAGAAATGAGGGAACAAAGAAAAACATAGAACAACACAAAGGGAGAATTGGCAGGGGGGGAAACCACTCTTGGTTCTTTTTCCTTATCAATGGCAACACAACGACTTCTTCTTCCTCAGTAATGGAAGCCACAGTCCTCTCCTTCTCCCTCTCCAATAAAGTCTCAATTCTTCCTCTTTAGTCGTTAGTCATTATCTTCCCATAGACAACTCCTCTTTCTTCTTAAGCAGTAACTACACGTCAGTGCCACCAACCACAACTTAAAGCTCACTATTGAGAGCAACAATAAATCTCCTACTATTATGGTGGATGACAACTTTTGATCCTCAGCTACAACAATTCCAGCAGAAGCAACACCTTTTCTTTTGGCAACACAGTGGCAATTGCCTTTCTTTTTTTTCTTTGGTGGCAGCATTAGTAGCTACACTTCTTCCTCTCCTCCATTCATAACATCAACAACTACACCTCTTAAGCACTAGTCATGACAGCTCCTCTCACAATTGTAGTGACAACAATATCCATTTTTCTCTCAATTGCAACAAACTTCACCTCCTTCTATCAAGCGACACCATCGACCATTTTTGTCACTACCACCATCTTTGGCACCAACTTGATCTTTTCTACATGGTGGCACCAACAAGTGGTCTTCTTCTTCTCCTCCGGTTGATATTATTCACTTGCATGTGAACAGTAGAAAGGGCTACACATAATCCAAGAAGACTTTTGGGCTGAAATGGCCCACCATAGTTGGGATGACCCATTTTGTCAAGCCAGTCCAATTTGATTTTTTTTTTAAAAAATAAAACATAACAAAATTTGCATTTAAAAAAAATCCTAAGCATATTTTTAGTAAAAAAAAATCACATATTTTCTCATGTTTTAAAATAAAAATATAGGATATCATAACAAGTTTATGATTATCCGTTAGAATTCAACCAAAATATATATATAAAAAAACAACAATCATTTTGTTCTTTTTTGTAAACTATAATTATCGTGATATAAAATTGTATTGTAAATTACATCATGGATATTTAAGTACATAAATGCAGTGTTAAAACTCAGATATTAGAACAATTAGGTTTTGACCTATTGAGATAGAGGTTTTCTCACGAAGAAAGATATACTTCGAGCCTTAGAAAAGACTAAAAAATAAAAATCAGACTTAGAAAACAATCAAATAACAATAGAACTTACCTTAGGTAGAGTGCATTGGGGTGATTTGTCTTCCCCTTGCACAACAAGTCCCTCACCCAGACTTTTGCAGACCATTAGGTTTTCTAATAACCTTGATACCAGGTTGTGACTCCTAAACACTATAAAAAAAGTTTAATGACTATATGAAACCCCTTTTCCACGTTGTCTCCCCTCTCCAAGGATCACAATGTGCAAAGTGTAGTAAAAAGAAGATCGTCGTGACAATAGTCAATTTTGATTCTCATAGTTTTAATTATGTTTAATGAAGAAAAATAAATTACATCGATTTATTACTAAAACCTTTTTTTAACATTGCGAGAACCCTTGAAAAGTCAAATGAAATAAATCATGAATTCCAATACTAAATATATAAGAAAATATTGTTTCAATCTACAACATTTTTCCCACAATAGGTGGTTTTGTTAATATATAAGAAAATATGCATTGTATAGTACAAAATTATAATTAGATGAAAATGCTAAATAAAATTACCAAAATATAAGTTTTTTTATAGTCTCTCTTCATCTTGTTATTATTTTGTAGAGCATAATAACAATTATAATAGAAGTTACACTTACATATACATCAATGTATATTTAGCAAGTTAGACCCTTCAATATATCATTTAAGAAAATATATATTGTGGAGTATAAAATTAGACTCTAATAAAAATAAATAAAACTCTTAAAACTTATGGGTTTGTTTAGTCTTTTTTATATAAATATTTATTATAGAAGTTATATTTATATATAAAAATAGTCAGAGGTCGTCAAATCGTCGATGATCATTAAAATAAAAGAAAAATGACAGATTGAAAAATACTCAAGAAAGCAACACAACTTTGTCGAGTCAAAGTTCTTTTAACAAAGCCAACTCCACATCATCGTTCATACATTTTACATAAACAAAACGAAAATACATCAAAGACCCCGTCTTTCACCGAACCAGAGTGATTGACTTATACACGATAAACCAAAAGCAGTTCCTGTCAAAACAAACCCACAAAATATATATCTTATTGAGCTCCATAATTTTTTATGTTTGATTAAACTCAAACTTTATTAGACATATTCCATCTTGGAAGGTAGCGATCCCTTTTACAACTTGGTCAATAATGATGATGAGGATCTGGTCCTCCTGGTGAAACCCTATCAGAGGCAACACCAAGAGCAGACAACTTTCGATAATGCTCAAGTTTGGAGAGATCAAAACCTAACTCGACCAAAATGTGGTGGCTATTGTTAACATTTCCTTGCATGGTTTGACCTCCCTTGAGGATACGAGCCTCTGAAGTCAAGCAGATCGCTGAGAATAAAACCATTAACAAAAGTATCATTGCTCTTGAAACTGAAGCAACTCTACTCGCCATGTACTGGTATGTGTTAAGAGTTTAACTAAGTTTGGGAAGAAGAGTAGCAAGCTAGGGTTTTTCAAGTACTAGCTGGTTATAGCTTGAGCTCCGAAAGAAGTGAGGTGTAGCTTGCATGGACCAGAATGTCATATTTATAGTACAGAATCTAAGACCCAAGAAATTGAAATGGGCAATGTTTAGGTGGAGAGAATGTGGAGAAAAAAAAGTTTTTTATTTTAATATTTAATAGGTATTAAAAACTTTTTCGTAGTCTATTGGCTCAAATATCTTTTAATTTATTTTATTAAGTGTAAAAACATTTGTTTAGTTTCTATTTTTTTTAAATATAATATTTTAAAATATTAACAATTTTTCTATAATATTAAAAACTAATTAGAATTTTATCCTCCACTTAGCACAACAGATAAAACCAGTATTTACCTACGCAACCTAATCTGTTTCTTTTTGTTCACATCTACGCCATTTATTTACTAGCAACCTTAAAAAGCTTTTCACAATCAGTAAATAAAAAAATAAATATATTAAAAGTGCAGTCCACATACAACCATGACCACTGTTTAAGGTTTAAGTTACTGTTTCATATTGCATCTCAAAAATATTTTTAAAAACAATTGAAATTTTTTTATTTTAAATTACTTTTTTAATATTTTTAGATTAGTTTGATATGCTGATATTAAAAATAATTTTTAAAAATAAAAAATATATTTTTGATGCATTTCTGAACGAAAAATATTTTCAAAAACAACTTCAATCATATTCCGAAACAAGCACTAAAATTGCCACTACATTATAGTTTTGCAGCATTGAATAATTTTAATATATAAATATTGTTGTCAAACAATTTCACCAATAATTAATCATAGAAACCTATTGGAAATATAATAACCTTATGATCATTTGGCAGCTGCAAACAGACATTGACCCTTTAGATCATAAAGGAACATTGCTTTTCTAGTTTTTTAGTGTTCATCTTTCTTGCTATCATCGTAAAAGTCATAGCTACCCTAATTCTTATACCTTATAATAATTGCATGTATAGTTAAATCATGATGGAATATATGACCACTAATCATATGGAAAATAAAAAAGTCCTCCAATCATAAGCTTCTATTGTCTCCTATGGTGTATGCGTTAGGGCACCGGCCATACTAGGTTTTGATGCACTGACAATTCTTTATCTATATTGATAATTAACAAATATATTAAAGTTATCATGCACTGGCGGCGTCAAATTAGAATACAGGGCCTGTATTTTTGTATATTCAGTAGTCTAAAAGGCGTACGTGGCTTCAAGTAAGGTGGTGTGACTCTACATAGCCACCGAAGTTCTTGATAACCAATTATCATATATAGGACCACGAGAAAAAGAGGAGCACACATTAATGTAGTGGATGATTTACACAAGTTGTAATCATTTGTTATTTTATATGTTTATTGACATTAGAGAATAATATAAAGTATAGTTTAGGATCTTATCTAATAATTTAAAGTTTTAGGTAAAATGAAGCTTAAATTTTTAGATGAGATGATTTTTTGATATAATATCAAGAATCTCATAATTTTTATTCTATTTAATAAAAATTAAATACAAATAGTGTATTGTCGTATGTAGCCAAAAATAAAATTTATACTCCTAAAATAAAAAAAAAAAAAGTAGTGCGAGTAAGGATCATTCCCACTAAAAGTATTTAGTTTAGTTTTTATGCTACTTCAACAAGGATGATATTTTTTTTTTTGGAATTTAACGAAATCATTGTTAAGCAAAATAATTTGAATTAAAATATTGAAATCAACCAAATGAACAAGCTTTGCTCTAAGTCAACATCCACCATTGGAATTTTAGAAATGATCATCGATGCAAATGTATTAATATTCACCTTCAATATTCATTATTGGAAGGATTTTTCTATCTCTTCTTAATTGCAGTAAGTAGAAAACAAGCTATCTACTTAACCTTAACTACTAAACAACTCAAGACAAGCGTGGAGATTTAATCTAGTAGTAAGCTTAAGAATTAAAGAGATTGTTGAAGCTAAACAACACAAACACAAACAAATACATTTAATTTAATTAGGGTGTTTACTTTTTAAGATCTAATAAATTTGACCAACATTCAGTAAATCTTAGTTACTCCACAAATTAGAGGGATCAAACAATTATAGATTTAATGTCTAATCTAACAGTAGATTGCAATGAATAATAAACTAGTAGGCCTCATAGTACTTAAATGAAACATTCACTAAAATAGGCGATTTGATGTCTAATCATGCAGTAGATTACGAATAAAATTAAATCCTGATATTGCTAAGAGAGTGGCTTTTCCAGCTGGAACTTTCATCCATCAAAGTTCTAAATATCCAAGACATTTCAATTGCCTGATAAGAGATGTTCTAGGATTGTAGCGATTTAGGTGTAGCAACTTCAAAGCCAAAACTGTCCTCGATGCATGTAGTATCTCTTAAAACTCAAAATGACAATTGTAGAGATGTTGCTTGATTTTCCATGGCATCTTGAATCATCTCAATCAGATCAAGGATGGGAGAGTTATGCCTTTATTATGAAACAATGTTAAAACTGTCCAAAATCACACTCAATTAGCTTCGATCTAGATTTAACTCCTCCATTTACATCTTAAATAAAAATAAGATAATAATGAGTGTATTTAGACACCAAATTAGTACAAAAGACTAGACATTAAGGAACAAAATATGACATTTTGCATTCCTGTCAACATGATACTATAAGTTTATGTAAGTTTTAAGTTTAATTGACTTTCACTTGAGAGGATATGTCAAAAAATAATATAATTCATATCTTGGAGCCTCACTTTATAATTTAAGTTTTTACATGAGATAACTATATGACAAATGTCAGATAATAATATAAATTATATCTTCGGAGTCTCACTTAATATTTTAAATTTTTAAGTAAGATGATTTATTGACATGATATCAGAGCCTTGTTGATCAAGTGATCACAAGTTTGAATCTCACTACTCTTAACGCCCGTTTGGTAATGCGTTCCCACCGGTGTTTCGAACAATAAGAAGATTGTAGTGTTTCCTAATGTATAAAATACAGATTAATACACATGGGATCCATAAAAAAAACGGTACAAACCACGGTCGACGAGAAGCAACAAATACATGCTTTTTCCTGCTATTGCAAACAACTTTTTTTGCCTACTTTTCCTGTGATTGTCTTTTTTTTTACATGCACAAAATTCTTCGTCGAATGCAGCTCTGCAACGTTAATGTATGCTGCTCTGCAAGCCGCTCTCCTTCGAAACGCCAAGTAGACACCATTAGCAATGGAATGACGACGGCCACAGCAGTTAATGTGGCAACTCTCTCTTCTCTCCACGACAACGGCCACGACGATGACCACGACAACACCCTCTCTCAACAGCAGTAGCTCTCTCTCTCCACAGCTCTCTTTCTCTCTCTCTCTCCACAACGACAACTTCCGATGCTTATCCCGGTTACCACAGGCCACCATATTCAACGCCACCACCACAGGAAGAACCACCGTGGTCTCCTCTACCCATCGGTATCAACTGTTCAAACTCTCATCGTGGTCGGTGAATAGTACTGCAACCTTCCAACGCTGCCTTTGGCCACCACAGAACACCATTTATGACGTCACCACCACAGGAATAACCACCTCGGCCTCCTTTACCCATCAGCATCGGCCGTTCAAGCTCTCATCGTGGTCGGTGAACAGTATTTCAAGCTACTGTACACGTGAACAGTAGCATTGCACTGTTCACGTCTGAAGAAGAAGTGAACCGTGCAATGCACCGTTTCACTTGCACCACCTGTTTATATGCTTTTATTGGGCTGGGCCGAGCAAGTCCAGCAGTGTTGGGCATGTTGGCCCAACTTGTCTGTGGGTTAAGAGCGTTGGAGTTAGAATTACACTAAACTCACCCAGCTAATGCCTTTTAAAAGTATTTTTGAATATATATATATATATATATATATATATATATATATATATATATATTTAAAAAATATTTTTAATATATTATTAAACAAAAACATGTTTTTAAAAAGTAATTAGTATATTACTCTATGCCCTTTATAGTAATTTCACAAGTTAAAAGCAATTTAAAAATCTTGGTAACCAAACACACAAAACTGCTTTTTTTTCAACCTCAAACTCAACCACAATTTTAACCAAACACTTCACTGTTTATTTTGAACCACAGTAAAAGTGTTTTTTAAATTGTTTTTTTTAACCTCAACCACAAAAGCAAAAGCAATACCAAATAGACCCTTAATCTATTTGATTAAAATTAAGTACAAAATAGTCTGGATCTATACAAGTTTCATGCCCAAAAAACTTTCATTTGAGGGTGCATATTAAAAAATAATATAAATCATATATTGATATCTCAGATTTGAAACATTAAGTCTGTTTATGTATCCTCACATTAAAGACTTGCCATGTTTATATGTTATTTCAACTTTTATTGCTTATTGCAGGCAGAGCTGGGTCAACTAACGTTTGGCACATTTTCTTCGAATTCTAAAGATGAATTCAAACTAGAAATAATGAAAATGTTCGAGCAATCCGACTACTTGACTATCAAAATTGAATGAGCAAAAACAAAAAAGTAGGGCAAGTTATAGTTCAGGATCCATTTTATTCACGAAAAGAAGGTACCTTTTAAATTGAAAATGTGTTAGCCCTAGCTAGCCACTGGTTTGCCTCATGGCTTGTCTGCGTGCTCTTGATCCCATCTGCTCAAACCCGGTTATCTTCTTGTGAAGGTAATTTTTTAGGGTTTACAAACACATATAAAATCAAAACATACTTTTTATTTTCTCAGGATCGAAATCTTTGAGATTTGAAGAAAGACTCAGAAAACCAATCACATGAAAAAGCCAGCTACTACAACATGCGCCCACCATTGAAGCATTGAAGATTCTAAATACTGATCTCTCTGTCTTCCACTCATGCGCCCACGAGCAGCTCTACAAATGACATGCACGAATGACTAATCAGTGGATATATCCAAATCATATTTCTCTTGTCAAAGATATCCAAATGGCTTGATTCAAAAGAAATAATAGCGTCATACAAGACTATGTTAAAGAAAATCAACAAAATCCTCTTCAGATTATGCCACGTAACTCCTTGATTATAAAAGATAACCATTGATAGCCAGATTTGAATTTATATTTATTTTAATGTTATGCTTTATATATATATATATATATATAAAGCATAACATTAAAATAAATATAAATTCAAATATATATATATATATAACTCTACAAGGCCATTATATATAAAATTAGAGCACCATAACAAAAGTTACACTAATAATTTAAAAATCCTTTCATGGTATATCATAGCACTCTCCTGGATTCAAATCCTTTGATCATATGGCCTCTAACACGTCGACATTTTCACTATGGCACACCTTCTAACCATTAAATTATATTATTCTAATTATTTTCTTTGACGTTGTCGAGTATTGCCACTATTTTAGTCCCAACATCTCTTTGGATGTGTTGATGGTTCTATTCCTGTACCTCCTAGACTTGATGCTTTTGATTCTGAAAATAGAACTTTTTGATGAGTGGCAACAAAAGAGACCAATTTGTATTCAGCCTTCTACTTTCTTTATTAATTAACTGTGGAAGCCATTTGATTGCTATTTATTTTGTTTCGTGATCATGTTTTAGTTTATTTGTTTTTACACTTTCATATTTGATGGTTTCTTTTTCCTTTTAAATTTGATTTGTATTCTTTTATTGCTACATTTTATACGCTTTTTAAATTGATATTTTCTCATAATTTTATCCTTTAAAATTTAATTGGTTAAAAATAAATTTTTTTTTATTGAACCCAGTTTAAAGATTTATTGAGTTGTGAGTTTTAGATATTGAACTGGGTTCTGAGAGTTTATTTGAATTGACTTGTTTTTTTAAAAGATATATTTTTTATCCTTTTAAATTATACTTTCTCTTCATTTTTATCCTTAAATATTTTATTTTCTAAAGACTGAACTTTACCTTTTTTTTCTTTTTTCTTTTTTTTTAAGTATCATATTCTTATTTGATTTATTAGGAATTAGTATTCAAACTTTTTTTCTATTCTTTTTTTTTATAATATTATCCTAATTTTACGTCCATGGTCGCAAGATTTATGAATTAACCTGGTTTAACTAAGTTTTATTTATTTTTTATTTCATTTTTTTCTTCATCATTTAGTTATTTCATAATTTAGGTTTGCTCAAATCAAGTTCTTTTAACCTTTTTTCATTGTTTGTTTATTCATTTATTTATTATCATTATATTTTTTAATCTTATTATTTAAATCATCATATGAGCTTGTGGCTTACTTGGATCTCAAATTTATTTTTCTTAGCATTCTTTTATGTTGAAATTGTTTTTTGTTTGATTCTCTATATAGCGCGAGCTATAAATCTAGTAACTTTGAGAGTTAAGCCTCTTGTTCCACTTTCCAAAAACAAATGATTTATTACACATAATTATATTAGCTATTTATTTTATCTTATCCAATTTGTCTATTATCCTTAGATGTGGATATGAGACATCATAAAATCTATCTTCCATCATATTCTAACAAATGACACTAGATTTATCTAATAAGCATGTGTATGTATATATAAAATTAAAGGTTTTGGGCATGAGAATATATCATAACTACATAAGGATATATGTGAATGACTTAATAAATGTTTTTATAGATCAATGTGATATGTCTAGGCTTAAGATGAGATTTAAGGCTAAAATAATTTATTATTGGATAAATATGCTTAAAAATTAAGTCAGAAGGCATAATTATATTTTATGGCCAATTCAAAGTGTAATTATGTTTAGGGTTTAATTGAAAGGCCAATTGAAGGATTTAATTAAGCGCAAGGGGCTTAATTATATTTTTAATGAGTCAAATTAATTTTATTAAGGGCTTAATTGATGAGAACTTAAATTTGGAAGTCTAATTTGAGTTAAATTGAGAATATCAGAATTTTCGGTGACGAAACTTTTCGGGTGAAATCAGGAGCCAAAATTGAAAATAAAAACATCATTCTTCCCGTCGAAAAACTCTTTTTTATAACAACCTATTTTTGTCAGTCTATTTTATATTATAAAAAAAAACACTTACCTGCGTAGGCCTTACCGGAGCCATGTCATGCCCATGCCTGCCACCCGCTTCCACTCTTGCAACACACAATACCCCATTTCTATAAGCCTCTCCTATATTACAAATTGCACAAATGAGCCTATAAAAAGGAAGAGGATTGAACACACATAGAGGGAACGAAATCACAGACGGGTGAAAACTAGGGAAAAACATAGGAGAAATTTTGCAGTCAAGAAGAGAGACCAATTAACAGGGGGATTGGACACGAGGAGATCATCTTAAAACTAGGGGAAATTTGCAGGAAAAAAAAGAAGATAAATGACAGGGAAAATTTGGGAAATATCTAGACAAAAAAGACACAGAAACAAGAGGATTTCAGCCAACCCTTATGTAAAAAAAAAAACAAACAACCCCTTCTCACCTCCCTCAACAACAACAGCCCATCATCTCCATCGCCAATGACAATTCTTCCTCTCCCTATTCACCGTTATCCTCGATCACTGGCATCACTCTCACTTCCCCTCACCATCAAAGCTGACCATTTTCTCTTCCCTTTCCCTTGTCGTCCAGCCTCTTCGTGTAGGGCTTTCTCTTAATATTGGTCCTTTCTCTCTAAAAACTAGCCACAATCGGCAGCTCTCTCTCTCAACCAGCAATAGCTATAACCACAGCAGCCCACCATCTCGTTAGCACCAACATCTCATTCTCCACGACAGAAAGTCCACTGTAACCTCCAGTAGCAGCAACACCACCACCCTCCAGCGACCAAGAGCACCAAAAGCACCAGCCTCTTCTGACACTTCTCCCGGTCACCACAGGGAAAACCACCTTGACCTCCTCTACCCGGTGGTAGTGGAAGGTGAATCTCTCGTCGTAGTTGGCCGACCACCTTGTTAGTATTCATGTAATACGTGAACAGTGGGCAACCCGTTTTCATTTTTTCTTTATTTTATTGTTTTAATTCCTTGGGTTGGGCTGCTCTTGCCCCAACCCAAGTCCAGTAACCCACCTTTGCTGGCCCGACCCATTTAGTTGGGCCATGCTAAATAGATTTAAAAAAATATAAAAAAAATAAATTTAAAAAAAAATATTGTTTTTGTGCATACAGCCGAATTCCAAGGTTTTCCAAGCATATTTTTCATGAAAAAAAATATATGTTGCACCTTTCACATATTTTGAACAAAAATTTGGTATCATAACAATTTTATAATTATCCATTGGAATTTGGATAAAATATAAAAAAAATTAAAAATTATTTTTGTTTTAGCTATTTCAATATAAAATTACATTGTAAAGTAAACATGCAAATACTAAAAAAAAAATTTCTTTTACTGCGGTATAAAATTACATTATAAAGTACACCCGCGGACAAAAAAGATGTTTTTTTTTTAAATGCAGTGTAATTTTTTTTTAATTAGTCTTTCAACTCCTAACGAGATAGAAATTCTCTCACGAAGAGAGATCTACGTCAAACTTTAGAAAAGACAACAAAAAAACAAACTTAGAAAAACAATCAAATAACAAAGCAACTTGTCTTAGGTAGAGTGTACTGGGGGTGATGTGTTTTTTCCTTGCACAACAAGTCTCCTTTCCCTGACTCCTGCAGACCAATAGGTTTCCTAGTGACCGTAATACGAGGTGGTGACTTCTAATAATTATAGTTGTAATTTTTATGGCTATAAAACAATCATATTTTCACCGCGTTCTATTGTCTCCCCAATTCGGGGATAGCGGGGCGTAAAGTGCGAAAAAATTGCTATCGCGACAAGATTTATCTTGAGAAAGTTTGTATCTTCAACCCTTTTCTCTCAATAATTGTTTTGAGTAATTTGTTGTTCTTATAGCTTCCACCTTATTTCTATATTTCTATATGTACAAAGAGAGAATTGAAAGATATATCATGAAAAACATAAAAAAAAAAAAAAAAAAAAAACCCAAAGACATTAATTGTATCCATTAGATGGAGTGAAAACATCAAAATCAAATATAAAATCCTAATTATGCTTTCAATTTTCAACCTTTTAAGGGATTAATCATTATCAAAAAGCTTATTCATGAAATATCTTACATTACATTTCGTTAATGTTGAAATTGTAATCAACCAAGAAACTAAGAGAGTATGGACCAAAGGAAGATGAATATATCCCTAAACATTATGATTATACTCATCTATGTAGGTGTTAAACATATGTATATTAATTTATTTATAAGCTTAAATTAGTTAGAGATGAAGTGAAAACTCACCACATTTACTTACCATGAAGACAATCATTGCACGGAATGAATAGTTAACTGTGAGAGCATACAGATCTCATTATTTGGTGAATTATATATATACTCTCACACTTCATTTAACTATTATAAGATTTTCCACTCACATATGCTCCTCAATGCGCAAAACACTTACAAAATTGTACATATATAATAAAAGACTTGAAGAACTTATGATGGTGGTCACAGTTCTGATAGAAAAACCAAAGCTCGACTGCAACAGGAAGCCTTTGTATGAACTCAAGAGACAGGCCAAGTAACTATATATATATATATATATATATATGATCCTTAGTTTTTGAAGTCTCAATAGTTTAGATTGTGCAGTTCGAGATTATGGATAAACCCTTTTTTTCAGTATTGAATAATTTGAGATTTCTGAAACTTGAAAATGAGAAGCTTATTTACTTTCCCGTCATGAATTCATGTGCGACCCTAATTATTAACACCCCTATATTGCTCAATAATGCCTTAGCTGTTCTTGAAGAAAATAAGATGAATATTTCCACCCAACTGAAGGGTTGAAATTGTTGTTCTCTCATCATCTCAAGCTATTAGAAATTTGAGATGCTAAAGTGAGGATGAAAAAAACCCTATGTAATCTTGGTGGCGGTGCCACTCCAAAGGGTGCATGCAGAAGCCACAAAGTACACATGAAAATATAAGCGTCGATCGACGTGTTAGAGTAGATATGACACTAATTCATTTCTGTGAAAAAGATATAAATCACAACATTATCACAGCAAAAGTACATATTAAAGGATGTAACTTTCATCATTACATGTTTCTTTTCCTACCCTTTCGAGCCCCAAAAGAAGCTTTCACAACTCGTGTAAGTTCTTGGTTGCTGGATCATACATGGCAGTTTACGGGTGCAACTAGAAAGCACCACTTATTCTCTTTCTTATTTTCAGCAAATATATTCCTTAATATATATAGAACAGATAACATAAATCTGCAACCAAAACGTGATAGCTTCTGTATGGCGCTGTTTTTTCAAGGGTTTACAGGGGGAAGGGAGTGATGTTCAGGATTTGGTCCTTCTGGTGACAATCTATCAGTAGCTGATTCCGACATGGACATCCATCGTCCACGAAACTCCATTCTAGATTTGGAATTTAGAACTTTACTCAAAAGAAGGCGTTTGTCGTGCTGCTGCAGTGTGTGGATTGGTGCAGCCTCAAACCTCATGAGCATCAAGAACACAACCAATAACACAGCCAAAACTCTAGTTGCTGGTGGAATGGTAGCCATTTAATGTACTAGCAGTTTAGATAAAAAGGATATTGGATCCAAACCCTATACTTTATCAGATAAAACGAGAGATGATGTAGGTCTGACAAAGTATACCAAATTGGTTTTGAAAGGGGAAGCTAGCTAGGGCTTTTAGAAGACAGGTGATGATTTGCAGCTTAAACCAATTGCTGCTATTTATAGGATTAAAAAAGGTAATGTCATTGATAGTGGAGATAAGAAAAAAAAAAAAAAAAGGTCGCTATATTCTGTTTTGTTTTACTTTACGATTAATTTATCATGGGAAATCCTCGGAAAAGACACATACCCCTTAGCAGAAGGCTCTCTCCTCTTTAAATACGAGAATTATGCAATTCTTGTCGGTATTTCATCACCTTAAACCACCACCAACAAAAAAAGAAACTCCCCATTGCTTCTCTCTCTTCCATCTTCCATCGAAAACGGATAGTATAAGAGCCCGCCAATAGAAGCAGTATTAATTTAAACTATGGTGGTCAATTCCGTTTCATTTGATATTTTATTTTTTTAATTGAAATAAAATGTTTTAGTTTTAGAGTATTTTGATATAGATATTAAAAAAATATGCAAATTCAAAAAATAAAATTATTTTGAATTATGCAATTTAATTTAAAAGTAACACAATAAAAAGATTTTTCTAAAAAAAATTATGAATATGTATAATATATCGAGAATGTCATCATCAATCTCACAAGGTCATTATATTTTCTGATTATTTTGAAATTTTAACATAATATATATAAATATATCTAGAGATTCCTCGTAAAATATCATTTCAATCTAACGGTCGGATTAAATGATATGATTGATATTGTAAAATTATTTATTATTTAAAATAACACTATTTGGCCGAAACGGCACATGCAAAATGATACCAACGTGTTTTGGCTGAAAAATCTGAAATCGACTAAAATTTTAACCAAAATAAAAATAATATTATTTTATCTCTTTTTTTTTTAAATGATATGAAATATTTTAACCGTTTCAATTAGAAAAAAGACAATCCAGAATTAAACAGCTAAATGGACAATCATGGACGTGAACACATTCAATAAACATAAGGGGACTATCCAGAATTTCATCTCTGCACTGGAGAGTTTGACCTACATAAACACCTGAACACATTCAATAATCTGATAATCAGGGGAGGAGTACTGAGCATATTTGTCTGTACTCGTGGCTCTAGTTTCTTCTCTCGATCGATCCGCTGCATATGAATTTGACTCTGACATGTATTTTTCAGAGTATCTCTTCAAATGGTGAGGGGACAACATTGCCATTATCCTAATTATCATTTCAATGATAATATTTTTTATGCCCGAAGGTGGAGAATCTGCACAAAATCCATTTCAGGACACAACTAGGCAGAGGAGAATCTCAAAATGTAGTTATCTTATCCACGTTAAATGATTAGCTTTATGTACTAAGTGCTCAGTTAAATAATTTATAGTTTCTACCGTATTTTGGAGATTCTAATTAAAATTATTTTAATTAATCTCTGGTTGTATTTTTAATTTTAAAATTATATTTGTTTGATTTTATATTTGCATTATATAATTTAAAATTAATTTATCTTTAATTTTAATTATGTTTGTTAAATTAATATTTGAATATATATATATATATATATATATATATATGAACAGTACAACCCCGAAAAATCGGAACGACGACTAAAACTATATCATTCCGGGTATGTTGTTTCGACCTCAAAATCCTCCTTCTTTTCTTATTTTGATATTCTAATTAAAATTATTTTGATTAACCTCTGGTTGTGTTTCTAATTTTGAGATTATATTTGTTTGACTTTGTGTTTGTATTGTATAATTTAAAGTTAATTTATCTTGAATTTAAATTATGCTTGTTAAATTAATATTTGAATTTTTTTCTTATATATATATATATATATGAACAGTACAACCCCGAAACGGCATGCCGAAATACCCCTCTCTCTAGCCTCTAACTCACATAATGTAATGTATTTTGAATTATTAAAAAATAATATAAATCATATTCCAGGTCACACATGATTACATTAAGACTTGTTGTAATGAATATTAAATCTGTCAATATTAAATTTGTACATTCTATAATCACATTAAGGCATTGCACCATTAATTATGATTGCATGATTCTTGTCTCCTTCATTTTATCTTGCATGATTTGTGTCTATAGGTAGTGAGCTAGTGTTACTACTGACACTTAACACAAGTCTTTTATTTAATAATATACACAAATGATTGAAATTAATTTCTATATTTTTTTTTAAGACTTTGCACCACAAGTGTGATTTAGTGACCGTTTCTAACCTTTTTTTACGAGTATTTTTCTATATAAACTCCCCGCTGGCAAACCCACATTCTAATATAGTTACCCTTCAAGCAGGAAAAACTTTTGACCTCAAATGACAAGCCTATTGAGACTGCAAAAATTCTTTTTTACCCCCCTCTCCAGCCTCTAAGTCATATATTGTAATGTATTTTGAATAGTTAAAGAATAACATAAATCATATTTTAGATGACATATGATTACATTAAGACTTGTTGTCATGAATATTAAATTTATCAATATTAAATTTGTATATTCTATAATTACATTAAGATGTTGCACCATAAACTATGATTGCATGATTCTCTTCTCCTTGATCTTCTTTTGCATGATCATCTCTTTGATCTTATACTGCATGATTTGTGTCTATAGGTGGTGAGTTGGTGCTACTGCTGACAATTAACACCAACCCTAAAATTATCATTTAATAATATACACAAATGATTGAAATTAATTTTCATATTTTTTATAAGACTTTGTACCATGAGCGTGATTTAGTGATGGTTTGGGAGTGTAGTTGAAGTTATTTTTTAATTTGCTCAAAAATATATCAAACTAATATTATTTTATTTTTTAAAAATTATTTTTAATATCAACACATAAGAATAATCTAGAAATAAAAAAAACAATTTAAAATAAAAAAAAAATCATTTTTTTTCAAAAATACTTTTAAAATATAGTATCAAACATCCTTTAATCTTAAAAGACTTTGCACCATAAGTGTGATTTTTCTTTAAATATCATTTTGTTGAGATATATAAGTTGAGGTGAGTTGTTTTTTGAGATGTAAAAATTGGAAAATTGACGGGAGTTATATTTGTTCAATAAACCTTTATTAATCTGTTAACCTTTAACAAAGTATTTTACACCTTTTAAAAGGCTCGGAAAGCTCAAGTTTTTTTTTTTTTTTTTGAGAAAAGTCAACAACCCATAATTAGTGGGGCACCACCAAAAAAGGTAATCATGCACTGATAATTCTCTGTCCTTATTGATCAATATTAACAAATAAATTAAAGTTATCATGCACTGCCGGCGCCTCATGTTTCCAATATAAGCTATGAGTTCCCTTTTTTAATTTTTTTATTATTATAATACAATAATCTAGGTTAAAATTTTAAATTATTAATTCATATTTTAAAATATAATATTTTTTAATGTACCTTCTTAATTAAAAATATTTCTACATTGAAATTTAGATACTGAAATTTGAAACCCTGATTTCTAAGTTAATAAGGCTTTCAAATTATATCAATAATTACAAATTTTGTATCTATTTGAGAGAATGATTACAATTATTTAAAATTATTTTTGATATTAGTACATAATAAAAATTTTAATATACCAAAAAAAATAATTTAAAGTAAAAAATAAAAAAAATATTTTTTTTTAAAATACTTTTAAATCACGATATAAAACACCCCCTTAAATCACGATATAAAACACCCCCTTAAATCACTCAATCCTGATTGCACACGTGTTTTTACACGAAGCTCACATTAACTCGAATTAGTGTTGAAGGAGAAACTGAGTGCGAGTTAAAATGGTGGAGCTATCCAATTGCTTGACTGTCGAAATTGAGTGAACAGTGTAAATGAATTTCCCACGCAAGATATAATAGTTCAGGATAAATTTCATATTTCTATAAATTATTAAAAAGCTTTAGATGGAGGAGTTTTCCAGTGATTTACTTTTTTTGTAATATTTTACTCTGAATATTGTATACTCATGTGACACATTTGTATACTCGTGTGACACATACGGCTGATAATATTCAGTCTCATGCTATCTTTGGAAGGCATATGCGGAGTCTCATGGTGGTGGAAAATATTAATCCCTTGTTTCTGTAAATATGCCTCCATATCCTCTTCTTCATGGTATAACGCATGTCCATACAAGATGATCGAAGACATGACGGTAGGCAGTTGAATGTTTTTTTCTCTCTTTTCTTTCCTTTATTCTAAACTACACATCAACCCCCCCAGTTTTATAGTGTTTTTATTCAGTCTCTTATTTTTTAATTGTTTTGCATGGTCCTGATTTTTTTACATAAATTTGGATTTGTTTCAATTAGATCTTTCCATTGAAATTGATTATATATTTATGTTTCAATTTAGTCTTTATTTTTTTAATTTCTATATTGATTTTTAAATCCTTTAATATATTCAATACAGAAGATTTGAATTTTTTAATTTTATCATTTGATTGAAATTAATAATATATTTAATTTTCATTTTGGTCCTTATATTTTTAATGTTTTATTTTAATTCCTTTATTTTTTTAATATTTCTTAAATAGACCTTATTTTTGTCCATGTTTATATATATGTGCTCTTGGCTTTGATTTTTAAATTTTATTATTTTCTCTTTTGTTGAGGTAGCATTTTTGTGAAAAAATTAATTCTTAAATTTTAGTTTGTGTTTATGATAATTTGAAAATGGATATTTCTAACTTTTTTCTTTGTTCTTTCTTTTGATTTTTTTATTAGTTTTATTATTATTATTTTCATGGCAAATGATTTTTTTATCTAATGTTTTTTTTATCATTTTTTAATTGTTTTTTGCTCTTTTTGTAAAGTTTTTGGGCTTTTTTTTATTTTTTTTATTCAATCTATTTTCCCATTATTCACGCAATAATAATGATTTTAATTTTTTTTTCTTGCTTTCTTGTTTGCTAATGTTTTTTAGTGTTTTTTCTAGCGGTAATTTAATAATTTTTATTGTTTTAGCAATAATAGTTACAATAAAATTTATTTTTCTTAAAAAAAATTTATTTGTTCTTTTTTTTTTAATTTTCAGATCAAATGATTTTTTTTAGATAATATCTTTTTATCATTTTTATTTTTATTTTTTGTTTGCTCTTTTGTTTAATTTTTTAGGCTTTTCTTGTTCTTTTATTGAATTTATTTTCCATTATTCACGCAATAATAATAATAATAATTTTAGTTTTTTTTTCTTGTTTTCTCTCTTGTTAATGTTTTCAAGCTTTTTTTCTAGGAATAATTTAATAATTTTTATTTTTTTAGCAATAATAATAATAATAATTTTAAATGTTAAGCATTCAATGTTGTTATTGTTATGATAGGATGTGTTGATATGTTTTATTATATAAAACTTTGCATGTATAGATGCTATATTTTATTTTTAAACTAGAAAAATCTATTAATTATTTCAATTTCAATAATTATAAAAATTATTTGCTTAATCCACAACATAGCGCAGGAAATTTAACTAGTGTTAATCTATAACAAATGTGAGGCAAGAAGTCAATTTTGTTTTTCAAAACGAAATTGTTTCAATTTATTTATAAAAAAATATGTCCAAAATAATGTTATTTAAATAATAAGATAATAATAATAATAATAATTAAAGTCAACTCATTGACCATAGATTGCCTCACCCAACACATAACCCGACCTTGGACTAGGTCGTATACCAGGCTGGTTTCAGGACTATGGTTGAATCAAATGTTCCCAAGTATTATATCACTAAGTAATCAGACGTTCCAATTTCCCAAATCTGTGAATGCTTGTTGGAGGGAGATTAACATCAAACAATTTTTGAGGCATAGGATCCAACCATATTTAGAAATCACAGGTTCAAGGAAAGCAATAATTTACTACTTTCCCATGCAATGAGGAGAGAGGGAATGGGTTGGGGGGGCCATAGAGAATAAATATATTAGGCCATGAAATATGAATTTGAGAGCAGGCTTTTAGATGTTAAAGGATGGCAAATTAATGATGTACTACTGGAAATTAAATATTTTGTCTAGCTTAATAACACGCTCTTGAATATATATTAGGCCGGGGGCTGGGAGAGAATAAATATATATTAATATTAAATATATATTTAATATAAAAATTAATCAAAATATAAATAATTTTTACATAATATATGTTTATTAATATAAAAAAATAAATAAAAAAAATATATTTTTAATATTAAAATAATCTAAAAATTAATTAAAAGTAATATGAAAAGCATGACAACCAAATACACAATACAACTTTTTTTCAACCTCAAACTCAACCACAGTTTTAACCAAATAATTCACAACTAAATTTGAATCGTAGTAAAAGTATTATTCGTGAAACTGTTTATTTCAACTCTCAACAATAAAAATAAAAACAACACCAAACACACCCATAGGATCGGTCGTATACCAGGCTGGTTTCAGGACTATGGTTGAATCAAATGTTCCCAAGTATTATATCACTAAGTAATCAGACGTTCCAATTTCCCAAATCTGTGAATGCTTGTTGGAGGGAGATTAACATCAAACAATTTTTGAGGGCTTCTCCTTTTTTCTTTTGCTTCTTGGAGATTTCACGAGTGGTTTTTTTGTGAATTTGGTTAACTAGTTCTTTACAAAAGACTCACACACAAACTTTTATATATGTGTGTTTTGTCTTACACATCATTTAACCATTATGAGGTTCTCTACTCACATATGCAACTCAATGCACAGAATAGATGCAGAAACATATAATGAAAGACTTGGAGAACTTGTTATGATCAAAATTTTGATGGAAAAACAAGGCTGGACTGCCCCAGGAAGATGAACTCCAGGCCGCTGAAGGATGAAAATTCTTCTTCTTTCACCACCGCCAGCTTTTAGAAATTTTAAATGCTAAGAAGAGGAATAAAAAAACACTAAGTATGTTAAAGGGTGTTTGGGAATGAGGTGTGACCGGTGGTGTAGGATAAGCTGTTGTTTTAGATATTTAGTTAATGTAGAGAAGTTAAAAGAATCATGTGGGCCCTACATCAAAAATATATATAACCGTAATTTCACGGAAAGTAACAATTATTGTTTTCTGTCCATTTTAGAGGCTAGGAGTATTATTTTCTTATAAATAATACTTATATTTTTATTTATTATATTTTGGGGGAGGCTGGGAGCGGTTTATTATTTATTATATTTTTTTATAAAAAATATATTTTTAATATTAAAATAATCTAAAAATTAATTAAAATATAAATAGATATATTAGAAGGACATCATAATACAATTTTTGCCTCGCAATTCTAATTTTATTTCAGATGATATTTTACTATATGTTGTTCCAGGATCACAGATGCCTTCACATATAGATTTATACTTCATAATGAAATTACAAGTAGTTTAATGGAAGACTAAAAACAAGTGTCTAATTTACTTGAATTATTAATTAAATTTTATTATTATAATTATTAAATATTTAAAAAACAATATATATATATATATATATATAATTTCGCGCAAACTGAAAGCAACATGAAAAGTTTGGTAATCAAACATTTCAAATTATTTTTTATTAACCTCAACTCAACCATAATTTTAATCAAATACTTTAAAAATTATTTTAAATCACAACTAAAACATTTTTCATAAAAATATTTTTTTAAAACCTTAAACATAAAAGTAAAATCAATACCAATCACAAACTCAGTAAAGATGCAGAATATGAGCGTCGTGCTAGAGCAGATACGACACTAATTCATTTTTGTTACAAAAGATACATAAATCATAACAAAATTCATATTGAAGGAATAACCTTCATCACTACATGCTTCTTTTCCTACCCTTTCGAGCCCCAAAAGAAGCTTTCACAACTCGCGCAAGTGCCTGGTTGCTGGATCATGCATGGCAGTTTGGGGGCGAGCATGGGAGAGAGAGAGAGCAGTAAATCTATTGGTGCCGGCTCAAACCTCATAGACACAACCATTAATACAACCAAAACTCTAGTTGCTGCTGGAATTTTTGCTGTTGTACTAGCAGTTTAGAGGAAAGGATACTAGATTCAAACCCTATCAGAAGAATGATAAATGATTTAGGTCTTGATTAAGTATACCAACTTGGTCTTCAAAGGGTAATCTAGCTAGGTCTTAGAGCATTCACATCCATGCTCTATATGTTAGATAAATTTTAGAAAACAGCTATTTTAACAACTGGTTAAAAAACATTATCACATTCATGCTTTCTAGAATACAAGTCATGGATATTTTATTATTATTTTTGGTAATTCAAATTTTATGTAAGATGCCATCCCAACTCCTAAACCAACAAGAAATCGTCTGATAATAATAATTCAGGGACGTGGAGCAACAGCCATGAATGAAGAACAAATAATCTGCAACCAGAATTATTTTTTTCCTCCCTAAACTGACAAGAAATTCCATCAATTGCAGCCCCAAAAATTGCTCCTTGGACACAGGTACTCAGTATTCTTTGACGAGCAACATTCATACAATGACATACTGGAGTCTTAAATAAGTTCTTCTTAGCATGCCTTGCTGCATTCGTACACAAATAGGTTTCAGATTTGCCAGCTGAGTAATTATTGTGCCAAAGAGACCAATGAAGCAGGTTTAGCCCAGATTAATGTTGGAGCCAGATATTCATCGACTACCATGTTAATAGCTTTTGAGATTTGAATGCCAAAAATTAAAAACTTTCTTTTTCTAACATCCAATGGCATGCTTTACCAAACTACTTTTTTGCGACAGTGCTCAGTCCTTGCAAGCATGGCAGACATCTGCTCACGCATCAAGGCTGATGTACATATCATGTCTACTGGTATGTTGCTGATTCTCTTACCAGCTTCAATTGCCTCCTCCACACCCTTCTTTGTCAATGGCACATCAAGACAGCCTGTGAAGAGGTTCTTTTCGTTCCATAGTGACTCTCCATGCCTAATTAGTACCAAAGCAGCTTCATCTGAAATAGACTAGGATCTAGCATTAAGATTTCACAAAAAGAAAAAAATAAACTCAAAATTTTAATCAGACGCTAAATAATATCAATCAATCTATATACCGACATGATTTTTTGCTACAGTATTTCAGCATCGTAGGATTCATGTTGCCTAATCCATATACGATGAGGAGACATGATCTACAGTAGTAAAATAGAAAAAAATGAGTAGCAGCCGAAGATAAGCAACTTCAGTTACGCAGACGAATCATTCTCCCTATAGCTATAAGGCTTGAGAAGATAATCAAATTTCAAATAGATTAAAAAACCCAATTGAGCAAATAACTGATCTGATCAAGTGACTAAATCAGTACAATAAAACCCTAATTGAGCCAACAATGAAGGGTTTTTAAGGTTAATTAAGAAAAGTAAATTAATCACCTGTAGAGGTATGAGAAAAAGAGTGACAAGCGACACTATGAAAGCGATTTTGAGGATTGTTTTGATAGATTGAAAAGATAAAAAATAATAGAAGTTAAAACCCTGACAACTTCTTCCTCTTTACCTTCTCCACCCCCATTTGGTGTACTAGGCATCACATTACTTCCTTTGCCTTCTTTTTCCCGTGAATGACATTGCCAAATCTTTTTTCTCAAGCCACCAATCATCAACAACTGATGACTGCTACATTACTCGCTATATGTAGAGTACTGTTGATTTTGGTAGAATAGCTATTATAGCTAAGGATTTGGTTTGGCTAACAAGGGCGTAGAAGCTCTTACAGAAGACAGGTGACTTGTAGCCCCAGCCCAGAGCTATTTATAGGATTAAGAAAGGTATGGTAAAAACTAGTGGAGATTAAAAAGTAAAAAAGAAAAAAAAAAGTCACTGTATTTTGCTTTGTTTTACTTTATGACTGTCATGGAAAATCCTTGAAAAAGACACATACCTTTAGCAAAAAGCTCTCTCCACTTTAAATAAGATAATCTTGCAATTCTTGTGGTCTTCCATCACTTTAAACCACTAACAAAAGATAGACTCCCCATTGCTTCCCTCTTCCACTAAAAACAGATAGCATCAAAACTTGCCAATAGATGCACTTTTAAGTATAAACAGCTTAGTGGACAATTTTGGACGTGATGGACCATATCCATAATTTCATCTCTGCACTGAAGAGCTTGGCCTACACAAACACTTTAAGTACAGTAATTCGATATTCAGGGTAGGAGGAAAAGAAATCCTATAAAACATTTTTTTTGGTGGTCGCTCTATTTTTCAGTTATTTCAATTACTCAATGAAAATACCCATCTATTTTTTTCTGGAACGAGTATCCTCTATTCTTGATTCATTATCAGGATTCCAAATTCAAAATATGGAAACTAATCACAAATCCAGGACCACAATATTCAGAGAACTCCTCTGGTCAAACAAGTAATTGTCAGTAAAGTTGCCTTTTTTCCTTCAAATTCAAAGACTTTACTTTATATGCAGGTTATCAATTCAGCATTGGATAGGAATAGGAAAGGGTGATATACCTATTTACATGAATGAATGACTGCCATATTTTTCAGATTATCTCTTCTAATGGTGAGGGGAAAGCATTTCCATTGGCCTAATTATCATTTCAATAACAACAAATATTGTATGCCCAAAGGTGTGGAATCTGGACAAAATCCATTTCAGGTCATAACTAGGCAGAGGTGAATCTCAAAATAGAATTCTATAATAATCTTATCCACGTCAAATGATCAACCTTATGTGCCAAGTGCTCAAGTAAATATTTCAAAGGCTCTAACCTTTTTTTATGAGTATCTTTTAAGGACCTCCTGGCCAGCCAACCCACATTCTCTTTCGGTTTTGTTTATATCAGCTACCATTTAAGCTGAAAACACTTTCTGTCTAAGGCATGCGAAATTTTTAATTCAAATTTCTTCTTCATCGTATTTTGTGTTCTCTTCCTGCAGAACATGTTCTCCTAGTTATAAAATGACTTCAAAGAATAAATAAATAAAATTAAGTCTTCAAACAGCAAGTCTGTTTAGGTTAGGATACAAAAATTCTTTATGTAACCTTTAATTCCCCCCTGCCTGCATTTAAAAATCAGATCATGTATATTTCAACTAAATCTTAATCTCAGATATTAAAAACTATCACATAAATACTCTTATTCCGCTATTAGTTTAAATCTTAATCTCAGATATTAAAAACTATCACATAAATACTCTTATTCCGCTATTAGTTTAAAGAAACATTTTCATCATTTGGTGATTAAAAATCAGTTGTTTGTTTGATTTCAAACAAATAAATGTTTTTTGACAGTACCATGATATCACAACACAGTCACACACCCAAATATTTACATTATGTATACCCAAGCAATCTTATTCGTATTATGCTATATAGCTGTCCAATTGATAGATTAAAATTTCTTAATCTATTTTTTGTATATTGTTCAAGCAGAGCATATTATCCATCCTTGATTCTTGACATGCATGTTATGTTCATATGGCCTGTCTTATAGATCTTTCTTTCAATTTTGAAGTTATCTTATAAGCTATGATGCAAATGACTTCAATAGCACTACATTTCAAAAGTCTTGCTCTAACGCTATCTTAACATCTATCTTATATCTCTTTCCTTCATAAGAAGAAATTTAAAGATATGACCATAAGACCTCACTGCTGTAATCCTTTCTTCTACTTGTACTTTTGGCTGTCTGTTCATGGTAGCATGCTCCAGACCTCAACATATATAGTGACTGAAATAAAAGTAACAAAAGTAAAATACATACATAAAGATATACAATAGATTTCGGGGGGGAGGGGGGGACCTATCAGTTTCTACACATTAGGGAGATTAATTCCTATAGCCTTAAAAAATAAGAGATACAGTCATCAAGCTACAACAATTACCCTACAGATAAACAACCTCATATACTATGCATGCATAAGCATTTGAAAGAAATAAGTCAGGTCAGATGTAAATGAATGACTGAAAGTTAATGTGAAAAAATTAAATCAAGGACAAAAAGTCAACCCTTCTCACAATCATGTCTAGCAAATTAAGAGTTTAAATACACAAAATGTAACACTGAAGACAGCTTTACTGCCCCAAAAACTTGATAGCACCTTAAGAGTTCCAACTTAACATCATATGCATCATGAGGGAGCATCAAAATCCCCAAACTGTTCCTTTTCTCCGCATGACATAATAGGGGCATTTGATCCGGGCAATTGAGGCTTTAATATTTTGTAGTCTACCATAGTTTCAGATCCCCCAGCTGCTAACAGATATTATGAATTTCTCTTATACTCATTGAAAATAATTGGTGCTTAAGGGCAGAAGTGACATAGAGAGATGGTCAGTACCCTAAGCCTTCAAGAATAGGCCGATGTGTAAAGAACATATGGACCAAACAGTTTGAATGAAATGCAAGAAAGTCACCGAAAATTGTGTGAAACTATCATGAATTAGTCTAGTTGTTCAAAAAAAATCGTGAACTGCTTTAGAATGCAGGAATCTTCCAATATCCTAGTTAGACATGCAAGGGACAAACTTTACCATTGAACATAGGAAAGCCATAGGATGGGCCATGCATGGCCACAAACTGGAGGAGAAACTGCTCAAACTGGCATGGCCACAAACTGAAGGAGGAGAAAGTGCTCATACTGGCTTCTCTGTTGGTTAAGGGCAATTTTTGGCTCTGATAATGCAGGTTTAAAGATAGAGTTTCATGGATGATGATGCACGCTCCTGACTGGTTAATTTACAAAATCACATGACCATTATAGACCTATGTGACACTTGAGATAAGCAGAAAAGAGAGGGGGGAAATTCATTTCAGTAATTCTCCAACTGTTAATTTGGCCTCCACACCTGGCACATTAATCAGCATGACCACCAAATAATTGGCCTTGGAAATTCAGAGTGTCTGAACTCTCATTCTTTATCTGGTGGCAAGCAGAATGAAGGCCATGTGAATTTCAAAGGCTACACCATGTCTCAAAAGGAACCTTTGAGAAAAAAAATTCAAGTTCACATGTTGAAGGCTTAATCTTCTGCATGCATGCACCAATGTCAAGAACTGACTTTTACTTTATGCACGCTGCATGGTCCTCAGTATTTCTAGGTCTCTTGCAACCTTCAAGAAAGCTACGCCATATGTGGGCATCTGGTGGGAAAGGCATGCAGGAAATAACTTTCTCTGCTTCCTCAAGATGTCCATTCCTAGCCAATAAGTCCACTAAACAATGATAATGATCCATTTCTGGTTCAACATGGTAGTTATTCATTGTACCAAACAACTGCATCCCTTCTTTGACTAAAGCACCATGTCTGCATGCTGTAAGCACTGCAATAAAAGCAACCTTATCAGGTCTATAACCTAGAAATTCGATATCATTAAACCTTTCTAATGCTTCCTGGGCACAGCCATTTATTCCAAGGGCTGAAATTAGAGCTGTCCATGTAATTAGGTTTCTCTCTGTCATGCTGTCAAAAATTTTAACTGAACTTTCAAGGTGGCCACACTTTCCATACATGTCTATTAACACATTGCGGACAAAAACATCAAAATAACTGAAATTAGTCTTTATGAGGAGACCATGAAGAGAACTTCCCAGAGCAAGGTTACAGACCTTACTACACACACATAGAAGACTTGCATATGTATAATTGTCTGGAAGCATTTGAGCAATACGCATGTCTTTAAAAAGTTCAAAAACCTCATTGTAATTTCCATTGCGTGCACAAGCTGCAATAACAATGTTCCAAGATTCAGTGTCTGGTTCTTCAAGCTGAGAAAGAAACTTCAATGTCTCAAAATATTGACCAGATCTGTTATAAATTCCAGCAATACTGTTAGCGGGAACAGCAGCAAGTGGTGTTTTAGAAGCTTTAACAAAGATCAGAGCATCCGTTATGAGACCATTCCTGCCATAGGAGGTAATAAGGGAGGTCAATACATATTCATTATTCTCATAGCCCAATCTTATAGTCAGGCTATGAATCTGCTTTAGCTCTACGACCAAGGATGATTTAAGAGCAGCAGAAAATGAAAATTCATTCGGTCGGAATCCTAACTGATGCATTTCTAACAACAAAGAAACAGAAGCAGAAGAGTATTTATTTGCATAACCCAGGATCAAAGAATTCCAAGAGACCAAATTCTTCTCAATTATCTCGCGAAAGCAGCAATGGGCATTATCCAGTTTATCACATTTGGCATAGTAATCAACCAAGGCACTACCCAAATATACATCTTTTTCAAAGGCAATTTTCATTATTTTACCATGGACATATTCTCCACACATTGGGACCAGTAAATTGGTGCAAGAGTTAACGACACTTGCAAATGTGGTCTGGTTAGGCATTATTCCATCCTCAGACATTTTCAGAAAGACTTCTAATGCTTTTCCAGGGTTCTTACTTTTAGAGATGGCTCTAATTAAGGTGTTCCATGTGACTACATCTCTACCATCTGCTTCCTCAAACAATTTCTCCACTTGGGACATGCTTGAACATTTTGCATACATATTGATAAGAGAATTCACAACTAAGACTTCACAATCAAACCCGTTTTTAATGATCAAACCATGTATTTGTCCTCCAAGCTTCAAATCCTCTTCACACACCAACCCCGATAAAACACCCTCGAAAGAACATTTAGACAAAGAACCCTCTTTCCTAACAAGCTTGCGAAACAATACAGCACAATCTTCCACAAAACCATGATGCCCCAACAATGATATCATCGAATTCCATGTTATCAAGCTTTTGTTAGGCATATCTTTAAAAACATGGAATGCTTCATCTAACCACCCGCATCTTTCAAATAAACCCAACAAAGCAGTTCCCACAAAAGCATCACTACTGAACAACCCGTTCTTCATTGCCAGTGCCTGCAACATAATCCCACGACCGACATCCATTGACGCACACGATAACAAACCAGACAAGGTAAAGTTATTCGGCCTGAACCCACAATATATCATCTCACAAAACGTTCTCCAAGCTTCCTCTAAATAACCATATTTACTATAACAACTAATAATTGAGTTGTAAGACACTTTGTTTCTTTCAGGCATATTGTCGAACACTTGCTGTGCCAAAGGTACATGGTTTAATGATGCATAGAAGGAAATGATATTGTTGTAAACAAAGGTGGCTTGCTCTGGGTTTGGCCTTATAGTAATGGTGAGCGCATGGAATGGTTTAGTTGTGTTAAGGGAACGAAGTTTTGAACAAGATTGGAGAAGTTGAAGGAGACGATATTGGTGTTTGAGGAAATTTCCATGGATGCTCATCAAGGAGGGAAAGATTTGGAAAGTGCATGTAGCTTAGGAGTTATGAGTGTTTTTTACTGCATTTGTATTTTATTTAAAAAAGTTTTTATTTTTATTTTTTTAGAAAAAAAAAGAATATTTTTAGATTATTTTTATACATAGATATTCAAAATAAAATTTAAAAAATAAAAAAAATATTATTTTAATATATTTTAAAAAATATATATTTTAAAAAATAATATCAATTACATTCTCAACAAATATTTAATATGATTTCAATCTTAGCCCATGATTTTATAGGATTTTGTTTGGGCTTGAGATTTGACCGGCTTAAACTTTGTTATTATATTAATAGAAAAATAAAAAATAGATCAAGTTGTTGGTACAAAAATAAGTTGAATTGTTCAGTGTAATTACTATTTTATTTTTAAATGATAGAAATTAAGTTTTTGGTTTAAAAGATTTTTGGGCTTTTTTTTCTCTAACTCATTTGTTAGATTATTTAGGGATATATGTGTCTTTCAAAAAATTTAGCATAATAAAAATATTCTTTTGCACTCATGATCAACCAATAGCTTTTTTGAATTTTCAAAAGATTTGTAGTAATAAAAATATTATTTTTCTCTAAAATCAAAAAAATATTGAATTGTTGAACAAAATATGATAAGTTTTTTAGTTTTTTTATATACAATGAGAGAATGAATTTGACTTTAGAAAAGATTAAAAAAAAATAGATTTCATAGGAACTTTTTGTGATTAAGAAGGGCTTGATTGGGTGTTTTAGTATTTTAATCTGGTCACTTGAACAAGTTCTTGAAGTTTTTTTTAGTTTTAATTTTTAATTTTGATCATTTTCTCTTTTATTAGAGTTTTTTTTTTTTTGTTCAATTTAGCCTTTTAATTTTAATTTGTAATGATAGTTTTTTAATTGATACCTTTTCTTTTGATTTTTTTTTCTCTAACTCTTTTGTCAAACTTTTTATAGTTTTTTATTTTTGTTCTCAATATCAAATGGTTTTTTTTTCAGCAGGAATAATATTTTTTTTAATGTTATCCTTTTCTATTCATTTCATTTATTTTTCACTTGCTTTTTTGTCAATTTGTTTATGTTTTTTATTTTATCTTTCAAAACAATTATGATTTTTGCTATTTCAATAATAATAATAATAATACTTTACTATAATGGTTATAATGGTTATAACTTCAATAATTATAGTGATGGTAATAATAACAATAACAATAATTATGATAATAATAATAATAATAATAATAATAATGAGATTAATAGTATTAGTGATGGTGCTACTGTTAATATTAATAATTATTATTTTATAGTGATTATGATCGTGATAATAGCAGTAGTAATAATGATTATAATAATAATAATGATAATGATGATTGTAATATTCATAATAAAAAAAATAATATTAGCTATACAATATTTGGCATTTAATGACTAAAGAGCTCTTATAATAAACATTACATTCTGGTGAACTAGGTGTATACTCAGCAAGAATTTGCTTGAAAAAATCCACACTTTTAAGAATGTAATAAACATGCTGACAAAGCTTGTTACAACATATAAGCTCAAACATTGTTTGACCTTGATTAATGTCTCCATGTCCTAGACTTGAGACAACCTAACCTACTGTCTCGGGTGGAGTTATAGGCTATAGTTTTTTTTTTTTTTTTCCACTAAGTAATGAATATTTTTCAAGGTGGAGATTATAGTAGTATGTCGGTAAAAGAATATTATTTGAAATTACTAATACCTCTTGTACGACTAGTATTTACTATAAAAATGTATTATGTAACTCTAATTTGACATTTAGTGAAATAAAACTCCTTATTTCTATGTTTTTTGTGAATGTAGCCATGCCGGTACATTACCTAGCTACCACGTTTAGGATTTTGATTGATGTTATTTTTTAAAATATTTTTTGTTTAAAAATATATAAAATATATTTTTTATATTTTTAAAATTATTTTTTATATTAGTACATTAAAATGATCTAAAAATATTATAAAATTAACTTTAGATAAAAATAAAATCATTTCTTGTAAGAATATTTTTGAAACGCAACGATAAACGCCTCTAAATATGTATGAATTTCTTGTTTTCGCTCTGGTGGAAAAATCGTTCTTTTATTTGATAGAACTGCATGGAGTAGTTTTGGCTGGCCAAAGCTGCTGGAGAATGCAAAATTTATTGAAATCAAGGGAAAAACAAAGAGAATTCATTACAAATATATTGATCGGTGCCCATGATAATTCATTGAACCGTTGAATTTGATGCCGATAGCTAGAATCCTTTAATGCATTCCATACACTTGGAACAAACTAAACATCAAGAAGGTAGCCTCACTTTAGTTTTGCATTTCATCGTTTGCTCTGCCGAAACTTGGAAGAGCTTGCATGGAGGGATTTTAATGGTGTCTGGGGTCTGGCCCTCCAGGACTGAGTCGTTTTGACTGGAAAGGGCTTAGAGCGGCATCCGATTCGTCGTCGGATGCGATGCTGAGTTGTTCTGATTTCTCATTCAGCTCCTGCAAAACTCTTGCCAGGTTCTTCCTCCCGAGGTAAGGCTGATCAAGATGTTTAGTTTCTGATCTGGCAAGAGTAAGAAACAGCAAAATAAGGCACGCCCAGAACTTCAAACTGGCCATAGTATCAATATTTCTCCTCTTTGGCTCCCAAAAACTAGTATAAATTCTAGCTAGTTGTGTGTGATTTGAATGATCAGGAGATCTTATATATACACAACTAGTAACCTCCATTCTGAATCTATATTTAAACACAGTGGAACACTAAAGGGTCAAACTGGATTTGTTTTTCTCTGGAAGGTCTATTTAAGTTTAAGCCAATTTTTTATGAAATATTAGTACTACTGGTCCAGCATCCGTCAAATTTTAAAGGTTTCCCTCCATAAATACTGCCAAATGCCTGTTGATACTAAGGCATTGAGAACCTGGATCATGAGTGGTTGTCTAGTCATTATAAGCTTTTGGCCTTGCAATGGATATAGAATTAGTCTCTGCACTTGTAGCATTTGGAAAGGGCAGCCATTTGTGTACAGCTTGTCTCAAGCACTTTCTCACGTGGGGTCAAAAGCTATCGAGTTAAGCCATTTAGTAGGTGACTAGTAATACAAGTTCGAAACTAAGAATTTTGTTTTTCTAGTCTCAGATTCAAGTATTGTAGCTATTAATATAATAATAATTGAAAATTTAAATAATTATTAACTTTAAAAACTATAAAATTAATTAAAATATACACAAACAGACCGAACACATAATTTTGAGTCCAACATATGGCATTTTCTTCGTTGAGTTTTATAGGTAGGAGAGGAGAACCTCGGTGATGAAGACAGCCACTAGGTAAATTGAATGTAGTCGCAGTAACTTTGCGTGCGCATGCGCATGTACAAATTAATACACAAATTAAGATTAGCTGACAACTAAGATTAGTTTTTTATGTTATGATCTCTATAATATTAAATGTTTTGCATTGTTTATTAAAAGGGAATGTGTAGCTTGTTCTTATATTTTATATCTAGTCTCCAAAGTATTATTTATTATTGTTAGATAATATATTGAAATCAAACCGTTAGACAGCATCTTTCACCATGATTCAAGAAAGTTATTCTGCAAGTGGAGTCTTGGCGTAGCGGTTAAAGGGATTTGTTCTTTTTTTTTATATTAAGGTTCAAGTCCCACCATATATGTCTGTCATTCCATGGTGCCTTACATGCTCTTTAATTTTACAGGATATTAAGTGAGTTCAGAAATTAATTATAGTGCGTGAAAGTTAGCATGAACATTCTAATTAAAAAAAAAAAAAGGTTATTGCACTTAAACGAGCCTCTCAAACAAAGCCTTTCCTATTGTTAATTTTCCCCGTAGAAATCAAGATACAGAAGGGCGTACGTTTTCTAATAAACGCAACGCAAATCAACAAGCTACAGGGAAAGATGGAGATGATGAAGGACAAGCCTGCAAGAAATTATTTTAAATATATTTGATTCCTGTGATGAACTATTTTAAAATATGAATTTGATGCAAGCATGCAATGGCCTCCATTAAGAATCCATCGGATGCGTCCTTTCGGTCTCGAGAACAATCGTTAATTTACAATAAGGTGGCCACCGGCGAACGTGGGCATTGGTGGTGTCTAAGGATGCGCAGACTCTATTTGCTTGTTATTTTTTTGTAGTCACGCTCACAACCATTCACAATAATTTTATAAATCTAATTAACTATGTACACGTACCAGTAATTAATTAAATATGAGTATTAATGTACATTATATAATTTAATAAATTAAAAGTGTCTTGAACCTCTAAAGCAATGCAAAAGCATGTATAATATACTGAATTATGATCTGTAACATTTGTAATTATTAAAATAAAATAAAGAAAATAAACGTGATAAAGGGAGAGAAGATGAGATAAAAGGTGGATATAGAGTGGAAATACACTACAGTGTTACAAAAAGGACTACGGGCAAATAGAACTATTTGGGACCAGGGTGGCAGTGGCCTCCTTCTGCCATTAAAACTGACAATTTGTTTTTTTTTAAGAAAAAAAATTAAAGAACAATAAGTGGCTGTTTTATTTGTTTTATTTGTTAGAATCATGTAGTTGTAAGATCCCATTGGAGAGTTCATACAGCACAAGGCTTGAGTTGTGAATAAGATGAGTTGACGTTGGTCTATCTAAGTTTTTCTTTTTAAGAAATAAAAGTCAGATAATAATAAAAATTATTTTTTGGGACCTCACCTAATAGTTTAAGTTTTTAGGTGAGATGGTTTTTTGACATAATATTAGAGTCTTGTTAATCTAATGATTACGAGTTCGAATCTCACTATTCTTATTCCATTTGATAAAAATCAAGCACAAGACATGGTGAGCTTGTGTGCAAGTTTCAAGCTTAAAAAACTTGTACTTTAAGGTGTACATTAGAAAATAATACAAATTATATTTTGAAATCTCACCTAACAATCTAAGCTTTTAAGTGAGATGGTTCCTTAATACTAAAATTATATCATAAAAAAAATAAGTTTTTTCATTAACATGTATCAATAATCAAGCCCTGTATTATATCTACGGTTATGATGCAAAGGATAGGGAGTCCTCAAGGGGCGTGGAGTGGTGGCAAAGGACTTAAGATTTGAACAATAAGTCTCGAGTTCGAGTTAGGGTGTGCACTTCTTGTAAAAACCTGGGACATTCGTGATTTTACTCTCACCTAAACCCATAAAATATATTTTCTAGGAATAAAGTTTTCTCGAATAAAAAAAACAAAAGATAGAGAAAAGAAACGTGAGAGTACTAATTTTTGAATTTTGTTTGGTGTTATATAATAAATAGAATAAATGATATATGAAAAATCGGTGGAGTTTGCCTAATTATTCTCACTATCTTGTTATTTGCTGATAATTTGATCATGTAATTGCACCGGGTTTGCCTTTACCATGAACACGTCCAATATTTTTTTTTTATTAATATGCGTAGTTAATTCATATATAACTTAATTAATTTTATAAATTTTAAAATTAATAATTATATAAATTTTCAGTAATCATTGTATTAACAAACAGACATATTAAATGTAATATAATAAAAAAATAATTTTTTTTAATCCTAAACTCTGCTGTATATTTACGTCCAGCAATTGCATGTTAGCGTTGTTCTTAGCAGGAAAACCAGATTACCTTGTGGTGAGGATCTTTAGCGAGGTAGAGTTAATTTAATGACCTCATAAAATTATAAGATCGCTGACGATTTTATAATTTGTCTACATATATTATCAAATGTAAAATAAAGCATGTTCTATTTATAATCATAAGCCACTAATTCATCGCATGTTTTTTATATTAAGAATTATTATACACGTTGACTGATATTGCATGTACGATGATTCTTTGGGACAATATTAAAAGTATATCAATCATTAGGAATGGATTGCTCGAACGTTGCTTTCAAGTTTTTCTGACAATTGACAGATCTTGCACTGTTCTTCTATTATTTCTAGGAAATAATCCGATGCTAAATCCCAGGAATGAGTTAGCTGGGGATGTCTGATTGTTTATCCGAAGGGAAAATTCAGATTTTAATAAATATGTCAGATAGAATTATTTTGTGAATATGGAGTATAATCTCAGAATCCTATGTGCATGATTGTTTAAGGTATCCACATGACCAATAAATTAATTTCAATTAGCTATAAACTACTTGTGGACTAGCATTGTTGTGTGCCTTATTTTTTAATATGTATATATAAACAATAATATTCATGATTGTAAATACGTTGCAACAAATAAAATAAATTTATGAGGAGAGTCTGAGTTAAATACATTGATTTCATTTTAGTACGATGATGATGATAAATAATAATAATAATAATAATAATAATAATAATTATGATAATCTATAAAAAAAAAATATGGAGACAATACTGTAGACCAATTCCTAGCTCATCAAATGTATGATTGTTTGTTATTGTATTTCAAAAATATTTTTGAAAAAAAATAAAAAAAATATTTTTATTTTTTATTTTAAATTAAAAAAATATGTTTTTAGATTATTTTCATGTGCTAATATCAAAAATAATTTTAAAAAAATAAAATTGTATCATTTTAATGTATTTTTAAATGAAAATCACTTTTAAAAACAAATTCAATTATTTTTCCAAATAGAACTCTGGAAATCAAGATTGAGTCAACTCAGGATATTCTATTAAACTCGTGATCTAAGTTAAAAATCAGGTTAACCTCGTAGAAAATAAAATCATAAAATTCATTTTTATTACAAAAAATTATCAACTTGCATTAATTTTTTATATATGTGACCTAGGTTACTAGACCAAAAATACCATATCTAAAAACTAAAATCATGAAATTCAATTTTTAAATAACTAATTGTTTAATGATAAAAAAAAATCTAATCTCAATTACACCTTTTTTTGAAGTTCAGTCCTTGCATTGACATCACTAAATTTAATTTCTTTAAAAAATGATCAATTTTCATTTTTCTATATCATTCTTGTTTTAATTATTATATCAGTTTTTCAATAATTATATTCATTTGACAAAAAAAAAATTGTTATATTTTTGAATATAAATCACTCTATGGTAGTTAATTTTATTCAATTCATAGAAATTTACTCTAATAATTAATTTATTTTTAATTTTCACTTGTGTAAAATAATTTATTAGTTATTACGAAAACTTTATTTTATATTAATCTAAATGAATTAAAAATTTAGACATTATAAAAATATTTTTTATTTGAGAAATATATTTTTTCATATTAATTTTAAGAAATAAAAAAACTTTTTAAATAATTATATTCTCAAAAAACTTTTGTTAATTAAAGTAGTGATACACATATATGAAAAAACATATTTTAAAAAAATTAAAAAAAAAACATAAAAATAAGTGCTTGGAACCAAGCCCAATCAATACTAAGCTTGGAATCAAGCATACACCTATGTTGGAAAAATTAACAAAGCAGTGTTGATCGTTTGGACAAAGAATTATTTGTTCTCTTTTTTATCCTTCCTGTTTTATTGTTGGACTTTGGTCAACTCATCGGCCATGAAAACACTCCACTCAATATTATGAACACAAATTTAACATTAGAAATTCAATTTTAGAAAACTAATCAGCACACAAATTTAATTTTTAATTTTTAATTTTTTATTTTGCATTTTGATCCTTAATTTTTTTTTTTAGTTTCGATTCTTTTAATTTTTCTAGTCCTTTTGGGGTAGTTTTTATTTTTTTATTCGTATTTATATATCTATATTATTAGTTTTGGCTTTAATCTTTATTGTTATTTATCTATGTATTAAAGGTAGCATGAGTTTAGTTTTGGTAAAAACTCTATATTATGAACATATAGTGAATGTTTGGTATATTTTTACTTTCTAGTAGTTTTTATTTAAAAGATTTTTTTTTGATATTATTATATTAAAAGTACTTCAAAACACTGAGATTAAATTAATTTGAGATTAAAAAATCTTAGTTAATTTTTTATATATATATTAATGTGTTAATATCAAATAAATATCAAAATATATAATTAACCTAACATATTTTTAAGAAAAAATACTTTAAAAATAATCTTTATTCATAATAAAATGAATAAGATGAGGAAACTTCATCCCTCGGAAGCGCACTTTGTAGATCTAAATGAGCGAGTAAAATCTTAATTATCTCATGCTCTTACAAGATGTGCATGCCTTGACTCAAACATGAGATCTGCCATATAAATATCTAGTTTTTTGCCATCACATCATGTCCCTTGAGGACGTTTTGTAACTTCTCTACATATAATATTTCAAATCTAATGCCCCAAGATTAATGACTTTAAAAAATTTTTGTGGCTCAATATGTTTTTTTTTAATTTCTATGCCTTATTTTCTTTAAAATTGTATGACTTACCATTAGTATTAATCAAAAAAAAAAATATTAAACAACAAATCTTATTATAATCCAAATGATTATAATAATTATTTTTATAATGGTAATAATACAAATTCTACTTTTATCCTTTAATTTGTTTTTTCTAAGGGTATGTCCATATTTTTACTATGTAGAAAAAATTGAAATATCATAAATATTTGTACCGACAACTCTTGATTTTTATCTTATTTGAAGTCAATATAGTTATTTTACTGTTCATAACAGTATAAAAAATAAAAAATACCCCATGTTAGTCATCTATTTACTGTATACTGACAGGGATAAAAATATAGTTTACCATGCAAAAAACCTTGAAAAAGACTCAAATACAAATATCAACCGGTCTCATGGATGAAAGCCAAAAATCCTGCGATGCTAAAAGTTATTTTTAACATTTTAAAAGAAATGATAATTATACTATTACAATTCATAATAATTTATGTTTAATAATATAATATTTATTCAACACTTTATAGCTTTTTATGTGACAGGTTCTCTTTGCAACGATAACTTTTATTTGATGATGATGTTATTCGGTAATTTCAAAGTAGACGGCCTATACTTATTGGATCGCCGTGGGTTCAAAGCTAACAAATTTTATAGAACCCTAAAAGGATCTAAGCTCCATTAAATCCTCTTGGGTTCATAGCTAGCAGATTTTGGGGAAGAAAAGGCTCATACGAACCCAGGGAAATGCAAGATTCCAGCCCAATTACAACAGCCTCTTGGGAGGATAGTTCGGTTTCCCTATTGGGCTCTGGATCCCATGAACCCTAATACACGGAGATGATTTTTTATTGGCATTTAATCCACCGAATTATTCACTCGAATCAAGTATTCCATGGGCTGAGGCTGTATGTGTGTGCGAGCGCGCGTGGGTAAGCGGTTGAATTGTTATTGGGTCAAATTATGAATTTTTTTTTATATTTTAAATAAAATTTTTTTTATGCTTTTAGATTATTTTGATATATTGATATAAAAAATAATTTTAAAAAATAAAAAATATATTATTTTAATATATTTCTAAATAAAAATTACTACGACAACCTAAAAATACATTAAAGAACCAGATCAAAAGCCACACAGTTGCCACTGCAGATAATCATGGAGCATTATCAAGTTAAAACATTCTTTATTTTTAAGACAAACCGGTTGGGATTTAGGATTTCGAGGAAGGGAGCTACGGTTTTGAATATATTTAACAATTGAAAAGGGGTTACCAAAAACTTTTTCTCATTATATTCCAAGATATATCATCTTAAAACTTTATTTATTCAACTGATGTTAAGGAATCAATTTATCTAGAAGTTCAAACTGTTATATAAGATATCATAATATGATTTATATTTTCTATTAGATTCTCTCAAGTGAAAACACTTTTAATTTGAAATTTACACATAAATCTACATTATCTTATGTTTGATTTTTTATGAAATGTAATGAGCGTAATAAGATTCGAACTCATAATCATTAGATCAATAAAATTCTGGTAATATATTAAATAATAAACTTATTTAAAACCTTAAACTATTAAATGAGATTTATAATATGATTTATATTAAAAATCAATTCCAAAAATGGAAAACTGAAGTCGTAAGAGAGGGAGAAACACAGGGTAAGGATATGGAGCAACTTGCGTGAACCAAAAGCTCCAGCCAGCATGCATTCTACTTCATTTCCTGTCTCATATATCCATTATTTGACACCTTGACGGATACAGCTCAAGATAGAAAGAGACAGAAAGAGAATGGCATGCCATTGGCATTAAAGAAAAGGGAATGGCTTTCCCATGGGATTGCTTTCATGATTCTCTCATGGCATTCACTATCGTGGAGGATCACAAAAATAAATAAAAAAAGATTAGGTGGATTAATCGGCTAAGCAGTGACCTCATTTGTTTGTGGACAAAAACCCGCTACTTCATGCAACTTCCGAGCTAGTAAAGCAGCCTCAGCTTGATCTTTTTTATAACTATGAAGGTTATTATTACTGATTAATGAGCATGGATTGTATCAGAATCATAATTTCCTTTTGAGTTTAGTTTCCATACAGGTGATTAATTAAGCCTGAAGAAAGCATCCCTTTTCTAAACTTAAACTGATAAATAATGTCATAAAATATAATTTATATTATTTTTGAAAATATCCCCTCAAGTAAAAGTCATTTGGATTTGAAATTTATATAGACTCATACTATCTTATGCTTATTTTTATCAAATATAATAGATATAACGAGATTCAAATTCATGATCGCTGGGTCAATAAGGTTTTGATATCGTATTAAAGAACTATCTCACTTAAAAATTTAAATTTTTAGATAAAATTTCATAATATAATTTATATTATTCTCTAACAAGCTGAATACCTAGAATTCGCTGGATTTAGAACTTGTAGATCGATGAGAGATGGCTTTGATATATACATGTAGATGTCCAAAGCTGGAAGGTTTGAAGTCTTCAAGTTATCAACATGCCCACCTGACATTTTAACTAAAGTAATCGTGGCAAGTGAAGCAGATTCAATGTTCTTTTGATAATTCATGGGTTTGCAAAGTGTAATGGTATAATCTTCTTTCCCAAAAAGTTTGGTGAGCCCATGATTCATATGCATGTGTTGCATGACACCTCAAAAAATTATGTTATCTTGATTAATATATGCTTGCTTTTAACAGAGATCTCTTAGGCAGTCTGCACTTTTCCTGCTTGGATAGCTTCTGCTGGGTGATTTTGAAAATTCCTAAACTTCTTACTTAGGAAACTGCCATAACTTTTTTTTGCTTTACCCACGAGAAGATTTGTGTAGAAAATAAACTTTAGTTGTCTTGAAAGGAACAAGAGAATTTGGAAAGCTTTACCTCAAAAGAACACAACCAATTTCATGGTCGAGAGCATTGATGCAGACAACCCCTCTTCCTCCACTTGCTCAAGTCATGGTCACCAGTGTGTACAAAGTTTTGGGCCTACCATTAGCATAATCGTGTGTGATTTCAGGTCCCACAGCTTCAAAAATTCTTTTAGAATTGTAGATTTGAGGCCAGCGTGAGTTTCTTATTATATTATCATCTTCCATCCTGCCCGATTATTGTATTATCTAAAACTTTTAAGGACACTATGAGTGCTCTCTAATACATGATATTATATACAGTGATATTGTTTTGAGAGACTTTAGATTATTTTTTGTTGGATTCAAGTAAATTCCACTCTTGGAAAAAGCATACTTTGTGGGTCTAAATAAACTAGTAAAATCCTGACTGTCATAGGCTCTTATAAGAAGTGCAAATCTTGACTTAAACTCAAAATCTCTTATGCAAATCTTAAACCCTTTGTCATGACGTCACGCCTCAAAAATCAAATTTAGATTGTTGCGGATAAAAAACTAATCTAAGAAGAGGTTATGCATGGATTGAAGTCCACTCACATTAATGCAATGAGGGATAGGGCAAGAGAAGATTAATCAACTCTCTTTCTGTAATCTAATTCTTAAGAAAATTACCACATAAAAATAAAAATAAAAATAAAAACTTTTGTATTGCTTCGTGAGAGCTGAAGGAGAGCTTTCTTAGTCCCGAAAATCCCTTTCAACTTGTTTCTAGATTGGAACCCAAGAATCTTACCCTACGGTTAAGAAATCATTTTATTTAAAAATTTAAGTTATTAGGTGAGGTTCTACATTATGATTTATATTATTTTTTAATACACCCTTCTCAAGTTAAGCTCTTTAGATTTGAAATTTGTATACAGGCTCACATTCCCTTGTGCTTGATCTTTATCAAATAGAATAAGGGTGGTGAAATTTGAATTTGTGACCATTGGGTTAACAAGGCTCTAGTACCATATCAAAGAACTATCTCATTTAAAAACTCAAGTTGTTAGGTGAGATTCACAGAATATTATTTATATTATTCTCTAATATATACACCCTCAAGTGAAAGTTTTTTGGACTTCAAATTTATATAGATCAACATTATCTTGTTCTTGATTTTTATCAAATAGAATGAGAATGGTGAGATTTGAACTCGTGACCACTGGGTCAACAAGGCTCTGATATCATTTAAAAAAATCATCTCACCTAAAATCTCATATTCGTAAGTGAATTTCTCAAAATATGATCTATATTATTCTCTAACAAAAACTGTGTTATGGCACCGACAAGTCATAACCACAAACATGGAAATCATCGTGTTCTTGGTAAAGTTACACCACCATCCCAGACAAATCCTAATTCTGCTTCCAAATTAATGTACTTTCATTTGTAATGAATAAAAAAATATCGAAGCTTAAAATCTCTTACCTTCAAAACGTTGGCTCCCAGTGCATGCATATAGATATGACAGCAATAGACTTCAAATCCGAGCATAGCAAATGCCTTTCCTAATTAAGCATTTATTTTGCCCATGTTCGAAAATCAAAGTTCCTTACAATTGCAGCAACACCAATGATCACAACTAAAGAGTGTTGTCCTTTTTCTGTATGTTACTAGAACAGATATTTTGGGTGTACAATAATTAGAGTAGTGTCAATTTTTACTAATGGGGTCCCAGCTTGGTTGGTCATGAAACCATGTGCGATGAATTATTAATATTTTACAGCAGCAGCTGCTGCTACCCAACGGCTGATAATTGTAACATGTGAGGATAAAAAATTCTTACTCTTAGCGATTATTTTGCATCATATTATGGACCTTATTTTCATGCTTGTTGTCATAAGAAAACAGGTTTCATAAACATCAAGAGTGTAGATGCGTTAATCCATTCAACAGGCAAATCTTGCAGGTATTATGAGAGGGTGAGGAGAATTGAAAAGGTCTCCAAAGCTTAAAATTCGAATAAAATCTGAACTCTATTATCCAATTATCTGATAAGGTATCAGAATGTTATGATAGTAACAACTATATATATATATAATAATCCCACATTTATAAAATAAATTGTGTGAATATATTAATTATTGGTCAACAAATATTAAACTCTCTTAGCTGCACCGCAGTACATAAGGGATGATTCAAGCATAAACATGATCATGACTTGCAAATTGCTCGCCCCTTCTAACTAGCCATGCATAATTCGTAGGCTCAAGATAGAAATTTGACGTTTTGTCAACTATAATCACAGTTATTGGTGCTTCAAATAGACAGAATATATGTGTTGATCAACTGTAAAATGGAACTCGAGTTAGATATATGTTCCTTGTAAGATATATATTTCTTATAAAAAATTAGGATAACCAGAATTTTACTCGTTCCGTGAATCTATAAACTATATTTTGTGGGAGTGGAGTTTATGTAAAAAATTAAATAAATACCGGATAAAAATTCACAATCTAAACATTATTTTTTTATATTGAAAAGAAAAAAAAAAACCTGAGAGCACGGTGAATCAACTGGTACCGGGAGTTTTAAGGAGGATATACGGTGAATATAAACAATGCTTCAAACTATAAACTCCATAACAGCTCTCAATTTCTGATGTATTTAATTATATACTCACAAAAATCATTTCTAAATTTACAAAATCATATTTTCTCTTTTGTTTCAACGGATCAAGTATTTAGTTCTTACCAGTCTTCCTCTCAATATTCGCCTAGAGGGGATTATCTACGCAGTGAATGAAGAAATTACGAGCATTAATGGTGACTTCATATACGCACTCTGAAATTTCAGAGAAAAAAGGATCTCAGAAAGCCAACCTGTCTTCCAATGGGAACTCCTAGCTTCGTCCTGGGAATTCATTTTCTCATAAATCACATTCCGAAAACCATTCAATCTTTGACAAACAAGCAGACCCTAACCTAACAGATTGGGGTGCCTTGAAGAGTCATAAAACACACACAACAATGATAAAAAGATGAGAAAATAGGCAGAAAACTCAAAAATGCATCTCAAATCTATACCTAATACTTAGAAAATGAGACAAATAAATGATTATCTTGGATCACGAGCCTTGACTGGTGGCTTTCACTTTTTTCACAGATGAGAACATTAAAGCAGCTGACAAATCAACCTGTCACCCTTCTCTTTCTCTCTGTGTGTGTCTCTCTCTCTCTCTCTGTGTCTCTTTCTCTGCCATTGTCCTTTTCAAGGACTGCAGCAAACTTAGCCCCTTCCGCCCTCGCATGCATCTGACTTTGGCTTCTCACTAGGGAGAGAGATGGGTGTAGAAGTCTACAGCAGCGGTGCTGCTGCTGTTACCAAAGCTATCTTACTTAACCGTACGAAGTTTTTATCGTTAGAGTGAATTCATCAATTATCTCCTGTGGCATGCATGGTTACTGTTTCCCCTGTTTTACAAAATCGATTTTAAAAAATTGTCAAAAAAATGATATTTTTTATTTAAATGAAGTTATTTTTATGTTTTTTATATTATTTTGATATGCTAATTTTAAAATATTTTAAAAAAATAAAAACTATCATTTTAATGTATTTTTAAACAAAAAACACTTAAAAAAAATATTATAACAATAATATTAAAAGAAGGGATGAAACATTATATATATTTTTTTGTCTTCAAGGAGTATAGCGTGATGACAGAGGACTAGTGATCTGCATAGCAAATCGCGAGTTTGAGTTAGAACATGTATTCCTTATAAAAATTTGAAACAACTAGGGTTTTTATCCTTTTCCTAGTCCATAAAATATATTTTCCGAGACATAGTTTTCTAGAAGAAAAAAAAATGTAATTTTTAGCAGAGAAGAATTCACCAAACAAGTCACAACACCTTTCACCCATTCTCTATTATTATTTTCATAGAAGATACTAGTTCTAACATACGTGAGCTCTCTCGTAATTCAATGTGATTGGAGCATTGATTTATAAAAAATTTGTACAGATCCTTTCTTGAGCTGTGTAAAATTATATGTTTTATTGTTTTTTTAAATATATGTTTTAATAAATATTTGTCAATGTTTTAATTTTAGAAAATATGTTCAAAAATTTAATTTTATTCAAAGTTTTATGTTTTCATTTAATCAAATTAATAATGGAAAAAATCTGCTGCTTAAAATTAAAAACTTTCACTCCAAATTAATGAGAACATATATACTCAAAAGGTTTTTAAACCTTACATTAGGTACATGTTTGTCAAATAACAATCTCAGATCAAAATTTAAGGTAACTTAATAGATACAAATTATTTTAACACAATCCACTTCTTCTTTTCTGTTATTTTATTTAAAATTAATTGTGTGATATATTGTTCATGTGAAAATATTTTGTTTTAGTATTATTATTATTCTTTTTTTTTTTGGGGGGGGGGGGGTGTTAATATATTTTATTAATATTTGCATCTACTAAAGAGGGCACAATTGGACCTAAAACTCAGCTTACTATGTGGGCATGCTTCTCTGTTTTTTTTTTTATCAAAACTTATATTGTGCGTTTCTTTTCTATGTCAATAACATTGTTCAAGCATCTATTTGTACTTGAAATCTTGAATAGGTTTATTTAATCAAGATTATTAACTTTGTGAATGAATTCTACTAAGAGTGAATGAATTTAATGTGCAACCATATTTTTAGCATGCTGTTGTTATATTCCAATTCATTTTGTAGACATGAATATAATTGGTTCCATGTTATTTCAAGAATTAAAGGAGTATGAATCATCTAATAGATGGTCAAGTAATAAAAACTTGTGATTAAGGGGTTTGTTCCCTTTATGGTTTTAGGTTAAAGTTCTATAGTAACGAATATGATAGACACTAAAAGTTTATATGATCGTGAACTTGAAGGTTCATGGGATTAATCAAGGTATGCACAAACTATTCCTGACAATCATGTTAATAAAAACAAAAACTAATTAAAGCAATATGAGTTTTGAGGCTGGGGATTGTAAAATACAATAACAAAGAAAAAAAACACAATTCCCAATGAAATTGCTAAATAAAAACTCTATCCAAAAACTAATTGGCAATAAAATTATGGATGGAATAGCTAGAAAGCCTCGATGAGATGGTTTTGGACAATGATTTTTTGTTGGCAATACAATTATAAATTAAATATGTCATCAATATTATCAAAATTTTCCGGTTATGTTTTTTTTTTATTTTAAAAAAACAAATTTCTTTCCTACAACAAAACGATTTAGGCTAATCAGATAAACCCTAATCTAAGATAGTAGTCATTGTGTGCTGCCTTTGGAATCAAACAAAACATGAAAGTACGTGCAACCTCCAATCCCAACCTGAAAATTCACTGCCATAATATTTTTCTGTCAGGACAGGCAGGCATTCTTTTGAGCTCAACGTTTATTAGGACGCAGGGCGCAGGTCAATTAATTTAGAGAGGTAGATGGTAAAAATTCAACAAAACGCGCTGAATGTTATGGAAAATCTTCCACGTTTAACGATCAAGAATTGACAGTAAAAGTCGGCAAAAATTAATAATGTTTAAGTGATAATTAATATTGTTGGTGTGATAATAAAAAATTTAAGATTTATATAATAAATTTTAAGTTCAAATCAAAACATGTATTTTTTTATAAAAATTTAAAATAATTAAGATTTTACTCGTTTATTTAAATTTATAAAATATATTTTCCAAATAATAAAGTTTTTTCAAATAAAAAAAAGTCAATGGTGACTAAAATAATGCTTGGTATATCATCACAACAAATATTTAGAAACATACAAAAATATCTCGTCGAAGATTAAAGTTATACAAAATACGATTTACACAGCAAACACAAACATGTATCAAGATATGGGTTCTCAAAAAATGAAGAATTACGTTATGGCTGCATTCAAATCTAGGGACTAAAGATTAATTTGCTCTATTATTTTATATATATTTTTATATATATATATATATATATATAATTTGAAGAGAAAAAAAGCTAGAATTTACCAAGTAAATTAACTTACTTAAATACAGACACCCTTTTTTTTTTTTTTTTTCCATTTCCTTGAGATCTTCAATGTGTCGAGGGAATGCGGCTTCGTAAATTTGGTTAAAATACAATGAAATGGTGTATATATATACACACACACACACACCTTCAAGCCACTAGTGGCATGTCACAAAAGCATCATTGTAAGGTCACGAGTGGTAAGCTCTCTCTCTCTCTCTCTCTCTCTCTCTCTCTCTCTCTCTCTCTCTCACACACACACACACACACACACACACACAAGTTTGAGACTCATAACTCTCTTTTGCTTTCACGATTTCTAATACCATGTGCAACCTTTTGTGCCATTTCTCTTGACATGCTTGCATTTTGTTAGTAACATTTAGGGTTATGATTATTGCATGAACCCTTTTGGGAAAGGCTTCTAGTGCACGGGTTCTCACCTTTTCATGTAAGAGTGAAAGCAATCAATGAAAACAATGTTTCATTATTTCTTTTCTTTTCTTTTTCCTTTTGAGGTTATTAATTAATTATAATCCTATCGCTTCACTTATATTTTTTTTTTCTTTTTTCTTTTCCATGCATGAATATAAATTGTTGGGAGATGTGGAGAAGAAGGGCCCTTGCTGTAACCATCAGGGTAACAAGACCACACCGAGCATTCCTAAATTATTAAAATAAATATATAGCCAGTTGGGTTAATGTAAAATGTATTATCGAAAATGACATTACAAAAAGAACATTATAAGATATATGCGTGGAGAATCCATTACTATGTGCATCAGATTTACTAAACCTAATCTTGCTGGGTTTTAATTTTAAAACCAAGGTGGGAGTTAACTCAATGAAGTCCCAAAAAGGATGACTTAATGACAAAAAACTTGAGATCTTCATAACAGGTTTCAAGTTTGAGTTAGGATATACATCTCTTATAAAAGTTTAGGACAACTTGAATTTTACTTACTAATTTAGGCCCATAAAATGTATTTTTTAGAGGTAGAGTTTCCTCGAATAAAAAAAAAAAGTTGACTCAATTAAAATATTTTATTTCAAGTTTTTTTTTTAAATAATATTATTTAAATTAATTTAGATCGATTCGGATCAACTCGCTCAATTTATAAATTACTAAATGTGTTATGTTTTGTTTTAAGAAAGTCAATATGTATAGAATTACATATTTGTGTGTTCTATTTTTTATTTCTAAATAACTTGATAGGAACAAAAATTTATACCCAATACCCATAAAATATGGGTGTAACTCTTTACACCAAAAGCATGGTGAAAAGAAAAGAAAAATCCAGATGTCGTAACTTGATGCCATTGGCGGCTGATTATCGTTAAAATAATTGAAGAAAAGCACTTTCTTGAAGCTTATATCAGAAGTTCTCCAAGGCTTTTATATCCCTTAATTATATGAAGAACTAGGGCAAAGCACTTATCACATGCCTCCTCCTCCTCTTAAAACATAGTTTTTCTCATTTGTTCTAGTCAAGTGTTTTCATGTTTTAGTGGGATAAAATCAATAATATATATATATATATATATATATATATATATGGAAATGGACCTCAGTATTATATATATATATATATGGAAATGGACCTCAGTATTCATAACTGGTAGTAAATGTGTTGGTATAATATTGGCAATAATCATCTAGAGATGCAAGAAGCTACAGACTGAACTTTTTTCTATCCCCTTGTTTTCCCTTTTCTTTTTTTTGATTCCACGAGTTATTCGAACACTTGCCAAGTTGGGGAGACAAATGGAAGGGGGAAAAGAAAAAGGCAAAAAAGAAGAATCCCTATGTATTTTGTAGAGCGATGCCTGCCCTTATGATCTATATTTGTAATGCAGCCAAAAACACTGATCATCAATTGATTCCCTTGTACAAGATGATCCTTATATTCAAGATATCATTAATTCTTGTATCAGAAAATGTTCAGACAGTATAGCATCACTATCTACATCTGTCACTAATTCTGAACTTAGCCTCACTCCCTTGCATGTCGACCACTCGTAGAAGCTTGCCAACTGGTGATTTTCAGAGCCTTCATATTTATGGCATCAATTCAATTCCATAAACTAGGGCCCCCCCCGCCTACAGTTTGTGAAGAAAATTACTTTTGAAAAATAAAAAACGATCCTTTTGTCTTGTTTACATCCTTGATTGAGGAAGAACTCGTTACATTAGAAGAACTAAGTCAACTTTTACTATTTCATTAGCCTTTTCTTGAGCTTTTTTCTCTCTAATTGATTGGAATTATGAATATGATTGAGAGATTACAAAGAATGGAAAAGGATGTAAAGAAAAGTGTGTTTGTGGGAAGGATGTTTGTCCTTTTTTTCTCTTTTTTGTTGCTGGTGAAGGCACACTTGTTTAATAGTGGGACTATAAAGTACATACAGGAGAGGAACCAAAAAAGCTGTTAGATATCATTATCAAAGCTTGTAAAGCAGTGGGTAGGAGTGGTGGATAATTGAGTCATCTCTTTATAACCCATGGCTCTAATTATACACAAAAATTCTGATTAATAAGTCATTAAAAAAAAGAAAAAAGTAGGAGCAAGCAGAGAGAGAGAGAGAGAGAGAGAGTTGGGTTATAGGGAGAGGTAACTAGAGAGATAGATTTTGGGATTTTTGATGTTACTGTTTCATTAGTGTTGTGATGACAAAATATCTTCAATCTCCGTTCTGACCATACTCTGCCACCCTTTTCAGAAGCATCAAACTAGCACTCGCAGGCCAAATTAAGATTTTGATCTTCTATTTACTGCTGCCTAATTGTTCTCCCTACCTTCTTTCTTCCATCTGTACTAAAGGGGCAAGGCTTATTTTGTGACTTCCTGCAGCTCTTTCGAGTTTTCAGTTTCTATGTACTTCAAATTTCATCTTTTCAAGGGAGTATTCGTCCAAATTCTACTCAATCTTGTCTTCTTTTGTTAGCAAAGTCTTGATCTTGCTTGGAGAGAAACTCGCCCCATTCTAGTCTTTTTTTTCTCTGACATCTTATTCTCACTAGAGATTGAGATAGGTAAGCTGGTAATTTACATATTAGAAAGGTTCAAATCAAGTTTTTTTGGGCAGGATTGTTTTCCTTGTGCTGTGTGGATTTTGGGTTTAGTGGTGTTCTTGGGGTATGGAATGGAATTTGAGGAGTGCAATGGCAGGAGCTTTTGGGATCTGCTGCAATAGCAGGAGTATCAGTTTTGTGATCTCTGGAAGCAGGAAGCAACAACAACAATAGAAGAATCAAGATTAAAAGGAAGCGAAGCAAGAAGTTTTGAGTTCCCGGAAAACCTTTGATATATCAAAAATTTTAGGAGAGAAAAATCTGAAGATTAGGAATCTGGATTTCCAGAGAAATCAGCAGCATCCTCATAATCCTATCCACCAAATCATAGAACCAAGACCGGAAGAAACAGAAGAGCAAAGCTTAGGCACACAAAGCCTTTCCGAACATCCTCAACTTCTCCATCTCCAAAACCAACAACAATATGCGGAAGCCATAAATCCCAACCAACCAGAAGTAGTGCCTAGCACAGAATCGTTGGAATATGCAAAACATAGACAAAGAATGGGAATGAAGAGCACTGCAGGAGAAATTATTCAGGTCCAAGGTGGCCACATTGTTCGATCCACAGGGCGTAAGGATCGACACAGCAAGGTTTACACAGCCAAAGGTCCTAGGGACCGCAGGGTCAGGTTATCGGCTCATACTGCAATACAATTTTATGATGTTCAAGATCGGCTAGGCTATGATCGACCCAGCAAAGCTGTTGATTGGCTTATCAAGAAGGCAAAGTCGTCAATTGACAAGCTTGCTGAGCTACCGCCATGGCAACCAACAGCTAATAATGCTAATGCAAACTTGGAGGCAAACCAGAATGCTGGATCTAGTGAAATGGCAATTGCAGAGGAGCCAGAATCATCCGGCTATACTTTTCATCTCCACAGGCAATTGGCTGATCATAATCCAAGCAATGATTCATCTTTCCTTGCACCAACTATAGACCCTGATGCCATGAAATCTTTCTTCCCAACAAGCTCCACAAACTCATCTATGAACTTCCAAAGCTATCCCACTGTAATTTCAAGAGCCACAAACCACACTGAAGATCTTGGCCTGTCCCTTCACTCTTTCCAAGATCAAGGTCTACTTCATGGGCAGTCACAGGCAGACACAACCCAACCTTCAACTGATCATAATCTTTTTGAAGGTTCAGCTCCAGTAGGGTTTGATGCTAATTTTCAAAGAATGGTGGCTTGGAGCAATGATACAAATCCGGAGAGTAGAGTTGCTGGGGGGTTTACATTCAACCCCCCGCCTTTGACACCACACCAAGCAATGCTAGCTCAAGCCTCGGCATTTTCCCAGAGGGGGCCCCTTCAGTCCAGTTTTCCACATTCCATCCGTTCATGGAATGATGTTCATATGGCATCCACAGACCATCATAGAGCACAGGAAATTCATCAATCTTTGATTTTTGGCAGCAGGTTTGTATCTGATGGCTTGTCAGGTTTTAGCGTTCCAGCACGAATTCATGGCGAGGATGAGCAAAATGTTGTATCAGACAGGCCGTCCTCTTCTTCTCCAAATTCTCAGAATTGATCGTAAAGCTGAACATGCTGCTGCTCATGCATGTTCAAGGTACTTGAATTTTATTGACTGAAGAAAATGAGTATCTTTTTATCATCATTTTTTCCTTCATAGTGAAGTTTTGGAAACTTTCTTCAAGAACTCTTCCATATACTTATTACCCTTCTTCTCCAGGTTACTACGGAATCAACGAGGGAGAATGATGGTCAAATAGAAAAAGAAAGGAGCAGTGATTTCAGTTGAATACTTTGGCCTATGAGAAGAAAACATCTGGTTGGACTCATCATCCCCCCTCCCAAAAATGTTTAATAGATTCTCTAGGCATTTTATATTAAGCTTGCTTATTTATTTATTAAGTGGGCTCTTTTGGCTCAACTCGAGTACTATGTTGACTGTTACTTAATCTTGATTTGCTGCTCGACTTGGATTCTCGAGTTATCTCTGCTGCTGTTTTTTGTTATTTCTGAGAAGCCACGATATAATAATCTTGTTGCTCATTAGTACACCACACTAAACACATACTTGATTACTGTAATTTTCATTTGTCCTTCACCTTTTCCCTTTCAGGAGATGGATTTCTTTTCCATTTTCTGCTCCACAGTGGAATGCCACAGTTGATAAATAGTACTTCCCATATTTTATCTTCACTCGAAGGTAGGGAAACATTGCATGAGTGAGTTAAAGCTGTTTTGTCTATTTTGTTGCCCCATTTCATATACGTTAGTAATTCAGTTTTTTCCATGTCATGTCATGTTGTCTGGGTGTCTTTTCGAATAGGACTTGAGCTTGGACAGTTTTTCCCGATAACCAAGGTTCATGCAAACTTCTCAGATAGGGTTAGAATGCATATGTGACCATATTGCAAGGAGTTTCTGCATGTTCCAATTCATTTCCTCTCCTCTCCCCATCTTCGCCTCTATAATTCTGCTCTAGAAATTCCATCTCCATTTTCACTGTCCAAAAACACAGAAATGAACAAGAATGGCCTGGTAGTGAACCTCCAATGTATAGTACAAGGTTATTGTTTTATTTAAAAAGTGGGTCTCCCTGTTTTACCTGAACTGATCAAGAAATTTTCACGTAGGTAAAAGCAAATATACGAACATAGCCTAGCCATAACGGCTCGTCAGAACTTAGACTTGTAGGTAGGTCTGCTGTTCTCAGTACTGCAAAGTATCACATCTATAAATCATAGTTGAAAATCACCACTTCAGGAATGGTCAAAATAAGTACATTTGAATGCTTCAAAGAGCTAGGCATGGCACTGTGTATATAGTTTGGTCCTTTTCTCTTCCTACGTACTGTTTCAGAAATGTTGTGAAAAATCTACTCGATGAATGTTGTGAATTAGAAAGAATACAACTCGGTAATATATTTATATCTAGCGAAGATATTTATTTTTATTATATGCTATCTAGCGAGGAGAGTTATATAATATGTATTAACAGCAAATCTTAAATAGTTTTAAAAAATCAGCTACTTCGCTCTAGCATCTTTCTATGAACCACAAACTACAATATATTGGTGATTGGCAAGCCTGGGCTGAGCAGCACGACTCAGTAAGCTATCTTCTCAGCTGATAGTATTCTCCCCTTCAAAACTCTCGTATGGCCAAAACTTTAGGTATCCAGTAATCAAGATGAGATAATAGTCCTCGAGGTACATATCATGGTGGAAGAGAAACGTGACGTGATATGATGCAGAATGCTTGCTATTTTTACGGTAAATTTCGAGTTTGAATCGAGATATATATTATTTATAAAAATTTAGGATAACCAGGATTTTACTTAATCAACTAAAATTATAAAATATAATTTCTAGAAAATATATTTCCTCACATGCAAAAAATAGGATGATACGTAGCTAGCTGAGGTTCTTCTTTTTCTTGTCTTCTCTATTTACAAGGGAGATTTCTGAACCAAGTGTCTCTTAGGAAGACATAATTATAAAATATTATTATTAATATTTTATATTTGTGATAATATAATTATAAAATATTAATTTATTTTTATGTAACTAAAAATTATGATGAGAAAGCTATGTTGTTAATTGAAAAAAGAAGAAAGTTTTCATATGAGATTTATAATAAAAATTAAATCTTTGAAACTAACTAAATATAAAAATATAATAAAAAAAATAATTTTTTAAAAAGTGCATGTGTATAAAAGAAAAAAAAATTCTCAGCTCATATTTTCAGATAAATTAAAATTTTACCTCTAATTACCTCTTGAGCAAAAAAAAAATAATAATTAAAATTGAATGCTTCATTAGGGTTTCAAATAGGGTGTGGACTTGGGGAGCGTTGGGAAAGGAAATGAAAGTGTTGGATCATTGCTGGATAGTAGAGAAGCAATATTTGGGTTGGGCTAAATGTTTGAGTCTGAACAATTTCTTTTTTAGCTGAGGCCTTGTAATAAATGTGCAAGGCCCATATTTAGATGGGCCTAAGGGGTTTTATGAAGTTCCAGACCGGCCCATTTACACCATCACCAATGAATGGCAATTGCTTCGCCTTTGCCAAGTAACTAAAAAATTAAAGACCTTAATGTAACCAGAAAAAATTTTTTACTAACATACTGCATTTTGTAAATATTTTTGAAAAAAATTAAAAAAGTATTTTTATATTTTACTTTAAATTAAATATTTTTTATATTTTTAGATCATTTTAATATGTTAATATCAAAAATATTTTTTTAAAAAATAAAAAATATCATTTTAATATATCTTTTTTTAAATTACCTTTAAAAATAACTGGACTCTCAAACAATCATTAGTATTGTGTGACTTTGTGTTCTATACGTAGTTATAAAACCTAGCCTATTAGTTTAGGTTAATCTAAAATAATATTATTTTAAATTTTAAAAAAATCAAAATAATATTATTTAAAAAATATTAAAAAAATATTATTCAAAAATAAATAAATCAAATCATGTCTCAAATAAGTTTTGACAATGGTGATCATTTACAAACTTATTCATCAAGTTAATCGGCAAAGTCTTATATAAATTAGATTCTAATTTGACTTGCGAAGTTAGATTGAGTTTTATGTAAAACACTATTTTGCTTATTGAATGTTGAGAATATATATATATATATATATATATATATTGTACTTCTCCCCATAAAAAATAAAAACTAAGATTTAATTAATGCTAATCATTTATAATTATAAATCTTTCAAAGTTGATCATTTGGTTAACTCCCCCCAAAAACAATTCATTGTTTTCATTATAAAATGTTATACCTACATCTAACATGTTACACAACGTAAATCATGGATCATGCTGCTTTATTTTATATATATATATATATATATATATATATTGAATCCATGACTACCTTCGTGTACAAACTCAAAACATCCCAATATATATATATATATTGAATCCATGACTACCTTCGTGTACAAACTCAAAACATCCCAAAACACATTTACACGCTCATCATGGTCATCTTTTTCAAATGAAATTGATCCTTTGACTTGATTGGAATTAGCTTTATTTGAATTGTTTATATATGCTCTTCTTAAAAAATACATTTGTTTTGAAAATAAATATAAAATTAATATATATTTTTAATTAGTTTGATGTGTTGATGTCAAATGTAAAAAATTTGAAAAAATATATTTTAATATATTTAGGAGTAAAAACACAATTTTGAAAAGCATCTTATATCATCATCATCATTATTATTATCTTTATAGACAATTAACAATTAATTAAATTTTCTCCTCATAAGGACTTTTTTTTCCATTTATATATCAATCAAAATTATATTCTAATAACTTTAAGAAAGCACCCTTTATAAATTCGAATACAATAATCTCTTAATGATGTTAATTTTAATATTTAAATTCTAAAAACTCAATCCAAAGCACTCCTTCTAATCAACTTGCGGACCACCCCTCGGGGTTTATTTGATAGTATAATTAATATTATTTTTTAAAGTATTTTTTATTTAAAAAATATTAAAATAATTTTTTTTATTTGTAAAAAAATATTTTTAATATTAATATATTAAAATAATCTAAAAACATCTAAAATAATTTAATTTAAAATAAAAATATTCAGTAACAAACGACCTCTAAAAATGAATAATTCACAGGAAAAAACTCAAAGAAATCTCGAAGCTTTATAGTCGTTATTTATATAGGTAAGGGCTAGCTGCTATAATTGACCACGCACCAGAAGTACATAACTTCATTAATCATACAAGACTTTCCATACCAAAGAAGGGTGGCCTAAGGGAAAGGGGTTCTGGTTGCTTAGATAAGTATTCTCGAGTTTGATTTTTTATGGACTTAATAAATAAATAAAAATGAATTAAATTTTATATTTATTTAAATGCTAACAAAGTCTCGAAGGATTAGTCTTTGGGAATTTCTTGGAATAAATAAATAAATGGCCCTTTATTCTACAAGGAACGAGAAACACTACGTACGTGGATGATCATTCAAAGCATGAAGTCGTGTTTGTTGACTCAGGGAACTCATTGTCTTCTATTGTGGTGCAGACTTAATTAGATAAAATAAATAAATAAATAAATAAGTCTCCATGTTGCATCCCAATATTCACGCTACTTGTGAAGGAATTATATTAATAAAACTATAACCATTAATAAAATTTAATTGATTTAACTTGATTATTTTTATTTTATATATTATTTTATTTATTTAGGAAGTATATTGTGGTTGTTGTTCTTATCAATGCATCATGTAAATATAATTAACTCCTCTAACATTTAAGAGGAAAAAACTTAGATCATATTACATCCCAACACGACTCATATTCTTATATATTAATATAATTATATGTATCCACGTCATCTTCACGAGATAAACTAATCAAGGAAGAAGAAAAATTCAACAATCTCCAACGAGGGAGAAAACATGGAAGTCAACAATCAAAGTCAATCCCCTTGAAATTGTCTTTGTTTATAAATCTTTTCGAAATTTCCTGGGAAACCCAATTGTCCACGCAATATTCAACAAAGAAAATCAATGAATATGAAATTATCACCATAAAATATTGCTCTTCTGAATCCTGATACGAAAAACGAGCTCACATAACCTCCCCCCTCCATTCTGTCGAAGACACAAGGAGCTAGCTAGCCATGGGTGATAATCCGCCTCCCGGTCCAGTCATGCAATTGTACCCAACCTATTCGCATGACAGTGGCTTCCCAGGCTTTAAGCAAAGAACTAATTATGATTTAAATAGCAGGATTATGCTCACTGCAATTCTATCCTTATCCTTTGTTGTTGTGGTTGTTATAGTTCTTCATATTTATGCAAGATGTGCCCTGAGGCGTCATCAAGCCCGTCGCCGCGCTGTCATGAATAGCCTAGGGCTAACCAATGCTAATGTCAGCTCCGGCGAGCCACCCAAGAGGGGGCTTGATCCAATAGTCATAGCCTCGCTGCCCATATTTGTTTACCAGCAGACTGAAGGCCAAGGTGAGGATGATTTGATAGAGTGTGCTGTTTGCTTGAGCATGCTTGAGGATCAAGAGATGGCTAGGAGTTTGCCGAATTGTAAGCACACTTTTCATGCTGAGTGCATCGATAAATGGTTAAGCTCCCATTCTACCTGTCCTATTTGTCGGGCCGAGGCTGAGCCGATGATCCAGCCCGAGCCACGTGAGGGTCCGGCTGGTGGCACTGCACCCCCAGCTCCAATGTTGGAGCCTATCATGGTCTCTACATTGGTGTGTGATGAGGGCACATCATCATCATTTGGTGGCAATCAACCATCTCCAAAAGTCATCGGTTCTGGCTCACGGTTGAGCTCGTTTCGAAGGATGCTTAGTCGTGAACGATCATCGAGGAGACTCCAACATGAGGTTCAAGATCAAGAGGGTTTTCAAGATTTAGAGAGACAATGATTCTAGGTAATATACAGAATGCGTTTATTAGTTATTCATATCCTGTTCCAGTTGATTTACATTTTTTGGGTCAAAATTTTGATGTTTTTCCGATTAGAATCAGTACATAATTATACAGATGATGATCTCAACTTTCACATGTGTTTAGTTTCCTTGGCTCCCATCACTAGATTGATGAGGTGAAGATCATGCGTATGTGCAGAAATGTTACCCATGAATCTATTAATTCCAAGTTTCAGAGAGTTCCAAGTTTCCGAAGTCTTGTATTGTTGATTTAATTAATGTTAAATTATTTAGACGTACACGGCAGGTAACTACACAACCAAGTCTTTCGGTGTTAAACATTCAAACATTCATTTTAATGTTAGATCTTGAATTTAAGTTAGAATATATATTAAGAATCTAAAATAATCAAGATTTTATTTGTTTATTTGAACTATAAATATATTTTAGAAAATAATGTTTACTCGAATACAAAAAAATAAAAAAAAATATTGTGGACTAATGATGTTTGGTAACCTAAGAAGATGATGAGGTATATTAGGTGCCTGCCATGTGAACCAATCTCTCGTAGCAGCCAGGCTTTGACCTGTATGCCTGAAGCCACTTGTTATCTTGGAAAACAAGATTTGATTCCTTTATATTGATGACCATAAGCAAATAGTATTAAGGAGTTAGTAGAATGAAATCCAATGCTGCATTCATACTGATCTCTTCATGATTCTTGTGGGAAATTGTATTCACACCGATGGTAAATTAATGAACGATTGATTAAAAATGGAAGTTGTTAATTAAAAATGGAGTTAGTAGAATGGTCATAGTACTGCTAGCTAGCTATTAAAGATTAAAAGGGTGTTAACTCTAAAAACAAAAGGTAGGAAGGGATTTGATCTATCTTTTTTTTAATTAATATGAGTATTCGGGTTAGCTTGCATGTTTCTCGACTAATTCTACGAGCCTAAAGATAATAATTATATAAAATTTCAATGATTATTATATTAGTAACCATAGAGTTTCAACCTGAGATTAAGAAGGGTAAATTTTTTAGCCAAATTTTTATCATTAAATTATTTACTAGATGATTTAATCCATCTTTGATCTAATAGGCAAGTGGCTTAAACGTTCTTAATTAGTAATTAATATTATTTCTCTTTTTTGAGAATTAGTATTAGTTAATAGCATTTGGTGGCACATCAAAACCTCAGCACAGAGAAATTATTAGATGGCATGATCCAACTGCCGTCCTTTGAAGGCTATTGGTAATAAGCTGTGATGAAATTGTCAAATTCGTAGGGCATTTTTTTTTTTTGTATTTCACACTACTTCCTCGATTGATACAATGAATTGTCATAACTCAAAAGTGTAAACCTGCGAGATTTGACTTTGATTTACGTTGTTGCGTGTAATTGGATCCTATGTATGACGATTTGAAACTTTATTTCCTTCATGTAGATATGTCAATTCAAAGCAGCTAGAATTTTATTTCATGGATGATCCTAGCTAGCGAAGCACCAATTTGTTGTCTGATCAAGGGGGTGATCGGGAGTGTGGTTGTGGTTGTGATTTAAAGTGTTTTTTATGCCGAAATACATCAAAATGATAATTTTTTGGGTGTTTGGGAGTGTAGTTGCGGTTGCTTTTCAAAGTGTTTTTTGTGCCGAAATACATCAAAATAATATTTTTTTATTTTTAAAAATTATTTTTGACATCAGCACATCAAAATGATCTAAAATACCAAACCGCGGTTATTTAAAATGAAAAAAAAAAGTGTCAACCGCAACAAACTTGCGGTTTGGCTGCAGTGCCAAACAGGCACTAAAACCTAAATGGTACACCTGAGGACTCAGCCCGCCGAGGGAAGGATTTATTTTCTTTTCTAATTTCTAGGTTCAAGCCTTCCTTCTATATATATGTTTGTTGCTCTCGCAATATCTTACTTGTTAATGGGACTTGTAAGATGAACAATAAATTTAGTGATTATTTAAGATGTGTGTAAGCTGATCAAGACATACAATTTAAAAAAAAAAAAAAAAACCCAAATTGTGTACACATTAGGAACCTAATTAGTCCCCTTTAATTTGACTTGATTAACATTCGTAATCATTCTTCTCAGCTCTTAACCTAGCAAATGATCAAGGGTGGAGTTGGTTTTGAAGAAATTTGGAGCTCCAACGCAACCATCCCCTTTTATTTAATATAAATTTTGGACTCCATAATGTGAAAGGTAAAAGTGAATGACGAAGTCCCAGAAGTCAATGGCTAGGTGGTGGCACTGTACAAATCGTGTAATAGAAGGCCTGGGTTTCCCTCGTGAACAAGCTAGAAGATGGAAAGTCAAGTTGCCACGTTCTTTTGTCAAACCACCTTATGGCTACGCTGTTAGGGAAGTTTCCTAGGCCCAGCCATATCAGTCGTTGAATAAAAGGGGAATCAAAGTTTCAATTCTATTTTGACTGGTATTTTGTTTTGTTTTTAATTCAAATAAAATGTTTGAGTTTCAAAATGTTTTGATTATTAATTTTGGGATTCTACAGTTTATATATATATACTAGCTAAGTGTTCCCGCGCGTTGCCGCGGGGTACATAATATTTTTTTAAATGTAAAAAATATTAATTATATATATTTTTAAATTGTATTATAAATTTAGTTAAAATAAATTTGTCCAGAAATTCATCCTCACATTATTATCATTATTATTGTTATAAGAGTTAAAATTATTATCAACATTACTGTCAAAATAATAATAAAAATTAAATTGACTTGAAAAATCATTAGAAAAAAAATATATTTTATAAGTAAACAATAAAAAATTAATAATTAAAATTATCATTATTATTGCGTAAGTAAAATTATCTAATCCAAAGAGCAAATTAAAATAATAAAAAAGAAAAAACAAATAAAGGGAAAAAGCGAATAATATTTATTATTCATATTATTATAAAATCAGTAAATTATATTGAGAGAAAGAAATATAAAAAAAATAGGAAGCACGAAAAAGCATTAAAATATTGTTATTATTATAATTCATAATAATAATAATAATAATAATAATAATAATATGAAAGAGTAAATAAACAATAAAAGATTAATAAAAAAATCAAAATCAAAATCAAAATCAACATTGTTATTACTACGAAAAGAATAGATATTATAAAATTACCTAAATGAAAAAAACCTTAAAAAACATTAACAAAAAAGTAAACAAGAGAAATAATTAAATTACTATTATTATTAAATAATAATTAATTAAATTACCACTACTATATTATTATTATTATTATTATTATTATTATTATTATTGTAGAATTAAATAATTCATTGAATAATAATAGAGATCATTATAGAAATAATAAGAAATCAAGGGATGAAAAAAAAATTAAAAGTATAAGGGCCAAATATTAATTATGTTAGATTTTTTTATTATAACATAATGTTCGACAAAATAATAAATTTTTATAGAATTTTTTAATTATAAATTTGTATAAAATAATAAATAGTTTTATCCATAAAAAATATGAATATATAAATTGAAAATATATCCTTATGTTATTATCATTATCATTATTATAACAGTTAAAATTATTATCAATATTACTGTCAAAATAATCTCAATAATTAAATAATCCTGGAAAATAATTAAAAAAAGCAAAAGATTGAAGTATAAATAAGAAAAAAAAAACATAAACACTAAAATTATCATGATCATTGCATAAATAGTCAAATAATAAAAATTATGTAAAAGCAATAAAAAACCAATAACTAAAATTATTATTACTATTGCGTAAATAGCAAAATCATAAAAATCATTTAATACAAAAAAACAAATAAAAATAACAGGAAAAAAATAAATAAAGAAAAAAAAGAAGCAACATTAATTTAAAAATGACTATCAATTTAAATTCAAATTTCAGGATTTAACCGATTTAAATAAAATCAAAAGAAAAAAAAACTATAAAAAAACTAAAAGTATAGATGTATAAATATGAATAAAAAAATATACATTGTCTAAGAATTTATAAAAACAAACTAAATAAATTAATATAAAAAACGATGCAATAATTAAATAAAAAAAAATAGTTCTATCAACAAAAAGATTAATACATAAATTGAAAATCTATCCTCATGTTAATATCATAATCACTACTATAACAGTTAAAATTATTGTCAACATTACTGTCAGAACAATTTAAATAATTAAATTATCTTGAAAAATCATTAAAAAAAGGAAAAGATTTTTGTATGAAAAAGGAAAAAAAAACTACTAAAATTATCATGATCACTGCATAAATAGTCACTACTAAAAATCATCTAATCAAAAGAAAAAAAAGAAGAAAAGCAATAAAAAAAAAAAAATTAAAAAAAGAAAAAAAGTAATATTAATAGTAAAATGATTATTATAATAGTTAAAATTATTATTAATATTATTGTCAGAACAATTCAAATAATTAAATTGATTTGGAAAATCATTAAAAAAAATGAAGAAATTTGTATAAAAAAAATTAAAAAATAACAAATGAATTAATATCAAATATTAATAAAAAAATAACAATAAAAAATAAATTAAAATGAAAAATAATATATATAGAATTAATTCTAATTAAAGGATAAAATTAAAACAAAAAAGAATTGGAGGACCAAAAATAAATAATGGTGATTGGTTTCATTTTATAAAAATCAGAAGAAAAGGGACTGAAATCAAACTTTGTATATATTACCAATTTCAATTGGAGGGCTAAATTGAAGAAATGAAAACATCCGTATCGGAAAAATTGAAGGAATAAAAAATCAATCAAAAATCAAAAGTATAAGGACTGAAATAAAACTCTCTTATATAATCAGTTTTAATTGAAGGGCACAATTGAAAATAAAAAAACTTTAATTTCAATAAATCAGTAAGAAAAACGAAATAAAAACATAAGGGACCAAAATGAACTTCTCGCCAACATCGGGGACCGGATCAGAATTCGCGGCGGCAGGAGAGAGAAAAGCGACCGCCGGACAAAACATGTCCACCATCGCTCAACCGGACATATATTACGGGAACGCGCCGCGACGGAGAGGAGAGGGAGTCCCGCCTCATCTTCTGGTGCGGCGGAAGTGAATTTTTGACGGCGGGAAGAGGACTCACGCGCCGCCCAAAAGGCGCGTTTGGACCGAACGCTTCTGGCGCGTTCGTACGACGCGCAAACAGTTAAAACGGAAAAAATAATAAAATAATAGCTAATGACTGGATTGCCCCTGGACCCATCGAGATTTACGAAAAAACCGGGTCGGAAAAGACGGCGGTAGCCCTGGTTACTGTGCGCTATTTTGTCTTTATCGGGGGCTTTTTTCGTCTGTGCACTGTGCATAGAAAGTGGAAAATCCGGTGATGCCCCCGGGTCCTGTGCACTATTTTGTCTTTTTCGGGGGGCTTTTTCGTTAATACACTGTTCAAACCGGGAAAATCAAAAAAAAAATAAGGCGGACGAACTCGCGCGACGCACGGACGAAAAATGTCCAGTCCACAGTGCAATGTCTCTTAGTGTACAGTGCCAAAAGCTACAGTAAAACAGGCACGGCAATTATCTTTTAGTTAATATATATATATATATATATATATATATATATATATATATATATATATATATATATATATAATTCAAAAATAAAATTAATTCAAATCTAAAATAAAATTCTTTAGAATTGTGCAATTTAAATTTTAAGGATAAGTAAAAACATGAGAGTTAAACTGATATAGCTTTACTGACTTGATGAGTTTAAATATAACATGAAAAATTGATAAAAATATAGTTTAACTAAAAAAAATCAAGATGACATCTTAAAAATATATTGAAATAACGATATATTAAATCAACTCAGGTCAACTTATAATCTTTCAAATGTGTGATTTCTGTTATAAGATCATGATAACCTTAAATAAAAAAAAATCAAATTATAATGTTCAATTCGTAATAAACCCGTTGTTCAATAATAAAATTGAAAAAAAAATCTAAAAAAAAAATGATTTTTATGAATAAAATTATGAACATGTATAATATTACGAGAATATCATCATCAATCTCAAAAGGTCATTACATTCTTTGACTGCTCTGAAATTTTAACACAATATATATATATATATATATATATATATATATATATATATAGACTCATCGTAAAATTTTATTTTATTTTAACAGTTCGATTAAAAGATATGATTAGTATTAGAAAACTATTTATTATTTAAAAAAAATATTATTTGGCTAAAATAGAACAGATGGAACAAAACTGGAATGTTCTAGCTGAAATTTAAATGAAATTTTTGGAACAGATTAAAATTTTGAACGGGATAAAATTTATTCTAATTTATTATATTTTTTGAATTGAAATAAAATATACCAGCCTTTTTAAGCGAAATAGAACAAATTTAATAACCTTGAGGGAATAAACAATCTAGACAGAGGGCAAATGTCATGGGTTGCAGGGCAAGGAGAAAAAAAATACTGATGACCTAACAATGTCTCATGTACCAATCTAGAAGATAGTCACTAGTGACTTTAATGAGATTTATGAAGGGAAAACAAGCTATTGGATTGATTTCAAACTTTGATGTTAATTTAATTTAACTCCCACTTTATCAAATACTTTTAGCCTAACTAAAACCTTAAGTAATTAAATGAGGTTTAAGAATTAATTAAATATTACTCTTAAACACAATTTATCAAGTTGAAATTCTTTGGATTTAACATATTACTTTATATTTAAACTTAAGAGTTTTCAGACCATGTATGGCTATGATCATTGATTTTATGCTGTAATAATTGTTAGGTTATTATATGGATAGTCCAAGCCATCATGATTAATTGTTTCCAATTTATACCCCTATTCTAATTTGCTGTTGTTGTTGTTTTTTTCATTATATGCATTCAAAAATTAAAAATGAAAACAAATAATACTATTATTAGTATTAGTATTAGTATTTTTATATCAAATATATAATAATTGAAAAAAATATTAAACTTTAAATATAAATTTATAATAGTATTTAAGCATTATATCAAAACCAGAGAATAACTGAATTTTATAAGAAAAAATTGAGACCCAAAAAAAAAAATATAGTCGGGCCAATCTCCTGCCTATAGGTGGTAAAGCTTGAGAGCTTTACCCTATTTTATTTTATTTTTTATTAAAGAAGAAAATAACATGTTACACATTTTTTTTTAAAATAACGTCATGAAAAATAATGATAACAATGAAATTTAGAATGGTTTGGTACTGTGTTTGAAAAATATTTTTGAAAAAAATAAATTTTATTTTTATTTTATATTTTAAATTATATTTTTTTGATATTTTTATATTATTTTCATGTGTTGATGTCAAAAATAATTTTTTTAAAATAATAAAAATAAAATATTTTGGTATATTTCTAAACAAAATATATTTTTAAAAATAACATCAATCACGTCGCTAAATAATCACTTAAATTTGTAAGTTCATGCTATGCTCGTGCTGTGTATTATCAATTGAACTAAGATGTTAAATACTTGTAATCTAATTTTAAAATGTCTTAAGATGCTTCACTCTTTATATAAAAAAATAAATACCATGATATCATGTGGTAGGTAATATTTTTATTTTTTATTTACATTTTCTTCTATTAAATAATGTTTTATTAGCCATTGTTTTTATTACGAAGAAGCTACGGCAGGAAAACGCTTCCTGTCCTATTGGACCACGAGGGTATGAGAGTTGCACTCACCAACCTTTATATTTTATGGCTTTTGCTCATTGATTCCTTAATATAATGGTAAATAACCATTATATCCCTTCCTTTATAATAATATTAAGTTATATCGTTAATTATATTTCCTTCTACGGAAAAAAAACCCTCTTAAGGCCCCGTTTGTTTCTCGGAATTCACTTTCCGAGAAACCACTTTCCAAACTTTCCTGTGTTTGTTTGTCTTCTGGAAAATTGGTCAACGGAAAACACTTTCCAGTCAAAGAAGAATTTGGTTTGGTTTTCAGGAAAGTGTTTTCCGAAAAATTTGGGCGGAAAACACTTTCCGGAAGTTGTGAAAAATTTAGAAATGTCATTATTTGCTGATTATATCAAATTTGATCCTCAAACTTTTGATTGCTATATATAATTTATTTTGAATATTTATTTTTCAATTCCATCTCTTAAAATTTAATTTTTATATTAATTTTGGTTCTTATTTTTATAATTGCTATTTGATTTTTTCTTATCATTTTTTTATTGAAATTTTTTATCTATCAAATTTGGTCATCATTTTTTTATTGTTACTTATTTTATTTGAAATAATTTATGAAATGTTAATTATTATTATTTTAATTTATTCACCTTTTATTTTTTTTTAAAAAAATTTAGATTTGATCTCTATTATTTTGATTATTATTTATTTTATTTGAGATAATTTATGAAATTATATATTTTTTCAATTTCATTCTCATTCAACTTTTTAATTTGTAAGATTTGTTCCTCATTATTTTAATAAACTTGAAAAAAAAAATTAATTTATTAATAAATTATTTTCCAGATCATTTTTCATAACATAAACAAACACTGGAAAGTGTTTTCCAGTTCATTTTCCATAATACTGCTAAATATCGGAATTCACTTTCTAGGAATTCACTTTCCAGGAATTCATTTTCCCCGGAATTCACTTTCCAAAAGGAAATCACTTTTCAGCAAACGAACGGGGCCTAAGTCGTCATTATATATATATATATATATATATATATATATATATATATATATATATATATATATATTAAGTAAAAATTTAAAATACATTATATATTTTTTTTATAATTTTATTGCTAATTTCACAACTATTTTCTTAACCAAACACCTTTTGTTAATCACAATCCCACCTCTTTTATATATATATATATATATATATATATATATATATATATATATATATATATTGCTTAGATTTGTATGTTTATGCTTCCTGTGGGTTGATAGATTTGTATGTTTATGCTTCCTGTGGGTTGAAATAATTTTTTTTATTGGTAAAAAAATCTAGAAATACAAGCCTTTTTTTAAAATATAAATATATAGTAAATGGACAATTTTTTTAAGAAAAAAGAGAGGAAACTTGAAATAAAAAAATACCAAAAAATATACGACAAAGCTAAGATTACAACCTTAAATGTGGAAGAACAAAGCATAAGATGAAAAGGAGGAGGAAAATGGAGAAAGCATTCCAAAACTCAATTTAAAACAGCTCAATGTAGACTCAAGGATAAAATATAAAAAAATATATTTGTTTTTTCTTTTAAATAAAAAAACAAACTCGAGTTAACTTATCAAGCTTGTGATGAAAATAGTGTAAATAAAAAGCAAAAAGATAGAAAAAAAAATCATAAAGCCTAATATCAAAAAACCTCATCTATGAAGGATGTGACTAAAAGAGGAATTTAATTATCAGCCAATATAATATTGAGGAATATAATAAAAAATATCCATTACAAAAAAATATCAAACTAAACCAATCAAGCCTAGGCAAAGCTCCTAAACTTAAACTAATGTATAAAACTCACAACTCATGAAATTCAAGACATGATTTTGAATCAAAAATTTTGTTTTAATCAATCTAATATTGAAAAATAAAAAAAAATATCAATTTAAAAAATCAATTAGAAAAAATTAGAAAGAAAAATATAAATTAAAAAAAAATATCAAAACATAAAAATATAGCAATAAAAAAATAAAGATTAAATTTAATATGACAAAAAAATATAAGGAGAATAAAATTGTAAAAACATCAATTTAAGAAATTATCTCAAATAAAACAAATATCAATAAAAAAATAGAGATAAAATTTGAAAAAATAAAAGGGATGAAATTAAAAAAAAAATCTAATTTTACAAATTATTCCAAATAAAACAAATAGTAAAAAAAAAAAAAATAGTGCTTTGTGTTGTGATATACAGTAATTTCTGTTATTATATTTTTGTTAATTACAAATATCAACTTCCCTTCCAGCATTATATATGAAGATCGAGTCATCATTCATGAAAATAAATTAATAAAATAAAACAGATATATCGACAAAAACATAACTAAACATCAGAATATTTTTCTTAATTTATCTTCCATTTATTGTCCTGGTCTACAAGTGCTAGACTAAATCCATGTAATAATCATGGAAAGGTGAGCTGCAAACAAGCAAATTTGAGGAATCAATTACATGTAGAATCCAACATTCTATTAGGCCAAATTTCTTTTATTTTCATATATTTAATGAGCAAACCCTAAGAAAATGTTCTCTGGGATTTTGAGATTTGGGCAAACCCTAAAAAAATGTTCTCTGGGATTTTGAGATTTGGCCTTTTTGGGATTGCCAAGGCTAGAATCCGAATTGTAAAGTGATGTTCTTGTTCAATAGACACCAACAGCTGTATTGTTGAAAATGATACAAAGGGAATCACCATCTGATTATTATATAACGAAGGTTCTACATATCTTGAGAGACTTTTAGTTCATTCATGCTGTAATGGGTTAGCTCTTCTCTAGTTCTTTTAGCTCGGGCGCATGGGGCCGGGAAGCTTGTTCATTGCTTGTCTCTCAGCAAACAAATAATTGGCAAACACAAAGTCATGGCTGGACCCTAGTTTCGCTGTATGACAGCTTAAAAAGTAGATCACAACAAAAGCAGAACACATTAGCAAAAATAGATCAGATACAGAAAAAGATTGAGACATTTTCAACTCTTAAAATGATAATGCAGTGCAGGCAGTAAAAACTGCTTTATGCACTAAACTTCCCAGCAAAAAAAAGCCTTTGCTTTTGCTTCAACTATTTCTGTTCTCGCTGAATCAAACTCAGGAAACTCGCTGAATTAGCCATGTAAATGCAACAAACAAATAGCCGGTGACTAAAGAAAGAAACCATGTGCCAACAACCCTATTGCTGCTGCTCAAATCTGCACTATCTGGTCGCATCTGTATTGTTCCTGTTGGCGCAGAAATGCTTCCATTATTCACCGATAAGCTGCATTACAAAATCCACATGTGTAAATGTCAGTTCTTATAAAAAGGATTTAAATATGTAGCAAAATGTTAAACAATACGAGCGAGCCGCTCAAGATGGGTTGTTAAAACTTTTCTCAGCTAATTATCTTGTTTCCCATTATTCACCAAGAGAGATTACATTTTCTGTAATTCAATTTAGTCATCTCAGTAGAAAAATCCAGCTCCATAGAAAAACTTCCATTGAAACTAAAAGAACCTAAACATAAAGCAAGTATCTTAGTCTTGTGTTTAAAAGAAGGTTTCCCAAGAAACATTACATTTTCTGTCATTCAATTTGATCATCTCAGTAAAAAAAATCAGTTTCATAGAATACTTTCCATAGAAACAAACAGAACCTACACATAAAGCAGGCAACTTAGTCTTGTGTTTAAAAGGAGGAACTTGACTTCATATCATAAATGCCATTTATAGATTCTACTTTCCCAAAAGCAAAAACAAAATCAAACACAATGATTCCAATTCTAGTCCATTACCTGGAAGGAAATTTGCATTTATCAAAACCTGAAACCGAAAAATAAAACATATAATTAACTCATATCCAAATGATTAACATATTGAACACATAATCAACGAAAAAGATTCAACATTTCCAAGCTAAAACACACTAATAAACCCATGTTTAACCCAGAGTTAGCGATGGAATAACAAAAACGTAAAAACTACTGCAAGAAATTAATCAAGATTCAAACTTTACAGATCCAAAACTGCAGAAATTAACCAGAAAGGAAACAAAACCCAAAATTTCATTTAATAAAAAAAAGATAGAAAGTAACTAATTACTTGGATTCAAAGAAGTGAGAGCAGCAGTGTTGCTGAAGTAACAAGCATCATCAGTCAATCCATTCTTCAAGTAATAATCATTAAAAGCCCAAGAAGCAGTTCTCTGAATATCACTAGAATCATAGCACGGCCCTCCTTGTTGTATCGGTCCACAATTAGCCCCACCTGGTCCACATGCCCAATTAATAGCTTCTTGCAGTGCTTGATCGGCCGCGTTGTTCTTGGCTACACACCATAGATCCCTTGGCGCTATACTCTTCTGGGCCCTCGAACACTTTGGCAGTGACAAAGCAACTAGAAGTGGCAACACACACAGAAAAAGAGAGTAGATTTTAGACATGATTCTGGGCAGAGAAAGTCAGAACTCTCAGAGGATAATTTAAAGGTGGTGATTTTGGAGCATATTTAATGGGGGGATTTGAGAGGAAATGAAAGGAAAATAGTAACTGTTTCTAAGAGGGAATTTCTAAAGAGGAAAATGAAAGGAGATGATTAAAGTAACTGCTTTGAGCTTTGAAGTGGGAATTCGAAGAGAAAAGAAATTAAAGCAACCGTTTTGAAATGGGATTTGGAGGGTTTGTATTCAAGTGGAAGATGGAAATGTGACCGTTGGAGGGTTGAAGAGAGATCCAAGAATCACCAGACAGAGAGAGGGAAGGATGTCGGGATGGCGACAGTGAGCGTTGAAGGGTATCTTTACCGCTGCTGTATGTGATTTTTATAATATTTTTGTATTTACAAATACATTAAAAAATATATTTTTTAAATTTTATTTTTAATATTAACACATTAAAATATTAAAAAATAATTTACAATTTCAATATTTCCCATAAAAACGGTTAAACTACATTTTATGGGAAATATTGAAATGTGTTAATCTTATTAGTGTATTAATCTTATTACAAAGACATGGCGACTGCGGTATTTGGGGATAATCAATCAATAATACACTAATTTTATGTCTTTTTATTATTATTATTATTATTATTATTATTACATATAAGTTTTTTTTATTATATTGATTTTTTAAGAAATTTCAGTCAACTAATCAAATTTTATGTTATTTGATCACCTGCCCTTTACCCTTAAAGTGCTGATATTAATTTAGTTATATTTTGTAACAATCAAGTAAATGAATAATATTTTTTATTATATTCCAACAAAGTTTTTTATTGTTTTCATTAAAGTACTTTATAATTAACAAGGGTACTTAGTTGAGTAATTTTTTAATATAATCTCTCTATCATGATTTCATTAACTTTTATTTATATTGCAATCATATCATATTCATTTATCATGTTAAAATAATATATTTGAGTTATATAAATAATTTACCTGCTAATTGTAATTAGTTTTAACATATTTTTTAGTATTTTAATTATAAAAATAATTTATTAGTTAATTTTAACATAGTTTTTAGTTTTTTTTCTTACAAGTATGTATTTTAATTTATAAGATTTTAATAATTAAAAATATTATTATTTTAAATGGTACTTTTACTAACAAAAAACTATAATAGAAATAAATAAAAATAACTATAACACTTGATTGAAATGATAACAAAATATAGGTGTATCATTATAAAAACATCAAACTCGTGTGCTTGATTGATATAATATAAAATTTGGAGTATCAATAAGGATTTCATGAAAAATTCACATTATCAAATAATAGAAAAATAGATGTATGTGGAAAAAAATAATTTTTTTAATTATTTAAATTGTTAAATAGTATTTTTAGAATTAAGGGATCTAATAAATATTTAAAAAGTTAACAATGAACAAGAATGAAGAGATTGAGTTATAAATTGTCAAACATAAAAGACTAAATCATAATCAAGTTAAAAGCCCAAAGACTAAAGATTAATTTACACTTTTATTTTGTATACTAGTAAAAAAAATTTCTTATATTAATCTCCTATTAAGATACAGGGTAAACATGGATAGTTTGTGACCTAATAAGAGATCAAGTTACCAATTATATATCTAGAGTTTAAATAATTCTAAATTCAAGGATGTTAATTATAACATTTTATAGGTCTAAAAACATCTAGACTTAGTGTGTAGCTTAGTTAAGAAGAGTTTGATTTAACATATTGTTAAACTCATAAGCATATGAACCTTATGTGTAGATAGGCACCTTGTTAAACTCATATACATTTAGGCCTAACATGTAGTTGCATTCAAGAGAGTTCAGTCTCATACCTTATCAAAATCACATCAATTTAGGCATAGTGGATAGCTAGAAATGAAAAAAAAATCGAGTCTAACATCTTAACAAACCTACATGTGTTAAGGCCTAACGAACATTTGCATTCAAAAAATTAGGTTTGATATCTTGTGAGAACCACATACTTTTAAGCCTAACATGTATCTACATTCAAAGAATTAGGCTTCACAAGTTTAACTTCTATTAAGCTTCTATGCATTATAGGACTTTTATTTTCGACCTCATGAGCATTTTAAGTAAATAGATTGAGTATAAAATACATTCATCCATCAAATTCAAATAAATCTCCATATGAAATCTATATATAAAGGATAAATGAGTTTAAAATTAATATATCAAAATCAATTCATGAATCAAAGATAAAATAAAAATACAATGTCAAGATATGAGAATTAGTACAAACTCTGTGAATCAATATTAAAGAAAGGAGTTCTAAATTGTGATTTTGATAATTTTTAAAGGTGAGTAAATTCATTTAAAATTTATCACTATTAATAAAATTATTCGATATTTAAGTATGAAATCACATTAGGCTAGCATCATTATCTAAATAGGATTCTTGTTATAATGGTGTTGAATTCTTATCATTATATTTTCAAAGGAAAAAAAATAATAATCACCCAAACATAAATCTTAATCCATTATGTTTATGAGAAAAATTCTCGTGTATATTAACCCAAAACCAAATAAGATTCTCATGTTATTCCAATTAAAAGCATTTTACCAATAATAAAAGACTAAAATATTATCACTCAAACAAAACATGAATTGTGGTAACCATACTAACCACATATCTTGTTAAGGTCTATTATACACAAACAAGATTGCCCTTGAATTTAGGAACAATCTTAACCCAATACCTAGTAATACTCAAGGTTGATGACATGTTTTTTAATGAAGTTTATAATGTGTTTAGTATTGTGGTAGATTTTGTAGTTCTGATGTAAAGAATTTTTTTATAAAAAAATCACTTTTAGTTGTAATTGGTTTGGTTGAAATATTTGTTTGATTAAAATTGATGTTTAGCAAAAAAAAAAAAGTCTATGATATTTGATTAAAACTGATGTTAGTAACGAAATGGCCTAATAGGACATGCTTAAATCTCTTATTTTGTAATTATATTAATGTTTAACTCACTATCAATACTATGTAAAAAATAAATTCATGTGAATTACAATAATGATTTTGCAATCCATAAAAAGTTGAGTTCAATTTATGTTATCTGGTTCTTGGTTGCAATTACAAGGATTGTTTGTTTGTGTAATTTTTTTTTTTTTTTTTTTGCTGTTGTAGTAATGATAATGAAATAGAAGAAGGCTATAATGGCCCATTTGATGCTTTTTAATATTTAAAAAAAGCTATGCCACTTTACACTCTTATAAGAAAAAAAACAATTTCAAGATTATTTTTCATAATTAATGTCCAAGGATACCACCAATAAAACATAATTGAAACTTAATTATAACCATATACTTAGATATTGTAGCTCATCCACATAAACAAATAGGGTTTTATTTGATCCAATTAATTTGATATCTTAAGTGGCTTAGTTGGTTGTTACAATTACAACAATTGAGTTTAGAATGTTCATATCCAAATACAAACCATAATAATCTTAAATAGTTAGGTTTAGTCCTTCTAAGTTGTCTTTGTAAGTGTAAAACCCTCTGATATTAATGGTGTGTTTAATAGTGTGTTAATGATTGTTTTTTAAATTATTCTTTGTTTTAAAATACAAAGCAATAATATTGTTTAAAATAAATTATTTTTAACATCAGCATATCAAAACATCCTAAATATATTAAACTTCAACCTCCTTTTGTCTCTTTAATCGAACATCAACCCTCCATTTATCATATAATATCTTTCTTTCTCTAGAATACTTGACCGTTTTCTTTGTACAAGTGCCTTTGGGCAAGAAAATGATAGAGTGAAGGGTGTTTTTGAATGGTGTTCTAGCCAAGATTGTTAAAATCACGGTTTAAGATGTAAAATCGTATGATGTCAGACAAAGAGAAATATGTGTTTCAAATGGGTTTGTGGAGCATGAGAGAGAGAGAAAGAAAGCAAAACTAAAATGTTGTTGCCCCATTTTTATTTTTATTTTTATTTTTTTCGTGAAACAACGTTGTTCTTTGTTTATCTTGTAACGACATCGTTTACCCTTTCTCCCCTGTTTTTGTTTTCTTGATTTCTTTTTCGATCCTTCTTTTTGCTTTTCTATGCCACTTTAGTCCTCTAACTTTGCGCTTCTATATGTCCTCTTTAAATTGAACTCATTGCATTTCTTAAATTTATATTATTTATATGTGTGTGTTTAAAAAAATAAAAATAAAAAAAAGTTAAAAATGAGCAATTATTATTTATTGTTACTGACTTTGAGATGACCCGTGATTCACATTTAACATGCATTAATGGAATTCAATAAAATTAAACCTTAAAATCATATATATTTTTTTTAATTTTTTTATTTAACAAAACGTCAAAAATATTTTATGAATTTTAATACATTTATTTTCACCTCCGTAACACCCTTTAACCACTTTAAAAATTCAAAATTCAATCGAGTAAAACCAGATTTTATAGGTCATGATATACTTTTTCCACCATGATAATAATAAAAAAAAAACACTTCATTGCATTACCTTCTCAAATATAATTTTATAGATATCAATATTTGTGGTTGAAAAGTAATTTACCAAAACCCTTTTTTCTTTTTCTACTTTTTTTTTATAACACTTTAAAGATAATAATCTTTAATTTAATTTAAAGATGTTTTACATCACCTGAAACACACTAAGGCATGCATTTTAAACTAAATTATAAAATTAAAATTAAATTAAATTAAATTAATAAAATAAAATATAATGAATGAATGAATAAAATAGATCGAAACCTCCGATTCGAAGGGCTAGAGCTTAGTAAACAATCTTAAACTAAGAAATCTAAGCACGCAAAAGCAGAAAGAGACACGACAACAAATTAGAGCTAGAATGTGGAATAGAGTGATGAAAATGTTCGAAACTTGGGGCTGTCTTTGCACTACCATTATGGTGTTCAGGTTGTCTGCTAGTTTGTACGTAAGGTGCTTGAAAAAATGTCTGGCTGACTTCCTTTCATTTCCTGCTTATTTCTTCATGCCCCACTTATTACATCATTGTTCTTTTGATTTTTAGTTTCTTTTTTTAATCAAACAAACAATATAAATTTTTCTTTTTAATTCAATTATTCTTTCTTCTTTGATATTACTCGCATTTAATGACCATAGATGTTAACATAAAAAATAGCCCCCCTCCTCCACACCACGTATGTATCTTCCACATGGAGGTTACTGTGTATGTCGTGCCAATAAGGTAATCTAAATGTTTTGTGTGTGGACCATCGCATGATGTGATCCCACAAAGAACAAAAGAGCATTCAACTCTTGTGGTGTGAAAAGGTTAGATACCTTTTCGTTTCTCGGTTTGAATCATTATTGATCGAAGAGTCAATTTTGTTTATAATAAAACTAAGTTTAATACACTTATTTAAGTATAAACAAATCTTCTGTATTGAAATTAAAGTATTCATAAGGAGAAAAAAAACTATTTTTCACAACTTAATCGATGAACAGAGAAAAAAACCCTATCAATTCATTTTACCTCAAGGAAATACACTAAAGTTATTTTTAATGTTAAGAGAATCCAGTTATTGCTAATGTGTTTTCTAATAAAAAAATAATTATTAACTCGATATAAAGTGTCTTTTAAATATTGAGACAATAATATATATATATAGATATATAATAAATAATATTGTGATGATGATAAATTGAATCCATTTGAGCTAACTAATAAAATTCGCGATCTAATTTTTAAAAAGCAAGTTAATTTTTTTAATCAAATTTCAACAACAAAATATTGAGAAATAAAATAGAAAAAAAATCAATTAGAAAATATTGTTAAAAACCAATCTAAGTTAATATATTAAACTTCAAATTTGGATTATAAGATAAAAATAAACTCATAAAAAAACAAATGAAAAAAAGCAACGAATCTCCAATTCTAACATATAATATATTAGACTAAGTTTTAAATCAAGGAAAAAACTAAATCTATAAGATCGATATATAACTCAACAAAAAATAATCATAAATCACAATTTTAAAATAAAAATAGATTAAAAAATGATATTAAGAAAGAAAAAAAACTTTAGCCACATCCATTTTCTTTGAAAAAAATTATTTTATAATCTCTCGAACTGGAAATAAGAACTAATTAAGGTAGGGTTTAGGAAACATTGAAAAAATAGGTTTTGAAAAGAAATTATTATTTTAAATTATTATTATTATTATTATTATTATTTTCTAATCATTTTACATGATTATGTTAAAAATATTTTTTTTTAAATAAAAAATATTATTTTAATATATTTTTAATAGAAAATCAATTGCAATTACATTATCAGATACCCCAACTAGAGCCAAATCCTGACCCAACTTTTAACAATTTATTCAAGATTCTAGATCAACATGTATCCTGTTTAATCTCTTCATATTCTTCAGCGAAGACCTGCAATAATTAAATATAAAGAACGTTCTGTAAAATAAGAATTGGAGAGCACTAACGTGAACAAAAAAGAAAACAGCTTGAACATTCAAACTATACAATTGCATGCTGTGATCATTAGGTTTTCATTTCGAAGCTTTAATGACGTTGTCTGATGATATCCATTGTTTACTCTCATCCTTCCAGTGGCGTGGGGCTTGGCCCTGAAACCTGACATATTTTTACCTGCTATTTATTATAGCATCTCATCCTCTTTACTGGTGACCAGCAACCTTACAGAACTTCTTGACAGTGAACCAACAGGGCGTACAATTTGGGTAGTTAGGCAGTGTATAATTAATTTTGTTTTTTTATATGTATATAATAATTTTCATTAATTTTTAAGTTTTTTTATAGTTTGGATTTATTAATACAGAAAACAAATTAGGATAATTAAATCCGGGTTTCTTAGCTATTAGATAATATTGAATAGATGATGAATACTGGTGGATATTCATTTTCATTTCCACTGCTAACATTAGTATTACTTGTATAATATGTTTGATTTGGTTAACATAGAATAATTCGAGAAATCTGAATTCTCCCAACAACATTAATTTACGCATGAATTAAGGTGTACTAAGTTCATATGCAGAGATTACGAGAACTGATACAAATGATAATCTGGTATGATACTTGAAACAGCTTACTTTAACATTATTACAAGACCAATATGGGCAACATCAGAATTATACCTGAAGTTACTCGCACGAAATATGAGACAGACAGGGAGTTCTTCAGACAAATTGCCTTAATTTAAACAAACCAAAGCAGCAGTACAATTATGCAAATTACATCTGCATTAATTGTTATTGTATAGCTTCGATATGTAATCTTCACGCCTGGCAAAATTCATGCTTTCATCATTGATCCAGTCAAACTTCTCAGAGAAAGGGTTAGATGAGGTGTCTGCAGGGTAATGATCTATACAGTCTTTCCAGACATTTTTATCTCCCAAGTCCTTCATGACCTTCCAAACGCAATTGTTGCACTTAAAACCTGCCCCGAGGCTGATCATCAGTATCGTATCACCTTTCTTGAGCAGTTTCTTGGCTTCCATGTAACCTAGAACATACCACAGGCCACCGGACGATGTGTTTCCGAACCGATAAAGTGCCATTCTAGCTGGTTCGAGATCATGATTGTTGAGTGCTAAACTCTTGCCAACCTCATCTATAATCGCCCGTCCACCAGGGTGCACACAGAAGTGGTCGATTCCAGACTTGAGATTCAAACCAGGTCCTGCACCCTTAGGAGCTGACCTCTTCATCATTTTATTTCGATAATAGTTTATTTTATAGCGGAGGATTTCTGACAGTGGCAAAACTTTAGGGAGAAGAACTCGGAGGTTCTTGGCTAAAGCTTTAGCACCAGCTCTTGGCAGATCTTTAGTAAGGCGAAAGCCTTTGTTTCCGATGTCATCTTCCAGCTGGAAACAGCTGCTGTACGCTTGATCGTCGGAGCCGATGTGTGTGCGCACAGAACAAGTCAATTCCAAGAGGGCTTTTTCCTTCAAAGCTCCATTATTTGTTAAGAGCATGGAGCAGCCACCAGTACGAAATAGAATGTTGGAGAGCATCATCGACTTCTCTTTGCCAGAATACCAGCTTGGACCTATGGATTCTGTGCTCACAACAATGGCAAATGAATTCTTGCATGTCTTGAACAATTGATTGACTAAATCAACGGCTATCACACTTGCACTGCAACCCATTCCTGAGAGATTGAATGCCTTGACGTCGTTCCTCATCTTGTATCGGTTTATTACTCTAGCCGTCAGAGAGGGAGCTGGGGAGAACAAAGAGACTGAAGCGACGATAATGCCAATTTCTGATGGAGAAACTCCTGTCTTGGCAAAGAGCTCGTCGAGAGTATCAAAAATTATATCATCCATCTCGGAAAGTGCATCCTGATGAGTTGCAGATTCCTCTCTTCCTTCTATGACATTCCTAGGGCAATAAGTCTCTTCTCCAATGCCAGAACTAACCATGGTTTTTAAAAGAAACCTGTATTCTTCTATTCCCAGACTCTGGTTTCGTACAATAATCTTAGCACAAGATCCAGTATCAAGCTTTTGGTCCTCGGCGGCTTTATGGCACTGATAGCCTAGCATGTAACAACGCTGGTCTCTCTTTTCGTATGCCAACTTACAGAGTTTGGAGATAGCACAGTATAGCAGTAGCAGACAGAATGCCAAGAGCAACTCCATAGCAAACAAGGAAAAGAAAAGAAAAGAAAAGGCTATGGATTGCGTTTCCGGAGAGATACAGAGATTTTCTTCAATATTTTAAGAAAAGATCTACTTATAAATCTCAAAATAGTAGTGACATTATGCATACACGTGATTCTTTAACAGTTATTGTTCAACCCCGAACCGACGACAGAGAAGAGAGCTTCGATCTACTTGTACTGTTTCAACTCGGCCGAGCTATGAAATGGACAGGCACCAATAGCTGGGAAGATAAATGTATAACATTAACATTAACTATATTTTTCAAAAACATTAAATATTTTCGGCACTCTCTTTGGTCACAAGTCATGCCACCACACAGAGTAATGTGCTAAGCTGGCTATTCGATTCGCAATTAGAGAATGTTTAGGAGGATGGTTGTGGTTGTTTTTTAAAGTATTTTTCGTGTCGAAATGTATTAAAATGATATTTTTTTTTATTTTTAAAAATTATTTTTGATATTTGCACGTCAAAATAATCTAAACACACTAAAAAAATTTCATTTACAATACAAAAAAAAATATTAAAATTTAGCAAAACACCGGTTGCACTGGCGTGCCAAACAGGCACTTATGCGAGTGGATAAATATTCTCTTAATAAAATAAATAAATATCACAGTATTTTATACTCTTTTTTTATATAAGAAAATCCCAATTGTATATTTAAAATTTAAAATTCTATTCTTGCATTTAATTAATTAATTAATTATACATTCAAAACAAATTGAAAAGTTATAAACTAAACTCATAATCTAGACTATAGACTTAATTGGGTTCACTGATTTTTTAAGGTATTTTTTATTTAATTATATAATAATAAAAATAAATGTATATAAAATTAAGAATCAATCGACTAAATATTTGAGTGTATATTTGAGATTAAAATAAATTTATACTCATCAAATATAAATTTATAATGTAAAATATCACCTAGTTGATGTTTAGGGGAATATGATGGGTGAAAGGAGATGGCTATTTTGTTTTTTTATTCAATAAAAAATCTGTAATGTTTAATATAAGGGTTATTTAGTTATTAAATAAATAAATAATAATAATAATAATAATAATAATAATAATAATTTTATAAATAATCAGGTATCTTTGTTGATTTTATTTCTGACGAGTCAAGAATATAATTAATGTGAATTGTCGCGACCATATCAAAATTCATAATGTAAAATATAGTTTTTTAAGAACTAATAAAATGGATAATATGAATCATGTCTATCTCAACAATGATTAAGATGTATAGAATAATATAGTTTGACTAACTCGCCGTGTCGCCGGATTCAGACCAATCAATAAATCTGCACATTCTATTTGTCTTAATATTAAAATAATATTAAAAAATAATAAAAATTTAATTTAATAATTTTTTAGATGAAATAATTTATTAATATAATATTATAATTTTATTAATTTAACGGTTACAAGTTTAAATATTATTTATTTTATTTTATTTTATAAGTCCAAAATTTTTTTATTTAAAATAATATATTTAAAAATTATATTCTAAAATATCTGCTAATAAATAAGATGGTTACTTCACATAAAATATATCTAAAATAATAATGATAAAAAATAAATCAGTTAAAAAACAAGAAAAAATCTGCAGCTGTGTTACCGATGCCATCATGCGCGGTGGATTAATGGGGATGTATCCTGACTGTTAAAAAAGCCAAAATTTTCACATTCCAGCCGTGAGTGTCGTCCTTAAAAATTACTCTTTCTATGATATAAAGAGAGAGATCGCTCTCTCTTTTCTGTAAGGATGCTGACGCTTCTGCCAAGGAGTTTTAAGCTTCAGTGTCTACAAGGGCAGTGGTGCACTCCTTTTTACCTTCGAGATATGGTTCTTTTCGTCTTAAATCTCCATTTACGACTTCTCTCCTGTACTTCGATGAATCCAGCCACTTGATGGGGAGGATCGAGTGTAGGCTTTTATGGACGTGGAGCCTTCTTGTCATTACAGTGTGCTGTTGGGGTTGGTGGGTTAGTTCATAAATGCTCAGATGAATCTAGTTTAGAAGGTATTTAGTTACTCTATGGTTGTAGGTGACTGCTTTTACCCCTGAAGAGACCGGAAATTGGTTGCCGGTGACTGCTTTAGAAGGGCAATGATCAACGTAGAGGGGTTGATCGTTATCAAGATCTCACCTGAGTATATTGCAAATATCCGATTTCCTATATCAGACTATGCCAAGATTGTCAGGAGATCAATGCTCGTAAGTTCTTTTTTTATCAATTTAGTTTAATTTAGTTGTGCTATGAGATTTTCATTTGTCAAATCTATTGAAAAACAAATTTAATGGGTTGAAGTAAATAAATAAAACTCTAATTATTCTAATTTTGTAGAAAAAATTTGATAATCGAATTTAAAAACTGCTCGTTGATTTTAATTTTTTTATGATCACGCCATACTTTTGATAACGATGTGGTACGGGAGTGTGGGTGACACCCACTTGTGGTTGTGGTCTTGGCCTCTTAAATGAAAATAAAACGAAAAAGTTGTTTATAAGTAGTGAGTGCCATAAATACCAGCACATGATTCGTCTCTCGTATGGCTGTATCGTTCTGTCAAAGGGTTGTCCATTGATAACATTAATATATATATATATATAATATATATAGATAGATCGATAGATAGATAGACAAACATACCCACATACATATATATTACCTATAAAATAAAAGACGTTCCTGTTTTACTGTGCAAGTGTTTATTGTTCACACATGCTCAGATTACTATTCATTGCAACAGTAAAATTATCATTTTACTCCCAGGTCTGAAAATTTCTAAACACTGGTACCGGGGGTATTTTTGAATTTTTCACAGGACACGAGCGGTATTTTTAAATTTGTTGCACAGTGAAACGACGCAATTAGCCTCCAAAAATGACAAATTAGTGCACAGGGACCAGGGGCTATACCGGTTTTTCCATTTTATTTTTACAATGAATAAACGAAAAAAGCCCACGAAAATGACAAAATAGCACACAGTAAAATGGGGCAGCGACGTCCTTTCCCCTAATGTTTTTTCATAAATATCGGTGGATGCAGGGGCATATACGTTATTAACTATTATTTTATTATTTTTTTTCCGATAAACTGCTGGTGCATCGTCCGGACGCGCCAGATGCGTTCCCCTCTGACGCGCCTTATCGGTGGCGCATGCGGTTTATTCTAGCCTTCAAAAATTCACTTCCGCCATGTTAGGAGGCACACCGATAGGCCCTCTATCTTCCGTAGCGGCGCATTCTAGTCTGATATGTGCCGGTATGCGGCAGCGGACGATTGTTTGTCCAATGTCCATTTTGTCTCTCCAGCCGAAGCAAAGTCAGTTTTGGCCCCTGATGTTTGTGGTAAGTTGCTTTTGGTCCCTGAAGTTTTTATTTCAGTTTTATCACTGATTTTTTTAATTGAAAGTTTGATTGTTTTCAATTGTGCCCTTCAATTAAAACTGATTATATAAAGAAGTTTTTATTTCAGTACTTATACTTTTGATTTTTGATTTATTTTTGGTTCTTTGAATTTTTTCCGGTACGAATGTTCTGATTTCTTTAATTTGGTCCTCCCATTTAAATTGGTCATATATCCAAAGTTTGATTTCAGTCCCTCTTCTTCTAATTTTTTTATTAAATGACAGCAATTATCATTATTTATTTATGGTCCTCCAATTGTTTTTTGTTTCAAATTTATCCTTCAATTGAAATTAATTTTATATATGTTATTTTTCATTTCAGTCCTTATTCTTTAAATTTTTTATTTTATATTAATTCATTTGTTTTTTTGGATAATATTTATTTTTTATTGATATTTATGCATCCATACTTTTAGTTTTTGTCTCTTTTTTTTGTTTTATTTTCAATCATTTCAATCCTAAATTTTTAATTTGTGTTGATAATTATTTTAAAATTAATATTGCACATTTTTCCTCTTTATTCTTTTTTTCCTGTTATTTTTGTTTCTTCTTTAGATTAAATGATTTTTATGATTTTATTATTTACACAATGATAATGACAATTTTAGTTATTATTTTTTAACTATTTTTTATACAAATCTTTTATTTTTTTTAATGATTTTCCAGTGCAATTTAATTATTTTAATTGTTATGACAATAATATTAATAATAATTTTTACTGTTATAGTAATCATTTTACTATTAATATTGTTCTTTTTTTTCCTTTATTCATTTTTTTTCTGCCTTTTTTTTTGTTTGTTCTTTGGATTAGATGATTTTCATGATTTTATATTTATGCAATGCTAATGATAATTATAGTGGTTGGTTTTTTGTTTTTTTAAGAAAAATCTTTTGCTTTTTTTATTGATTTTTCAGGGCAATTTAATTATTTAAATTGTTTTGACAGTAATGTTGATAATAATTTTAACTGTTATAGTAATTATAATAATAATAACATAAAAATAGATTTTCAATTAATGTATTCATCTTTTTGTTGATAGAAAATTAACTGTTGATTTTTTTTATTTGATTATTGGAGGGTTTTTTATATTAATTCATTTAGTTTTTTTTTAATTCTTAGACAATGTTTATTTTTTATTTGTATTTATACATCTGTGCTTTTATTTTATTTTTCAGTTTTTTTTTAGTTTTTTTTAATCAATTCAATCCTGATATTTGAATTTATATTGCTAGTCATTTTAAAATTAATATTGATTCATTTTTCTCTTTATTTTTTTCTGTTATTTTTATTTGTTCTTTGGATTAAATGATTTTTATTATTTTACTATTTACGCAATAATAATGATAATTTTAGTGATTGGTTTTTTTTTTAATAAATATTTTTCTTTTTTTAATGATCTTTCAGGGTAATTTAATTATTTTAATTATTTTGAAACTAATATTGATAATAATTTTAACTGTTGTAGTGATGATAATGACAATAACATAATGATATATTTTCAATTTATATTTTCATCATTTTATTGATAGAAAATTAACTACTTATTTTTGTTATTTGATTACCAGAGTTTTTTTTTATTAATTCATTTTTTTTAATTCCTAGACAATATTTATTTTTTAATCATATTCATACATCTATGCTTTTAGTTTTTTTTATAGTTTTCTTTTTTTAGATTTTTTTTTAATCAGTTCAACCCTGAAATTTGAATTTATATTGGTATTCATTTTAAAATTAATATTGTTTCCTTTTTCCCTTTATTTTTTTTTGGTTTTCTTTTATTTTTATTTGTTCTTTGAACTAAATGATTTTTATGATTTTACTGTTTACACAATAATAATAATAATTTTAGTGATTGGTTTTTTATTGTTTTTTTATAAATCTTTTGCTTTTTTTAATTATTTTTCAAAGAAAATTAATTATTTTAATTATTTTGACAGTAATGTTGATAATAATTTTAACTGTTTTAGTAATGATAATGTTTTCGTCCTTTTGTGGATAGAAAATTAACTACTTATTTTATACTGATTATTTCATTGAAACCTACTAAACAGATAAATTTATATCCATTTAAAATTCATATATTTTATAGAAAACTTGCACTTCATAAAAATTATATGCAGATTTATTATTTTATCTAAATTTATGTTATAATAAAAAATCATACATAATAAATATTTTTTTACGTTGAAAAAAAAATGGTTCAGCCCGCGACGAGGCGCGGGTGCCATGGCTAGTCTTAAAATATAAAAGCTGAGGGTGTTTCACTATGTATATTTGTTGATTCATACAATAAAATTATTATTTTACTCTCAAACTGAAAAATTTTACTCTCAAACTTGAAAAATTTCCAAGGGAACATGTATAGTATTTTTATTGTTTAAGGTTTTCTAGTATGTAAAACTATCATTTTACTCCTGGGAGTTGACAAAAAGATTCGAAAACGGTGAGGTGTTTTTGATTTTTCATATATTCGTGCACAATGAAACTATTCAAATACCCCTAAAAAAAAAACAAAAATGAAGGCCTAGAACTAAGGGCATTGTGGTACCTCTCTCCCCTATGTTTTTCGTGGTTATTGCTGGATCCATAAGTGTATAGGCAATTTGATATTTTTTTATTATTTCTTTTTAAAAACACTGCAGACGCTTTGTATGGATGCTCTTGTTGTGTTTCTCATGCGCATGCCTTTAAGACAGCTTGTACAACGTCGTTTGGCGGTTCAAAATGCCCTTCAGTCGTGTCACCTGGTGCATCGGCATATCATTTGCCTTCTGGTACAGCGCATGTCACGTCACGATGATCAATGAATCGTCGATGAATGATTTTTAGTTTTTTCTCCCTATTCTCTTTCTACTGCTGGAAAATATATGAAAGTCCTTAATATTTGTGATTGTTTTATTTTAGTCCATGTTCTTTTTATTTCTTCAATGAAAATTTGATTGTTTTCAATTGTGTTCTTCAATTAAAATTAATTATATATGTTATTTTTCATTTCAATTCTTATTCTTTTGATTTTAATTTGGTTTTTGTTCCTTTAATTTTTGTGGTATGCAGGTTTTGATTTGTTTTAATTTTTTTCTCCAATTAAAATTGGTCGTATATATTACTTTTCATTTTATTCCTTATTCTTTTAATTTTTTAACAAAATTACACTATAATTTTTTTAAATACCTTTATTTGTTTCGGTCCACGATTTTTATTTGTTTTAATTTTGTCCTTCGATTAGAATTAATTATATATTTATTTATTTTTATTTTGGTCCTTATTCTTTGAATTCCTTATTTGGTATTAATTACTTTGGGTTTTTTTTGTCCTTCTTGGACAATGTTTATTTTTTACTTGTATTTATGTATCTATGTTTTTAGCTTTTGTTTTGAATTTTTGTTGTTTTATATCTATTGGGATTTTATTTTTATTTGGTTTAATCCTAAAATTTTAATTTATGTTCGTGATAATTTTGAAATTAATATTTCTCTCTTTTCCCCTTTATTCTTTTTTTTTTATTTTCTATTATTTTTATATGTTCTCCGGGTCAGATGACTTTATGATTTTATTATTTGCGCAATAATAATGATAATTTAAGTTTTTTTATTATTATTTTATACAAATGTTTTGCTGTTTTTTTTATTATCTAGGGGCAATTTTATGATTTTAATTATTTGGCTAAGAATGTTGATAATAATTTTAACAGTTATAATTATGATAATAACAGTAACGTAGGGATAGATTTTTAATGATATTTTTTTTTGTAGATAAAAAAATTAACTACTTATTTTTTTATTTGATTATTGCGGATGTTTTCACAATTTTATATTTTATTTTTTGTGTTTAATTTAAATTAGATTATAAAATGAATTAATCTTAATACAGTGAATTCAATAATTCAAATATTTGAATCTTTTTGTTTTATCAATAATGATGATAATTTTATACAAGTTATTTCATTGAAATCTACTAAACAAGTACATTTATATCGATTTAAAATTTATATATTTTATAGGAAACTTGCATTTTATAGGAATTTTGCATATATTTAAAATCTTATACAATTAATTTTTTTTCTGCGTTGAAACAAATATGGTTTGACCATGATCAGGCTCGGATATATATATATATATATATATATATATATATATATATATATATATATATATATATATAGAAAACTAAAAATTTTTCCAAAATAAGGGAAACTAGACCGGGGGTACTTTAGCAATTTCCAGGAGCATGGGTGGTATTTTGAAATTTGTGCATAGTAAAATTATAAAATTAACCCCAACAACAACAAAAAAAAAAAGGCATCGAATCCAATGTATTTATACACTTTCCATTGTGGTTTTTTCATAGTTATCGATGGGTCCAGGGGTGTATAAGTAATTGTGTGTTATTTCTCCCCCCCTTTTCTTTGTCCTGGTAGTCAGAAGTACGGTGTAGTCCCTCATATATATATCAATTTCATTTATGTCCCTGAGCTTTTGATTTCAGTTTTCTTATTGATTTTTCAATGGAATCTTTTATTATTTTCAATTATACCATTTAATTGAAATTAATTATATACGGTAAGTTTCATTTCAATTCTTTATCTTTTGATTTTTTATTTGTTTTTGGTTCCTTTAATAATTTTGGTGTGCAAGTTAGAATTTCTTCTAAGTTTGTCCCCAAATTGAAATGAATCATATATGCTATTTTTCATTTCGATTTTTATTCTTTTACTTTGTTGAATAAATATACTGTAATGATTTTTTAAAATCCTTTTATGTTTTTTGCTCCCAAAGTTTGGGTTTGTTTCATTTTTATCATTCAATTAGAATATATATATATATATAGATTGACACTTATTCTTTTAATTGTTTGTATTAATTCTTTTGGTTTTTTCCGTTCTTGGATAATATTAAATTTTTTGTCTATATTTATGCATTTGTACTTTTAGATTTTATTTTTATTTTTTGTCAAGGTTTTTTTTATTACGTTTTGTTATGAAATTTTAATTTATACTAGTTACACAATATTTTATTTTTAAAAATACCTTTATTTTTTTTTGGTCTCAAAGTTTTAATTTGTTGCAATAAAGTCATTCAATTAAAATTAATTATATATATTCTTTTTTATTTTGACACTTATTCTTTTAGTTATTTATTTAGTATTGATTCCTCTCTTTTCTTTTCTTTTCTATCTTTCATGGACAATGTTTATTTTTTTTTTCTTGTATTCATTCATTTATACTTTTGGTTTTTTGTTTTGAATTTTTTTAATTTTATTTTTAATTAAGGTTTTATTTTTATTTGGTTCAATTCTAAAATTTTAATTGATGTTGGTGATCATTTTAAAATTAATATTGCTCTATTTTTCTCTTTATTCTCTTTTTTTTTTGTTTTTTGTTATTTTTATCTTATTATTGGATCAGATGATTTTATTTTCTTATTGTTTGCACGATAATAATAATAAATTTTTTTATTTTTTTGACAAATATATTTTTTTAATTCTTTGGGTCAATTTAATTATTCTCACTGTTTGAACAACAATGTTGATAATAATTTTAACTGTTATAGTAATGATACTGACAATAACGTGGGGATTAATTTCAATTCATTTTTTTTTTGGAGATAGAAAATTATTTTTTTTATTTTTTTTATTTAATTAATGCAGGTTCTTTCATAATTTATATTTTTTTTGTTGTGTTTAATTTAATTTGAAATATCAAATGAACTAATCTTAATACAATATATTCAATAATTCAGATATCCGAATCTTCTTGCTTTTTTTTAATGATAATGATAATTTTATACTGGTTATTTCATTGAAACCTGCTAAATAGATAAATTTATATCAATTTAAAATTTAAATATTTTATAAAGAATTTGTACTTTACAAGATTTCTGTGCAGATTTATTATTTTATCTAAATTTATATTATAATAAAAAAAAAATATAATTAATATTTTTTTATGTTAAAAAAATATAATTCTAGACACTACGTGAATTTGACAGCTAGGATATATAAAGTACTTGTTACCTGTAGATGCCTAGAGTAGAAGGGAGAAATCCCAGCTGCTTAGAGCATCTACAGTGGTAAGAGGCATTTTAGAGAGACAAATCTCTAAAATGAATATTTGAATAGTGTATATATGGTTTTTTTTTTATTGATGTGTGCTTCAATGGTAAAAGCCATTTTGGAGAGCTATTTTTTTATATTGTTTCAAATATAATGCAATTATTTTATATGTAGTTTAATTATACAATTAATAGGAATAAGTTATATAATTTTGTATATAATTTTTTACTCTTGTTGAGATATTTTTAAAAATAAATATTTTTGATATAATTACATTATTTTCTAATATATATATATATATATATATATATATATATATATATATAGATATTGCATTATTTATAATATATTTTACATTTTGCATAAGCTGCATGAGCTACTATTTATAGCACCTCATGCAGCGGGAGGTATTTTTACCTCCCTTTTTGACACTCCCGCTGGAGTGTCAAAAACCAAACAAACAAGGCAAACAAATCATTTTTTATTTTTAGCTTTTTATATACATGTCTCGCTGCAGATGCTCTTAGTCTTTTGAATGTGGCTTCTAGAATTCATTGTGTCCCCATTCAAGTCAATGTAATAACTTAATTAAGTTTAAAAATAATTCTTGTCAAGCTTGTATCTAGTGGTTTTCTCGAAATTGTATATATATATATATGTGTGTATATGTATGTGTGTGTGTGTGTGTGTGTATTAAAAAAATTAGTTCAAATCCAAAAATAAAATTAATTAAAATTGTGCAATTTAATCTAAAAAACACAATAAAATAATTTTTCTGAATAAAATTATGAATATATATATATATATATATATATATATATATATATATATATATTACTAGAATTTCATTATCAATCTTGCAAGGTCATTACATTCTTTGATTTCTATGAAAATTTAACATAATATATAAATATTATTGGTAAAATTTCATCTTAATCTAACGGTTGGTTAAAAGATATAATTGATATTGTAAAATTATTTATTATTTAAAAAAAATATTATTTGGCTGAAATGAAACGGACAAAATGAAACCAGAACGTTCTAACTAAAATTTAAGTGAAATTTTTGAAATGGATCAAAATTTTAAATAAGATAAAAACTACATCATTTTTTTATTTTTTAAATTAGTATAGAATATTTCAACCATTTTAATCAAAACAAAACAAAATTGATAACATTAATTAAAAGGATTTCGTTGTGATCTGCCATTCATGTCGCGCATGTACATGGCAAAGCACTAGTTCACCTCCAGTTAAATTACTACCTTCTCCTTCTTTTTTGCTCTCTCTTCTCCTTGCCAAAATATAAAAAATATAAAAGTATCCTTTCATTTGCCTTTTGTGTTCAATCTAGTATTCATTTTTTTTATTGCTATTTATTTTATTTTTAAAATTATTTAGATTGATTTTGTTATCAATTGCATCCCTCATCATGTGGTTACATTTACTTTATTTTTTTATATAAAATTTGATTTGATTATTGTTTATTTTCCCTAATTCAATTTTATTTTCAACTTCATCCCTTCATTTCAAATTATTTTCATATCAAATTTATTTCTCACTCTTTTTATTACTATTTGTTTGGATTCTTTTGTTGCATCTTTTCATCTATCAATATTTTATTGATTTGGAATTTTATTACGTTATTTTTTAAGGTTTGCTTTCTATGAGATTGATCACAAGCTCAAAGGTCACGATTTTTTAGTTAATAGTGATTAACTTTGTTTTTTAAGTTGTTTTTCTAATTAATTTTTTTATAATTTTTTCTTCGACATTTAATTTATTAGGAATTAACTTTTATTTTTTATAAGATTATCGTAGTCATTCAATATTAGATTGTTTGATGATAAACTTCATAGTTTTATTTAGGTCGCTTTCTATGAGCTCCGTAATTTTATTTACTTTATGATTCTTTTACGAACTTATTTATTGTAATCATTTTTTAAAACAAAATTAGTGGAGCTTTTTAAATTTATTCAAGCTAATGACTTGAGTCTCATATTTTTTATTTCTTAAAAACATTTGCATTTTAATATTTTTTTATATTTAAAAAATAATTAAACTAACCCACAACGTTGCAGTTCGGGTTGGACTAGGAGAGTTTATGATTTTTGTTTTTAATCTTTATTTTATTAGATTCATTTATAACTTTGTCAGTTCATTTCATTAATTTTGTATTTTTACTGTTTAAAAAATGAAAAAAAGGGAAAAGATAATAATAATAATAATAATAATAATAATAATAATAACGAGGAAAGAAACCATTTTTTTGCTGGGAGAAAAGCCGGATTGAGAAGGTCAACCTAGTTAAGAGTTTATTTAATTATTTCTGTTACTATAAGAGTTAATTAATTAATTAATTTCAATAAACTATAGGATTAAGCTATAATATACTCACACTGCTGCAATTTTTATTTATTTATTTATTTTAAGCTTCTTTTGTATTCCTCAACCATCTATAGTGCGATTGATGATAGAGCAAAAAAGGTTTGTTCTTTTCCTTTGGAATTTTATATAAACGCTTAAAGAAGTTATTACTTCAAGAAAAGGACGTCGTGATTATATAAAAGTTGGTCGAAGTACAAAACTTCTCAATAATTAAATCAAAATAAATAAATAAAAACTTGAAATGATATGAGATAACAAAGTGTTTTTTATTAAAAAATTATTAAATAATATTGCTTTTTTTTTTTAATAATTTTAATATATTAAAACTAGTTAAAAGTAAAGTTTTCAATTGTGTTTTGGATGTTGTTTTGTTTTTTTTAATTGAAATAAAATGTTTTGAGTTTTAAGTGTTTTTATGTTCTATTTCAAAGTTGTATTATATATATATATATATATATATATATATATATATATATATATATATATATATCAACAAAAAAATTTAATTCAAATCTAAAAATAAAATTATTATAGTATGAAATTTCAGGTAGAATTTTTTGAACAAATTGAGATTCTAAGAGAGATAAAATAATTTTGGATTTATTTTGTTTTTTAATTCAAATAAAATGTACCGGTACAAAAACAACCTTATTAAAACTATAAAAAACTTTTTTTTTTTATAAAAATAATTTCAAAAGCATGAGATAATATAAAAATACACATTAACAATGCCATTTACCATAGTTTTAGACTCGATTGTGATAATAAGATTACAATTTTACCTCTCATAGCATAAAAACTTTGTATGCTTGATGGATAGTTTGATTCTTTTATTATTCTTAGAATAGTAAAAATATTTAAAAAATACCTTTAGAAACAAAAGAAATAATATAAGGGTGACATATAGGGCATTTTTGCCTTCTCAACTTAAAATGCACGATTGAATTAATGAAATGCTTTTGACTTATAGCTTTGATCAAGGATTTTTTTTTTTTATCATTTTAGCTTGATTTATTTTTTATTTCTAGGTGGGATATGGGAAATATTTATTCTTTAGTATTTAATAATTTTTTTAAATAATTGATTTATGTTTTGTACGTATCAATGCATGAAGGATTGTTGTGTTCTATGGGCAACACATACAACATCAATAACAACCGATCAACAACTTCCAAAATGACTTTCAATTTCTCTTAGTAGCACCTCATTTTTCTTAAAATTATACTTTGATTTTTTTTTTTTGTTATTGATAGATGGGGTTTGAAACAAATTTATATTTTAATATTTAATAAATATTTTTCAAAAAAATATTGACACGTGTGTTGCATCCATCATTATGCTTGTTATATATATATATATAAACAGTACAACTTCAAAACGGCATGTCTAAACGCTCCGAAATCAAAATATTATGTACCAATATATAGTACAACTTCAAAACGGCATGTCAAAATGTTCCAAAACCAAAATATTTTATACTAATAAAAAAACTGAAATAATGATTGAAACAATATTGATAACCTTGACCATCAAAGCATGAAGAATTGTTGTGGTCTTTAAGCAACACATACAATATTGAATGACAACCAAATAATATTTTCCAAGGTGAATTTTGAATTCTCTTTATAGCTCTATGGTTGACATGTGTCCTTAATACATCTCTAGTTTTGCATTGATAATTTTTTTTCTCCCTCTTTACTCTTTAGTTTTCATGCTTAACCCTCTAGATTTTCAGATTAGCATCTTAATTAATTTTGCTTTTAAATTAGATCATTGTTCATTTGGTTTCTAATTCTTGTTTTAGCTCTTTGTATATTTTTATTTATTTTGTTTCTTAATTTTATCCTTCAATTCTAATTTGTCATGTTTTATTTTTTTCATTTTCATCCTTATTTTTTTAGCTGTTGATTTTTTTTTTATGTTCTTATACTATTCTTGTTAATTCATATTAATAAATATAAAGTAAAATAATAAATTTATAGCAAATACTAAAAATACATATTTTACCATTTTAGTGTTATATTACATGTATAAAATATATAAAATATCAAAATTCATATTTTATGATACTTACCGGCTAAACAAAGGCATGCTAAACAATTTAATATAAAAGATGGGGGCATTTTATTTATAAAAAAAATACTTAAATATCGTGGCATCATAGATTTCCCGTACAATAGCGTTTCAAATTTTATGAGTAACGTAATATCTTGACATTCTATTCAAAAATCATTTTTTTTTAAATAAAAATTTTATTTTTTATTTTAAATAATTATTTTTTGATGTTTTAAAATTATTTTTTGAGCTTATATATAAAAAAAATATATTTAAAAAAAATATATTATTTTAATATATTTCTAAATAAATAATATTTTAAAAAATAACTTCAACTAAATAAACACTAAAACTAAGAGATACGAGATTCCATAGATTTGGTTTTATAATCTTGAAAATAGAAGTCCTAATTTCCCCCCTCATCAATGAATTATGTCCTTGAGTAATTTGTGCTTCAATATATATATAATCTTAAGCATATATATGTAATTTATTAAAAATAAATTTTATAAAGAACTATTTGAAAATGCAATAATTTTTATTTTTTAATGCATTTAATATATTAATATAAAAAATAAAATAAGATTTTAATAAATATAAAAAATATTTTACAGAAACATATTACACTATAATACCAAACAAATCTTAAGAACTTACTTGAAATAATTTTTTATGCTTTGAAATGTAAAAAAAAATGGCATTCAAATATTTTGAACATTAAAACATAAACATTATAGCTTTAAAATCCATTTCTTGAATTACACTTGAAATATTTGAGAGGCAACTTCAAATTTCAAATCAAAACATATGAGCACATGTAAAAGTAAAAGCATAGGTGCTATTTTTCAAAATGTTCACCCGTGAAGATTTGTAAGGGTATTTAAGAGAATAACATTAGTTTATTTTTTATAATATTTTAAGTTAGAAAATATATTAAAATAATTTTTTTTTAAAATATATTTAAAAAAATAATAAAAAATATTTTTTTGAAATAGGCTGCTTGAAATGCAATTCCATAAAGATTCAACTTTAATATATGTACTTAGTTTATGCCCAAGAACGATCAGTCCCGTCTCACAGCACGCCCCACTCCCATGGCCTCGTCTCCTTCTCTCCCTCAAGATCCAAACCCACACTCAAACTCTCTCTCTCACATCTCTAACCCGGATCAAATTCAAGAAACTTTACCTGATGATGATGCTCAATTTCCCAAGATCCTTATCCTAGAAATCCCAAACCCACAAGAAGATGACCCAACAAACCAAAACCACGACGACTTTGAAGACCTCACCGTTTTCTCTCCCGCCACCGCGGCCGCCTCCCGTCGTGGAAGTGGTGTCCGGAAAGGCAGAAAGGCTAACAAGAAACGACGCGTGCAGGTTAAAAAGTCAGAAAAAAAGCTCGAAACTTTAAGCCAAACCCTAAAACCAATCCCCTTTGTGCCCAACAAAGCCCTAGACTTTGCTTCGCATGAAACCCTCTTGAAAAAGTTGGGTTTGTGGGATTTTGTGCATCTGCAATTTGATACTCTTCTTCGTGCTGATTTGCTTGCTCAATTGATTGCTGGATATAACCCTGCGATGCGGGGCAGTTATGTTAATGAAGTGAAAATTATGGTGAATCGGGCTGATTTAGGGCGTGCTTTGAAGTTGCCTGTGAAGAAAGATAAGGGGAATGTAGTAGATGGAGCATCTGAGGTGAAGGAGAGTGCGGAGTCAATTGGCTTTATAGAGGAGTTGGTGTCGAATTGGATTTTGTTACATGAGGATACTTGGATGACGCCGCCAGATATTTTGAACTGGATTAAATTGATCAAAGAAGGGAACTTTGAGAAGTTGGATTGGGCTGGAATGGTTTGGTATATGGTGGAGAAAGAGCTGAATGCAGCGCCTAGTTTAGGGAATTGCTATTATGCCTCGCATTTGCAATGCTTGTTAAAATGCCAGAGAGAGGAGCTGTTGAAGGAGGAGAGTGTTAAAATGGAGATTGATGCTAAGGAAGGAGAGGAAGAGGAGGAGGGTTTGAAGACGGAGGAGGTGGGTTTGAAGACGGACGGGGTTGTGAAGATGGAAGACAGTGTGAAGAAAGATGATGGTGTGAAGATGGATGAGGAGTTTAGAGGTGAATCCTCTGTGTTAGAGGAACATAAAATTGAGTTGAGTCTTGGAGGGATGGACAATGCAGGGAAGGAAGAGGGTGAGAAAGAGGGAGAGGGGAAGGAGAATGTCAGTGATGAGGACGTGATGGGTTTTGAACAGAGGAAAGAGGAAGAAGATCAGGGTCAGTGGGGAAAGAACAGTATGGATGGGCATTTTCTGCAGCCGTGTAGTCTTAGTCAAGTTGGGGGAATGACATGTGAGGAAGAGAGGAAACAGCAGGTTGAGGTAGACGGAGAGGAAGAGGGAAAGGGAGGAGGGGAAGGAGAAGAAGAGGAGACAGAGGAGCAGGCAAGGGAGGAGGAGTTGGAGTTGGAGGAGGAGGACGAGGAGGAAGAAGAGGATGATGATGATGTTGGCTTTAATATCTCATCCAAAAGGTGTATTTTGGAGGCTGTAAGCTCTGAGAATCTTTTAGAGGCAATGGGAGCATCTCAAGTTCCTTTTAGTTCTGGGGTCCAAATACATGATAATGTATCGCCAGGGGAGTTTCTTGTTTCTAGGGCTGATACAGAGGCAATTCCTGGTGATTCTTCGCTTTTTGGTAATGCTGGTGGGAGCAAGAGGGTGATTGACCATCTTGAGAGCGATATGCCTCATCACTCACTTAGTGGCAGTAATAAGAGGATGAGAAGTGATGGACATTGGGATACAAAGCCTTATTCAGACTTTGATATATTTGAGGAGGAGATGCAGCATATGATGGGAAAAGCTAGGATGATGATGGAGCAGAAGGAACAGTCGTGTCAGCAAATAAATATGCATAATCAGGTGTTGTTTAATGAGTTGCAGCAGCGTGATAACTTCATTCAGCAATTGCAGAAGGCCAAGATGGAAGAGCAGCGGAAAAGCCAGCTGGAGGTTTATAGGCTTGAACGTGAACTATATATGATGGGAGATCTCTTAGAGGGCTATAGAAAGGCTTTGAAGGAGACGCACAAGGCATTTGCTGAGTACAGAGCAAAATGCCAAGTACCTGAAGAGCCGATTTACAAGGATACTGGGTCTGGAGGTCTTGTCTTGAGTACCACAGAATTGGAGAAGCAACGCCTGAAGCAAGAGGAAGAAGAAAGGCTAAACCGTTTATTGCTTGAGAAGATGGTTAAGGAATTTGAAGTAGAGTGCATTCTTAAGTTCGAAGGATATGAGGATACCGTTAAGTTACTGGGTGACAAGTTACTGGTTGTTGAGAAGAATTTCTACCTCCTGAAGGAAATGTTTGGAGAGCGAAAGGCATTAGATATTTCAGAATGTGTTGCCACTGAGGACTGTGTTCCTGCTAAAGAATCTGTTCCAACTGAAGAATGTGTTACAGCTGAAGAATCTGTCCCAGTTGTAGAAGGTGCTCCTGCTGGAGAACGTGTCCCAGCTGTAGAAGGTGCTCCTGCTGGAGAATGTGTCCCAGCTGTAGAAGGTGCTCCGGCTGAAGAATGTGTCCCAGGTGTAGAAGGTGCTCCCGCTGGAGAATGTGTACCAGTTGTAGAAGCTGCTCCCGCTGAAGAATGTGTCCCAGTTGTAGAAGGTGGTCCTGCCGAAGAATGTGATCCAATGGAAGAATGTGGTCCAACAGAAGGATGATCGCTTGCAAGTCTTTGACTTTGTTATGATGTAGGTAATGAAGATCCCTTTTATGTAAGATAGCTGATGCAGGCTTTGACATTTCACATATGGTAATATAATATATGTACTGATATATGTTTTGAAAGTTTTTTTGTCAAGTACTTCTAGAATTGAGGTTTCATGTCAAAGAAGTACCCGACCTTTTCCTTTCAACTTCAAAAAGTGTATGCGTTTTGAGTAATGCTGTGTGGTGATGCGAAAATTATAATTGAAATGTTAATTTCATCTTCCGGCGAATGCTTATTGATCACGAGAAACAAACAATAATACAATTGGATTAATCCTTGTAACACAATATTGTAAGAGCATAGCTTATGGGGTTGGAGCCTAGAAATATAGTTACAGATAGAATGCCCATAAGTAGTGAAGCATTGAAGTTATCCCTGTTGATCATCGTTAGTGGATGTTAGCTTATGAGTGCATTCAAAATAGTTTCTTGTCTTTTATGTCTGTTTTTTCTCTCACTAGTTTCCTATATGTTGTCTCCTAGAAGGTTACAAGCGATCGAAATTAATCGATAAAACTCGATTAAAATATTTTTAAAATTTCCGGTTTAAAATCAATATAATGAAAATGAACCGAACCGGTTCAGTAATCAAAGTCGCTTGAGTACACAACTAGTTTCATATGGACGAAAGCTGCTCTTCTAGATCTGACTAGTTTGATGTCCCGTACTTCGTTGTGGATGGAGTAAATTTTTTTTATAACTATTCAGATTAAAATATAATATTTATATATATATAAAGTTTGATATAATGAAATAAATCAAAATATTCTATTATAACAATAATAACATCAAAGTGTTAACTTTTAAAATTATCATCACTATTATTGTCAAAACAATAACAATTATTAAACTACATCGAGAGAAAAAAAACAAGTAAAAACAAAAACTCAAATTATTATTATTATTATTATTATTATTATTGCGTTAATAACAAAAAAAGAAAAATTAAATCAAAGGCTAAAAGATATCTAAAAACATTAACAAAAGAGCAAATAAAAAAATAAAAAATATGATAAAACAAAAATAAAAATTATTACTTGAAAAAAAATCATTTTAGTTGAAAACTAAAAAAATTGACCGCACTACGTTGCGGGTTGAGCAAATAATTTTTATGATTGTTGGGATTAAAGAAATTAATAGGATTTGTTGGTCTAAAATTAAAATATAATACACACACACACACACACAAAATATAATATAATAAAACAGATTACCACGCCCTATTATAAAAATAGCAAAATCGAAGTTTTAACATCTAAAATTATCATTGCTATTACTGCCAAAACAATTAGAATTATCAAATTATTCTGAGAGAAAAAACACTCAAAAATATTAACAAAAGAGTAAGCAAGAAAAATAATTAAATTTATTATTATTATTATTATTATTATTATTATTATTATTATTATTATTGTGTTGATAATGAATAAAAAACCAGAAAAAAATGAAAGGAAAAAAAATCCTAATAACTTTAACAAAAGATCAGATAAAAAAATAAAATCAAAATTATCAGGCAAAAAAAAAATATTATTGAAAATATAAAAAAAAACCAATAAAAACCTAAAAGAAAGAGAAAATAAAAAAAAATATAATAGATGATAAAACAAAAATAAAAATTATTAGATGAAAAAAATCATTTGATTTGAAAATTTTAAAAAATATATGTTTTACATTGCAGGTTAAGCAAATAATTTTTATAGGATTTGCTGGATCAAAACTAAAATATAATATTTATATATGTAACATTTAATATAATAAAATAGTTCAACACACCCTATTATAACAATAGCAAAATCAAAGTTTTAAAATCTAAAAATATCATTGCTTTTATTATTAAAACAATTAAAATTATCAAATTATCTTGAAAAAAAACACTAAAAAACATTAACAAAAGAGTAAGTAAGAGAAATAATTAAATTATTATTATTATTATTATCATGACTATTATTATTACAATTATTATGTTAATAATGAAAGAAACAAAAATAAATGAAAGACTAAAAAAATTCTAAAAAAATTAACAAAAGATCATACAAAAAAATAAAATAAAAATAAAAATTATCATTGTTATTACTGTCAAAACAATAAAAATTATCAAATTATCCCGAGAAAAAAAACCTAAAAAACATTAACAAAAGAGTAAGTAAGAAAAATAATTATATTATTATTATTATTATTAGTGTGTTAATAATGAAAGAAAAAAAAATGAAAGACTAAAAAAATGCTAAAAACTTGAACAAAAGTTCAAACAAAAAAATAAAATAAAAATAAAAATTATCATTATTATTACAGTTAAAACAATAAAAATTATCAAATTATTCCGAGAAAAAAAACCTAAAAAACATTAACAAAAGAGTAAGCAAGAAAAATAATTAAATAATAATAGTAATAATAATAAATCATAATATGAATTAATAATAATTAAATAAAAATATTAAAATAAAAAATTAAAAGTATAAGGGATGAAATGAAAATTAAATATAAGGGGATTAAAATAAACAATTAAAAGTATAAGGGCCGAAGTGAAAATCAAATACATTATCAATTTCAATCAAATGATAAAATTGAACAAATTGAAACTTCAGTACCGTATAAATTAACCTTTTTAAACTCAATCCGGAAATTAAAAGAAGGAGGACCGAAGTGAAACATTAACATTCAATTAATTTCAATCGAAGGACCCAATCGAACTAAATCAAAATTTATATAACAAAAATAAGGACCATAAATAAAATAAAAAATCCAGGGACCGAAGTGAAAATATGAAAAACTTGGGGGACTCTCCTACATTTCTACGTGCAGGAGAGAAAAACAACGCCATCGATTTTAACCGGCCACCGCCGCGTCCACGGGCACCTGGGGACCACACGCGCCGTACCGGGAGGACGAACACACGGCGGCGCATCGAGAGAGAGGCCGGTAGCTCGTCTTCCGGCCATCGGATCACGCGCGTGGGGCTGCATACCATCGGGCGCGTGTTCCACATGCGCTGACCGTTAAAAAGAAAAAATAATAAAAAATAATGGTCAATTACCAGTACACCCCTGTGCCTAAGTCATCAATTTTATCTTATTAGGGGCTAAGCCTGTAATTAGCCATTTTCAAAAAAATATAAAATATTAAAAAGGTAGGTGGACCGAACCGGACCGGTCCGGTCTGAAATTGTGCAATTACCGCGGATCCCCTTCACCCGTAACCAGGTTTTTGTCTTTTTCGAGGGCTAAAAACGTGATTTCACTGTGCAAACAATGATAAAAAAAATCGAAAAACCGGAAAACCAACCGAACCGAACAAACCGATCCAAAAATACACTATTGAAATTCACAGTGTTTTTAGACACAATACACAGTGAATTCCCGTCCTCTTTTAGTTTATTTTATGATAATATCTTCTTGGACGTCCTGTCAATAATAAGCAAAAAGAACCCAGCCCTTCAAAATCACACCATGGACACGAAAACTAGCGGATTTTTCCACAATGTGAAGAACTAATTTACCTTGTAAATGCAGCCTATGGGCGTCGAGAAAAAAGACTACAGGTTAACGAACCTTCTCGTTAAAAGAGCATTTGGACTGAACATAAGAATCGGCGTCGAATCTATCGGACTTGAACACACTGTGTCCTTCCGCGAGCTTCGTGTTGCTCTGTTTCACCGGCGTCCCTGACGATCGACTTGTCATCTTCATTGAAGCCATTGCTTAATAAGATGCGATCAGGAATCCAATAACGGTGGGTGCAGACGGTTGATGAGGAGAAAATTAGAACGTAGATCTGAGGGAAAATGTGGAATTAAGCAATCAAAGAGTCAATATTATTCTCAACCAAGCAATGTCCTATTTTTTGGTTTTTTACGTAAAAAAACTGAATCGAACCGAAACTGATCTTTTTAAACTGTTTTTTTTTTTTTTTTATAATTTTTATTTGATTGTTTTTATAAATAAAAACCAAACTCGAACTGAAAATGATCATTCCTGATACTGTTGTTCTGCCTTCTGCGGATCTCTGTTCTAGTAATATTTATATCTGTGTAAGCAAAGTTTGGTTGTCAGCATTGTTACCTTGGGACAGCGTTGTGGTCGATGCTTGCCACAGGCAGCTCACAAATCAGCAAAGCTCATGTCAAAGCAATCTGAAGCTATCATCTTCTTAAGTTGTTTTTTTTCGTGGTCTTGTTTCCTGCGTCTGCTGTTTCTTATACGAATGTGCTCGTCATTCGTCTCAACATGACTAATTAACTTGCCAAGTTCAAAAATTAAACCGTGTAAATGCTATCAGTTAGAAGCATGATTTAGATTTTAAAAAATAAAAAATCTTGACACTTTTTGAATATCGAGCAAGTGATATTTTTTTAGTCTGTCAAATCCATGAACCGAGTAATAAACTCCATTGATTCAAATATCTTGTTTTTAAAAGAAAAAACTACTTAACTTAATTATACAATAATAAAAATAAATGTTTATAAAATTAATCATTATTAAATACTAAGATTTTTATTTGAGATTGAGATCATTTTATATAAAATAATTTACAAAGATTTATTTAAATTAATAAAATATTAAAGAATAAAAATAGAAACAAAGATATGTATTTATATCAACATCAAAGAAGACGAGTAATACTATATTAACTAAAATATGAATCTCGTTGGTGTTATATTGTGCATTTTATCATTGTTTACCTAGACACAATTCACTATGAATTGCTATAGTAAAATTATCATTTTGCCCCTATGACTGAAAATTTTTAACCCTCGTTGACCGAGGGTATTTCCAGGGGACATAGATAATATTTCTAAATTTTTTGCACAGTAAAGTTATGAAAATAACCTCTCTAAACGACAAAACCCGACAACTGGACCTGAGGGTATTTCAGGATTTTCACCCCTGGTTTTTTATAGATATCGTTGGGTACAGGAGTATATGGATAATTAACTAATTTTATATATATTTTTTCAAAACGGTGCAGGCGCATCGTAAGGATGCGCAAACAATGTTTCTCGCACACGTATCTTTTCAGGTGACACATGCGATGTCGTTCAGCGATGGAAATTTGGCTTTTACCGTGTTAGAAGATGCGCCTCCATGTCCTATGACTCCCAGAGTTGCGCATGTCAGGTTAATCGGGTTGTGTAATCACTGGTTGATGGTTTTCTTTCTCCTTACCCGTTTCTCTCTCCTGTTGTCGAAAGTATGATCCAGTTCTTCATATTTGTGGGTGTTTCATTTCAGTTCTTGGTCTTTTGATTTCGTTTTTCTTATTGATTTCTTTAATGAAAATTTTGATTATTTTCAATTATGCCCTTCAATTAAAATTGATTATATATGGTATTTCATTTCAATCCTTACTCTTTTGATTTTTGATTTGTTTTTGGTTTATTTAATAATTTTGATATACAAGTGTTAATTTGTTCTAATTTGTTCTCTAATTGAAATTGATCATATATGCTACCTTTTATTTCGGTCCTTATTCTTTTAATTTTTCAATAATTTTTTTTTTAAATCCATTTATAAATTTTGGTCCCAAAGTTTTGATTTATTTCATTTTTTCCTTCAATTGAAATTGATTATATATTTTGTTTTCATTTTGGCACTTATTCTTTTAATTTTTTATTTAGTATTAATTCCTTTGGTTATTTTGCTCTTTTTGAACAATGTTTTTTTTCATCCATATTTATGTATTTATGTTTTTAATTTATGTTTTTAATTTTTCATTTTTTTGGGGGTTTCATTTTTTTTTATTCCATTATAAAATTTTAATTTATGTTGGTTTCACTGCATTTTGTTTTTAAAAATCTCTTTATTGTTTTTCGATCCTAAAATTTTGATTTGTTCCAATTTTATCATTAATTGAAATTAATCATATATATTATTTTTCATTTTGGAGCTTTTTTTTTTTATTTAGTATTGATTCCTTTGGTTTTTTAAGTCCTTCTTGAACAATATTTATTTTTTGACCGTATTTATTCATTTATACTTTTAGTTTTTGTTTTTAATTTTTATCATTTTATTTTTTATTGAGGTTTTATTTTTATTTGGTTCTGTTTGGAAATTTTAATTTATGTTGGTTATAATTTTAAAATTAATATTGCTCTATTTTTTTCCCCATGTTTTTTTTTTATGTTTTCTGTTATTTTATGTTTTTTGGATCAAATAATTTTATGATTTTATTGTTTGCGCAATGATGATGATGATGATAATTTTAGTGATTATTTTTTTTATTTTTTTTTATGTAAAGATATTTTACTTATTTTTTAATTCTTTGGGCCAATTTAATGATTTTAATTGTTTGACAATACTATTGGTAATAATTTTAACTATAATAATTTAAATTTTTATAATAATGATAATAACAGTAACATAAAAATGAATTTTCAATTTATGTTTTCTTCTTTTTAGAGAGAGAAAATTAATTAATTATTTTTTATTTGATTATTGCAGATGTTGTTATAATTTCTATTTTGTTTTTTGTATTTAATTTAAATTGAATTATAAAATGAACTTATCTTAATACAGTAAATTCAATAATTCAGATATCCAAATCTTCTTGTTTTCTTAATGATAAAAATAATTTTATATCGGTTATTTCATTGAAACCTACTAAATAGATAAATTTTTATCCATTTGAAATTGATATATTTTATAGAAAACTTGTATTTTAACAGGATTTCTGTACAAATTTATTATTTTACTCAAATTTATATTATAATAAAAAAATCTCACACAATTAATATATTTTTTTGCCTAAATTTAAATTATAATAATTGAAACCTACGAAACAAATAAATTTATATCTATTTAAAATTCATATGATTTATAAAAAATTTGCATTTCATAGACTTTCTGTACAAAATTATATTATAATAAAAAAATTCACACAATTAATATAATTTTAAATTGAAAAAAAATATATAACCATCCACGAGAGCTTAGCTAGTAGATAATATATACAGTGAAAGAGGTGACTCACACCCAATTTATTTATTTATTTATTAGTATATAGAAAATTTTATTGCAATAATACTGTCTACCAACAGCTTGATTGACTGTAACGTCACCGAAGTGTTGACGAGCACCGAATTCGTTATGACTTCTACCCCTTCAGTTTAGGAAAGTTGATAGAAATGTTTGGTATTGCGCTAGTGTTTTTGAAATTTATTTTTATTTTTATTTATTTTAAATTTTTTTATTTTTATGTTTTTCTATATATTAATATCAAAAATTATTTTTCTAAAAATAAAAAAAATGCAGGAACAGGAAATGTTTGATCCAGCAACTGTTGATATTGAGACGTCAAGGACGACAGCAGCAGGGGTTGGCTGCGATGGAGGCTGCTTTGTGGTGGCATATTTTCAGAAGACCTTGAAAATTCTGACCTCCTCCTACAAGCGGTTGGCCTCAGAGCCGGATGACGATCCTGATAGACGACGGCTTTCTAGCTTCCTGGGCTTCTTTGGAATTACCGGTGGAACAGCCACAATTTATCTTCTGCTCTTTTTTATTTATTAGCCCCTGAAGAAACAGCAGCGGCGGAACTGCCAGCACCAGCAGCGACAACCGAACTACCAGCCAGGGAAACAACATTTTGCATCACATCTTCAGAAGCAGCTGGAGAAACAGAACCAGCAACATCAGCTACGGGTACAGCAGATTGACTCTTGACAACAATAAGAAAAGCAGCAAGATCTAGCTGCATATGAACAAGGGTCGGAAAATGAAGGCACATGCAGTGTTTTCTAGGGCATATTTTTTTTTATTTCTTACATTAGATGAATTGAATGAACTGCATCCATTTTCTTTATTATCATCAACGAAAAACATATGCGAGCAAGGTCTTCCTTAACAGTTGAAGTCTGGAAACCCCAGTTGATAAGATTATAGAAGACATCTTTAAAATATATATGCCAATTAAAACTTGAAAAAGTATTAATTTCCAAGAAGGGTTCATCTCGAGTCATTTTGCGATGCATTTAATCTGAATCATCTATCTTCTGTCATGATCATTTTGTGATACAGAAACACCTGATAATTGCTTGCTCTCAGCTGCAAACAGGGGAGGGGTAGCAAAAGTACTCAGATTCAAGACCTAGACTTCTGCTACTGATGGCTTGAGGGGAGATTGATGGAAAAGCCAACAAAAACTTAAACTCTTATCCCTATTTATTAACTGAAAATCATTGCCAAGGATTTATAAATGCCAATTCTCTAACAAAGTAGATGTAAACTTCGGAATAAAGCCATGATCAACACTACCCAATTTGTATAAATTTTAACATATACAATTGAAAATAAGCATCTGTTTTTATTTAATGTTTTTTTAGTAATTATTTGACAAAAAAACTATTACAGCAAAATGACAGAAAAAGAACAGAAATTCTGACATCAAAGTATCGAAAACACCACTTCCCTGATAGCCACCCTTCCTTACACACCCTTAAACATCATATCATCTTCTACCTTCCTGACATGACTTACAAAAGAATAGACAGCATCAAAGATGCAGCCCTCCTCCTAATTTAAAGCAAGAAAATATTATTTTTCTTTCTGTTTTCAAAAATAAAATCAGCAGCTTTTTTTTGGAGGGGCTCTTTTAAATAACAGATGCACATGGTTTTCTCTGCTATCCATCCAATCATGTAATCTTGAGTGGTCCCTGTAAGATGTGAACATTGCACGCGAGTGCACAACTTAGCAGCAGCACAGAGAGAGCACCAAGATTTTAGCCCTAACTCTCCAACATCTTCGTGGCTGTACTTTTTCCAGTGAATTTTTCAAGCATGGTCAAGTGAGCAGTGAACTCTAGCTAGCTTTGCTATCGAACACCAGAATATTCCAAACCCACTTAATTAAGCAACCGAGAAGGATCCTTGAAATGATGTTCCAATATTTTCTTCATTATTTTGTAAGGACTAATATGATAGGAAAATCATATGTCACCTTGTACCATTTTCTTGCTGTCCAATGAAAAAGAGAATTTACTTTTCACCGTTACATTTCCAGAAAATCACTGGACAGGACCTAAACTTGAAGTAGCTGCTGTTCTTTATCAGTAGTAGGAGTTGTGGGATCATTTGATGGGTTTGATGATGCTGATGGTGGAGAAGTATTTTCCATCTTGAGGATTTGTTGATGATACACTTGACTTAGCCTCTCTATCTCCCTTTTCAATGCTTCTTGATGAGCTGCATTTGTTCCACATAAACTAGTTATACGAATCTAAATTCAAGGTAAAGGAATCATCTTATTTAAAAACTCAAAATATTAGGTGAAATTCCATAATATGATTTATATCATTCTTTAATATATTTTCTCAAGTGAAAATATTTTGGACTTGAAACTTGCACGAACCCACACTATCCTATACTTGATTTTTTTATCAAATAAAATGGGATGATAAGATTTGAACTTGTAATTACTAGGTTAACAAGACCTTAATACTATGTCAAAAGACCATCTCACCTAAAAACTCAAATTATTAGATAAGATCATTTAATATAATTTATATTATTTTCTAACCTTCACCATTAAGTTTGATTGATTCCAACTTTCACCATTCAATACATTTGATCATGGCAAGCAAGAAAAACATTATAGATGTAGACCAAAGCAATCATATATTTTAATTAGTTCCCACCTCAGTTCATCAATTTCGGTCCCCTACCACTCAGATAAAATTGAGAAAAACTTAAAAAACAAGGATTGATCATGTGTTAAAATTTGATTCCTTAATAATTTATAGAACAAAATGGGATCAATTCACGTGTTATGGATTAAATATTGGAGTTGAATAATATTTGTGGGATAACAAAGAACATGCATTAACAGTTGCTTTAATTATGAAGTGGATTATAGCTGCAGAAACCCTACCCCTATAACTTATCTAGGACTGAAACTCATGCTAAGATTATTTAATTCAGATGAGATTAAGAGTTTGATGAGCTTGCCATCTTTGAAGATCTTATCTTGAGCCAGTGCAGCGATTCTTTGCTTAAGAGCACTGTTGTCAACATTTAGAAGCAACCTTCGATGGTCTAGGTATGCAACCCTAGGTGACAGCACTGAGACTTCAGCCTTCATTAAGCACAAAATTAGACAAAATCAAAAACTTATTATTACATTTCAAACCATGAAAAAATAGCATAATTATGATGCTTTGTAAGAGAATTAGTTAAGGTTAAATGAAAATTACTTACCTGCAATGATGTTACACTACGTTCAAGCTCAGATATGTACTGCAGCTTCCTCACCCGTGATCTTTGAGCAGATTGTCTGTTTGCCAAGATTCTAATAATGCAAATAAATAAATAAGTTAAAACATTATGATCACTCAAATTAAATTAGTGACTAGAATATGATTCTTTTCACAAATACATATCGTGTTTTAAAATTATCATATAATTTGCAAATCAGAAGAAGGGTCAGAATCAGTCTCATTTGAATTTAACCTTTGGCTAATTTAATTAATTTATCCAAAAAAAAAGTATGCTTCGAAGATTAAAAAGATTTAATTGGTGCTATGTGGATGCTTACCTCTTAACTCTCTTGGGATCGATTTTCCGTTCATCAGAAGTAGTAGCAGGATCGGTTGAAGCATTTGGTGTCTCCCATTCAGATGGACTTTGCCCTTCATCATTCTGATTCCTCACCTTCTTCTTCTGCTGCTGCTTAGACACTACTGCTATGGCTTCTTTCTCATCTTTAAAGTTGCTGTGATCAGGCGGCGAAGAAGGCGTGCAGCTAGAATTCGGATCTGCCACAGCATTGGAAATATCATCGTTAAACATGGACATAAGCTGTTCATCATCAAACTTGTCAAAACCACTGCTGCTGTTTTGTCCCGACCCTATTCCCGGTGCACCTGTGGCGCGACATTTATCTAACATCGTCGGTGCTTCTTCCAGGAATGCAATGGAGTCACTCGCCGACCTCCTATGTGTCCCACGTCTCGTCAACGAGAAGTTGAGAAACTCGTCAACCCACGGAGGGTTTGTAACAATGGTGGATGTAGCAGCGGCGGTGATGATATTACCATCATGGGGCGGTGATGTCTCCATAATGCCAATTATTGGTAAATTTTTATGAGAGAAGTCGGGCCAACTTGGTGTCACGTTTGGTATTTTTGGAGGTAATTGTGCCATCACCGAATGTTATAATGTATCAACAAGAACAACAAAAACAGTGTAACAATCCCAAATGACACCAAAAGATTATAATTCAAGGAAATCAGGAAGAGAAATCTAAAAAACAATCTCTTACAGAATTATTACATGTAAAGATCAGAAAATGGATTGACAAAGTAATGTTGGAGATAGTGTAAGGAAAGAAAGACAGAAGAACATGAAGAAGAAGAGCAAGAACATGATCATCATCAAAAGGGAAATCTTTCTTTGTTTTGATCCCATGGCTGCCAATGACAATATTATACAGAAAATTCTTGACAATGTCCATTCTCTTTCTGAGAGGAGGCATGCAGTGGGGTCACATTGGGGAGGATTGGACAGCTATCAACAGCTGTGTAGAGGTTTTGTCTGAGCGGCAATCCTGCAATGTCGCTAGTTGTTTAATAAATAGAGGAAACAGTGACCACGTGCCCTTAGTGAACGTCCCTTCAGTGGGCACCTTACCTTATAATATTCCCATTATTTTTATCTTCTTCTATATAAACATTCCTATACTTAATCACTGACAAACATCCATCTTATCTAAAATCTTAAATTAATAAATAATATTTAAAATATAATTTATGTTATTTTTTAATACACCTTTTCAAGTAAAAACCTTTTAAATTTGAAATTTACACAGACTCACATTACTTTATATTTGTTTTTTATCAAATAGAATGAGACAGTGAGATTCGAACTCGTGATCACTAGATCAATAAGGTTCTGATACTATATTAAGAAATCATCTCACCTAAAAGCTTAAATTGATAGGTAATATCTTATAATATAATTTATATTATTTTTTAACACATTTCTTCAAGTGAAAGCCCTTTAGATTTGAAACTTGCACAGACTTACATTATTTTGTACTTGTTTTTTTTTTATCAAATAGAATGAGATAGTAAGATTCGAACTCGTGATCACTAGATTAATAAGGTTCTGATACTATATTAAAAAATCATCTCACCTAAATATTTAAGTTGATAGGTGATATCCCTTAATATAAATTATATTATTTTCTAACACTCAATATTACGGTATCATCTCTTTGCATCATTGTTTGGATTGAAAAAATATATTTTTTATCTTTATAATTGGGTCGATAAAATTTTAGTTGAATTTATCAAATTATAAAATGACACGTTGAGTGATCTGAATTTTCAATACACAAAACCTATATATATATATATATATATATATATATATATATATATATATATATCATACATGTTTACTGTAGAGGCCAGTAACTATTATGTGAGTTTTTTTTATTAACATATATGTATAAGTCAGCTTACATATATTTTGATATTGTATTAATTAATAATAAAATAATAATATAACAAAATATAATGCTCACTTTCACATTTAATATTTCACTATTTATTCACTTGTGATGGCTGGAACTGAATTAAGCGATGGTACGATATTTCTCTAATGGACTAGTGGACAACATGTTGCCTATTAAATTAAAAACAAAAGTGTATTTACCTAGTTTATTTAAACAAAAAAACATAAAAAATAAAAGGTGGTACCTAGGCCTATAGAACCATAACACCTAGCCTTCCATTTTTATTTATTTATTATTTTATAATAAAATGATTTTTTAATTAACATTATTAAAATAAAATGTTTCAAAATCATTTAATTAGAGGATATGTTTTGTTTCCCCAAATAAAACATGAATAGGGAAGAAGGGTTTGGAAAAAGAATTTATTTATTTTCTCACAAATACCATGATGGTTATAAAAGAAATCCATGTTTTCGTTAAAAAAAATGTAAAAATAAAAAAAATTGGATAAATATTTTTTTATTTAAAACTAAATAATTTTAATTCATGTAAATATTTATTCTGATTATTGCAAGATTAAATAAAAATGGTTTCAGAAAATCACCACACACCAACAAACAAGCATACTACTACTAGTTAACAAAACAACTGTATGATATATATGGAGTCCATTTAATTATTTATATAAAAAATAATAAAAATAATATATGCTCTTAATCGTCTTATTACAGTCTTAAAGTCTATGTTGGCCTTGCAAGTTGCAAAGGAACCAAAAAATTAATACCCTACACGTCACACAGATGCCTATGTTTATTTAGCAGTGTGATTTGAGATTATTTTCTATTTAGAAATATATTAAAATAATATTAAAAATACAAGTTCAGTATAGCTAAAATAATATTTTTAGAGATTACTTGCAAGTCTTTCCCTCAACTCCTCCCATGTATCTTTCAATGCTGCAATATTCTTCACTTCTTCCCTGTGGTGCATTTCTCATCCCTCCACTGTTTTTTCTAATATCAGATCGATACCTTACCAGTTCCAGGATTCTTATCAGCAGAATTTTCTTACATGAACAGCATAAATTGTCAAATGAATAAGATTGATTATGTGAAGATCGGAATGGTTAACATCATGAAGCCATTTCATACAAGAGAGCTAGTAGCTCAATTGGCAACAATCAAGTCGTACGAATTTGACTAGAAAGAGAGGACTGACTCCAGAGTACACATTGCATCATGAATGTGTGCATGATATATAAAAACTTGAGCACCCCAGTTCTACTGAAGAAGTATATAAAGAAGAGGATAAAGATTAGGGCGATTAGGGCAAATCTTTCCGTAGAAAATCTTATTTCTTGAAAAATACATTTTGTCTCAAATACTTATCTTGTATACCTGATTTAAATTCAACATCTGTTATGCAGATCTCAAATTCAAAACCTGTTATGCAGATCTCAAATTATTTATCCTGACAATACACACTCTACGGACATATTCTTTCCTAACTGATTCGATGTTTTTTCAACTACTTCCCTTTCATGGGCAATGTTATACGATTTTCAAGAACATCTTTCGTATGATTATCATAGTACCTAAGCAAGCCACATTGTACAAGTAAAAAACAAGGTTAGATTCATAATTGATGCGTACAACCACCGAATTCCAAAGCCATGTTCTTACTTCTTATCCTTATCATGTGGCAGACTCAATATCTAGAGTAGCGATGTCCTGAAAAGAAACTGGGAGCTGGGGACACAGCGACACTGACTGCTCGTTGCTACCATCAACCTACAGTAGTAAGAAATTGGTCAAACAAACCCAAGACATGTTCAGATGACAATCAAACAAACTCTAGATCATGATGAGAAACATCCTCATCTCGATTTTATTACTTCATCCTCCACAGCTCTTCATATCAATAATGAGATCGAAATCCATCCATGGACATTGAAGAAGAACAGAACCTATGAGTTCTGCAGCCATTAACCCTCTTTCTTTTTTGTCTACAAACCATTTCTTAATGAGACGATAAAGCTAGTGAATTTCCAACATATAATGGGCGTAGATTTGTGTTTTGATTTATTTGGTAGCTACATGGTATTAGTAAAAATCTCATGAAGGGTGATAATGAACTATCTCTAACAGACGTGACATGATGATAAAGAATTTAAGATCTATATAAAAAATCTCGAGTTCAAGTCAGGATATATATTTTTTATAAAAACCTAGAACAACCGAGATTTTATTCATTTACTTAGATCTACAAAATACACTTTCTAAAAATGAGATTTCCTCAAATTCAAGAAGAAAAAAAAAGTCTTGGGTTGATACCATGCTCAAATCAGCGAAAAAGAATAACATTATCATGATTTAATCTAATGAAGGATGAAATTGCTTAGTTCTTAGCTTTAAGCACTTAAATTAAATTTTACGTGTAGTTCGAGAATTGATCTGTAGTTTCCCTATAATTAAAACTCCTCATGGGACAAAGCCCATGAAAACTAGCCACGAAGCAAAGAAAAGCCCAACCCTAAGATTCCACAGCCTCCCTCCCTAGCAGAGCCGCTGCCACAGACAACAACAGAGCAGCCATGGCCACGGAGCTTGAAGAACTAGTGGGCTTTCTTTCCTCTCCTTCCCCACCTGTAAGTTTCACTCTTTTCTTTTTTTCTTCTTTTCTTTTCTTTCATGGGTTATTTTTCCCTTTTCTTGTCGTTTTGTTTTAATGTATATTAATTAGTGGAATAATGGTATTTATAGGTGAAGAAGGCAGCTGTTGAAATAGTTCGAGACTTAACTGGATCCGAGGATGGATTACTGTCTCTTTCCAAGCATGCCAGCACTGTGCTTCCTTCATTATCTCAGCTTCTCAAGGATAAAAAGGTTGCTAATATCAGTTATCACTTGCAAATCACAAAAAAAGTTATATAATTTGTTAATTTTCCTGAATGTCATCTTTCCTGTTAATAATTTAGTGTTTTTTGGTTAAGGACTTACTAGAGTTGTGTGGTTTAGGTGCAAGTTTTGAGTTTCATTTATAATGCTCTTAGGTGCATTCTTTTACTTGCTGGAAGATGCTAAGTGCAGTCGCAAAAGGGGGACTGCATTCAGGACTGCATTCACCCCGCACTACAATGCGTGGCTAGCCTTGCATGTGGGGGAACTGTGCAGATGATTGCATGACTGCAGTTTTGTATTAGAAGGGTTATCATAAGTTTGGGTTTGTTTATCGACCTTAGAAATGAAGAATCTTGGGATTGATGGAATTTGATCTAATATTTTTCAGGAGGTTTCTGAACCTGCAGCAGAAGCTCTTATTAATCTTTCACTCAACTTGAATTTAGCTGCAAAGATGGTTGAAATGGGGATGATCAAAACAGCCATGGATGTATTGTATAAACCAGATAGTAGCATTACTCGGTTGCTGGTAATGCTACTAGTTAACCTTACTCAATTGGATTCTGGTATTGTGTCCTTGCTTCAGGTACTTTTTAGATTATATTCCATGATATCGGAACTTGTTGATTGTCAATATGTTTCTACGTTGCACTTTCTGGATGTGTGAGTGTGTAATGGTTTTGTTTCCCATGATTTACCATATCAAAAATAGTAACAAGAAATGGTTTTAATGTTACTTGTTTGTTAGATTGAGGATGAGAAGATGCAAGGGCTATTTGTTATGAAGCTGGTGAGATCATTTTGTAGATCCTCTGATGAAACTAGAGGTTTGTTTTGCTTCTTATCTACTTAAATTTTTTATATGGTTCACAATATGTACCCAAATTTAAAATCATATATTATCAAATTGAGCTCTAGCAGTACATGTAATTGATGCATATCAGACTTAAAAATGGTGAGTAAGGTTGTTTATTATCAGAAGCTCACTGTTTGCTTCATGATAATAAAGGCAGCTTGAGAGTGCTAAAAAAAAAAGATAAAAAGTAACAAGAACTATTTTTTTAAAGCTCCCTTTATGAGAGAGTTAAAGCCAAGTCATGTAACAAGAGCTATTTTCTGAGGCTCCCTTTATGAGATAGTTAAAGCCAACTCATGTTAAAAGTTATTCTACCTTGAATTTCAAACATTTGCTTCGCTTTTGGGAGCCTTGAAATTTGTCTTTTCTATAGCATATCTATCTACTATGTGGCTTTGTTTCTTGTATATTATGCATGCTTTTTGTATGCTACAATTTTTCTGGGCACTCAATGCCACATGTATGGCAGATGACCCATTTGATCATGTTGGTTCCATTCTTGTGAACATTTCGAAGAAAGAAGCTGGAAGGAAGATGTTACTAGACTCTAAGAGAGGGTTGCTGAAACAAATTCTCAGACAGTTTGATTCAACTAGTCCATTACGGAAGAAAGGGGTAAGCATAAATTATTAGCTCTAAGTACAAAGATTTCTTCTAGAGTACTCTTTAACAATTAGGTTTTGTTTGGATTTGTTCTTTCATTAGTGGCTGTTTATACTACAGAGATCTAGGGAATGAGTTTTGCAAGCAATTTATGAGATGTGGATGTCTTTCGGTCCCATTCCTCCATTGCTTTGTGCTTCTAATGGTGATGAATTGCCCTAAATTTAAATTTTTATCGGACCACAATTTTCTAGGAATTTGTTGAATTGGCATGGTATTATATTTCTGTTAATTCATGTGCTCTGTAGGACCCAGGTTTAGGAGAAATCCCACCACATGACCCTCATTTTCTTTGGATATTTATCCACCTTTTCTTCTTTTTGCATTTATAAATATTTTCTTTTGCTCAAGAACTTCCACGTCTAGATGTGTTAACCAATCATTTCTTTAAAGACATAAGATTGCTAGAAAATTGTTCCATACTTGCATTCATCCTTCTTTTCATTGTGTTCTCTCATGCTGTTGCCTGCTCCTATTAATGTGTTTAGGATGTAAGAAAATTTTGAAATGGCTTAGGATGTAAGAAAAAATTTAAATGGTTTAGGATGGGTTTGAGATTGTTAATACGTAAAGCCCTTAAGTTCAAGTTCCAATACAGTTGGTACCCTACCTGTTGCCTACCTAGTTCAGGCTGACCTTAAACAGAGTAACACCACTATGATAAATAGAGTCAAACTGAATTGCTCGGTGGGATTATTTTTGCTTACAGGTTTCAGGAACACTCCGCAACTGTTGTTTTGAAGCTGAGAATCAACTTCAGAATTTGCTTTTGATATCTGAGTTTCTTTGGCCGGCGCTACTTCTTCCTGTTGCTGGTAAAAAGGTACCAATGTTACCTCTCTTAATCTTTTATACCATTTATCCCTCATTTTAATTAGACACATGCTTCAATTAAACACTAATGTGTGTTGAGTGATGCATGTTTTTTCACAAGCAATTAAGTTTTATTTCATGTTTCAACTATAGGATAGAACAGGGGATATTGAAAAAAGAGGGTAATTTTTTATTTTTTCTCTTGTTTCAACCATAGTGTAGGGAGAGTGTGCAAGGAGAACCAAAACATAGTTGCTAGTTGAAGCACACAACCTGCAAGATTTTTCATTCACTTATCATAACCTGGGATACAAGGCATCCAGAGCAACAACTTAATGTGATTCAAACCAACTCGTAATTAAACTTTTTATCTACCTAGGAACAAACGTGGCTAAATGACATAAAACTACCCTGAACTTTGTGTCAAAGTAAAAGGCCCCTCCGTCCAGGTTTCCAGCACTCTATTAAGGGTTTTTTTTTTTTTTTTTTTTTTTTTTTAAATCTTGTATTTGCACGACACATGTCCTGTTTCTAGACCATTACCTGTGGTCAAAATTAACCAAAGGGTCTATTTTTTACCACAAAATAGGTCAAGGTACTCGAATAAAAAAAATAAAGTTCACAGCTAAATTCAATTCAACCCAAACCTCAAGGTAGTTTTGAGTCATTTAGCCAACAAACATCGGACAACAAATAATCAGAAACTTCCCCTTTCAACCATGGGCCATTCTTCCAGGCCTCCATTTTGAGCTCTGAAACAATCGCATTTCTGTTTTATGCTATTACCATTCCGTTTGAAATTATGTTTAAGCACATGCTCATAATTACATAGCTATAAGCTGCATTACAACAGTGATTTATATTCTCTGCATCATATTCACACTTGCAAAACTAGTTGACAGTTTCTAATCTCTGTTTATATGGATTTTTCTATTAGCTGTCCATCTTAAATCATCTCTTCATTTGGATGCTAATATGCCAAATATTTTTATCCCAGAGATAATAGTTCATCAACCCATATAATGCCCTGTAGAAAGAGATTTAACATTTAACTTGCCACACCCTTGACGTCCAACATGTCTTCATCACTGGATTCTTGAATAGGAACCATTGAAGTACAAAGATGTAGCCCCTACTGACTCTAATTTGCAATCTTGTGCCAAAGAAATAAGCTGAAAGATGCATGATAGCAAACTATTAATAAAAGTCACAATTCATGTGATTATGTCTAGATAGTACTTCACGTATATCTATCACTATTTTATTACATCTCCCTGTTTGTTATTTTCATATGCTGAAAAGGCTCATTAATCTGGCTGTCTTTCCAGATATATAGTGCAGAAGATGCATCAAAAATGCCTCTTGAGCTTGGCAATGTACTCTCCTTTGAGCGTGAGCCATGGAATGATCCTGAAATTCGTGTTGAAGCATTGGAATCTATATACTTGATCACAGTGCAGGTAAAATTACAGTCATTCTGTTTTTCCTTTTCTGACAGGAAGTGAGATGGTAAAAAATAGCCAAAACAAACTTACGGACCCATTGAATGGCTGCAGGAGGCAGGTCTAAGAGCCTTTTGGTCTGTGAATGGACCGCGTATATTACAAGTAGGGTATGAAGACGAGGAAGATCCTAAAGTAATGGAAGCATATGAGAGAGTTGGCTCGTTGGTATGTCAATTCTCATTAGTGTTCTCTTCACTACTATGTTTTCTTCTATTTGTTTGTTTAACACTGTATCTGACTTTTCATTTTACAGCTGGTTCATGGCAGTGAGACAGGGGAACCCTCCAGTGAGACATCAAAATGATGGTCCATTTATGTACGATCCAAATCAAATTGGCATCAAACTGATTGTCGCTGTCAGCTGCCAAAGTAATGAATATTGTACCTGTTGAAGAAGAACCATTTTTGGTGATTGTAGTCTGTTAGGGAAAAGTTCCTAGGGTTTTCGAATATATGATAAACCAGATAGGGAGAAAACAGCATTGCTCTGTTTTGAATTTTACAGAGGTGTCCTGTCTATATTATAGTGTTCATTCTTAGAAACTGCGGTACTCGAGGCTTGCTTTTAGTGTCATGTAAGCATTTTTTAAAAACAAATATTGTTTGTATTCATAATATTATACCAAATTTATTTTGCTCGCACAGACTCATGATGTATGAAGGTGAGGATAATATCTTTGTCTCACTGTTTATTTGCTCACAGGGACCATGTTGTGCAGGTATATTTTTTTCTTCAGAGTTCAGTGGCAATTCATTGCGGATAAAAGCCAAAAATGGGAATGGCGGGGAAACCAAATCCGGCAAGCCCTGTTTGAGCTGATAAAAGAATTATCTCGTATAAATAAAAGCATAACTCTGAAGCAATTATTTTCCAGATGTAATATTCCTAGTCACAGTAAGCTCTATTGTGTTGCTATGTGTTGCCTGACCTATTAAACTTACCCATGTTGAAGTAAATAGAATTCAATAGATTTCTTGATACACCCAGTTACTTCTTCAGCAACATAGACCCTTGTACACTTTAGTATAGTTTATACTTCAACCTCCATGTTATGTTCAAATCTTCCCAAGCTCGACTGATTGGCTGTACTTGTATAAAGAAAAAAATGCCCATTGGCAAAAGTCTGGTCTTGCAATAACGACTTGAACAAATTTATGGAACCTGCAATTGTTGATATGGGAACAAAAACAAATGCATAAAACATGATATGGAAATTCAGAATTTTGAGTTCACAAGCAGAACAAAAGGTGCATGATAGGGAAGTTTGCTGAAGATTGTTTGTGAGGTATGGTGGTGGTTTTCTTCAATGGTAGCATTTTCTTTTGAGCTTGATCCGCCGATAATATACTGTAAATCACTACACAGGCAAGGATAACCACCTGTAGGATGATTATCACCTTCAATCCTGGTAAGAACAAGTATTAGTTCATTTGTTACATTATTCTCACCACACCTTGGTATGATTTGCGTTTTGAGTGTATCATTGCCTAATATATCTCTGGCCTTCTGGAAAAATTCCTCCAAAACAGGTCCCTTTTTGGATTCTTTCAAATCAATATGTGAGATATAATTTCCAGCTTTGTACTCTGAATTTCCACCCATGACGCAGGTGTTGGGGCAATTGGTGCCTCTACCATTTTCATCACTTTCCATCACAGCAATCTACATATTTATTAGTTTGATATTCGCAGACGTGAGAAAAAAATTTAAGCTCCATTTAACTAGATGGAGAAGTAACCTTCATATATTAATGGGTAGATGAACTTAATTCTACTCAATCTTGATAGCTTGAATGCAAGCCAGGCCATTTGAGCCGAAACCCATGATTAGCAAGAGGAGAACAAAAATGAAAAGGAATCCGAGAACAGTTCCGACACTATGAGAGTCACACATCATTATTCCATAACTCTATTTAATCCTTTAATAGACCATGAAAATATGATGCGATTCTAGGTAACAAGTCATACAATTGCAGAAACTGGCAATCATAAGCATGTCTAGTGTATTGACAAGGCAAGTAGACTATCAAGAGAAGTGATTCACTAGAATGCCTCACAAAGTGGTAACTAGACAATCACAAATCAATGCAAGATGCTTAAATCTTTAGTTTGGGATGAAAATATCTAGCCTTAACTAAATACTTAGATTGAGAACTGGAACCAACGAAAGCAGTTCCACTCCTATTCTTACCGCAAATTTGATCATTTGCACAGGATGAAAAGACAAACATAGGTGTACTTCCTGCATTCCTGCAATAAAAATTTCCTCTTGGGCGGCTGAAATTCCTGCAGTACAAATCAAAGTCACAACCGAAACAACTCGGTGAGAAGTAAATTTCATGTAATGCCAACCCATAATCATTAAACAAATCTCGGTGGCTCATGCATGATTAAGATGGAAGAATCACTCATCCAACTGGGAAAATCTGTATAATCATCTATAAAGTTGAAATAACAAAGATATTGCACTCAGCAAAGTACGAAACTTCACTGCCCAACATGAAAGAGCTTCATAACACAAAGATAATAGGAGTCAGACCATATGTTAGCAGTATTCTCAGGCAATCTCAATGAATTTCCATAAAGAGGGAGTCCAAGAGAAAATCTCTCTAGAAATAGCAAATACCAAGAAAAGAAATAAATGGATCAAAACACCTGGAACACATTTCATGCACGCTCAAACAGCGAATGTAATGGTCAACCAGAGAAATAAATGGTGCTTTATTATGGGCAAGGCTTACGTATAAATACAGTCGATCAGCCCTCGATATTTCTTCAATCCCTGCCTCCTGTCAGCACAAGCAGTGCTCATCGGCCCGTCGATCGATCACCATCCGGAACAATGTCGAAAACATTGATGGTTTTCGGGCTCACCGTGATGGTGGTCTGTGCATGTTTTGCCGGTGTACCAACTGTTGGCGCCAATTCTCCCTCTCCTGTGATTGGCTATGGAGCTATTGGTAAAGGTGGCAATCCCGGATGCAGTCCGAAAAATCCCAAAGCATGTAACCCAGTGCCAGCAAACCCATATCATAGAGGTTGTGAAAAGGAGGATCACTGTCGCAATGGACCGAGAAAGTTACTTGGAGAAGGCATTCAAGCGAACGCTCCCATCCATTTTATATAATGCACGGTGCACATTTTGTTCTCCGGTGCATAATTTACTCTATTTTATGGCAACCTCAATCTCGAGCTTGCCTTTGTCTGACAGGATTTCCGGTTACAGGCCAATATATAGTCGGTGGTGATATCTGTACTCTGTCACATACATTGCGAGATGGATCTATAGGGAATATCAATCTCATCAGGCTTCAAGAATTGCTTTTCATATGTATCATTTTTTCTTTAACTATAGCGTTGATGCAATCCTACTACATGCTTGTTTGGATCAGTTTGATTAATGCATGGAACACAAGCTTTGCTGTCATATTGACCTTATTTATGATTAAGATCTAGCGTAGAAAATAAATCATAACAAAAACTAATTCTAATAGACTTTAAACAAATGTTTTCATGCATTCGTCACTTCCCTAGCATATCTTGAACATTCATTATTTTTTTTAAAAAAATATTTTCAGATTTTAAAAGAAATATATGTTTTAGCATGAATTTCTTAAACACAAAAATTATTTTGTTGCATTTGTGGGTTTATAATATGTTTGTAAATTTCTAAGGATATTGGCCAATATTCCAAAAAATATACCAAAACTCTTATTTTTTAAGAATTATATTATTCACTGTTAATATTTAGATAAAAAAACCAAAAGAGGTTAATATTCAGAATATTAATAAGGATAATTTACTATTATTTGCTATTAATATTTGAATAAAAAACCTTAAAGCAGTACAAAATATATTGACATTCAATTTTTAATTTCATGGTTTATGAGTCATAAATATATTAAAAATAAAAATAAAAATAAAAATAGACTTTTAAATAGCTCTTAATTTCATTACATTTCTAATTTTGAACCATCATGAATCTAGTTAAAAAATGACTTGATGAACCTCTGATTTTGAACGATAGGAATTCAGAGTTATCAATTGAGAAATCACATGCCTAAATCACAAGCTCAAATCTATTCGAAATTGTTTATAAAAATCGTTTCTTGAATTCCAAAATAAAATATGCAGTATGAAGGTTTCGACCCATCTGCAGAAGGATAACTTCATCATTCTACAGTCATACATCACACTACCAGACTGACAAAAATCAAATCATATTTTCAAATTCTCACATATCAATTATGAGTCAGGAAGTCAAGCCGCATGCCATCCAGTCTTCTTAACACAGGAATACAGAGTAGTAAACTATTACCAGGCTCATCAGTCCCATCAAGACTAGGATGTCAATCTTGTTCTATTTGGGTTAAAATGATAAAAATATTATATATTAATTAAAAAGATAAGATAAAAACTTATTGTTTTAATTTCGGGTTAAATTCTGATTAATTTTATATTTTCAGTCAAATTCTTGCTGAAATATGTCAGAATCATTTTGCCTGTACTGTTTCAGTCAAATAATATTTTTTAAAATAATAAATTTTTTTATAATATTAGTTATATATCTTAATTTGACCGTTATATTGAGATAAAATTTTAAGAGGAGTCTCTTGACATATTTATATATATTATGTTAAAATTTTAGAGCCCTCAGATAATATAATAATCTTACGATATTGATGATATTCTTGTAATATTATACATGTTCATAATTTTATTTAGAAAAATTATTTTATTATGTCTTTTTTTATATTGAATTGCACAATTCTATATAATTTTATTTTTGGATTTGGGCTAAATTATTTTAATATATATATATATATATATAAAAGTCATTTTTGGGGGCTAATTTAGTAGTTTTATTGTGCAAAGAATTTGAAAGTACCATCATGTCCTATGAAAATTTCTAAAATACTCCCCCTCCCAGGTTTATATTTTTATTATTTTTAGGGGCTAATTTAGTAGTTTTACTATGCAAAGAATTTGTAAATACCATTAATATCCCCTAGAAATGGCTAAAATACCTCCTAAAATAATAAATATAAGATTTTTGAATTTTTGGGTCAATGATATCATCCTCCTTGATAGTAAAAAAACAAATAAATCTTATATATGAATATTAATTAATAAGAATTAATTTTTCAAGCAGAAATTGTTCATTGAAACATTTTTTTTTTTCTATATCAAATTAATTGAAGATTAAATTTTATAATTTGTTCTGGTTTGTTTTTTATAATATTATTCTAATTTCATAAATCAATTTTACCTTGTCAAATTTAAGTTCGATCTGTGTAACTCGGTCAATTAAATTAAAATATTATTATTTTATTTTTTCTTATAAAAATTAGTGTGAGATAGATAGTTTTGTTTAATTTGAGTAAAGTTGAATTAACTTTTTTGAATTTATAATAAATTAAAATTTTTAATTTATTACTCGAGTTTTGTACCATATGTTTAAAAACTTTACATGATATATGTTTACAAGGGAGCTGAGTTGACACGTGTGTGTGTGTGCATTTTATCTCTGGAATCGCCAAAATTTAACTCTTGGTACCAGGGGTGTTCTAGCCTTTACAATATTTATTTATAGTGAAACTAGTTATGTATCCATGGGAGTTGACAAAAAGAAAAAAGTTGGTGGAGGGTATTTTAGATTTTTCACATATTTTTACACAGTATAATTATTTTTATACGCTTCCAAAAAGATAAAAAGGAGCATCTATGGCTGAGGGCATGGTAATGCTTTCATTCCTACCTTTTCGTGGTTATCGTTGGGCTTAGGAGTATTTAGGTAATTTTGTAATTTTTAATTTTTTTTTTAATTTACTACAGGCGTGCCGTACGGATGCGTCATTGGTTTTTCACATGAACGCGCCTTTCAGGCGATGCGTGAGGAGTCTGTAGATGGTGAAAAATGTCTGATTGTCGTGTCAGACAATGCGCTGCCATGCCCTCTTCCTCACGGTATGGCACGTGTCGTGTTAAGGTGGTCATGAAATTGCTGGTGGACAGATTTGCTTTCCCCTTTTTCTCTCTCTTGTAGCCAGAAAGTACATTAAGGTCTTTTATATTGTTGGTTATTTTATTTCAGTCTCTGATTTTCTGATTCTATTTTTCTCACTGATTTTTTCAATTGAAATTTTGATTTTTTTTCAATTACACCTTTCAATTGAAATTCATCATATATGGCATGTTTCATTTCAGTCCTTAATCTTTTGATTTTTTGTTTGATTTTGAATCCTTTAATATTTTTGGTTTGTAGATTTTTTTTATTTTATCCTTCATTTAAAATTGATCATTTATGCTACTTTTCATTTCAGTTCTTATGCATTTAATTTTTTAAACAATTACAATGCATTTTTATTTTAAAATCCCTTTATTGTTTTTCGGTCACAAAGTTTTGATTTGTTGCAGTTTTATCCCTCAATTGGAATTAGTTGTATATATTTTTTTTTTATTTTGGAAGTTATTCTTTTAATTTTTTATTTAATATTAATTCCTTTAGTTTTTTTAGTCTTTTTTGGACAATGTTTATTTGTTATTTTATTTTTTTATTAAGATTTTATTTTTATTCAGTTCAGTTCTAAAATTTTAATTTATGTTGTTAATTTATTTTTCTTTTTGTTCCTTTTTTTATTGGTTTCTGTTATTTTTATTTGCTCTTCGAATCATATGATTTTTGTATGCTCATAATATTTATTTTAGTTTTCTTAATTTCTTGCTATTGTTTTTGTTTATTCTTTTATTAAAGTTTTTTTGTTCAAGATATTTATATGGTTTCATTGTTTGCGCTATAAAAATAATAAGTTTAGTGATTATTTGTTTTATTGTTTTCTTGCGCAATATATATTAAGGAGATGATAATTTAATGGTGCATATTATGCCTATTCGGTTATGCTAATGATAAAGGGGAAAGGGACAGTTTTGTGTGATTGTGACGAACACAATTGTTTTTTATTTTTATTTTTTTCATAAATACGAGTTTTGTATTGTCATAAATTAAGTGAAAGATCTATCAAACACACTAACTTGGGGACAAATTCAAAGAATTAAGGCATGTTTGTTTGATCCAACAATAATATTTTTGTCTCACACTGGCTAATTTTGGTGTCTTTTTGCTTCACTTGTATCTTTATTCTGTGTTTTTGCCTTGTGTAATGGCTATGAGCTTGATTTCTGCCGAAAAAGAAATTCACACATTCAAATATCGCATCAAGTAAATATGAAGAGAATATAGTTTTTTTATTATTATTTAAAAAAAAACGCCTTCAAGAACACACATGATTCAGGACCCAAATATAAGCTTCATTAGTCTAATCATTCATTTATATTCATGGAGTTTTCTATTTTCATTTAAAAAAAAATATTTAACATTATTCAACTGCAATAATATTTTCAATGTGCATACCGTAGCTCAAAAATGTGTCAATAATTATGCAAATCACATACGAGATGTGCCTATTCGAAATGTAGTTGTGGTTGATTTTGAAAATATTTTTAGTTTAGAAATGCATCAAAATGATATTTTTTTTATTTTTTTTAAAATTATTTTTCATATCAGCACACGAAAATAATCTAAAACACCAAAAAATTAATTTTAAATAAATAAATAAATAAATTATTTAAAAAAAAATATTTTTGAAACATAGTGTCAGGGACCTGAATGAAATTTTTTTTTGAATAACTTCCAATTTATAAAGGGAATTTAGTGAGACTACTGATCTGTTGCTATTTAAGCGATTCATACACTATAATTATTAATTAAGTTCCTTTTTTCTCTTCAAAATTTGGGGGAAAGGATTTTCATGGTAAAAACATAATGTAATGTTAAATCACTTTCCTATGCTGAGTACTTTTTTTTTTCTCTTCTTAAACCTCTTGTTTCGAAAAGCTAACCATATGGCCATAGCTTGTTGTCGATTGAAATTTTATATTGCGATATTTGATGAATTAATGATAATTTTTTTTTATTTTTTTATTTCTGTATCTATTTACCTTGTAAATTATATTGTAGATTGAAAATTACCTTGTAATTATTTTAAAAATATTTTTTTTTATAAAAAAATACTAATAAAATGGAGCATGGTTCAAACCCATTTCTTCATTCCTTCCAAAGCAAAAAACCTCCTACACAGCGCGGTTGTAATCAGAAAACATGAAAATAATCCATGTTTTTAAACATTAATATATATATATAAAAAGTACTGTTCTGAGTTCCTAATTTATACCTTCACACATGTATATTCACTCTTCAAATGAAAACTAACATAAGATTGAGATGTATAGAATAACCAGGAAACCTGCCTTCTGTCACGATGGAGAAGGAGCTAATTAAGTTATGATGCCTGAGGTCCAAGATCTTAACAATGATCCATATTGTTCTGCTCAAGACGAGCTAGGTAGAAGGAACTATGGTCCATCTTCTTCTGATCCTATGAAGAGTGTGCTATCCATCGAACCAAATTCACCTGACAGCAGACACATATGATATGATATCCCATTAGGAATAACGAAGGCAAAACATTCACAGATATCTATGTAATTTGCATATGGGGAAATTACCGGGAAGATAGTATTGCTGTTGATTAAATCCATTGAAGGAATGGTGTTGTGGCAACGGCGGCGGCGGCGGCGATGGAAGAATAAGAAGAGAACTAGCATCTCTTTCTAGCTTTGATTTATCTAGGGTACTTTGCACATAATTCCAATGATAACTGTGCTGGATTGAGTCAAAAATCAATTTCTCAGTATCGTAACTCACCATGTTATTGCTAGTTAATCCTCCTGCAATGCCATTCCCCCTATTATTTTTCCTGTTAACCATCGTTGGAGATTGTTTGTTGCTATACACTACGCTCCCATGATGTTGCCCTAATTGGTTTTGGTTCAGAGATGGGTGTTGAGTTCTGTACAAGTCAAATTCTTCCTGTAATCTCTTGAGCTTCCCATAACAGCCTAGAACCGGGTCATTTTGCCTACAAAGAGCCTCCCAAACCAGCGAATCCACCGTCTCTTTACGCCGCTCTTCAATGACATCTTTCACTAACTTAACAACATTGCTGACACCAAAAACTTTATGAACAGCTTGAAATTCCAAGGTTTTCTCTGCTGGAAAATACGGGGCCAACGCGCAGTTCTCCGTGCACCTCTTCCGTTGATGCTTGCACGACGCGCATGCCGGATGAACCAGCATGCGATTGTTACTGCTGCTGCTGTTGCTCCCTCTTTGCATCCTTATAAAAACCTAGCACTATATCAAGAAACCTCAATTGTTGACTACTACTAAAACAAGTACAGTTTTTGTTCATGAAATTAACATGTGCACAGCATCAAAGAATCAAGAAACCAAGTCAATGATCAAGCACAAACCCTATTGACCAAAAAAAACCCATTAAATACCGCAGTACTGCACTAATTAATAAAAATTGGGAAGGAAATCAACAAACCTTACATGTAAAGAGAGGTTTCTTAATTCAGGTGTGAAGTGAAAAGGAGATGTTTGTATAAATAATATATACTACACATTACACAAGAACAAGAGGTAGTCTTTGTCTAGCGCTCATGTAAAGATGGCTGGCCACCGTAAAATACACAAAGGGGTGTCGTTTAGAGTGGTTGATTAGGGTTTAGGTAGCCCATATGAAGATTAAGAAATGTAAGTATATACTAAACCTTTCGTAGAGGCTATAGTAATTTTATAATAGGAAATAAATCTAAGCTTATATTAGTTGGTTGTTTAAGATATTTGGATATTCAAGGCAAGTTCATTAATATGTAGTGACCCTATATGAGATTATATTTCATAATAGGAAAAAAAAAAAAGGTGTATAAAAAGATTTATTGCTTAATGATGCCATGTGGCAAGAACCCATTTGTTAACCATCATCATAATCATTGAGATTACCACGTTATCTCCAATCTCTTTCAAGTGGTGGCACAAATAAATTAAAAGCAAACTAGTAATTAGCTAAGTTGGATCGTCTAATTAAGGGAGCAATTAATTCTTTGACAACAATCTCTTCAAAGATCAGGAATGTGTTGAAGTGTGAGACGGTGTGGCGAAAGGCTAGTTTCTCTCTCTGTTTTTTTTTTTAGGGTTTGTCTCTCTTTATTTTTTTTTTAGATTTTGTTTGGGAGAATAGTTGTGATTATTTTTTAAAATATATTTTTTTTTAAAAATATATTAAAATAATATTTTTTAAAAAATTATTTTTGATATCAGCATATCAAAATGATCTAAAAATATCAAATATTTTTAAATTAAAATTAAAATATTTTTTAAATTATTTTTAAAAAATAATTTTTAAACATAATGCCAAACACCTCATTAGTATTACATACACCACTTATGCCAATAAAAGTAAGAATATTTAGTTATGTAATGGGAGATTTTATATCACCAAAAATATTTATGTTTTTTTTCTTCTATTTATACTAACTGTGTTTAGTGTCATTGGGCTATTTTCTATTTTACCATTTATTTTAAAAGAGAATCCCTTCAATGGAAAAGAAAAAGGAAAGAAATAAGCAGAAACTCTTCTGGTGTTCAGCTTAAATTCCAGGTCCTCCAGGATAACATTGGGCAATATTTGAGGTATATTGGTTGTTATTCTTACAATTTTTATTTTATTTTGATTATTAAGTGTTAAAGATTTTTAATGATTATTAAATATATTGTAATTATTTCCTTCTTTCTAAGATGATGATGATAGTTAATGGTCATAACCCATTCAATGATTATTTTCTTTTCAAATTCAAATTAAAATATTTGGTCATTTGTGTTACACCTAAAATTTGAAAGTGATCCCACCTCCATAAATCTTTGATTTAGGCCCTATTTGGTACTATGTTTTAAAAATATTTTTGAAAAAAAATGAAATTTTTTTATTTATATTTGTAATTATTTTTTATTTTTAGATCATTTTCATATGCTGATATTAAATATGATTTAAAAAAATTATTTTGATAAATTTCTTAATAAAAATCACTTTAAAAATAATCTCAACTACTCCCAAACAATCACTTAGTTATTTAAAGCAATGGCATCCCTTACATTTATAAATCAACATGACTTCATTTTCTCATCATATCCCCCCCCCCCCTTTCATTAAGAATTAATGCTTAAATTTATCAATACACCAAACATTTTCAATATTATATTAATTCACTTCCATTTTTTATTCATAGCAAATGCCTTCAAAGAGTATGTTTGGCCCCTAATGAGTAGTTGCCTTTGCTATGGTTAAAGTGTTGTGGTGCACTTAATTGTGTCATATAGTGTTGAAACGAAACAATTAAATTGTTAGGTGATACTATGGTATTGCATTTTTGGTAAATTTATTGTTTCTCTGCTTGAATTAAAATAAATATAAAATGCATAATTTATATAACAAGTTCAGTATCTAAATTAAATTAATTAAAAAAATAATTTTACAATGCCATATTAATGTACTTTTGCGCTTGAATTTCTTACTATTTTAAAAATACTATAAACATTGACTTGTGTATATTTCATTTCAAGAATATTATATAACAAGATAAAATATTCATTATTATTTATAATATATACTAAAAATTATGAACATGTTATTGAGAAAAAATAAAATATAATCACTATTATTTAAAAGAGAATTTTACTCTAAAATGCAAAAAAAACTAAAAAACTAAAAAAAAAAAAGTCAGACATGCCTGGCCTAATGAAATAAGCACACTATCAGTTTGATCCGACTAAAAATTAAATTAAATAAAAAAGATTAATGGTCTTATAAGTGTATGAGTATTTTTATTAAAAATAATAATATTTATTTTTTAATATAACACATTCTCCTTTTTGTTTATAAATAATAAAATTAAGTAATTTTATTATATTTTGAATGGGACATCCATAATATGAGTGGTATATTTATTTTATAAATATAAAAACAACTCTAATCTCACATTGTAATATGTACAAAACATTTCTATTTATAATCTACTTCAATAGCAATCAATCACCAAGCACTTAGACAAATATTTCTCTTGGGGTACAAAATCAACATTGCAGCATAATCTTAATCAATCGATGCTTGTTTCACAATTTTTTTTCCCACTACACCATGCCATTGTTATTAGTTTAATTACCAGCCCGTGGTCACACTACCTCATAAATTTCTCCGCTAATCATGGTGACACCAATGTAAAGCAGGCTTGCTCTTTTGGGTTCAGCCATGTTGACCTTACTGTGCATTGATTTCTCCATGCAATTGAACAGAAGTTCTTACACATGAAGAGTTCTTGTACCAATCATTCAATCAGGAGATGAATTGTCTAGAGATTGACTTGGATAGCATGGAGTTCTTCATGCCTCCACAAGTCACTGTGACTTGATTTTCCACTTGGGGTTTTGTAACTTGCTCTAATTCTTACTTTCATGATAATAATTTGTCTAGCTAAGCAACAGGTATTTGTGTTTTTTTCGTAGATTTAATGATTCAACGCAACTCCCTTGTCCAGCACTTAACCACCTAACACTAGCACCAAACACCTCTGTTGTTAGTGTCTTTGGTCTCTGTCCTTCTCCTTAAAGAAACAGAAAGCCATCTGTGCAATCATGGTAAAGGCAAAGAAAGTCCAGCTAAAGTTGGGTGCTGCTTGCTTAGTTGCTCAACCTTATTAAATGCCTGCCTTACCCTCCCCCCATCCCTATTCAAATTCTAAATCAACCCTCTTATTTTCTCAAAGTCTTTATGGATATTTGTGAAAGGAAGGTGAAAGAGACATAATCCTTGTAGGCTTTTACTCTTTACTTTCCTGTATCGATGAAATAATTAGAGGTTGAAGAAAACAAGGAGATCAAGTAGTTGAAGAAAATGAGCACAGCTAGGTTCATCAAGTGTGTCACTGTTGGGGATGGAGCTGTTGGCAAGACATGCATGCTCATCTCTTACACAAGCAACACTTTCCCTACTGTATGGATTAGACAGTACTGTTATTGTGTCTCAAGGCTCAAGCTTCTGTTTTTTTTTCATGAAAGGAACTAGCATTTGTAATTACAATGTTGTAATACCCCTTTTGGTGCTGTTAATTTTGATAGGATTATGTACCTACAGTGTTTGACAACTTCAGTGCTAATGTGGTGGTTGATGGCAGCACAGTGAATCTTGGATTATGGGATACTGCAGGTTAGTATGCTTGATTTCTGGGTTTCTGATAGCAGATATTTATTCCCTTTCAAACAGAGAAACAGGAGTCTATTAAAATATTATGAGGAACCCTAAAAACAGGCATCACTAATTGTGTGGTCTGTGCATTCAGGACAGGAGGATTATAACAGGTTGAGGCCTCTGAGTTATAGAGGTGCGGATGTGTTCTTACTGGCCTTTTCTCTCATCAGCAAGGCTAGCTATGAGAACATTGCCAAGAAGGTTTGATTTACTATTTTCAATTCTATTTTACACGTTTAGGTGATTGAGTTTGGTCCATCTGAAACTTTTTATAATCATCAAAGCTCGTCTGATTTTGCTTTCTTTTTGTAACAATATTTTGGTCCCAGTGGATTTCTGAACTAAGGCATTATGCCCCGACAGTGCCGATTGTGCTTGTGGGAACCAAACTTGGTAAGATCATTTTTGTTACCTTCTATGTTTTTTTTTTTTTTCATTTCAGGTTGTATTAATATCAGTAGGATGCAACGGACTGACTGCAGATTTACGGAACGATAAGCAATATCTGGTAGATCATCCTGGTGCCGCACCAATCACAACTGCTCAGGCAAGTAGCTGATTTCTTTTGTACATTAATCTGAACAAAATGAGTTTTGCCAATTCATTTCTTAACCCAGCAATTTTCACATTGAGCAGGGGGAGGAGCTAAAGAAGATGATTGGTGCTGCTGTTTACTTAGAGTGCAGCTCCAAGACTCAGCAGGTTTGGCCAATTCTTACAAGTTCTTAGTGAAAGGAAAACTTTTTTTTTCAGCACAAAAAATAGTAATTTTACAGATAATTTCATTGCAGAATGAGTTCCAGATGCTGTTAAAATCCTCCTGTTGGCCCTTTTTTTGGATAAAGTACAAACAGCAGACATTTCTCTAGATAACATCGTATATGAACTATGAATAGAGCCAACTCTTACGACACCATAATTAGTGAAAAAACAGAGGACAAATCTATTATCCATGAACTTAAGAATTTCCCATCACTTGTCTCTTTCTTCTCATCCATCAATTTGGTCTTAAAAATCAGTTAGGAATCTGCTTCTTTACTCTCACAGTCCCAACTCACTCTTGCATAGATTCTTCTGCCATTATTTCCTCATTCTAGCTAGTAGCCTTTTGTAGTGCTACTCATTGTTTTTAAACCTTCCGAGCCGGCTAGTCAACTCGATGACTCACAAACCTTAAAGATTTAAATTTAAACTGCGTAAAAGTTAATATGATCTCCTGCAAACCAGTCCACCTGCTAAAATCTTGTTTTGATGATATTTTTTTAATAAAATGTTGTTTTTTCTTTTTAAAAAATATATCTAAATTCTATTTATCGATCTAGTTCAACTGGCTAACTTAACGTTGTATGTCTTATCCCCAGAATGTGAAAGGTGTCTTTGATGCTGCAATCAAGGTTGTTTTGCAGCCTCCGAAGCCAAAGAAAAGGAGACAGAAACGTAGGGCTCCATGTGTGTTTCTCTAAATCAATACTCAGCTATCAGTTTCTTCCCTGAGAAATCCTGACGACTCTGCCAAGTCAAAATCCTGTATGACTTGGTAGAGCCAAGATAGCTTTGCTGTTTTCCAATCTCTCTGGGCCTCTAATATTGCTTTTTTTGGTAATGTAATATGTTCATATGCTTCAGAAGGATTATGTGGAAACTATGTGGGTACAATTGAATCTGCTATGATGTAATGATACTAAAATTTGTGTATCAAAACTCTTAGTTTTTTTTGTAATTCTAGAGTCCAGACCAGTTTACATATAATTTTATTGTCAATATCTAGACTAGTTTATACGCAGCTAGATTGTCAAGTGCTTCTATCAAACTCAGCAAAGCATGATTTGTTATTGAAAAAGAAAATTTTGCACATAGAGCAGGCATAAAGATAGAATATTAATCTAGAAGGAATTTATATTTTATATTGAAATAACCTTCTTGGGGATTTTGTTGAACATTTATAAGGAATTTTGTTAAGAAATTCCTAGACTATTAGATCTTGAGAATTATTTTTACAAATTTTATTTATTTTCTGTCCCCAAAAATCTATATGAAGTTTACAGCTTGAATTTCTTTTTTATTTTCATAAAATTCTTGAATGGATTGCTGGATTTTGTAGCATGTAATGACAATTTTTGTTAGATTTCTCTCATGACTCCTCCTTGATTTTGTCCTGTCCTGTCCCATCACGCCAACACCGTTCTCACCGAACCTGCAAAGAGTAGTGGGAATGCAGTCGCCTTCAGCTACTTTAGATGTCTTCACCTGGGTTTTTTATTACGTTTTATAAATATTTAAAAAAAATTAAAAAAATTTATTTTAAAATTAAAATTAATTTTTTTTGATATTTTTATATATTAATATCAAAATTAATTTTTTTAAAAATAAAAAATACATTATTTTAATATATTTCTAAATAAAAAATATTTTAAAAAACAATCACAATTATTTTAACCTCTTTTCCATTAAATTTTCTTATTTTTAATTTTAAAATTATTTTAATGTGATGTTATAAAAATATTTTTTAAAAAATATATTATTTTAATAATTTTTTTTTTAATAACGGAAAAAAAATGACAGTTTGATGTTATATTTCCAAAATGACAATGACAAACAACGCTGTCAACATCCCTCTTTATTGTTTACATTAAATTCTCATCTTGAAGTGTAAACATCAAGAAAGGTAGAAATTTCAATTCAACATGATTAAAAAAAATAATTAGAAACCCTAATGGAGATGACGAATGGAGTTCAATTTAATTATAGAGATATTTTATTAATGGAAAAGTAGCAACCTTTCTATGTATAAATTTAAATCTAAAGTATATTTTGTACGTTTTAAAAATATTTTTTTTTAAAAAAAATATTTTTTAAAATTATATTTTTATTTGTTATGATTATTTATAATAAAAAATATATTAATAATAAAAAAAAATGATTTTTTCTTCAAAAACAAACCTTTTTCTAATATTTAAAGGAAAGGACTTCAGTTTCCGAGAAGTATCTAAAATGGACCCTACGTTATTTATTTAATGTCAACTAAGCTTCTATGGTACCTTAGTTACACATTTAATTAATTTAATTTAATAATAAAATATGGAAATTCAATCATTAATGTTTTATTTTTAAATTTTCAAGAGGGTGACTTAGTGATTAATAAAATAAGTTTTATTTTTGGATTTTTTGAGTTTAGACTCTGAAGATTTTTTAAATTCTTTTTTATATGCATCATGACAATATTGAAGCATTTCTTTAACAGTTAAATATAAATAAAAAGTTGGTTTTAAGTTAGCATGCATGTTAATTAAATGATATATTTTTGTAATTAATCGAATAAAAAATCTTTCTTTCTTCTTTATTTAAACTCCGAATCTCTATGCCTCTCTCAAATACAACACCCTTTTTACATGCAAGATATCCCATCCATTGCAAGGTTTTTATTTATTTATTATTATTCTTCCAAAATATCTTTTTATAAAACCTTAGAAAATCAAATCTAAATTAATTAATATAAATAATATTATATATCTCATAATCTTTGAAGTCACACTTAATATATTAATATTATATGTCCCAAAGAATATATAATTATGTTGAAATATCATTAACAATCTATACTAATAAAAAGAAGTCATGCTTTATAAAATAAAAATTAGCTAAAAGTAAATAATGAATTATGAGATTGGTTTTATAGTGTTTATAATAATTATACTTATTAAAAAATAATCAAAATACCGAGTTAGTTAAACTATTTATTTATTTTATCAGTAAACACACGTCAAATCGGATTGAATTTGTAGCCGACTTGCTTTTGATTGCGGTAATAAAAATTCAATTCAAATAAACCCAAATGGTCTCAAACAAAAATCAAAGAATATTCACCACTTTAAAATTCAAAACCTCTGCATAGATCCACATATAACCCCACAGGTCCGCAACACGGTAAGGCCAAACCCTTTATCTCTCAGCTTCATTTCCCATATAACAAAAACAAGAAAATTGCAGAGAAAATGGGTGCTTACAGGGCAGATGATGACTATGATTATCTATTCAAGTTAGTGTTGATAGGTGATTCTGGTGTTGGAAAATCCAATCTTTTATCAAGATTTACAAGAAATGAATTCAGTTTGGAATCCAAATCCACTATTGGAGTTGAATTTGCCACCCGTAGTATACATGTTGATGATAAAGTTGTCAAAGCTCAGATTTGGGACACTGCTGGCCAAGAAAGGTCAAACCTTCTTGATCTCTGTATCTCTCTATTTTTCTAAGATGGGGTTCTTCTTGTTTTGTGAAATTTGCATTTGGGTCTATCAGATCTATATGCCTTAAGTGATTGATGCTATAAAGTTTTGTTTCTTCTTAATTTTTTGATTTGGGTTTTCAATACTGGAAGTTTTTTGCATATTTATGGTGGAAAAGGGGCTTAGTGGATTGCCATTATGGTAGTTGATGGACTTCCTCATCTGTATTTGTCGACATGAATGGAAAATATACTATATGAAAATGGTTTTTTTAATGCAAATAATGCCTCCCTAAGATCTAGTCTCCCATGCCAAAAATGTTGGGAACAGAGATACCTAAATGTTTTATTTGGAGATATAAAATTTTCTTGAGAAAGGATCAAAGCTTGAACCTTTCTTTTCAAAGTGGTTGATGTTTTGATAACAAATGGCTTTTGTTGAGTTGCTGATAAACTCTGATTTGGACTTGTAAAAGACTGGAGAACTCGAAATATGATAGTACAGTGTTTTCATGTGATCTGTCTTTTTATATTTTCTATCCTCATTTTGCATCCAGTTCAGAAAATAAAAACATCATTTTGAGAGAGATAGAGTATGATCGAAATTATTCCTCCTATATGAATTGTTGTTGGCACATGTAGAAAGGAGAGTAAAAGAAAAATGCTTGCATTGTGCTTTGATTAATGTTTCAAGTAATCGTCCAGAATGTGATAGCTTTGTGTGATCATTAGACCTTTTCTCTCCAGTGTCTAGAATATAACCACGTTTTCTATGGTTACCTTTTCTTTTCTTGTTGTACAAAAATACATTCAAGCATGATATCTTTTGTTGAAACATAATTATATCCAATCCTTGTATCATAAGGGAGGCCTATTTTCATTGCTGTTTCTATTCATTGATACAGATACCGTGCAATTACTAGTGCATATTATCGAGGAGCTGTTGGTGCCTTGCTTGTCTATGATGTCACTCGACATGTCACTTTTGAGAATGTGGAGAGATGGCTAAAGGAACTTCGTGATCACACTGATTCAAACATCGTGATTATGCTTGTGGGAAACAAAGCAGATTTGCGTCACTTGCGTGCAGTTAGTACTGAGGATGCCACTGCATTTGCCGAGAGAGAAAATACTTTTTTCATGGAGACCTCTGCCCTAGAGTCCTTGAATGTTGAAAATGCATTCACTGAAGTGCTCACTCAGATTTATCGTGTAGTCAGCCGGAAGGCTCTTGAAGTTGGGGATGATCCTGCAGCCTTGCCCAAGGGGCAGACTATTGCTGTCGGCAAAGATGATGTATCAGCTGTGAAAAAGGTTGGATGTTGCTCTGCATAGACAGAATAGATGAAAGAAGTACTGGTGGTGATAGTTTCACATATTTCATAATTTGCATTTTTGTTATTTGAAGACACCTTTCAGACACATGAATGTTAAGATGGATAGCTGTAGTCCAATTGCTTGCCTAGAAACTAGCAAAACTTCTTGAAGCTGAGAGAAAGCTTAACTGCTTAAGGGTATGGATCCAAGAGGCATATGCATTTGATTGCCATTTCTTTTCCTTTCTTCCTTTTTTTGATTGTTCTTTTGTAAGTTTGTTCCTTGGAGTGTTGTTGTAATTTTTAGACAGTTTCAACCCTCTAGTTAGATTCAATTTTATTGCTTGAATTTGGAAAAATATTAAGGTAATCACTCAACTTGATTAGTTGTTCCATTCTTTCTTTCTTTTTCGCAATTAATTGTTTTTCACCGATTACTTCCACACCAACAAAGGTGTCATCAAGCTTAGTCATTATAACATCTAACAAATTGATTATATTTGTTGCATGTATGGACAGAGAAGTTGTTCTTTCTGCCTTGCTACGCAGTGGCTATTGTCCAAATGAAAGATCGATGTTCTTTCATGATTTTGCTGGGTTGCTGCAATTCTTGGCAACCCCCCATGATTTCTCAATGTCATAACTCTTAAGTTAGCAAAACCAAATCTTGTCCTCTTTCGTGGCATATTGGTCATTTGAAATCACAGTTCTTTATGCATTTGGAGGTAGCTCGTATTCATGGTAGTGAACGCCCCAGCTTTCATAAATCTTTCAAATCATTAACACCAGTTGCAGTCCTATTTTATAATTTTAAGGCATCAAATTCCCAAACAGAAGTGGAAGACCTTCCTCGTTTCAATATTTGGTTATGAGAAATGAAGAAACTTGGTTGTTACATCGGCTGAAGACATGCTGTTCACCTATGAAAGGTGGCTCGCATGCTGGTTAAGTTGAAAGACCAGACAAGGTAATGCTAATCACGCTGCAACATCAATTCAACAAATACTTTCGGCATGAATATGAAAAAACATAGTAACCTATCTTCTCCTGGATACGGTCCTGCTGGATTGAATATACAGCATAGCCTAATTGGAGATGGTTTTCTCATTTTGCTTAGCCTAATATTGTCCTAAGTAATTAGCAGACGGTTAATGATGTAAAAGCATGGATGACGATACTGAATTAAAGCTTAAATAGTATTTTACTGCACCTGGTTTCTGGCTACTGATGGAATGGTAGCAGAGGATACACAATTGCTCTAAAGAGTTCAACTTTTCAGGTTTATTCAAACACAATGCACACAGTTTAGGCCCTCAATTAAAAAAAATCTATTGCACAAAGATGTGTGTGTGTGTGTGTGTGTGTGTGTGTGTGTGTGTGAAATTTCTTCTCTATCTCTGTTTTACAATCTTAAAATCATTCATTTTCAGAGCATACATTTTCAATCCTTTACAATTACCATGATTTCTCCTTTCAACTGCCAGAAATGCAGATCTCCGTTTGCCTATATCCTTGTAAAAGTCCTAAGAATTCTTGACTTCGTTAAGGAAATATAAGCTTCTTCATGGCTTGAATCCTCGTTCTTGCCAATTTCCAGGTTATGTTTTTATCGAGCAATTCAACAAGAAGTGCATCGTAAAATTCAAGCTCATCATTCTCGAAAGCATGCGATACACATACTGTCTTTCCTTGAACAATCTTGCTTTACTCATCTTGTAATTGCACGCTACTGGGCTCAAATCTCATATCCTCCCACTTCTTCAGTGATCTTGAACTTGTCAACATGAAATGTGAAATGTTTCCATGTAAACCTCTGAGAAACTAGCACAGTTCATCGTGATAGTTTCCCCATCGCAGATGACACCATACCATGCATCATCGGTGTAAGCTAATCATTTTGACCCCAGAGATTGATTCTGAACGCAGGGTTACTGATTCTATTGATTCCATGGTTACATCCAAGGTTGTGAATTCCATTTCAGTTGGTGTTTTATTTTTGTAATTGGAATGCAATGTTTCGGTTTCAGAGTGTTTCGGCACTCCGTTTTAGGGTTATACTGTTTATGTATATATATAATTAAATATATTAATTCAATTTTTTTTTAGTTCAAATCCAAAAATATAATTATTTAGAATTGTACAATTTAATCTAAAAAAAACACATGATTAAATGATTTTCTCAACAAAATTATGAACATGTATAATATTACGAGAATATCATAATCAATCTCGCAAGGTCATTATATTCTCTGATTGCTCTGAAATTTTAACATAATATATATAAATATGTCAAGAGACTCCTCGTAAAATTTTATCTCAATGTAAAGGTCAGATTAAGAGATATGATTGTTATTGTAAAATTAATCATTATTTAAAAAAATATTATTTGGCCAAAACTGAAATGGAACATTCAGGTTGAGATTTGGGTGAAATTTCTGGTACGAGCTTAAATTTTAAGCGAGATAAAAATTGCATGGCTTTCCCTCATTTTTTTAACTAGTACAAAAGGTTTCGGTGTTTAGACCAAAACAAAACGAAATTAACAACACTGGTTACACCAGCTACGAGATGAGTTGTTAGGTAAGTGGTTCACTGAAGCGCAGTTCCAACAAGCTCTTGATCAGAAGCTAGCTAACTTACATGGAAATCTTCTTGGTTCAAGGGCTTATCATTTCATTCCCTACTCTTTTGATTGTTTTTTTTTCCATCATAATTTCTACTATATAAGTTTTGATTTGTTTCAATTGACTACTTCCATTGAAATTGATTAGATATTTATTTTTATTCTGGTCCTTAATCTTTTTTTTTTTGTTTGGTTTTAAATCCTTTAATGTTTTTAATATAGAAGTTTTTTTTTGTTTTAATTTTTTTATTCGATTGAAATTACACAATATTTTTTTGTTTGATGCTAAATTTAAGTAATAAAATTTCAAAGAAATAAGATAAAAAAAAATTAAAGACAATATTAAGCCACATAATTTTTTCATATCATTAATATGAGATGTTGGATTTGAAACATTATATATAGAGAAGTTGCAAAATTTAATTCTTAATAAATACAACATCGAATGATAAAATTACTTGAATTATTATCTTATTGTTATTAGTATGATTGAAGATGAAACCAAAAAAAATATTAGCAATATTAAAAAGAATTATATAATCTGAAGAACATATGAAAATAATTAAAGGACAAAAACAAAATTAGTATTATTATCATTATGAATAAAATTATTCTAATTGTTTGGATTATAATAAAAAAAATTATTATTGATATTCTGAATATTATTGTATGAGTTATTATTACTATTAGCACCATAATCATATGCATCATAGCCATAATAAATTTTATTATTTTATGAGTTACTATTATTAATATTTTCAATATTATTTTATGAGTTATTGTTACTATTAGCACCATAGCTATAATTATTAATATCATAAGAACTACAATCATCATAATAAATTATTATTGTTATCATCATTATCATTTATATTATTGTTCAAACAATGACAAATATTAAATTATCCCTAAGAAAAAAAACCATGCAAAATTGTAACGACAATTTGTTGCATGAATTACTTAATAAATACAATATCGAGTGATAAATTACTTAGTTTATTATTCTTATTGTTGTTATTATGTTTGAACATAGACAATGAAAATAATTTTTTTTACAAAAGAAAATATGATTATATATTTTATTTTTTATTTCGATTCTTATGCTTTTAATTTTTTGTTTAGTTTCAGTACTTTGATTTTTTGGATCCTTCTTAGATGGTCTTTATTTTTTATCCTTATTTATGTATTCATGCTTTTAGTTTTTATTTTTTATTTTTGTCATTATCTTTTTTCTTAAGGTTTTGTTTTCATTCATTTTAATCCTGTAATTTTAATTTATGTTGGTAATCATTTTAAAATTGATGTTTCTTCTTTGTTTTTTTTCTTTTTTTTTTAATTTTTATTTAGTATTTTCTATTTTTTTTTGTTCTTCATATCAAATAAGTTTTTTTTTTTTTTTGCTTGTAATATTTTTTTGTTTTAATTTTTAATTTTGTTCTTTTTGTTTGCTCTTTTATTAAAATTGATATTTCTTATTTTTTGGCCTTGTACCTTTTTCCTTTTTGCTTCTATTTTTACTTATTCTTCAATTCAAATGATTTTTTAAATGCTAATAATATTTATTTGGGTTTCGCCATTTATTTGGTTGTTCAAATGATTTTAATTGTTTATACAATGATAATAATCTCAGTAATTGTTTTATAAATGTTTTCTAGCTTGTTCTTTTGTTAAAGTTTTCTTGTGCTCTAGAATAATTTAATAACTTTATTTTAATCCAAACATATATAATAATTATATTCGTTATGATAATAATATTAATTTTGCTTTTATACTTTAATTATTTTTATTTATTCTTTAAATCAAATAATTTTTGTTTTACGCTACTAATATTTTTTTTTCTAGTTTTGACTTCAATCATAATAATAACAACAAGAAATTTAGATATAAAAATTTACAACAGTCAATCAGTTTGTTGCAGAGAGTAAATAATTAATCTTTAGGAGATATTATCAATTGTAATTTTATTATCTGTCAGTAAAATATTTAGCTAAATAATTAAAATAGACCCAACAATTAAGTAATTTGTTACAAAAAGCAAATAACTCATATTTAATGGCTTTTATCAATTATTTGCTCATAAATCAGCTGGTGTAGTTGTCTTGGATTTTTTTTTTATCTTATTTGTGTAATTTTTTTTTACTTCACATTCTAATTAAATATAAAAAATTATCTAACAAATAATTTTTTAAATATTACTTCACAAAATTTTTGTTTAGGCTTATTATTTTGGCCAAATGTATAGCATTATTAAGAAAACTCTTGCTAAACGTTTTTTACATTTAAAAAAATTTAGTTCTTCCTACAGCGGAGCGTCGGGCAAATCGCTCGTGTATATATTATAAATCAGTTAAGATATAATTGAGATTACCATGGTGAATCAATTAAGCTTAAGAGCTCATATAAAATTGGAAAAATCAGAAAAATAAATTGAAATTTGAGAAAAATAAGTCATATTAATAACATTGTTACATGGTCAATTACTCTCTTATATAACTCTTCTGATAATCAATTAAGTGAGATCTCAATATATAATTTATATTTTTTTAATATACTTCTTTAAGGGAAAAAAATTGGACTTGAAATTTGCAAAAGCCTATGATTTATATTATTTTTAATACACCTCCTTAAGTAATGTTTTTTTGGGCTTGAACACATGAAAACTCTTTTGACTTAAAACTTGCACATATTTATTATTTATATTATTCTTTACACACTTTATCAAGTGAAAGTCTTTGAGCTTAAAACTTGCACAGATTTATATAATTTTTTATTTAATTTTTATCAAGTAAAATGAAGATTGTGATATTTAAACTCGTAATCATTGAGTAAAAAAAATTTAATATCATATTAAAAAATTATATCACTTAAAAGCTTAAATTATTTAACAATACGTAAGCTTCTAG